>BSBM01000269.1:18442500-19097500 GCA_027924585.1 Larix kaempferi | reverse complement strand
TACTCAATAGTATTGTGGGCTTGCTTATGCTTGTGTAACTAGAGCTAGTGGAAAGATTAAATTTATGTGTTCGATGTGGGGTCCACCCACGATATTACATTTTTTGTTGCATTGTCCCATATTATGAAAAGCGCCAAACAATCTTGATCTTCATATCACATGAAAGAATAAAAAGTATCATGTAAACATTGAAAGGAGATAATCCATATCCCAAATGTCATAATACATTGAGCATGTGAAGACTAAGTGCTCTTCTAATTTGGTTTATCGATGCCTAGAATACATGCATTCTATGCTATGAGAATATTGTGTTCATATTTTATGCAAAGTTGGTGAGAGAATACATGGAGTTGGCTTAAGGGAAAGGTCAACTTAAATTATGAGAATATGACATATGCAAGGGCATTAATGTGTATATTCTTGATTTGGTTCTAGTTTTGGTAATAATAATGAGATTGTCATTAAAAATAGATGAACTAGTAATGTCTAGGTCATCTTTTGGTATGCTTTATATATATTTCATTGAATATTTCACTATGGATATCTCTATTAAAAATGCATAGGCAATTAATGAACAAGGTCATACGAGGAAGACATTCAATAGTTTTGCTACACTTAGTAGAAATGACACACATTAAACATACTCAATACCTTAGTTTCATTATTCAAACAACAATAGAAATACTCCAATACTTACCTTCAAGTACCAAACTTGGTTTTACATAAGTATTAAACTTAATGGTTGATAGTTATTAAGATTTTAAAATTTTAATGGTTCATAATCGTCTAAATAGTTGTGAGAATTTCTATGTTTTATTTATGAATAAGGTGGTAATCCATATCCGTGTCCGGATATACTTAGTGATTATTCAAGCGAATAATCCTCCGATGGAAAATAACTCCATTTGATAAAATAGATAATATATAATTGATAATGGATAAGATGATGATTTAATAATTTACAATGAGGCTCGCTTTTATAAGCTTGAGCGTGTATAGTGAAGGGTTACACCCTTCCACTTAATAATTAATAACTTTAATTAACATATATATAATATTCATAGCATTGCCACTCTCTTAGAAAGGCTTTGTCCTCAAAGCCTTATAATCTTGTCTCACTGTTCTTTGCGATGTCATGGCTGATGAAACATGTCGATACGAACTGCTAAGTGTAGAGCATAACTTCCGATACATCGACGGATCAATCCATCCCAAATTGATTTGTTGTGGACTGATGGGATTTCCTACTGATATGTCGTTAGGAGATTTGATCACATTAGTAGCATTATTTTTCGACATTTCCCACTTTTTCAAATATCGGTTTTTATGGTTGGGGTGTCGATAAGGAACTTTCACGATGTCATTTTCGTTTACGAATGTCGCCTTTAGATCATTGATCTGAGTTGGAAGTTGTATTTTCGTCTCTTGAGGATTTAAGTTTTTGTTCTGTATCCTTTCCAACTTGTTTTCTAACTGCTTATTATCATTTTGAAACTTCTTAATCAATTCGACTTGCGATTTTCTGTCATCTTCAGATGTCTTAAGTTGTTCTTTAAGATCTTCATTATGACTTCTGATACAACTATTTTCTTCCTGTTTGTCTAGAAGTTTTCCTTCAATGTCGTCCAAAGATTGTTCTATCTTCCGACTATTTTTCAACTTCTTAATTTTTGTGACTAGTATCTTGTTATGATTTCTTAGTCTAAGAATTTCTTCAGCATTGTTAGATAATGCTTTATTACTCTTCGCGATCTCTGACTTATGTGTCTTTTTAGAGTCGTCATTTTGTTGTTGAAGAACTTTTATCTGTTGTCGACACTGGCCGACCTCTGATTCTTGACTTTCTAATTTATGTCGTAACTGCATTAGTTCTTCATCTTTGTCGCTAATGATTTTGTTCAAGCGTATTATTTCTGCTTCGTAATTATTTATTTCCTTCTTTATATCTTGATTTCCTGACCTCTGATTGAATTCATTTTCGGCTTTTACTTCATCAATTTGCGCATACAATTTTTCTATACGCCTTTCTTGGTCAGAGATTTTTATTTGATTGCACCTTTCTTGTAATTCAATTCTTATTTCTGAACTGTTATTTATGTCGTGCAATCTTTCATTGTCTTTTTGATAACGTTTTAACATGGCTTCTAATTCCTCTATTTGTAGTCGCAAACCGGCTTCCATGGTCTTCGACTTCGACGGTGGAATGATCTTCTTTGATTTCTTTGATGAGTCTTTAAACTTGGTCATCCTTGTCGTTAACGCGTCTCGACTTCTTGATAAGCCTTCTTTCCTTTGACTTTTTCAATGACAATTGTCTTCTTCGATTTTTCTTATTCTTCTTTCCAAAAATATTATTATTTTAATAAAATAATAATAATTATTAATAATATTATTAATGCTTTCAGAAACTATATATATAGTTTATTATATATAAATATATATATGTCTTCCAAAAATTAAAATATTTAAACAATATAATAATATTATAATGTTTAATATTTTATTTTTTTTTTGAAAATTTTGTTAGGGTTTGTGAGGATGGAGGCGAGGGCGTGGGCGGAGGCTGGGTGTGCGTTGGAGGTGGTGGTGGGCGTGAGGGAGCCGGCGGTGGAGTGTTGGAGACGTTGGGAAGGGGTTCGTGCAGGTGGAGGGAGCTGTTGGCGATGGTGGGAGTGGTGGCCAGTGGCGGATTGAAGGGGAGCAGCGGCGGAGGTGGACGGGGGGCGCGCAATAGGAGATACGGCAGGCGGGAGGGACGAGGAACAGGCTGGAGGGCGCGGGTATGGAAGAGCGCAGCAGTGGGAGGAGATGCGTGGGGGTCGCAGGCTGCGTGGGGGTAGAGGAGCAGGCGCAGGGTGTGGCGGAAGTGGAGCGGGAGGTAGATTGTGGAGGGAAGCGTTGGTGTGAGGGCACGCTGGTGTGGGTGGAGGACGGTGGATGAGATCTGGCAGCTGGTGGTGGAGAGTTGTGCGACGGCTACAAAGGAGGGTGGACACACAGGTGGAAGGCACGGTGAGGAAGCACGCAGGAGGGAATGGCGAGCGAGAGACCAGAGAGGATGGGCTGGAAGCTTGGAGGGCAAAGAGCTACGTTTAAGGGAGGGTAGACGCAAGGCCGGTGGAGCAGAGAGAGGAGGTGGCAGTGTGTGGGAGAATGACGCACGGGAAAAGGTAGGGCGTGAGGGAGGGCGACGGAGAGGATGCGCAGGACGTGAGGGAGATGAAGGGGAGCGGGGAAATGGGAATGGAGTGGTGGTGCGGGATTAGATGAGCAGAGAGGCAGCGCAGAGAGTGGAGCGTGGGCAGGGGAGAAGGGCGTGGAGTTGGTGGAGCGGAAGCTGTAGCGCGAAGGAGAGGGAAGAGTAAGGCGTTGGGGAGTGATGAGTGTAATGTAATTTTACGTTCAAAGACCAAAATTCAGGGAAACCCTGGTTAATGGCTAAAATCCCAAAGACAGCCAAAGGCCGGAATCTAGCACGAAGCTCTGATACCAATGCTATATCCGTGTCCGGATATACTTAGTGATTATTCAAGCGAATAATCCTCCGATGGAAAATAACTCCATTTGATAAAATAGATAATATATAATTGATAATGGATAAGATGATGATTTAATAATTTACAATGAGGCTCGCTTTTATAAGCTTGAGCGTGTATAGTGAAGGGTTACACCCTTTCACTTAATAATTAATAACTTTAATTAACATATATATAATATTCATAGCATATTATGTAGGAACTTGATCAACGTTTTTTATATGTATGATGTTGCAATGTCCATTATGTATATATTATCTATCTCCCATGTGTTCTTATTCTTTACTATTAATATGGTATTAGTTTCTTATGGGTTTGACTCTCTCATGAAGGGTTTATGATTTTCACATACTTAATCCTTTTAAAGAATTATCTAGTGGAGCATAAACATTAGGATTTAACATTTTTTTAACACAACCCACTTGAATTAGATATTTTGTAGTGGAAGAATTTGCATTTATGATCAAATAAGAATAAATGAAGAGTTTGGAGCTATATTGAAGGAAGAAGAGTTTAATGAAGAGTTTGCAACTATATTGAAGAAAGAAGAGTTCAATGAAGAGTTTGTTATTGTGTTAAATAAGAAGAGATAAAAAAAATTGTTGTTATATTAAATTGAATTTTTTTATACATTAAAATAGGAAACCATGAATGTTATTGAAAATGAGGAATATAACATGAAAATAGATTGTAATCTTTGAATATATGGTTGAAAATATCTTTATGAGATGTAAACTTGAAGAGATCTAGTTTTATCAAGCATTGTTGAGTTGTGATGAAGATGAACATATGTCACATGATGAGAACAAGAAGTGGGTTTCAGGTATGCCCACATTACAACAATTGAAGATTAAGATTGTATCCTATAGTGTGAAGGGAATTCAATATGAGAATGATGACCAATAGTTGGAAAAGTGTTTTGCAAGTGAATCTTCTGATAGAATGTCCAATGAACCCAAGAAAGTATTGATAATTTTGAAGAAGAAGACCAAACTAAAGGTCAAGATAAAAAGAAATAACATTTGCAGATTTTAAAGTTTGGAGTAGAAGGAAGAAAAAGGGGAACAAAAGTAAGCAATATGCATTAAGGCATAGATTTTTGAGATGTTTTTAACTGTTTCTAATTTTAGCTAAGACATATACCAACACGCATTCACATTTCAGTTTTTTTGATGTAGGCCTTAGAGGCACTATGTATTATCAATGGTTTAATTGTTTGTTTAGTGTTCATAATTAAGGAGGAGTGTTGACTAATAGTAATTAATCCCGCTAGCTGGTTGTCGATTGCTTAATAATTTATTAGTCTTAGTGAGTCTTGAGATTGAGAGTCCAAATCAGTTCATTTTATCCAAGATATAGTTGGTAGCTAGGTCATTCTAGATAAGTCTTTGTTGATGTATGTTGATGTATTTAAACAATTTGTGAAGTAATGGAAATGCATGATGAGTGTTGTGTTCCTTACTTTTGGTTTTCACAAAGGCAAGAGTAGTATTGTAAAAAGGTTATTTTGAACTATAAAGCCATAGTAGATATGGTTATGGATGCATCTATAATAGTGATGCTGTACAAGTTCATTGATTGCAAATAGAAAATAGAAACAATAAATAAAAGTAGGAATAAGATTAAAACATTATTATCTTTTAGCATTATTATTATTACTACCTTATTTTTATATTTGAAAAATATTATAATGGGTCAACATATACATACAATGTTATATGGGTGTACAAAGTGCCTTTTGAGAACAATGTGATTCTTGTATGAAAAAGCTAAAGAAATATTGTGAGAAGGTTGTTTTGACTTTTTATTCTTTTTTCCACGAGGATATAAAAATTACACTTGTATGCTTATAAAATTACATTTTGCAATGGCTTATAAGATTGATCTGAAGAAAAAAAAACTACAACATAAAAATTAATTTTTACAGAGAGCGTGTGTGAAGCACACATAGAATAGTTTATAAATACCATCAAACAATAGTTTTGTTCCAAAAATAGATATGTACAATCATCCATAACCATGATCAACATATCCCACTAAATAAAAAAATCACAAAGTTATCTAGCAAGAGGTCAACTTTTGAAAGACAAAAAGCACCTCCAAAGAATCTCCATAATACCATAGGTCCACGATAAAAAACAATATGAATATCGTGAGAATGGTGACTTTTTTTCTAAGTACCCTAACCTAGTTGAAGGCCTTCCTTCGAGAGAGAATCTACCACAACATTCCTTTCCTTGTATTGATGAAGAAAATAGATCTCCTGAAAAGAACTTGCAAGTTTCATCATTTCATCATATAACGGTCTTAAAAATATATTATGAACTATTTTTTCCCTTTCATCTACTCAAAAACCAGTAATGAATCCCAAAAATATGTAAGTTCTGAACATGTAACTCAAAACCTAGCTTGAGAATAAGAAGAAGAGCCTGTAGGCATCTCTATTATTGGAACAAGATCCTAAATTAGCTTTAAAACTGAAATTCAACACACTTAGGTAAATTAACCATCATGCTCCATCCTTATGAGGATTTCCTTGGGTAGATCCATCAAATAGGCCCAAGCCCTTGTTTGTTTATTACTTGTGGAATTATATATCTCCACTTGATAACTTCATCTTCTTGATTGTTAGAATTTAATATTATTGTGCATCAACCAAATAACCCAAGGGAGAAGGTTGTTTCTACTTATAAGGATAGTTCTCTCAATTAATCTACTATATAGAATTAAGCCAAATAAAAAAATTAACAATTAAATATGTTGTATCATAATTATATATTTTTTATGAGTTGATAAATTAACATTATTCACATATTTACTTAAGTGAGAACACTTCTTGATAGACAAATGCAAATATAAAATTTTTAGTAATAATCAAAATTATATCTTTACATATTCAGATCTTTATAAAATTTTAAATTTTGAGTTTTGAGTTTTATAAAGTTGAGTAATTGCAACTAGTGAGTGAATCCAAATTAAATGATAAATATTTTAAACTTCAATAGATTTGACTTTAAGTAGTATTATCTTTCTCTCTAAATCTCATGATTGAGATAGTATAGATCTATTTTAACTTTATCATTACTAAAAGTTAAAAAAAACAAATATTTTAAATAAATATTTTTTCAAATTTTAAATTGAAAAATATTTATTTAATAATAATTTTTTATTATTTTAATTCTATAAAATCACTTCTTAATATATTTTTGGTTTTTAATTTTTTAATTTTAGTTATCACTCTACATTATGCTTAATTTTATATCAATTTTAAACTAATACATTAAGATTTGAGAGATCTCACTCACTTTCACAACAATGTGAATTTTTTTAGTAAATGATAACTCATCTTAACCATAATATGATTCTTATATTAAAAGGTAAAAGCATTATTGTCAAAAAAAAATTTAATATATAACCTTATTTATGAGGACGGTGATGGTTTGTGTTCAAAGGTATAATTAGTTTTCTCGTTCATATATTGTAATTATTTTTAGTTTAAAAATAAAGCCAATACAATTTTCATCAATGCCCTGCTGCAGATCTAAAGTGAAGATCATCAACATTATGTTCTTTAATATTGCAGCAGCATTGCTATGTGCAAAAAATAACTATAATTAAAAAGTTAAAAGTATGTGGCAGAGAGTTTCAATGAACAACACCACCTCTTTGTATATAAACTAAAACAAAATAGCTTATGTGAGAAAAAAAACTTTACACTTTAAGATATAATAAAACAATAACCTTTACACTTCAAGATTTGACTTGAGGTTCGTATTCTTCACTTCCCCAAATCTAATCTAATGATAAGATGAAAAGACTATCTAAAATCT
Source organism: Larix kaempferi (assembly GCA_027924585.1). NCBI lineage: Eukaryota > Viridiplantae > Streptophyta > Pinopsida > Pinales > Pinaceae > Larix > Larix kaempferi. The sequence goes on along the minus strand of BSBM01000269.1, from coordinate 19,090,134 downwards.
ACTAAATGATTATACAAATTACAACACTTCATGACAAACAACTATTCAATACAATGCATTTTAACAGTTTCACTTCCACTCAATCTTTTTGATAGATAAATAATACAATAAGCAATCAAATACAATAATGTCTGGGTGGCAGGTTATCTAGTATTTCTTTTCATTATTAGGATTACAATTCTTAAATTCTAAAATTTTAAGTACTCCAAAAAATACCTTGCCTATCTGTATTGCAGAAGTTCAACTAAATATTATCACAACTGGGCGGTGGGCGGTTTACTAGCTCTAATAATTTTGAGACACTAATTATTGCAAAAACTTCAATTCGATATTATGACAACTGGGGTATTTACTTCAGTTCCAATAACTCCAAGAATGAAATTGATTCTTCACAACGTGAAGTAATGATGATAAAATCCACTGATTGAGTAACTTGATATCGCATATTTTGATTGACTGTGCAGATTACTGTTCTAATTAATAGTGCCTGCAGTCACATAACTGTCGTGTACTAAATATTCTCCAAATTTTCAAAACGGTTGAATTATAAATATTATTGCATAGACCTTAAATTGGAATGAAACAGACAAGACGCATATCCAATTAGCTTTTTGATGCAAGAGGGATCAACAAAACCAATCCAACCCGCTTTCCCCAAGATTAGTTTGATTCCACACTTAGCAGAATCACCAAACTTAGCAAACACGACTAAGTCTTTCTCCAAGTTGTCATTGAAGGGCAGATCTCAAATTGGCAGTAAAATGGGTTTCATAAACATTTCGGGTCTCACCTGAATGTAGAGCATCAAAAAAGTATGCCTTCCGCAAATACCTTCCGCATTTACCTTTCCACGACCACCTTTCCGCAACGACCTTCCGCAATTGGGGGTGTGCCTTCCGCAAATTCCTTCTGCAACCAAAATTGCCTTCCGCAATTCCCTTCTGCAAATGTCTTCCGCAATCGCTTTGGACTGTAAGATCGGAAAGTGTTTCTTCCACAATTACTTGGACCGTCAGATCTAGATCAATAGTGGACTCCTGACATCATTTCTATATGTTAACTCCTGAACTCTTTCTCTTGCGAAATGCTTGTACAATCCGTTGATCTCTTCGCAGATTCCTTCATCCATCGACATGCGATCAAATGTAGAATGTTCACCTTGGCATCTCGTAGCTCTATCTCCCGCGCAAGTTCATCAAGCAAGATCCCTTATTCGCCGTCGATCTGTCTCCTTACTTCGATCTGGATAGTCCAAACTCTGTAAAACGAGCCGATACCATTTCTGTGACTCTGAGTTGATTGATCAAAGAATCAATCAATCAATATCCTTGCCACCAGACTTGATCTCCTTCACTGGATCTGATCATCATCTCCATAGTTTCACATGCACATCACTTCTTAGACAGAATAGAACTTCAATATGATTTCACAAGCTCGTTTCATTCTAACCTTGAGCTTCACCTACGACTTCATATACGAAGGAGCATCGATCCTTTCAATGATCAATGACATAGGGTTTACATTGAAAACATAATATTACTCACGTGCTCATACACAGAGATCAATCAGACATCGTCTGTAACATTCAATTCATAGAAACCCCAATTTCAGGCTACTATACACATAGATTTGTCAATCATGGACATAGTTCATCAATTATTCAATTCACAGAATCATACACACAGAGAATTCATAAATATATTTTCTCTATTCAATCACAGAGACCTGTACATTCACAAATGCTTCAGAACCTGCGTTCTGATCCTCTTGGCCTGATTTAACTTGTTTTGGCCACCCTGTTTATGCCTCGTAGGCTTACACAATATATAAATAGATGATTTTGTAACCAATTATGGTTCAAATCAACATTACATTCAACAATCCCCTAACTTACATCAACTGTAATCTAAATTTAGCACATACTTAATCCTATCTCTATGACTCACCAAAACAACCATTGAATGCTCCCACTATTCGTGTTCTTGGTTTCACGACTCACACTTTGACTCATCACTCACCTAATGACTCATAACTTATCTAGAATCACACTAAAAAAATAGTATTGTTTACAATATCTCATCAAAGAACCACTAATTCATAAAATGAAGACCCCTTCTAGGTCTGATCAAAAGTACAAGGTTTTATAGGGAGGATGCTCCTGCATCAGACTCCGCAGGAAGAAATAAATATGACCTCCTGGACATAATATTCAATCTTCAATATTCCAAGGGCCCCAAACTTTATGTTGAATCTTTCCAATTGCTCCATGGATGTCCTATTGTCTTATTGTTGACTGCAACTTTCTTGGCTTCCATACTTTTTGCTGCGATGCTTTGATTTGGCAATATTCATTTGTTACTTGTCTTCTACTGTTGCTTTGCTTTCTTGTTTTGTTGATGTAGATCTTCTTTTTCTCCTCATGTCTTCTCTGGACACCTTCACCATCAGCATCCTTATCATCTCAATTTCATTGTCCAGTCTATTCACTCGCTGGTACACCTGCTTGCTGTGAACTTGTTGTTGTTCTTTTCTCAACCGTATCAGAATTTCAAAATTATTATCTTGTTCTTCCTCGGCATACACCATATCATAGATATCTTCTTCATCTTTCTTCTGCTTCTTCTTCATAACAACTTCCAATGGTTGTCTTTCTTCAAATAGAAACTCATATATGAGTTATTTCTATTGCAACAAGTCAATATTTCCCTTATCAAAAAGGTACTCTTCATCATACTGGACTTCAAGACATTCATCAATGAAATCTCCTGCAATCACACACAAATGATCAGATTTAGAAATATAAAATCCCTTGGTCCTCTATGTTGCTTGTAGCACCAACTCCTCGTATTGTTCTAAACTTTTCAAAAATTTCTTGACCTCGTCCATGTCTCTCTTTAACATTAGAATGTTTCTCTTCAATTTTATTTTGGTTATATTCATGAGACAACATAAACTCTCTTTTTATCAGAATGCAATTCTAACCTTGCCCTCCTGAAATGTCTTTGTACCTTTATTTTTCTTCATTCACCTCTTCAAGTGACTATCCATCTTCATTGTCCTTGAATACATATTCAATCAAGAACTCTTCTATTTTAGTCATCTCTTCTAGCAGTTTCATTTCTTCACCGACATCTATTTCTCCTATACTCTGAACTATAGGCTGCATTACCATTTCATCCTCCTTTACAACAGGATTATGTTCTGCTGCTATCATTTTGAAAATCATTTCTCCTCTTCCTTCATTTTCTCTGACAATCCAAAATTATTGTTTAGTTTATTCCTTCATAAACACATCACCTAAGAGTTCTTCAAAACCTGCAGGCATACACAAACCAATAGATTTAAAAACATAACACTCCTCATCTGTAGTCTCAACCATATTATCTTCATGTGGTTATGAACTTATCAGAGAGTTCAAAAAAGTATCTATAATCTCTACTTCATCATCCTCATTCACATCTTCACCAAGCAAAGGACCATATTCTAGTTCACATTCCAAAACTTCCATCTCAGACTCAATTGTCCTGAGTTCTTCTTTCAATATGGAAGACATCCTTTTCTTTAGCTTCACCTGTAGTGAATTCCATCTCACTTTCTTCTTCTTCATTATCCAACCACACCACCGGTCTTCTTTCTGTAGTAGAATCTCTAAATGAATAAGTTGCAATCCTATGTCAACTAATTCTCTGTCATACTCCTATTGATTCATTCTCTTGATTCTTTTTGCCTTGGATTTTTTTCTTATGTTGTGGCTTTCCTCAGAACCTCTGCAATGACTTGTAATAGTCATTGTCTCCATTTCCTCTTTTTCTATGAACTTCATCTTGTTCACTTGTGGACTGCTCCCAATCCCCCCCTCAGCAAGTCTTCATACTTGCTAAACCTCAATAAGCTATCTCTCCTTGAGCTTGTCCTTTTGGTATCCTTGGTTCCTTCTCCTCTAGAACCTCTTGAGAAACTTCCTTTGCTCCTCTTGGCTTCTATAGATCCACTTCCTCTCTAAGAACATTCAACTTGTCCCCTTTTTGTCCAACCTCTGTTGGATCCTTAGGTTCTTCCACTGCTTCTTCTTTTTCTAAGAGTTCACAAACTCTTCCTCATCAAGAGCACACATGTTCTTTGTCATATATTTCAGGCTGTCTGCTACTATCAACCTTGTCATAGGTTTCAATCTGCAATAATCTCAAACCAGAGTTAATATAAACACATCAATCAATCTCTTATAATACCTGTACCAAGATCTTATCATTCTCCCTTTTGATCCATCTCCTTTGGACCAATATATGCCCTGAATTATTCTTTTAAGAGAACACCAACTCCCACTATTCTCTGTAATAACTTGCAACTGAAACTGTCATTTTATTTTAACATAAATCCTTGATTTGATTCAACTTTGAATACTTCCACTTGACCAACCTTCTCAACACAGTTGTTAGCTTTCAACTTCAACATAAATTGAAAATCAAAATTTGATTTACCTCTGTTTCCTTTGTGTCAGCTTCAATTCCCTTTCTGTTCAGATTATTCTTCAACCTATAGAAATTGCTGACTGATCTCCTTGCAGTGAAAGCATAATATTTTTTTGCTTTGATACCACTTTATGTAGGAGGGGTTAGCAAAACCAATCCAACTCGCTTTCCCCAGGATTAGTTTGATTCCACACTTAGCAGAATCACCAAACTTAACAAACACGGATAAGTCTTTCTCCAAGTTGTCATTGAAGGGCGGATCTCAAATTGGTGGTAAACTAGGTTTCATAAAAATCTCGAGTCTCATCTGAATGCGGAGTGTCGAGCAAGTATGCCTTCCACAAATTTCTTCCACATTTACCTTTCCGCAACCACCTTTCCACAACGACCTTCCACAATTGCATGTGCGCCTTCCACAACTTCCTTCCGCAACTGAAATTGCCTTTCGTAATTCCCTTCTAAAAATGTCTTCCACAATCTCTTTGGACCGTTAGATCAGCAAGTGTTTCTTCTGCAATTACTTGGACCGTCAGATCCAGATCAATAGTGGACTCCTCGTATTTGTTCTAGCTGTTAACTCCCGAACTCTTTCTCCTACAGAATGCTTGTACAAGCCGTCGATCTCTTTCTGATTTCCTTCGTCCATCGATCTGCGATCAAAAGAGGAATGTTCACATTGGTATCTCGGAGCTCTATCTCCCGTACAATTTCATCCAACGATATCCTTTCCCCGTCGTCAATCTATCTCCTTACCTCGATTCAGATCGTCCAAAATCTGTCAATGATACCATTTTTGCGACTCAGAGTTGATTGATCAGAGAATCGATCAATCAATCTCCTTGCCAGTAGAATTGATCTCCTTCACTGGATTTGATAATCATCTCCATAGTTTCACGTACACATCACTTCTTAGACAAAATATAACTTCAATATAATTTCACAAGCTCATTTCATTCTAACCCTGAGCTTCACCTATGACTTCATATACAAAGGAGAATCGATCCTTTCAGTGATCGATGACATAGGGTTTACAGTGAAAACATAATATTGATCAAACACTCATACATAGAGATCAATCAGACATCCTATGTAACATTCAATTCATAGAAACCCAAATTTCAGGCTACTATACACACAGATTTGTCAATCATGGACAGAGTTTATCAATTATTCAATTCACAGAATCATACACACAGAGAATGCATAAATATCTTTTCTCTATTTAATCACAGAGATTTGTACATTCAAAAATGCTTCAAAGCCTGCGTTCTGATACTCATGGGCTGATTTACCTTGTTTTGGAAACCCTATTTATGCCTTGTAGGCTTACACAATATATACACAAAGGATTCTAAAACCAATTCTATTTCAGATCCACATTACATTCAACAATCCCGTAACTAACAACAACTCATGTAATCTAAATTTAGCACATACTTAATCCTATCTCTATGACTCATCAAAACAACCATCGAATGCTCCCACTATTCGAGTACTTGGTTTCATGACTCACACTTTGACTCATCACTCACCTAATGACTCATCACCTATCTAGAATCACACTAAAAACATAGTATTGTTTACAATATCTCATCAAAGAACCACTAATTCATAAAATGAATACCCCTTCTAGGTCTTATCAAAAGTACAAGGTTTTGGAGGTAGGATGCTCCTGCATCACTTTTTGAAACAAAAAGTCTTTTAATGGGGAGGTGAGATCCAAACAATATCATTGAAAAAGAGATGGTTTGATTTAATTACAGTTTTATGTTCATGTTTAATGCTCATGTTGTAGGTGGAATGGATTTAAAGCCTTCATTAAAAAATTGGCCAAAGCCTTATTTTCATTACTTAGAAATTTGTATGCATGTGAAAGTTTTGGGTATGCAATGTTATGGACAAGTTGGAAGGATCTTTTTACATCTATGCTTTGCATCAAATACATAAAGTAAGGAAAAGGATGGCGAAAAATAGACTAAGTGAAAAGTATATGGATGGATGTAAAGGCATGCATTGGAGTGGATCCTACTCTACACTTCACAAAATTAAGTTATCTGGAGATTTGAGCATGTAGAGATTGGAGAATACAGAGGAAGGTAAGAGTGGACCCCACACTCTGCACTCTGCACAAAGTAACAAGGGTAAAATGCATGGGGGGAAGGCATGTGAAGCAAAGGACTTGTCCAAATTTGCAACCATACCTTTGCATTACTAAATATAGGGCCTTTACCAATAAAATGAAAGGAAAATAAGTTCTAAGATAAATAATCCATCGGCCTACCTTATGTTGGTTTATCCAGCAATACTGAGAGGGGGGGTGAATCAGTATTGCCTACTTTTTCTTTTATTAAACAATTAGCATTGAAAACAGATAAACAATGGATCAAACAAGTAAGGACACATCATTTTATCGTGGAAACCTTAAAGGGAAAACCACAAAATCAAACTCATTAATAAGATGATTTCTACAAAATTGTTTTTCTGCTACAATAGAAGGGATGCACCAACATCCCAGTTTTCTATCTACACCAACAGATAAGGATGCCACAACACCCTTGTTTTCCAATCACTACTGGAAGGAAGCTACAACCTCCTTGGAAGGATTCAACCTACCCCTAGCACCACCCAACCTCCCATGATATTTTTAAATTCTTGATCCTTTTCTTTATTCATCAATTCTGCCTCTAGAAATTCTTCATTCTTCTGGTCTCTTCCTTTCTTGATGCTTTTATGATCTGCCCTGTAGAGACACCTTACTTCCAAATCAAACTTCTGTTTAAATACTCTTTTTAAACAATAACAAAGATATAACAGCGTGCCCGTTCATAATCACACCTTTTAAAAAGAAATTGCGTCCTTTCTAACTGAGAACCGTGACCTTTGGATAATCCTATCCTTTTGTATTTTCCATATTAGTTAAATTACCAATTACTAGTTAACTTACTAATATTGTCCTTGATATCCCCAAAATTTCCATGCATATGCCTATAACTTCCATGTCCATTGTAGATATCAAGGAACTTACATGCCTGCTGTAGGATGCCTTTAGGATGCATTAGATTCCCTTAGCAAGCTAAAATGCCTGTATCCTTAGGCCCCTTGCAGTCTTGATTTAATCCCGTTGTAGGCATATCCTTAGGATTCGCAGGCATTTCTTTATGGTCCTTATGGGCATATCCTTATGCCTTTATGCGAGCATATTCTTATGCCTTTATGTGGGCATATTGTAAGCCTGTGGTCATATTGAAAGCCTTTCGGGCATGTACAAGGGCCTGCGGGCACATGCTAGAGCCCGCGGGAAGATGCAAGAGCATGTGGGCATATGTATGACCCCTGCAGGCATATGCAAGAGTCATGCGGGAATATGCAAGATCCTGCGGGAATATGCAAGAGCCTGCGGGAATATGCAAGTTTCCTGCGGGCATATGCAAGAGCCTTGCGGGCATATGCAAGAGCCTTGCGGGCATATGCTAAAGCCCGGGCATATCTTCCTCTTCATTGCAGGAATATCTTCCTCTTTGTTGACATTGTGATCCTTCTTCCTTGTGTGCTCTTTATTCCTTTGCGGGAATATCTTCCTTCTTGTTGACATCAATGCCAACACATTATTCAACATTCTCCCCCTTTGGCATTGATGGAAATACCAAAAATACTCTCCCCCTTTGACAACAATGACAAAAAGGGAAACCTGTTCTACCTGTAGTTTTCCAATCTTCCTTTTGACAGCACCCCTTTCAACATGTATCCCCCTGTCATCATCCTTTTTCTCCTCTTTATTTACAGTAGAGAGATTACTCCCAATTTTTGTCTAAGATGCTCAAATGCTTCTTTGGGTAGTGGCTTAGTGAATATATCAGCTATATGTTCCTTTGTATCAACATATTCTAGTTTGACAACCTTTTGTGACACTTGGTCTCTTATAAAGTGATATTTTATTGGAATGTGCTTTGTCTTGGAGTGCATTACAGAATTTTTTGATATGTTTATGGCACTGGTATTGTCATCGTTTATCACTATGGGATGCTCATACTTCACAAGTAAGTCTTCCAATGTCTGCTTCATCCAAATGAATTGAGTACAACATAATGCAGTAGCAATATATTCAGCTTCTTCTGTAGATAGTGCAATGGAGGGTTGTTTCTTGCTTAGCCATGACACCAAACAGTCTCCCAAGTAGAATGTTGCTCCACTGGTGCTCTTTTGGTCATCAATACTTCCTTCCCAATATGCATCAGTGAATGCTTTTAAGGTAAAGTCTTGACCTTTTGGGTACCATAAACCATACTCCATAGTACCTTTTAAATATTTGAGAATTATTTTTACTGTTGTTACATGTGTTCCTTTGGGAGCTAATTGGAATCTAACAACAAGTCCTATAGCTTGCATCACATATTGTCTTGTACCTGTCACATATAGCAGGCTACCTATCATAGATATATACATAGCATGATCCACTTCCAAAGATTCATCATCCTTTCTTAACTTACATCTAGTGATCATGGGGGTACTAACAGGGTTGGAGTCTTCCATCTTAAATTTTTTTAGCATCTCTTTAATGTACTTGGTTTGAGAAATGAATATCCCTTTATCTAATTGAGTGACTTGTAATCCTAAGAAGAATGTTAGTTCTCCCAACAAAGACATTTCAAATTCTTTCTTCATATCTGAAGCAAATTTTACACTCAAGATTTGTAGATCACTTCCAAATATGATATCATCTACATAGACAACAACAATGATCATATTCTCATTTTCAAACTTTATGTAGATATTACTGCCAGTGTCTCCTCTTCTGTATCCTTGCTCCTTCAAGTAGTTTTCAAGTCTTGAGAACCATGCCCTTAGATCTTGTTTGAGACCATAGAGTTCCCTTTTTAGTTTGCAAACATAATCTTTGTTTTCTAATAAGAGAAAACCTTCAGGTTGTTCAATATATACTTCTTCTTCAAGGTTTCCATTCAGAAATGCATATTTAACATCCATTTGATATACTTTGAAGTTTTTGTAGCATGCAAAAGCTAAGAACATCCCGATTGCTTCAAGTCTTGCTACAGGGGAAAACGTTTCTTCAAAGTCAATACATTCCACTTGAGCATATCCCTTGCATACCAGTCTGGCTTTGTTTCTTATTACTTTACCATCTTCATTTGACTTGTTCTTGAAAATCCACTTGGTCCCAATAACATTCTTGCTTTTAGGTCTTGGGACAATTTCCCAGTTTTGGTTCTTCTCTATTTGGTCCAGCTCACCATTCATAGTTTTGATCCAATCATCATTTTTTCTAGCTTCTGCAAATGTTTTAGGCTCTACTAAAGAAAATAATGCTTGTTCTTTATCATATAATATCCTTCTTCTTGTTTTAACTCCAGTAGCTATGTCACCAATAACTTGACTTTCGAGGTGATCTCTTTGAAGTCTTCTTGATGGTGCTTTTGTATCAAATCTTAGAGAATATTCTTTGTCATTTTCTTGATATAACTCATCTTCTTTTTCTTCCTGTTCAATCTCTTCTTCATCTTGTAAATCCTCTTTCCTTTGTGATTCTTCCTCTTCCTTATCATTATTTTCTATCTCATCATCTTGAGTTCTAATTCTTCTTGGCTCCATGTCATCTACTCTTACATCTGCACCCTCTATGATCTTGTGTAGTATTTGATTGTAACATCTATATGCTTTCTTGGTGAATGAATATCCTAGAAATATTCCCTCATCGGTTCTATAGTCAAACTTACCAAGATCATCTTCATTCCTCTTTATGTAGCACTTACTACCAAACACTCTGAAATATTTGACAGAGGCAGGTCTTCCATACCATAGTTCATAAGGAGTCTTGTCATTATTTATTATGAGTTGTCCCCTATTGAGTATATAAACAACTGTGTATACTGCTTCTCTCCAGTATGCATCTGAAAGTTTTGCTTCATTAAGCATAGTTCTAGCTGCTTCTTGGACTGTCATATTCTTTCTTTCCACAACGCCATTTTGCTGAGGAGTCCTTTGAGCTGAAAAATTGTCTTTTAATTCCATGGGTTTCACAAAAATCATTGAATTCGTTTGAGGTAAACTCTCCTCCATTATCTGACCTTCAACATTTGATTTTCAAATTTGTCTCATTTTCAACCATTGCTTTAAAAAATTTCAACTTCTCAAAAGCTTATGATTTCTCTTTGAGGAATGTTACCCAAGTCATCCTTGTATCAATCAACAATATGAAATAATACTCTCCTTGCAAAATTTTAGTTCTTGTTGGTCCACAAAGATTAGTGTGAACTATTTTCAATGGCTGTGAGGTTGTATGTTCTTTGACTCTGAAGCTGGCTTTGGTTTGCTTCCCATGTTGACAATGTTTACAAATTGAATTTAGAGGCTTCACAATATTTGGCAAGTCTCTTACAGCTTCCTTCTTACTCACCTTCATAATATTGTCAAAGTTTAAGTGTCCCATCCTTCTGTGCCATATCCAACTTTCATCAATCAGAATCATGTAGCATTGTTCTTCATTTTCTAGGATGTATACATTACTTTAATTCCTCACAACAATCCCTACAAGTTTTCTTGAGTTTTTCTTTCTGATTTCACATTTCTCGGAATAAAATATGCATAGGTTCCCTTGATCACATGTTTGATTCACACTGAGAATATTAGGCTTTAAATATTCTACTAGCAACACATTTTCAGCTCTGATTTTGTTATTTCTGATAGCAACTGTACCCTTTCCAATTATCTTAGAAGACATATTGTCTCCAAAAGTGACTTTTCCCTTTTGATCTCTTCTTAGGCTTATGAATTTGTTTGGGTCTCCTGTCATGTGTTATGAACATCCACTATCAACATGCCATATATTTTTCTTTTATGTCACACATAGAGCTATCATGGATTCTGTCCTCTCTACTACTTCCTTTCTCTTCTAGACCTTTCTCTTCTCTTTGTCTTGAAACCTTATTGTAGTATTCTTTTCTGTAGGAGTAATCAACTTACATTCTCTAGATATATGTCCATGTTTATTGCATTTGTAACATTCTATATCATAGATTTGTAGAGGTGCAAAAGATTTATGGTTTCCTTTTCTTTCTTTTGGATAGTACTAGATGTATTCTTCTTATGGAAATGAACCTTTCCATATGCTTTGCAATTCTTGGCTTTATGTCCAAAATTATTACATGAGTAGTAGTGACCCAAAAATATCTGTTGATACCTGCATGTCATTGATCTTCTAGGAACCATATTTGTCTTATGTAAGCGAGGAGTAGATTTCTGACTATCCCTTGTTTTAATTGGACTCATAAGTGCGGCAACATAACTCCTTTTGTTATATCCTAACCTAGTTTTGTCACTCGATGGTCTTTGGCCACTTAGGATGTCATCTAGGGTCTTCGAGCTATTCTCAAACTTTGTTTTAATAGATTTCTCATAAAGTTTCCTTTTAAGCTAAATAATTTATGCTTCCATTCTTTCAAATTCTTGCATTATTTCTTTGAGCTACAATTCTAGGTTCTCTTCAATCTTCTTATCCTCTTGGGGCTGGATCTTCAGATCAACAATGATTTGGCTCGACTCTTTATCTCTTGTCTTTTTCTATCTTCATAATCAGCTAGTTGTGATCTTAAATATTTAATCTTCCTTTTACTTTTTCTCAATTCTTCAAGAGCACTTATGAGTTTGGCCTTTAGGTCCACCTCTCCTTCCATATCTGATTCATCATTTGGAGCTTGAGTTTCTATTCCCATGAATAGAATTTTTGTTTCCTTATCTTCTTCTTCTTCATCTTCACTATCTTCCATAGTGTAAAGGATCTTCTTCTTCCCATTAAAATTATTCTTGTTTGGTGCTTTGTTTCTCTTGAATTTCCTAGAGGTTTCTCTATCATCACTATCATCTTTTTTAGGATAAGGACATTTTGAGGCAAAATGCCCAATTCTTCCACAGTTAAAGCACTTCAGGGGTATCTTTCCTTTGTACTTGCTAGTACCTTTCTCAAGTTTCTTGATGAAAAAATTCTCTTTATCATCTGAGTTCTCTGATTGGTTTTTGGGTAATGCTTCAGATTTCTTTGACTCTTTTGTGGCTTTAAATGCTGCCTCTTTTCTTGATGGTCTATTTTTTTTTGTTCTCATCTTATAAGCAGTGAAGATCCCATGTAAATCATCCACTGTCATAAATTCAATATCATCTCAATCTTCTATAGTAGGCACTTATGAGTCATACTTCATTGGTAAGGTTCTTAATACCTTTTCAACAACTTCTTTCTCTTGTATCTCTCCTCCCAGGCCTCTGATAGCACTGACAATTTCATCTACTCTTAGAAGATATTCTGCAATGATTTCTTCTTATTTCATTTTTAATATTTTGAATTTCCCTTTGTATATTTGAAGTTTGGATTTTTTGACTTTGGCAGCTCGTTCTTAAACATTTTTTAATTTATCCCAAGCATTTTTGGTTGTCTTACATTGCATGACTTTAACAAACATTGAATTTGATAATCCATTCAAAATTGCATTCAACGCTTTTGCATTGGCTTCATATTTATCTTGTTCATATCTATCTATAAGTGGGTTGCATGGTATTTTATAACCTTTTTCAACAACATTCCAAACTTTGCATCCAAGAGACATTAGATGGCATCTCATCCTTACACTCCAATATGCATAATTATCTCCTATGAATAATGGAGGTCTGTTAGCAGCTAAACCTTCTTGTTGATCCATAGTGGTTTTTATAGGATCTTCCTTCCAATGATTAAACTTCAGTGAAAGATCCTGCTCTGATACCAATTGTTGGTTTATCCAACAATACTGAGAGGGGGGGGGGTGAATTAGTATTGCCTACTTTTTTATTTTATTAAACAATTAGCATTGAAAACAGATAAAGAATGGATCAAACAAGTAAGGAAACGTAATTTTATCGTGGAAACCTTAAAGGGCAAACCACAAAATCAAACTCATTAATAAGATGATTTCTACAAAAAAAAATCTGCTACAACAGAAGGGATGCACCAGCATCCCAGTTTTCTATCTGCACCAACATATAAGGATGCCACAACACCGATGTTTTCCAACCACTACTGGAAGGAGGCTACAACCTCCTTGGCAAGCTTCAACCTACACCTAGCACCACCCAGCCTCCCTTGATATTTTTAACTTCTCGACCCTTTTCTTAATTCATCAATTCTGCCTCTAGAAATTCTTCATTCTTCTGGTCTCTTCCTTTCATGATGATTTTATGATCTTCCCTATAGAGACATCTTACTTCCAAATCGAACATTTGTTTAAATACTTTTTTTCAACAATAACAAAGATATAACATCATGTCCATTCATAATCACACCTTTTCAAAAGAAATTGCGTCCTTTCTAACTGAGAATCGTGACCTTTGGATAATCTTGCCCTTTTGTATTTTCTAGATTAGTTAAATTACCAGTTACTAGTTAACTTACTAATCATGTCCTTGATATCCCTAAAATTTCCACGCATATGCCTGTAGCTTCCATGTCCATTGTAGATATCAGCGAACTTACATGCCCGCAGTAGGATGCTTGTAGGATGCGTTAGATTCCCGTAGCAAGCTAAAATGCATGTATCCTTAGGCCCCTTGCAGGCGTGATTTAAGGCCCTTGTGGGCATGATTTAATACCCTTCCGGGCATATCCTTAGGCTTCACGGGCATTTCTTTATGGTCCTTGTGGGCATATCCTTATGCCTTTATGCGATCATATGCTTATTTCTTTATGCGGGCATATTGTAAGCCTGCGGTCATATTGTAATCCTTTCAGGCATGTACAAGGGCCTGCGGGTACATGCTAGAACCTGCGGGCACATGCAAGAGCCTGTGGGCATATACAAGAGCCATGTGGGCATAGCAAGAGCCTGCGGGGATATGCAAGATCCTACGAGCATATGCAAGTTTCCTGCAGGCATATGCAAGAGCCTACGGGCATATGCAAGTTTCCTGTGGGCATATGCAAGAGCTTGGGGGCATATGCAAGAGCCCTGTGGGCATATGCTAGAGCTCGAGAATATCTTCCTCTTCGTTGTGGGAATATCTTCCTCTTTATTGACATTGTGATCCTTCTTCCTTTTCAAGCATATCGTCCTTCTTGTTGACATCAATGCCAACACATTATTCAACACCTTATAAATGATGTGGCCACATAGGTTGTTGACACATGTACATTCCAAATAATAGTAAAATGACATGTGACATCCATATTGGAAAAAGTAACCTTAAGAGAAGAAACATAATGCCAAAATTAATTAGAAGAGACAATTACATTGAATCCCTTTTGTTGACAACATTTGGGGGTCTATGAGTTATATGAAAGAGGCAGTTTAATAGGTTTGGAATTCTCTTGGCCTTCTAGGTAGAGAGAAATTAACAAAGATCCAATGATGGCACCTTCTGTACCTTAAAAAAAATGCAACAACTCTCAACAAGTTCCTTTGTGTCTCAAGGTTTACATGGATCGTGGCTACTGTAACTAACCAAAAAATTCTCACCCGAGAGAAAAAAACATTCATGGCTTTGGATTTGATTTAAGGGGCTTAAAAATTCTATTTGTTTGGATTTTCCATAGGAATTGAGTCTATTCCTATTTCTGGAGTCCCTATTGGGGTTTGGCAAATGGAAGTTTGGCCAATTGAATATGGGTAGTTGAATTTTGATATGCAATCCTATAGTTAAGGATTCGAACCGCAATGATTCTCGAGGGTTAAATAGTTTTTGGTAGTGAAGGAATTGTGAGAGCTAATGAAATACTTCCAACCCCATCGATTCGAAATCTCACCTATTGATCCAATAATTTCGGATGAGGAAGAGCATCCCAACGTCAATCTAAATTCGAGTATTAGTTTGTTTATGATTCGGTCACAAAGATTAATTCAAGAAATAGTTACATACCCAGTGTTGTTGAGCCACAGGGAAGAATAGAGCTCAAACCTGTTGAAAACAAATGACTGTTGTTTCGCGGGTGATGTTGTGGTCCAATGGACTGTCATTTGGCGGGTGATGTTGTGGGCCAGTGGATTACCATTTCGTGGGTGATGTTGCGGGCCACTGCAGTGATATCACTCGCCAAGTTATCTTTTGGCTTATATATAATAATCATCTCTCGAACGAGAATTTATAAATAATCTTATTTCTAAAACCTCACCAAACTCTCAAATGAGAAATTGTTAAATTCTCAGCCTAGAAATTTAAAATCTCTTGGACGATTTTTTTTTTTACTTTTTCTCGAACGAGAAATTGAAAATTACAACTCAATGTCACCCATTTCTCAAAAAAGTGTTTCCCAACTTGGCAATTTCACCATACATGCATGAGATAAGGTTATATATTAAGCCATGCATTCACTATACCATTACTAAACTCATAATCGAGAAACATGGATTACGAGCTCCTCTATCCACTTCAACAAGTTTCTTTTTGCAAACTATACAAGTAATAACTTATTAAATTATTTAATGATCAAACCATGTCACTTATAAATTTTTAAATTCTCATTTATCTAAGACAAGAAAAATAATTTATTATTATTGCTCTGAAAATAAAGACATGGCACCAATACATTAGTGTCACTTGCATCATTGAAAATAAGTAACAAAAAATATTATGTCGATCATTTAAAATAAAACTTCTATACATCCTAATAGCACTTACAACAAAAGGTATCGGGAAGTACACATACATATACATGGAAAGTTTACTTAATTAAAAATAATAATAATAATATGATGACATATATTATATAATATTATATAATACATGTTATTTACATAATAGCACCATATACAATATGATTTAAAGAGACAATTAAAGAATAAAAAATGTTTTTTTAAATTTCTAATGCATAGAAATATTGACATGCATTCAAATGTTCAAATGTATGGCATTCCCATGAGTAGCCACTATTATCTCATATATGAGATGTATAAACTGTTCATTAAAATTTAAGTTATGTGATCGTGAATTTTGACAAATTTTAAAACAAATTATTATATTATTGTGAAAATGTTTTATATTTTTAGAAAATATTGTAAATTTATGTAAAACTATAATCATAAATTATTTTACAAAATTTTTTTTTTTAATAAAAATATTCAAAACATAATTTGTTTTAAAAAATTCAAATTTAAATAAATGGACAAAATTTCATTATTAAAAAAACATTGCATTTTAAATAATCAACTTTTGAAATTCATACCCTATCGATATTCCCTCAACCAAGCATATGGCCATCATTGTGATCTTATAATTGTTGGTTAATTCTATAAGATTCAATGTATAAAATTGTTGACTATTGATTGGTCATAAACATAGTGAAACAAATAGTATTAAATATATTATATTTAATGGGAAAAATAAAAAAAAATTATTAATTTTTTTTTATAATTTTTTTTTCAAAAATTAAACAAAATAAAATTATTAATAACTAATAGTTACATAGTTATATGTGAAAATTAAAAAAAATATATAAAAATTTTCACCCAAGAATTAAAAATATTTGGTAGTGATTAATTTTAATTAAAAATAATAAATTAGATTTAAAATTTTATTAATTTTTTTATTATTTTAAATAATTTTATAAAATTAAATTAAAAAATTTGAAATCGCATAGGAAAACTGGATAGGTAGGCAATAGTAGTCTCATCAAAATAGATGAATCTTCAAAATAGAAATTATATTAACCTACAATAAAATAGTCTAAAATTATATCAATAATATAAAAATATAGAAAAACATTCATACTATGAACTTGCCATGTTGAAGACTTTTCTCACATTTCTCCCTCTGAATGAAATTGATATTTCTCCTTGAAACGATCTGTATTGGTGGTTGGTCTTGCACGGGGATGCCCGTTTCCAATTATTAATACTCAACATCTTCTACGATCCTTTCTCCATACATTTCAGTTTGTGACAGTTCTTGATTTGAAAAGTTTCAAACCGTTCAAAATCCTGGAAATATCACTTCGGTAGAATTTTTTTTTTGCATTTCACACTACTTTACTCATCCATTCCCACCGATAACTGAAACATTGATCTCAAATCAATTGATGAGTTCGAGTTCGTCTTTGAAAGCGCATCCTCGTCGAAACAAATTACTGTAGTAATGTTTAATTTTCTTGGCAAAATTTGGAGCAGACTTTAGAGTCCTTTGAGTTAAACATTGGGGCTTACAACAATTTGGAGAAGCTCGAAGCAGCTGCTAAGTCAGATTTCGGGGAAGTGATAAATGCAGAACTGGGAGTTCGTTAATTCTTGTACATGGGCTGAGGCTTGATGAGAAGAGGACACATGATAGTTCACTTGCAGACGATCCAGATGAGAAGAGGACACATGATAGTTCACTTGCAGACGATCCAGAGGATCGGCGAGCCTGTCATGATCATCCCCACGATGTGTCATGATCATCCCCATGATGCTGAAGCTTAGAATATTCTTCTCATCGTCCAGAATTTCGAGTTGCTCATTGCTAGGGCCCACAGGTAGACCGAAGACGACTCGAACCTCCATTAGCCAGGCATCTTTGACCTTCATACCCTCCTCACCCCGTTTGAAACATCTGCAAGAAAATCCCAATTTAGAGATCTGAATTTGAAGGTGTCATGGATTGTTCTCGCCTTTATTGAATTCAAAATTTAAATGAAGATGAAATTAATGCACATTGTATTGCCATCCATATGGCATGGGGCATGGGACCATGGGTTTAGCGAGGACGACATCGGTCCATGGGTTCTGAACTTTTACAAGATGATGGGCATGACCTTCGAGGCGATGATGGGAGCCGTCGTCTTATACCTTAAGATCGGAAACTCCTTAGCTGAGAAAAGGAGATGCACGGAGGATTGAGTGTCTGAGAGGCCCCTGCAGCAGACTTAATTAGTCTGTTACGGCGTGCATATTGGTTTCTCCTAAGGTTAGCATGGGCTATGCACATGCCCAAGTGTTGGGCAACACGGATCAAATTTCAAGGGTGGGGTCCCATTTCACTTTGAAGGGCTATCAGATATTGAACCCTTCAATGCTGCCATGTAAAAATAAGTCATTCTTTTCATTTCAAAATGTGCTAGTACATTAAAATTTCAATGTTTACTTACGTAGTAAAGTCGAGAGGCTTTATTTTCCAGTGGATATATGTCATATAACATAGCCATACTTCACTCTGATTTAGCTGCTAGGTCTTAAACTTTTAACAGGTATAATAATACATTTAACTTGCTAACCCCATTCCAATCCAACTTTCATCCTTGCATCCAAAATTAATACTATTTTACTCTTTCATGATCCGCTTGAACATGAGGAATTTATTAGTGAAACATAACTCAGGAGACACGTAGAAAATCCACTTTCCAATGTTCAGTGTGAATTGCCATAACTAAATTCATAGATCTTTTTTTCTGCATCAGCCACAGTTAGCTTGCTAGCCCAATTCCAATCCAACTTTTAACTAGTATAATAATATTTAATACCTCTTAAAATGGGTTCCTAGGCTACTTCAAACACTACAAACTCGATGAAGAATTGGGTTATTCAACTCTTCTAAAAGCAACATGATGCTTATTCTTGGAAAAGTTCAATCTTTGTGAATCAGTACGTTCTTCAAACTAATATAAATTCTAGCCTACAAAAAATCTAGCCTACTTAACAATGGAAAAAATGATAATGTAAGAGAAAAAAAAGAGGAAATTGTTTTATAAGCCAAAAACATTGGATGTTGCATTGTTTTATAAGCCAAAAACATTGGACGTTGAGTTTGGTCTCTATCTGTTACTAAATTAGTGAACAAGAGAGATGTCTGCAGAAAGGCCGTAAAAAAGGTGAAGGGAAAGAATCTGAATGGTAACTTTTTTTACTTTGTTGAATTGAGGACCATAATTCACTTTCATGCACCTCTATCAAACAACTTCGTTTCCATTTATAATCCTCCTTCGCGCAAGTATATTAGAGAGACCAGTTCAACAAAGAAGTTGGATTGGATTGAAACTAATAGCAAGTTTCTTTGTCACTCTAATTGTGTACCCTATGACATAATTGAATGCCAATGACAACAATATATGTTTTAATTTTTCATTCAACACTATGAATGCCACACGTACTTGGGATAGAATAAGTTTAATCACTCCTTACATGTTACATGCTATGTTATGGTTTGAGCAAAGAGAACTATCCAACTCCAGGAAACTTTTGTTCTCAATAGCTCATTAAGGACCCTAGATGCTTTTTCTCTATAGCCCTCCCCCTAGATCTCGTTATACATACTAAATCTATGGTATGATGGAGTAGAGGATGGGTTGTAACTTGTGAAGCATAAGTAAAACGTAGGTAGACCAAGTAGAGAGGAGATGCATAGATGGTTGACGTTCTTGTTATATGGTTGAAGTTCTTGTTTTATTCCAGACGAGTCGATAAGGGTAACAAAATCAAAAGGTAAAGTACCACTATCGTTCTAAAAATCAATATTAGAAAAACATTTTTGTCCCAGTTCGTATAGTCGAACGCGGATTGTAAGTTTAGTAGCATCAGTGGTCTTCATATTAATAAATACTAAGAATATTAAACCGTTTAATAGAGGAAGGTGTCGATTCAACGACTGAGCAATTGGGGAAAATAGCTCATGTAATACAGTTTTAGACACAGAGTCTAGATTCTTGATCTAACTCATTAACTAGATGCATGGAGGTTGGCAAAGTGGGAACTTTCCCAAATCCCAGGGCTTTTTGGTAAAGCTAGGGGGTGCACTGCGCACACCTGTTTCTCGTAGGGATGCAACAGTGACCAATGGAAGCTGAACGGGGAAGAACTCGGTTTCAAAGTGAAAACAATGGTCTTCCTTGTCCCCTCTGTTTCAAGAAAGTTAAAGGGCAGATAAATTCTCAAGAGCTTCAATCGAGCGACAATGGAAAATAGGGCAAGGCAAGGAGCACATGGAATCATATGCGCATACATAGGACATATGAAGAAAGAATCAATTGTTGTTGTTGCTACAGTTGGGAATTGATAAATGTCATTCTAAACAGCCTTTAACGGATATTTGTGACAAACCCACTCTCGATTCCAGGCTTTAAATTTGAAGCCTTCAAGGCCCGTTTGAAGTAACAAAATTTTAGTCAAATAATAATATTGTGTTTGAACTTTGAAGTTACAGAATTTTAATCAAATAACAAAATTTTTAAATAATTGATGGGATCATGAATGGATAAAATGATGTACATACCTGTAAATTCATACGATGTCTACAATCTAGTCAGCCTTGAAGTTGAGCTCCTCAAAGAAAATGAATTTCTTTATATATGTTTATGGCAGGCTAACATTGGTAGCTTCACTCCGCAAACACTCCTGGAGGACTGGAGGAGATAGGGTAGGTGGAACTTGGAATTAGCTCGACCATAGTGGAGTAGGGGTATAAGAAAAAACTTGTTTGTATTCCTGTAATATTATATATTGATGGTTGGAGCCATGGAAGCATGGAATTCTAGCATTGACTTGAAACAACAAAGAAAACACAATGTAGGACTCGGGAGCAGCAGGATTGACTTGATACAACAAAGAAAACACAGGGTGTTAGGATGGGAGCCGTAGATGGTAGGGTTAAGTTGATACAACAAATCAAACGTAGGGTTTTGGGTAGGGGCCACATGCAGGAGCAATAACTTGCAACATTACAAGAAGTTTCTGGATTGTGGATTTTGTCTAAAATGCCAAATTCAAGGCACATTAACATAATATATTATACATTGAATACCCAATTAAATCACTGAATCAGAATTCACGAATTGGTATGTGATAACTGGTAACTTGATAACTTGGTAAGCCCACTGCCAAAACACATATGATCCACCAACCAGTAAATGTGTTAAACATGTAAGCGCTCACTGCAAACACGAGAACTTAGAAGCGTTCAAGCCATGGGCTGCTCAGTGTAAGCTCGTCCACATAAGTTGGTCAATGATAGTATTAGAGGCCTAATAGTCCATGATCCATGGATTATCGAACACGTGGATATTGGAGAGTAACTTAGTCCCACTCCCAAGTCACCTAGCTAGTATCCACATTCCCAATTTTCCACTGAAAACTGTCGATGGGTGAAATTTGAAGCTACCCTTTTGTTGCAATTTTAAACAATAGTGGTTAATTTAACTATTGAATGGCTTACCATGAAATTGAATTTTTTTTGCATGGTAAAATTTGAAGTGGCCTTCTATGACGTGTAAAATGGCCTCTGAAGGGCTCTGAAGGCTTCAAATTTGAAGCCTGTTCGGCATGCTTCAGTAAATGAGTGGATGGGTGGAGTGTGTCCGCCGGTAAGCAAGTGGGGCGTGCACCCATGAAACGAGGAATGCCCAATGTATGGAAAGCACATGCACGTTAGTTGTATGGACTGGAAAGTGGGAAACAAGAGCATGTGGACTTGCGAGCAAGTGAAGTGGACACTACGAGCTTGAAGATGATGTCTGCTTGGGAGTCGGGCATGCAACCACTCTTGGGTCACACCTACAAGGAAAGCACACATGCCTATATAAAGCATGGTGGGAGTTCATGCAAAGGTAGAATCCAAGTGTGGATGAGAGCATAAGGGAGAGCAACACGAGGAAGCAAAATACGGGTGGGCACATTCTCGTAGGGGTAGACTCGGGACAGTTCCTAGACTTAGTGTAGGATTGGTGTAGAAGAAAAGTGTCACAGGTGGTGACTGGTAGTGTCAAGGAGGAAACTGCGACACAATTGGATGTTTTGTGAAATAGGAAATTTCTTGGGGTTTCAAGTAAGACGCTTGTTGAGCACTCACTTGGGTTGGAAACCAATTTCGGAGCACTCGTTCTCTGTTGTAACATTGTAATCTGCTATATATTATAAACAGGGTCTTAGGCACACCCAGCTTGGGGTTCTGCCCTCATATATGTTGCATGTCTTGTGTCTCTTGCATATTTGGCTAAATGTTGGAAACCTGTTAATTGTTGGATGTTCACACATTAAATTGGATAAGTAAGATAATTGCATAAGACATAAATGTTAAAGGTTATTCCATAGGAAGCATTCATCAGGATTCTAACCTGAGTTGGTCTCACCCTCCGCAAGGAATACCCGCATAGTTCCACACGGCCTGCTAGAAGGAAAAGGAGCTTTGGTTCTAAGTTGGGCCGGTAGTCCAATGACATGTGGTATTAGAGCAAAGAACACCTAGGATCTTCACCACTTTTCAGGCGAAAAGGTGGTATCCGAGCAAAAGCAGTTGGGAAACTAATTTAATCTCTTTGTTGAGACATAGACAGGTTTCCAAGAGTTTCCACAATTGGGAAGCAGATGTAGAACATAGTGGTCAATGTGATGGGACACAACCCTATGTACAGTGCACTTGACACGTCTTCGGGTGACCATAGGGTAAAATGGTCCACAAGTGAAGTGCCTGTGAGGCAGAGCACATTTATCTGTAGACTTGCAAGGGTGAAGTGTGCTGTAATACCCCAATTTTGGACTTTGAACCCCTATTTTATTTCTGCCAAGTATTATGACACAAAATGAATTTTTTGTTGTTTTGATTTTGTTGTTTTTGAAAAACTGTTTGACACCGAGGACGGTGAAAACTTAAGGGGAGGGGAAATGTAATACCCCAATTTTGGAATTTGAACCCCTATTATATTTTTGCTAAGTATTATTTCATTTTACATAGGTGATTTCATAAATCTGATTAATTGATTTCTAATGACCATGTGGACTAGGACATTAACGAGATGGGAGTCACAATACCCTAAGGGTTGGAGGGAAAATGCCAAATAATAATAATAAGAAGAAGAAATTATTCTTGGAGAGAAATGGAAAACCCTAAAGAATAGATTTGAGAAACTAATGAATTAAAAGAATTCATAAAATGAGGAATTTTCACCTAAGAGGATAAAAGGTGAAATTCATTGAAACACTCATTCATTCATGATGATCACTATTCACATTCTCATGAGATGAACACACAAGAGAATTGGGTGCTGGGAAAAACAAAACCCTGAGACAAATGAAGATTGGTGAGGGAGGACAGATTTGGGAGAACCAAACTGGTCTTGAAGCGAAGTGATTGAGGGCAGATTTGGGAGGATCAAACCGACCCAGTTTAAGAGGAATCATGTAGCTTGGTATGAGGTTGGCCACTTAATAGTGTGCAAGTAGGAGAACTACCCGAAGCTGAAGGAGTATTGCATTTACCTGAATAGGCTGTGATTAATTGATTCTCTTAATGGCTAAGGCTTAAAATCCCCTGGAGCATCATGGAGCTGAGGAGTACTGATTTGGGTGTTGGGCTTCCTGCTGCCTCTGAAATTAATCCTGAATAACTTGGGGAAAACAAGTTAAGGGTATTTTAAAATCTATACTTTACCTGGGGGACTGTGAACTCATCTCGGGGGTGACCTGAAAGCAAGGAGAAGTTGTTGGTCAAAGGTTGGGAGGTTTGTGCTTGGTTCCACTAGTCAGCAGATTTCAGATAAGTATATATATGTAGTACTTGCAGGGTATTTGTTTATGAAGCAGTTTTTGCATGTGTTTTTGAACTTGTCTGATTTATAGTTGAATGACCTGTTTGTTACATCTGACCAGACGTAGAATGAATTATTGATTATTCTAAGCATAAATCTCAGCTAGAATGATAGATCTATGTATATAAGTTTTATCTTATGACTTGACTTACAGATCTGGAATATTTATGTGTGGGGTTTCATGTGAGGATAATCACATTCTGTTTACAGTAGATTTACAGTCTTGAATCCCTATGATGTTTATATGTCTGCAGCAGTTATACAAGGCATTATGGCCCATATACTAACCTAGGGTTTTATGGAGCCTATTTACAACTGCAAATATTTGTATTAGACATATTTCAGTTTGGACATAGCTACTATATCTTTTATAATTATGCTATGAATAGGCCAGCCATGTAAGCCGTGATCACAGTTTACATGACTAGCCCTCATATATTCTCTTAACTCTTGATGTTAAAGTTTATTACAAAAAACCCTAGAAATATTAATGTTCATATCTATAGTGTTTTTGAATAAAGAGATCATCAGAGATTGAGATTCTAGATGCATTTGTTTTGGAAGATTGTATGCTGTAGTATCACATTTCTGGGTTAACCATTTTATGAACTAAGCTTTTGTGTATTGTTTTATTGCTGAGTTGAAACATTGACATGAACCCATGCTAGGATGAATCATTACTATTTTATACAGAAAGCATGGTAAGTTCATTAAACTAATATTTATATGATTTCCATTTTCTTCTGACATAAAGCAATTCGTGGCTGACTTAGCTCACCACCCAATATGTTTTCATATAAAATAAATATTGTATGAATGCATCTATGCAGAAGGAAATCACTGATGCAACTGAGGGTTTTACCCATAGCTAGAAGGGAATTCTTATACTCTATGCATTTATCATTCAACAGATTGCATTGTATCAAGAGTTTGCAATTTCATACATCGTGTACATACATTACAAACAAATAATTGCATACCTAAGTTGTGACAGAGATCAAGCTTAACATTTATGCACGAGGAGTATGTATTTAAATATGAAATCAGTCATAGTACATTGCTAACAGAGAAACAATAATTATAAAGGCATGGCATTTTCGCATACAAGGTGGGTAGGCATTTCTCCTTCGCTCAAAACCCTTTAATCCTTCAAGGATAAAAACGATATCATTATATGCTGATGATTCCAACATTTAAATGCATGTAAATTGTAAAAGATGCGTAGTCGAAGGCATTCCATTTTAATAACTATAATAAACACAGTAAGTTGGATGTGCATATCGCATTCACCTATATGCCCAAATTTACTATAGTAAATCATATACATTATAATTACTATCAAATGCAGCAAAGAGTCTTCCACATAAGATTCATATCCTTTGCATATCATATTAAAAAAAGAAACCACACAGTATCAGCCAAAAATGCAGAGAGGCGTTATTAATCCATAGAGTTGTGCACATATTTACACCATAATAAGTTTATAGCATTATGCCTATACAAAAGACAAAGAACTGAATGTTTTAAGCTATAAGCTTTGCCCTTAAGATCAATGGAGTTTTACACATGGTATCAATGCAACTGCCCAGGGCAGAGCTTTGTGAGAATACTTAAGTGCTCACGGCAGTGAGATTTGAACTTGAAACTTTTCTTTTAAACGTGCAGACTACCAAGTGTTGCCAACGGAGCACACAAAGGTCACGAGGACCCTTTGTAGGCAGGATTCATGCCCCTAAAGGCTCAGCCGACGACCTTTCCATTTTATTCACAAAAACGAAAGTAGGAAACCCTAACCACAGTCAAACTCGAACATTCTAAGTAACTCGGCCCCCACCAACGGGGTAAACCAAACCCGAGGAGGTTGGTTGGCAAATTATCTGTTAACTTCACAAGCCTTCCACGTTTCACCAAAATGATTCCGAGCTTGTCGGAGTGCGTCCCACTCCACCCTGGTCGTGGTTACCTGCACAAGAGTTTGTAACACGAGGTTAAACCTCTGGGGAATATCAACTGATAACCATAAGTTAAACAAAGCACGATTTTTCATACGGGAAAGAGTTTGCATTACCGTGAAGTATGAGGGAGTTTTTGCACAACTCAGCTCCGGCGGTACCTACAACATTCACCATGCATTTGAGGTCAAACGATTGACATGTATTAAACGTATGCATTAAACCGATAGTCAACCAAGCAAACGAGGCAATGTAAAGCTTGAGAAGTGAACAACGATTACCTGCTAGTGTTGACGAGTGCAAAAGTGTGGTGGGAGACTTGTTCGTTGATACATCCCGGCGACAAAGGAGCCATAGCCATGAGTATGTAACTCTTTCACCACTGTTAGGGTAGAGCCAAAGCTCTCTACACTTAAAACTTCAACAATGACCCGAATGCCTCAGTGCAAAGGAAAACAATAAAGTTGCGTCGAGTAGAGTAGGTGGTTAACCACTGCCATCGGTGATGGGAGAACTAAATGAAGTGATGTAGATTTTGTTGGCACATTTTCCTATCATCCATATCGATGGTGAGTATTCCATCTCGTTTACCCCTACGTCGGATTGGATCACAATCGACAGTCCTAAGCCTTTGAGCTTTCAATGCATACATTGCTGGTACAAGGTACGTTTTGGTGGGGTAACCTACGGGCAGCGAGCACAGCTGTGGAGGAAGCTCCATTAATGGAGCGACATACCTTCCCACGTCAACAGGCCATGACGTAGCCCACTGTAACTTCATCCATGTGACAAGTGTAGTGACAACTTGCCAACGAAGCAGCACAACATGGGTTTAAAACATGTTTGGGGAGTGGTCAAGCCTGCATGGCAATAGCCACTCTGCCACTCAGACCACCATTTGATCAAGACATGTAAGACCAAACCTGTAATAATAAATGCCATCTAGGCTTGCAAGGGAGTAATGTATTATTTCATCTCTTAGCTCCACATCATTTTATCGTGCCTTATAGTCACTTACGTGGAGGGCAGTACATTAAGTTGATATACGAGTAAGTGTGGAATGTTATAACTCAAGCATGGTATCAACCTTATGGTGGTAGGGTTGACTTCCATAAGCGCCCAACATTGCCACGTTATATTGATATATGTTATATATGTTATATATTCGTGTTACAACCCTTGTTTTGTAAGCTAGGTACTTTGGCTATGTAAGCCATAGTATAAAAGCGCACTACATATATATATATATATCTATATATATATATATATATATATATATATGACCTTTGTTTCATATGCTCGGTATATGGGATACGTAAGACATAGTTAAAAGCACAATATATATATATATAAATATATAACCATAGATTTATATATATTTAACCTTGTTTATATGTGGTCTCAAAACAATTCGTTGTCTATGTGTTGATAAATATAATCTCATGTTTATATTGTATGGAGTTCGTTATATAGGTGGTTCAAGAAGTAAGTCATTGCATATGTCCTTGGTTCAGTTACACAACGTGTGTTATTGTCGCATGTGTAGAGCCTTGTATGTTTATTCAGGTCGACGTACGAGACCTCTAGTGCACACACACTGGTTCAAGTGAAGTCTCTCTTATAACACTTATGACGTAAGGGTGAGTATAGTCTACAGGACTATAGCACTTCAGTAAAGTTCACAATCTGGTGGCATATTTTTATACATAGTACTATAGGTTCTATAGGCCCATGCAAAAAAAAACAAATTCGGTTAAGAGGAGACATGAAAAATTTGTATCAGAGCACGGTCACTACACTAGGACCTTAGGCTCATTTCATGATTGTTGTGTTTTTATTTCAGAATTAAATATTTAAACTTCCTGTAGCATGTTGTTATACATTGTTTCATTAATTATATTGTTGTTTATAACTTCTAACAAACAATTGATTGTCCACACATAGACAGCTCGGTAGTAGAAGAAATTAATGGCATAAACACATACTACAGAATAGGAAAGAAGGTTGGTTGTAGAAACATCTAGTCAACAAGGTGAAATGGCCAGCAGGCAGGGGGGAAACCAGAATTCTCCACAGGGAGCAACAACATCCAGCGAGATGTTGGAAACAGTCAAAAGACTAAAAGATGAGCTAATGAGCATTAAAGAAGATAACATTAAAAATTTTGAAGAACAACGAGAAATCAAAGTTATTCTACTACAAAAGTTAACAGAGAAGGAAAAAGTCACCTCCCAACATCGGAGGAGCAACATGCAGAAAAATCAATCACAAAAAGGAATTCGAAATTTAAAGCTACACCTCCAAGGAATTCAGTAAGCTATAATATGGATGTCAGTGATGCAGAGTCACAGGGCAAAGATTCTAAAGAGTATGTCTCCAAGAAGAAAAAGAAGACTGGGAAAGTACATCACCTACATTCAGAATTAAGGAAGATCAAGCCTCCTACTTTTAACGGAGAAATTAAAACTGGAGAAGAAGCATAGTTGTGGCTGAGAGACATGGAAAAGTACTTATGCATGTTTAACTATTCCAGCCTCATAAAGGATAGAATTGTTGTTTTCAACCTGCAGAGTAAGGCTTCGACTTGGTGGGATGATCTCAAGCTGACCCGCTCTATCAACGAGAAAAAGGTAAAGTGGAAATCTTTTGCAACCTTCTTCAAGCAGAAGTACTTGTCTGAAAGGTACTTTGATAAAAAGGTAAGATACTTTTATGACCTCAAGTTGGGACAATAGACCATGGAGGATGTAACGTCCCTAAAAATAGTAAAAATAAAAATAAAAATCTCCACAGTTGTATTTCACTAAATAAGAACAGATGTTAAGCAAATCAACTTCAGCACTGATAACATTCTTTTATAAACTGAGAATAAATTGTGACAGTCAAGCCTAATTCTTGTATATATAAATTCCTACGGTTGTGAAAGTGAAGTCAAAGAAAAAGAGTGAACTTTTAATGCAGCGTTATAAATACTTGAATGTTATTACTTGGTTTCCTTCCAAATGCATCAAATTTTTATGAATACAATTATGAACACTTTAACTGATACTACAGGTATGGTGGACCCAAGTTGGTGACTGTTGGGGTCTAAGATGAAGTGCTTGATTTCTTGAGGGAAAAGGGATTTCCCTGGCAGAGCTACCAAGAGGTAGGATGAAAGAATAGAGAAACTGGACTTACTTAGCATTGTCGCTAATGTGCTTGTGTACTTTGCGTTTTGCAGTTATCTCTAGTGGGCATTTCGTTGGAGTGTCTACTCTAGCCCCTTTGCCGACATTTTCGTCTTGAGGCATCATACTCAAAAGAGTGTTGCCTTTTTGTGGTTACGCCTTTATTTGATATAAGAGCGAGAAGTGATAGTTTGCACTTCTATGCACCCTTGAAATTATGTCAACCCTAAGTGGGGGTCCAAAGTATTTGTATCAATTAAATGGGAAGTTTTATCAACTTGTAATGGTTCTAAACTATGGCGCGTGGGTTTTTCACATGAAAATATGTGGTAGGTGGTAGGAGTTAATGCTCTTCTATGAAATTCATGAGCCTTGCTTGCCAGCTGTGGCAAGGGTTTTACTGTTGGGTCTTTTACCAACGATTGCCAAAATCGTGGTTCATTTCTCTGTTTGCAATGGGTGTGAGGAGGGTTTCATTCTTGTTCAAACCGTGGCTTATGGAGACCATTCTACAGGGGGAAGATGATGGCGACTGTCCACCCTACAGGTAGAACCTCTAAGTCGAGTTTTCCTGCTATTGCAATTGCCAGTATGTGCTATGTTTTGTATCTAATGCCTGTCTTGGATTTTCATGTGGTTGCAGGTGGTGACTGGTCCTTCTTCTCTGCGTGACCAGAGTTCCATGATAGCGAAACGAGTCTTGGTAAGTCCAGTTACTACTAACTTGATTTCTTCCTCTCGTCTCTATGGGGGTTTTGCTGTTGGTTTGAAGTTTATGGAGGACTTGGTGCCCATTTGGGTTTCCTGCTATGTGTTGTTGGTCCCTTGGGTCACCATTGGCTAGACCGTTGCTTGAATATCTACTGGTTGTTTTGGGTACCGGAAGGTTTTTGGCCCATATATGATGTGTTTTGATTTGATAGAGGCTGCACTAAATTCTTTTGGACAGAGTAATGGCTTGCGTAGCAGCCAGTGATGACTGTGTAATTTATGGTGTAATGTAATGGTTTGACCCTTGCATTTTTAATTGGGGAAATCGTGTTTTATGGATACTCCTAGACTGGTACACAGTTTTGCTTCTTGAAATGGTTAATAAGACATGTATTTGCAAATCCTCTATCGCTGCGTTGTTTTCTAGTAGCGTTGAAAATACTGTGTAATGATATTTCTCCTTTTGGTTCTCATGGCTTAAAGTGGTTCTAGGGTTTGAATATTTTAAATGGAAATCATCCTATGTGACCTCTGCGTCTTTCTCATTGGTAGGCTGTAAGTATGAAGAGAGAGGGGGAATCAACCTCTGGCTGCTTGCCTGTACGTAACACTACGCTTTTGTTTTTTATGGTTGAGTTTTCCTGTAGCTATCATTTGTAGTTTATCAATGTGACCTCTATGTGATTCGATCATGTAGCTAAAGAAATTGTAGATGGAAAATAACTTTAACGTATTGTTTTAAATACAGATCTTGGACGAGTAACAGACTTTGGGTTTCATTTTTTTGTTTGGAGTTTAAATGTCTGGAAATGAAATCGTGGGCTTATGTTGAGTAGTTGTTTGTTTTGATTTAAAGAATACACTATCTTCCTGCATGGAAACGTATGTAGAGTTTGATGTGGCAGGGGTAACGCCTAGTTTTGAAAGCTTGCAGCTCTTTGTTTTCTATTTAGTGTTTTAATTCAAGAATTGAGAAGAGTCTAGGATGTGTGCTTTCTTGGAAAAGAATACTACTGTTTTTCATACTAAGGATTTCTTTCTGCTGTTTGATAAAAGTGTTTTGAAAATCAAATGGGGAAACAATTTATATTATAATAATAGAGATCCAACTTAATTTAAAAAGGGCACAATAAATAATATAAGCAAATGTACAACCTAGGACTACTCTAGCAAAGACTAGCTTCAGCTAGGCCTGCTAGATTTTCTCCCTGGTTCTGGGTCAGAACTTTGAATGTGATATGCATGGAAATTAATGATCTACTTTCCTATAATAGAAATCTGGAAATAATTAAATGGCCCGTACCTGTAGCTTGGATGATTGGCACTTGATTCCTGCTTGATTTTACCTGCACACTTAATAAATTATTAATATAAAAACCTGTGAGGATGATTACCCTTGACGGGATAACTTTGGGATTACCGAGTTCCTCCCAACCATGATCCTACAATCACTTTTGATTCTGTATGGATCCCCCCGAGCTGGATTCCAACATGCAAAATGAGGCAGAGGTCCTTAAGCTACAACTTGTTTAGTTCTGGAATATTTTTGGGCCAGTTTGCTTTAGTTTCTTGGAGCAGAAAAACTTCCTTTGATTACCATAGGAGAATGATAATGAAAAGATGATCCCCTCAAACTTGGGATCTGTCTTCTTAAGTAGGATATCTTGAATTATGGTTGTTGAAGTAATTAGTTTCTTGAAATTACATAATTAAATAGTTTAAGAGATATTATTTTAATAATTAATTGGTCCTCCTTTGAACTAGGACTTTTCACTCTTTTAACTATAAGTGACTTGATTCAAGTCTTCCATAATAATTAAAAATAGCAATTATTATGATGACAATAATTATAATAACCATAATTATATTTCACTTTATCTTTTAATATATTATTACTAACATTAATAATGCATAAAAAATCATTATACTTCATAAATAAATAGGGCGACATTATTATTAAAGCTTTTTATTAATGCAATTAGCCTTGAGGCTTTTATACATGTTATACATAGGAGACTAAAGGTAATTATCTTTTAATTAATTATGTATCTTTACAAGGTACTTCTTTTTAATCTATTAGGGACAAGTCCAAAACTTAGGACGGTCTCAGTAAGCTTGGCTAGGTACCTCTTGTCTCCCTCTTTGCATATTGGATTCCCTCGTTCAAACCGGTAATTCCCATGGTACTTGATGGATAGAAAGATGAATCATTTAGTCAATTAAATAAATATGATGAAGTTGCTCTTCATAATCTTCTCGACTCAACACTTGGAAATTCCATAACCCCAAGTGCTCTTCAGAGCCATTTAACTCAACACTCACACATGGGCGTTACTCTAGTGCTATTCCAGAGCCTCTGCTCAACACTAGTGCTAGAATGTGGTTGTGAGGCACATCTAGAAATCTTTCGGTTGCCTCGGATTCGGTATTTGTTTTATCAAGCTTGGAGTGCTCCAGGGTTTATACCCAACGCTCAATGTATATCAGGGCTTACTCCCAGTACATTATATTTCCTCTAGGTACCTCGGGGCTTTGGTCCAATACATAGGTAATCGGTGTGTTTCTGAGTCCACGCTCAACACACTATATAAATCAATTATGTCATTTGCATCACTGCACAGTATGTAAGGAAAAGGTCAACTCAATATATTAGGGTTTTGTACCCACATCAAACATAATCAGAACATTGGGGCTTCCTTTCCTAGTATATAATCAAATAATGAAATTTAGTCAGGGTCCATGCCCAATATGTCAGTCTACAAAAGAATAAATCATAGGTGCTGGGGCCATGGCCCAATATAACATCATAAAATAGTTAGTCCAAAATTCGGGATATTACAGAGGAGATAATCAATAAGTTTCTGGAACTGCTCAAGTATGTTCCTTACATACAGGACGAGAAGGTCAGAATTCAGCATTTCCTTAATTGCTTACCATTTGGGTACAAGGATCGGATAGAGTTTGATGATCCCAAGACCTTGGATGATGCTTTCAGAAAAGGTGGACTGTGTTATGAACAGAGACAGAACAGAGTTGAAGTGTCAAAA
This sequence comes from Larix kaempferi, assembly GCA_027924585.1. Taxonomy (NCBI): domain Eukaryota; kingdom Viridiplantae; phylum Streptophyta; class Pinopsida; order Pinales; family Pinaceae; genus Larix; species Larix kaempferi. The sequence continues at coordinate 19,057,269 of BSBM01000269.1, read as the reverse complement.
AGGTGGAACGAAAAGAAGAAGACCAAATCTGAAAGTAGGCAAAAGGGTCATAAGGCCAACCATTTCAGAAACCAAAGTATACAGGCACCTTTCAACAACAAGTTTGAGGGCAGCAAGCCACAATCCAAATCTGTTCCGCCCACTAAAAAGTTCAACACGGAAGGCACCAAAAAACCGGAACAAGCACCATCAAAGCCACCACTCAAATGCTGGGGCTGCGGAGAAAATCATCGATTGTATGATTGTCCTCATAAGAAGGACATAAACAAACCTATGCGTAATCTACAAGAGGCTTCAACGGTTCAAGACATAGCACGGAGCCCAAAAATCTATGCTGCATTGAACAACCGTCAAGCAGAACATCAGGCTTCGGTAATCGAGGTTGAAGGTATGCTTTCAGGGACACCCGTGTCTATCTTGATTGATTCTGGCACATGTAAAAGTTATGTAGACCCAAAACTATGTGAATCATGTAAACTTAGTAAAAATAAGTACATGCAACCTTGGTTGGTTCAAATGGCAACCAGGATTAAACGAAATTTTTTTGAGGTAGTGAATCAATGTCCCTTGAAGTTAAATGAATCCTGCAATAGTGCAGATTTGAATGTTTTGCCTTTAGGATCTTATGATTTGCTCATCGGAATGGATTGGCTGGAAAAAAATAGATTTGTTATAGATTTCTACCAAAAATCTGTTACCTTCAGTAATGATGTGGGACAGCCTGAAAAGATACAAGGGATCGTGAGAGTAGTGAAATTAAGGAAAATTTCTGCTCTTCAATTGAAAAGGAATGCACGAAAAGGGTACAAATTGTATGCTGTCCACATGACAGAAAATCAGAAAACTGAAAATGCAGATTTCTCTAAACATCATGTTCTGGATGAATTTAAGAATGTGTTTCCTATGGAGATTCAGGAGCTACCTCCTAGAGGAGAGCTAGGTTTTACCATTGAACTATCCATGGGAACCGTACCAAATTCTAAGGCACCGTATCAGATGAGTACACCTAAATTGATTGAGCTAAAAGCACAATTACAGGAGCTATTGGAAAAAGGCTATATCCGTCCAAGTGTATCCCCGTGGGGAGCACCGGTGATTTTTGTATGGAAGAAAGATGGCACTTTCCAACTGTGCATTTATTATAGACAGTTGAACAAGGTAACCATCAAGAATCGGTATCCCTTTCCAAGGATAGACAATCTGTTCGATCAGGTTGGGGGTGCTACTTTCTTTTCAAATATTGATCCAAGGTCGAGTTATCACCAAATCATAATTAAAGAAGAAGATGTGCATAAAACAACTTTCCATACTCGCTATGGACATTATGAGTTTGTGGTGATGCCATTCGGTCTGACAAATGCACAAGCCACGTTTATGTGCCTAATGAATAATGTTTTCAGCAAATAATTGGATAAATTTGTTGTAGTGTTCATTGATGACATCCTCATCTATTCGAAGGATGAAAAAGAACACGAGGAACACCTAAGGTTGGTGCTGCAAGTTCTAAGAGAAAATCAGCTTTATGCCAAATTATCCAAGTGTGATTTTTACAAGGACCAAATACAATACCTGGGTCACATAATTTCAGCGCAAGGTATTACGATGGACCCCGACAAGATTAAGGCCAGAAGGAGATGGCCTACTCCCCAAAACATGAGCGATGTATGCTCTTTCATGGGATTGGTCGGGTACTACCGGAAGTTCATTGAATGATTTTCTAAAGTGGCCCATCCCATTAATTCTCTTCAGAGAAAGGAAGTTAAGTTCCTTTGGACAACCAAGTGTGAGGCAAGTTTCTCAAAGCTGAAACAATTGCTCACTTCCGCTCCTATTCTAAAAGTGGTTGATCCATATCGTGATTTTGTGGTATGCACGGATGCATGCAAGGATGGTTTGGGAGCATGCTAATGCAAGACAGTTCTATAATATGCTATGAGTCTAGAAAGTTGAAGACGCATGAAGTAAATTATGCAACGCATGATTTAGAACTGGCTGCCATCATTCATGCTTTAAGAATGTGGTGACATTACCTTCTTGGAAAAAGGTTTGTTTTGAAAACCGATCACATTGGGCTGAAATATCGTTTCGAATAGCCAAACTTAAATGGAAGACAAGCAAGGTGGTTGGCTTTCTTAAGCGAGTTTGACTTTGAAATTCAGCATATCAAAGGAAAGGAAAATAAGATTGTTGATGCACTTAGTAGACACATGAATCTATTAACTATGACTTCTGTTAACAATTTTCAGACTGATTTATTATCGCAGATTCGGACAACAGCTAAAAAATACCAGAAATATCTGAATCTGAGACAAAAGTGTCTTGCAGAAAATTCAGACCAACAAACAACAGATTTTAGCATGTCCAAGGATGGACTGCTGCTGTTCAAAAATAGGTTGTATGTACGGGACCAACCAACATTAAAACAACTGATTATGGATGAGTTTAACATGAGACCATATTCAGGTCATACTGGCTACCAGAAAATGCTGACTGCTGTTAAAAAACAACATTATTGGCCAAGACTAAAATCAGAAATTGCTGAATACATTGCAAAATGTATGGACTATCAACGGGTGAAAATAGAACATCAACATCCGACTGGTTTGCTGCAGCCCATACTAGTGCCAGAATGGAAGTGGGAAACCATCTCCATGGATTTTATCACCGAATTGCCTAAAAATAATAAGCAACATGATGCAATCATGGTTGTGGTGGATAAGCTGACAAAGGAATCTCATTTCATACCCGTTCAATCCACTTTTAAGGCAATAAACATTGCATAGGTTTTCATGAAAGAAGTCTTTCGACTTCACAAAATTCCTAAGGTGATTATATCCGACCGGGACACCAAGTTCACCTCACATTTTTGGAGGGATTTGTTTGCAGGTTTGGGGACTAAGATGAGTTTTAGTACAACCTACCATCCACAAACAGATGGGAAAACCGAGAGGGTGAACCTGATCCTTGAATACATGCTTCGTCTTTATGTCGTGGATAACCCAAAACAGTGGAAAAACTACCTACACTTAGCTAAATTTTCCTACAATAACAGTTATCAAACTTTTGTAGGAATGAATCCTTTCGAAGTGTTGTATAGAACGAAGTGTAAAACCCCCATGACATGCGATGATCCAGTGAACCGGATAGTGATGGGTCCCGAAATGTTAGTTGAACTAGAAAACATCGTGCATAAAGTTAAAACCAACTTACAAACTGCCTAAGACACGCAGAAAATCTATGCTGATCTGCATAGGGAAAACAAAGAATTCGAAGTTGGGGATCATGTATTCATAAGAGTGAAAGCAAAGAAAAGTTCTTTGAGCATGGGCAAGGTGGCCAAACTTGCACCAAGATTTTGTGGTCCTTTCCAAATACTTGCTAGAGTAGAACCTGTTGTTTATTAATTAGATTTACCAACAAATTTTAAAGTACATGATGTGTTTCATGTTTCATTGCTGAAGAAATATGTATATGATCCTAAGCATATTGTAAACTGGCATGTGATTCAGGTGGAATCGGAAGGAGACTTCCAGATAGACCCTATATGCATACTAGATCGGAAAGAGGTGGTACTTCAGAATCAAACCACCGTTCAGGTAAAAGTGCAATGGGAGCAGTACAAGCCTGAAGAGGCTACGTGGGAAATGGAAATGGAAATGCAAGCAGCATACCCTTTCATGTTTGAAGAAGACCATGACACAAAATGAATTTTTTTGTTGTTGTGATTTTGTTGTTTTTGAAAAACTGTTTAACACCGAGGACGTGAAAACTTAAGGGGAGGGGAAACGTAATACCCCAATTTTGGAATTTGAACCCCTATTATATTTTTGCTAAGTATTATTTCATTTTACTTAGGTGATTTCAGAAATATGATAAATTGATTTCTAATGACCATGTGGACTAGCACATTAATGAGATGGGAGTCACAGTACCCTAAGGGTTGGAGGGAAAATGCCACATAATAATAATAAGAAGAAATTATTATTGGAGAGAAATGGAAAACCCTGAAGAAGAGATTTGAGAAACTAATGAATTAAAAGAATTTATAAATGAGGAATTTTCAACTAAGAGGATAAAAAGTGAAATTCATTGAAACACTCATTCATTCATGATTATCACTATTCACATTCTCATGAGCTGAAAACATAAGAGAATTGGGTGCTAGGAAAAACAAAACCCTGAGACAAATGAAGATTAGTGAGGGAGGACAGATTTGGGAGAACCAAATTGGTCCTAAAGCCAACTGATTGAGGGCAGATTTGGGAGAACCAAATTGGTCCTAAAGCCAACTGATTGAGGGCAGATTTGGGAGGACCAAACTAGTCCAGTTTAAGAGGAATCATACAGTTTGGTATGAGCTTGGACACTTAATTGTGTGCAGGTAGGAGAACTACCCCAAGCTACAGGAGTACTGGACTTACCTGAATAGGTTGTGATTTATTGATTCTCTTAATGGCTAGGGCTCAAAAGACCACAGAGCATCCTGGAGCTCAGGAGTACTGAGTTGGGTGTTGGGTTTCCTGATACCTCTGAAATTAATCCTGAATAACTTGGGGAAAATAAGTTAAGGGTAATTTAAAATCTATACTCTACCTGGGGGACTCTGAACTCAGCTCGGGGGTGACCTGAAAGCAAGGAGAACTTGTTGCTCAAAGGCTGGGAGGTTTGTGCTTGGTTCCAGTGGTGATGAGATTTCAAATAAGTATATATATGTCGTACTTGCAGGGTATTTGTTTATGAAGTAGTATTTGCATGTGTTTTTGAACATCTCTGATTTAGAGTTGAATGACCTGTTTATTGCATCTCACCAGATGTAGAATGCATTATTGATTATTCTGAGCATAAACCTCAGCTAGAATGATAGATCTTTCTATATAATCTTTATCTTATGACTTGACTTACAGATCTGGAATATTTATGTGTGGGGTTTCATGTGAGGATATTCACATTCTGGTTACAGTAGATTTACAGTATTGAATCCCTATGATGGTTATATGTCTGCAGCAGTTATACAAGGAATTATGGCCCATATACTAACCTAGGGTTTTATGGAGCCTATTTACAATTGCACATATTTGTATTAGACATATTTCAGTTTGGACATTGCTGCTATATCTTTTATCATTATGCTATGAATAGGGAAGCCATGTAAATCATGAGGTTTACATGACTAGCCCTCATATATTCTCTTAGCTCTTGATGTTAGAGTTTATTACAGAAAACCCTAGAATAATTAATGTTCATATCTATAGTGTTTTTGAATAAATATATCATCATAGATTGAGATTCTTGATGCATTTGTTTTGGAAGATTGTATGCTATAGTATCACATTTATGGGTTAACCATTTTATGAACTAAGCCTCTATGTATTGTTTTATTGCTGAGTTGAAACATTGACATGAACCCATGCTGGGATGAATCATTACTATTTTGTACAGAAAGCATGGTAAGTTCATTATACTAATAGTTATATGATTTCCATTTGCTTATGGCATAAAGCGATTCATGGCTGACTTAGCTCGCCACCCAAGATGTTTGCATATAAAATAAAGATTGTATGAATGCATCTACGCAGAAGGAAATCGTTGATGCAATTGTGGGTTTTACCCACAGCCCGAAGGGCATTCTTATACTCTATGCATTTATCATTCAACAGATTGCATTGTATCAAGAGACTGCGATTTCATACATCGTGTAAATACATTACAAACAAGTAATTGCATACCTAAGTTGTGACAGAGATCAAGCTTAACATTTATGCACAAGGAATATGTATTTAAATATGAAATCATTCATAGTGCATTGCTCACAAAGAAACAATAATTATAAAGGCATGGCGTTTTCGCATACAAGTTGGGAAGGAGTTTCTCCTTCGTCCAAAACCCTTTAATAATTCAAGGATAAAATGTTGATGTATTTGTAAATTCAGAAGATATTCTTCTAAGTATTACATTTGTACTTTATTGTATCCCAAACAGAGATGTATTATTCCTCTGATTGGAAGTGTCGTCATTTGTATTTGCAAGTGTCGCAATTATTATTGTAAGTGTCGCAACTTATATTTGATGGGTTATTTGACCACCTTGATGGGGTTGGTGCTGTATGAGTTGTGTGGGTCAAAGGGTTATTAGACCACCCTAGTGGGGTCTGCCCAGAGTCATTCTATTTTAAGTTGTTAAGTTGGGGCTGACCTAGTTGAGTAAAGGTCAAGAGAAAGTAAAAGTATAAATAGAGAGTGTGACTCTCTCATTTGACATATTCTCTCATTCACTCGCTTCGCATTAGTGAGAGAGAGGAGGAGTGCGCACAAGTGGAGGAGGAGTATGCTTTTGAAGATATCTATCTCTTGGGTTTGATCATTGTGATCCTTGTATTGGTGCTTATTTTATCTCTGAGGAAGTTGCGGGATTTTTCACCTTCTTGGTTTTCCTCGGTGAAATGTTTTGTGTCTCTTGTCTCTTGTCTCTTATGCTTGATATGCTGTACATATTGTTCTTTCAGTTAAGATCCTAGATCTATTGAATTAAATGATGAAAAACTAACATGGAATCAGAGCTAGCCTGAAGGAAGGCATGCTATGGCATTTATGACACTTGTTGCACTTGCGACAAATTGGAAACTAGGGCTTGATATAGCAAAAACTAGTCATCATGGAACTTTTGCTATAAATCCATTTTGGAGAAGGTTCAAGTTATGAAACTTCTACAGGTCATAGATAACATCCCCATGTCCCTTGTGTCCCAAGCAAAACATTGAATTCGTTGTACTTTTTGATTTCTGATCCATACAATTCAGGTTTTCTGCCTCTTCTAGATCTTAGTCATAAATAGGTGACCTAGGAAAAAAGATCACAACTTAGGATAGGAAGCTCCAAATTAAATTATGTAAAAAGTGGCAGTAAGGGAACCAGTGAAACATGGCACTTCGTACAAGTTCTCTATCCTGTTTTATCCCATAAACAGGTCATGTTGCGACATTTGGCATATATCTCTTTCTGAGAATCCATTTGAGGTTAGAACTATGGGGTTGGAAAGAAGATAGGTCAAGCTACCAAAGGCTGAAGTTTTAGACCCTGTGGATTTGTAATTTTAGAGATGCACCAGAAACAATAAGGAACATATTTCTATGAAACAGAATTGGATTCTGAGCATTTTCATTTTCTGGCTTATCACTGCTATGGGAAATTAGGGCTTTTGACAGAAGTGGAATTTTGGAGTGGTCTCAGCATAGGATTTCTCTCCTCAGAAAAATCAAAATTTAGATACCAAGATCAAATTTTTTGGTTCAGTAGAACCTCGGGCATCATCAAACCCTAGTTCAAGATTTTGATTGGAAAAGTGGAAAATTAGGGTTTTTGCAAAAAATGGAATTTTTGAAATCTGTGACCACGGCTCGATGCTCCTTAGAAAAATCGAAGCTTAGGGTACAAGATCAAAATTTTTGGTTGGGCATAAGACGAGGCTTTATCAAACCCTAGTTCGGGATCCTGTCGAGAAGATCCGTAAGTTTCAAAGGCAATTTTTAAGGGTCAAATTTTGCAGTTTTCAAAATTGAAGTATACCAGCTTGATCAGCTCAGGAAGGAACGTCTTTCCATCCATTCAGAACTTTGAAAATTCAAAATTTGAATGTTTTAGGTTTTCTGTGACAAACCCTAATCCAGCTCGAGATCTAGTTTGAGCAAATCAAAGTGGATTGGGTTAATCCTAGAAGAGAATGAATTGGACACCTGCATAAGTGATGAAGTTCCAGTTCCAAAGGGAGATGAGTCTAAGTCCTTATATAAGAATGCTACAAGCAATCTCGACAGGTATGACTTGTGGAGATACAGGTATGTTTTTTCGAAATCTGTTCATGATTAAGGTTATGATATGTTTGTTTTCATATTATTGAGGTTAGTACAATATTGATTAATTTTAGACTTGTCTTATCACCCTAGTAAAAGTATGAATGCATGTGAATGATGGAAGACATTCATTGATTAGGCTTATGACACTTATGATTGTACTAATGCAATGTGGTATTGTATGAGGATGATGTTGTCCGCTAACATGAAAGGTACAAATCAAGTTCTAGATCAAGAAGATATGATCATGGTGACATGAAGACAAAGACTCATGGATCACATAGAATCTCTACTTACGAGGTATGTATAATTTGGTTCTGCAATGGTTAACTTATGAGTTATGCAGGTTACTAAGCACAAGTCATTGAAGAGAACAAGAAGACATTGTTTGGGTATGTTAGACATAACTAGCAACATCATAACCAGGTATTTTTTTCCTATATCAAGTTAGAATCCTACCTTGTGTTAGGATCTTATACTTTTGTATGAATGATTATTCTTGAAGTTAGAAGTTTAAGTAATCAACATTTGATGCATATTATGTTTCTAACTTTGACTAATGATCATGACCATACATAAGATTATTTAGAATCATAATGTTTTGATAGTATTGAGATTATACTAATGAATGTATGATTATGTATGAGATCTTGAGGATGACACAATGATGACACTAGTGCACACTTAAGCATGCATAGTGGTCCAAGATGGATATAAGTTCAAAGACAGATAATCAAGGAAGCAAAGATCAAGAGGGAGCACACTCCAGTTGTTCCTACAAGGAAGAAAAGATCAAGAGGGAGCACACTCCAGTAGTTCTTGCAAGGAAGCAAAGATCAAGAGGGAGCACACTCCAATAGTTCCTGCAAGGAAGCAAAGATTGAGAGGGAGTCCACCCTACAACCAAACAAAGATAAGTATTTGAATTGTCATTTCTTGTATATATGATTACTTAAATGATGTTGTCCAGTGATATAAATACTTATGTTCCTAGATTTAGGATATGTATTATGCATATTAGAAAAGTTGCATTAATGAACAAGATACTACTAATATGCAAGTAATGGGTAAGTGGCCTATAGTACTATACAACATTCCATTGCTACTTATCTAGAATGAATACTCTTTGCTAACATGTTGGGAGTTGTGCACACTCTTAACAAATGTTCTGGTAGAGATGGAAGGCATCTAGAATGTTATCGTGTGAATACGGGATATGGATAAATGTTGTATTGAATCATTGGCTAAGATAATTGCATGACTATATGACATATGTCTTTATGCATAAGAATATGTTTTTGAAAAAACTATGAGAAGTTTCTAATCATGTAATTGAATTTGACTTGTAGGAAAGATCGTGTACAATCAACTACAAAAGAAGGACTACAACATTTGTTCCAGTAACAAGAAAACCTTCTATTGAAGATATTGAAGAATCTGAAGTTCCCAGGATCTAGGATGCAGTAATGGAAGGATGCCATTATCAAGGAGTACCATTCGATCATGAAGAATGATGTCTAGGATGTGAAGGGAAGTCTGTTGTGACTTCCAAGTGGATCTATAAGATCAAGCATGCTGCATATGGTAGCATAGAGAAATACAAGGTGAGGTTTGTAGCTCGTGGCTTCTCCCAGAAGGAAGGGATACACTATGAAGAAACATTTGCACCTGTATCCAGATACACTTCCATCAGAACAGTACTTGCTCTGGACGCAGTGATGAAGTGGAAGATACACCAGATGGATGTCAAGGAAACTTTCTTGAATGGTGTAGTCGAAGAGGAAGTGTATGTGGAGCAACCACTCGGTTTTGAGACACATGACAGGGAGTCATATGTGTGCAGATTGAAGAAAGCCTTATATGGCTTGAAGCAAGCACCTAGGATATGGTACGGGAGGATAAACAACTTTCTATCGAGTTTGGGCTTTACCAAGAGTAAAGCGGATTTCAACCTTTACTACAAGGTTGAGGAAGGAAATCCAGTGATACTCCTACTGTATGTGGATGACCTGTTTGTGATAGGTGAGGATAGATTGATTGCCGACACGAAGAGGAAGCTTGCTGCCAAGTTCGAGATGAAGGACTTGGGCATGATGCATTAATTTCTAGGCATGGAGGTGTGGCAGAATGCAGATGGAATCTTACTTGGACAAAGGGAGTATGCAGTAGAGATCCTGAAGCAGTTCGGGATGATGGACTGCAAGGCCATGGCCACACCTATGGCATTGAACCTGAAGCTTATGTGTGATGCTTCATCTGAGCCGATTGATGTCACGGTGTATCATCAGATGATTGGGTCCTTGATGTACTTGATGAACACGAGACCAGATATTTGCTTTGTGGTGAACACATTGAGCTAGTTCCTGACGGATCCTAGACATGTTCACTTGATTGCTGTGAAGCATATTCTGAGGTACCTGAAGGGTACGGTTGATTATGGGCTCAAGTATGATGCGAATCAAAAGTTTAACCTGGAGGGTTATGTTGATTCATATTGGGCAGGCAGTGTTGTAGATAAGAAGCGCACTTTGGGGTGTTGCTTTAGTATGGGATCAGGTGTGATCTCCTGGTTTAGCAGGAAGCAGTCCTAAGTAGCACTGAGTACAGCCGAAGCAGAGTATGTCGCAGCTTGTTCAGCCAGTTGTGAGGCAGTATGGCTTAGGAAGCTACTGTCTGACACTACTATAGGACGGGGATGTTTAAGACATTTTTTTAAGACAAAATTAGCATTTTGTCTTAAAATTCCATTTTAAATTGATTTTATATTTTTAAGATGATTTTTTAAGATTAATTAGTTACCATTTTGTTTTCACGTCTAATTTATACAGCTTTAATTTTTTTTAATTTCTTAGTTGCTATTTTCTTAATAGAAACTGATTTTTTTCCGAAAGAAACTGATTTTGTTTAAGAAGGGAAAGAAAATTGGGGTTTTGTAGCCAGAAGCTTTCACAAGATAGTTCTCTTCCATTACTCGGATGGCTAGATTTCTAGGGCTATGAGCTGACTATGAAGAAATTATCCACTCAGAGGGATGAATGTTTGCAGAGAATGACAGATAACCGTTGTGGTTGTATCAAGGATGAGAATGAGAGTCTGATAGATGTGCTCATACATTTATTGTTTAAACCCCCAATATTTCTGCAACGATGATACCATCATCCAGGACACTGTTGCGGTGAGTGTCCCCTTCCCTTTCAATCTTGAAGTCAATTTTAGCTAGTCCTCTCATGATATGGGAGCCTGTTTTTCATTCTGCCAAAGTAGGAATGCGTTTGACAAGATTGTAACTGATGTCTTTTATTTTGCAAAGCTTGATAAGCACAGGAACAAAAATTATTTGATATGTAATGTGGGAATGTGTTTGACCAAATTATGGTTGCATGGTGCATTTCTACTTCCAAAAGAGTAGTAAGTTCGTTACTTCCTTCGGCTATTAAGAGTTAAGAGCCAATGTCTTTATCTTGTATTCGTTCTTCTTGTTTGAGTTTGAGTTTCATAGTAGAGCAGAGGGCTCTTTCTCTCTTATTTGGTTTTGTATGGATCTTTTTCATTCTTATTATTATGTGTGTTAAGAGCCCAGGGTTGTTTAATCGTTGTAGATTGCTATTCTTATCATATGGGATGAGAGGAAGAGGTTTGGCCTCAAGGGATCAGGGCCGACTCCTCTCTCGTGTTACATTTTGCAACCTTTTCGTCAGATTACCTTTACCTGGTCCTTAATTTCACATCGATACGAAGAAATATCTTAACATGACTTACTTATTGAATAAGGAAGACTAAACTACCTCAATCCAAGTAGCGACAAAGGTAAATTTGAAATAAAATTAACTAAGAAAACCCTTAAGCTAGATTTAAAAACTTAAAAAAAAAAATTATGAAATGAGAATAACTAATGTCAATCATAATTTAAAACTGAAAGGTATGAGCATCAAGCGCAATCGGATTTCCAATGATAGAAAATCATCAGATTAGGAGATTCAACCAATACTCTACCATGTGCCCGCAAAATAACCAAGAATAAACTCTACAATGCAAACCGCTATTTCCAGGCATGTGCATTTTAGATCTCATCTTTAAATATAAAAATGGAGCATATTTATCAAAGAAGGTTTGTAGAAAACGAGATTAAAAAATGATTATCTCATGCCTCCTTTATTTATCTTTGAAATTGGATAAGTAGATATTTACCACACTGATTCATTGATCTTATTCTCTTAGCTTTTCTCCAACTTGTAAGTGTAAGCTTAAGCCTAGAAGTATTCATGCATAAAGTTTAATTTATATATTAGATACATGCCCATATATTTCTGTGTGAAAAGAAATCGACTGCATCCATTTTTAGGATAACTAGATATACCACTGTTATGAATAAGTCGTATTGTATAGGGATTGAGTTTCAACTTTTAAGATTTAATTATGGTTTGATATGGTTGAGAGACCTTATAATATAAGTTAACCATTATGATATCAAATCAAATTCAGGCTATTTTTAATATAAGGTGACTCATTAAATAAAATGAAAATTATATTCATAATTAAAATAAAGCAAATTTACTAATACATTAAGATATCGTTCCATTGGTTTATTTGTGAAGGGTCACCATCCATGGTATAATTTACCCCCTTCCCATTTGCATTGCATTGCATTGAAACTTTAAACCATGCTTACATCACATCTCCGTGGATCAAATAATTCATGTTGTACAATATAATTTGCATATAAATTATGAATGCATGTTATTAGAGATTATAATGAATGGAGCCTATTGATAGCATTCATAGCGTATTTGTGTAAAATTTCCATCTTCTGTTCTGGAGATTTGAAGGGGAATAGATCTGGCTTTCAAAATATATTCTCCACAAAATAAATGTAATGCAACTCTAAGTCAATAATCAGTCCATTTTATTCTTGTTTGTTACAATTTTGTGTTTCTGATATATTGTTCGGTGTGGTTGCTCTAGTATTTAAGTAAGCAAAAATGATGTGTAAGGATCTATTGTTCTGTTCGCCATTATCCGTAATTAATCTATAAGTTTCTTTCTATTATGATTAATATGTGTTTTGGTTTAACTTATGCTATGTCTTCTCATGTTTCACATTTATTAGTAAATTTTCGAGTGTGGATGCAATCTGGTGGACGAATGGTCAAGCCTAGAACTCATGTGAAGAGTAGCTTTTTTCCATTCTTACATAACATGTTAGACTCTGTTGGCTTGCCTTTTTTCTGCATTTTCCTATTTGGTTTGTGACTTAGAGCTCGCTCATGGGGTTCATTGGAGTATGGTTGCACATAATAAGGTTTCGAGTTGTAAATTCTTTTCCTTTTTGTCTCTTACTGAGAGTAAGACTGTATATGTTTCATTCGAGAGAGGTCTCAATGCCCATTCTTAATTTACTGTACTGGAATCTTTTACGTCTTGGGTCTCTGCAAACTACACTGCAATTAAATTCAAACAGTAAATTAGGAAGCACATGAGCACAGCGCCAGCACAGAGTAATGATCGACCCTGGTCAACGTAATAAATAAATTCAATAAACCAATGAAACTCAGTCATCCAAACTTCAAGTGGGCCTTGCCAGAATTTCATTCAGGAGCTCGAGATTACCAAATTCGATCATTTCAAATATTCTAATTGGAGTTCTTCATGTTCAATCCATTGCTAACTTCCTCTTTGCGTGAGATTGATGATTTATAAATGAAATTTTTACTATATACTGTTGATTGAACTGCTTGCCTGAAAAAATTGAAATAAGTTGCTTTGAACTGATTTATGCCTCAAAACCTGGGATATCCAGTTTTCTTTCAATGATGCCTCAAATAAATCTCACTGACTACTATGTCAGTGCCTCAACGGATTGTGTAAAGTCTGCTCTTTGACAACACTCCTAATGATTTAACGCTCTTTTTGGAAAAACACTCTTGCAAATCACAAAAATCTTCGTGAGCATCATAAATAGTCCCGAGTTCATTCTCAATTGTGTTTAACTTACACGGTATATTTGCATTACTTCTAGCTATGCTTCCAGACAAGCTTTGCCCGCATCGTTCTTACACTTCAAACATAATCTCCGATTAGTTTTTGGACGACATTTTGCTCCACAATACGTAGTTGCTTTTTTAAAGTTATATCCCTACCAAATCGGAATACAAATCTTCATTCACTGTAGTCTTATTCAAGTGGATTCTTTTAGCACCAGTGGAAATTCAATGTATTTTACTTTGAATATAAAAGAAGAAGCAATTCGTACTCAACAACTTGCGACTGCAACAGCTTTCTCTAAACCAAAATAATTATTTGGGTCAAATCTCAGAGCATGCCCTCCATCTTAAATATAAAATCGTATGGCCACTTCAATATAGATTCTTTGCCAAAGTGTTGCTTTAACATCCACAACATGCTCCATTTATGATATAATTTTTCACTTGTATCACATAGAATTAGTCTCTGAGATAGGTTTTTACTTGTAACTTCATTTTCATTTTCATTTTCATTTTCACTTGTATCCTCATCTTCATTTTCATTTTCATTTTCACTTTCACTTGTATTTTTATTTTCACTAGTATAAGATCTTCATTTTCATTTTCACTTGTATCTTCATTTTCATTTTCACTCACTTGTATCTTTATTTTCACTAGTATACGATATAAGCTAGCTAACTGTAAAAAATACAAATATTATTCTTGTATATGAAGTTTCAGGGTATTAGCAAATATTATTCTTGTATATGAAGTTTCAGGGTACTAGCTCAATGGTAAAGCATCTGCATCATATGCAGAAGATTGGTGGTTCGATTCCACCGTGCCCTATCATAAATATTTGCATTCTATCACTACTACATAGAGGAGGTATTAAGACAATATTTTGGTAAATTGTCTGAATTTAAGACAAAAAAAATTGTGTAATGTCTTAAATATTGTCTTTAAGCAGTGTCTTAAACTATTGTATTAAATTATTGTCTTAAATTATTGTCTTAAATTTAAGACAATAGTTTAAGACAATAATTTAAGACACTAGTTTAAGACACTCGCTTAAAGACAATGTATAAGACAATACACAATTTTTTTTTTGTCTTAAGTTGAGACAATTTACACAAATATTGTCTTGAAACCCCCCTGTGTGTAGTAGTGTGAGTTATTTGGTCTCCCTTTGGATGCTACCTATATCTTCTGTGACAACCAGAGTTGTGTGAAGTTGTATGAGAACCCGGTGTTCTATGACAGGTCGAAGCACATTGAGATCAAATATCACTATATCAAGGATATGGTGCAGAGAGGAGTAGTGAAGCTCCTGTATGTTGCCACAGGTGAGCAAATTGCAGATGTGTTGACCAAGCCACTAGCCAGAGTGAAGTTCGATTACTTCAGAGAGAGGCATGGTGTTCTTCAGATAAATGATACTTCAAGGAAGAAGTGATGGGACACATTTGCAGGAGCCATTTCAAGCATGGTGGTAGGATGGTCATATTTGATGATATGCATCAGGTGGATTCTTGGCATGATCAGTTGGATCATGTGTGATGAGTCCCGAATACATAGATGCACATGAGATTTTCCGACAAGGTGTAGATGTGTTCTCCCAAGGTCGTGATGTAATTGCTGAGCCGATCTCACATGGTGTAGATGTGTTCTCTCATGGTGTAGATGTAAGGGCTGGAGCCATTCTTCACAAAGGTGTAGATGTGTTCTCCCACGGCGAAGATGTAAGGGTTGCAGCCATTCTTCACAAAGGTGTAGATGTGTTCTCCCATGGTGAATAGGTAAGGGTTGAATGCATTTTTCACAAAGGTGTAGATGTGTTCTCCCACAGTGAAAAAGTAAGGGCTAGAGCCTTCCCCGAATGGTGTAGATGTGTTCTCCCATGTCGTTGGTGTAAGTGTTGTATGATATGCATCTGGGTTGTGGTTCGTGGACGATGAGATGATATGATCAGTATGATCATGAGTATCGGGATGATACTCTGTGGCCATGGACAGGTTGTGCAGTTGCATGTAAAAGATCCTGGGAGATTTGATAGGTTGATCTGCATGCTCGTAATCATTCATGGGATGCTCTTTTGAGGTTTTTCCATGAACACATGTAATAGCGCCTTGGGAGATCTGATAGGTTGAGTTGTATGCTTGTAATCAGTCCCGGGATGCTCTTTCGAGGTTTTGTGGTGGTCACATGTTATAGCTCCATGGGAGATCTTGTCGGTCGTACTTAGGCACATAAAGGATCCTGGGACTCTCTTTCGAGCTTTTGTTGATGCACGTAATTAGTCCTGGGATCCACAAGATGGCCAAAGATGATGAATACCTACAGGAGGCTAGGCCTACATCCAGCATGAAAAAGGGCTGGCTCTATAGAACTTCCTATGACAAGAAGAATTCATAGATAGCCCAGTGATCGAGATGACAAGTACAACAGTAGTGATGCTGATGCTCTGTGATCCAGTGACGATGATCCAGCTCCAGAATTGAAGACTTTTGCCGATATGTTTTGATGACCTATGTCTAGAGAATACCTTCCTAGTTAAGAGGGATCGTTGATGTATTTGTAACTTTGGAACATATTCTTCTAAGTATTACATTTGTACTTTATTGTATCCCCAACGGAGATGTATTATTCCTCTGATTGGAAGTGTCATCATTTGTATTTGCAAGTGTCGCAAGTATTATTGTAATTGTCGCAACTTATATTTGATGGGTTATTAGACCACCTTGCTGGGGTTGGCCCTGTATGAGTTGTGTGGGTCAAAGGGTTATTAGACCACCCTAGTGGGGTCGGTCCAGAGTCAGTTTATGTTAAGTTGTTAAGTTGGGGCAAACCTAGTTGAGTAAAGGTCAAGTGAAAGTAAAAGTATAAATAGAGAGTGTGACTCTCTCATTTGACATATTCTCTCATTCACTCACTTCACATTAGTGGGAGAGAGGAGGAGTGCACACAAGTGGAGGAGGAGTATGCTACTGAAGATATCTATCTCTTGGGTTTGATCATTGTGATCCTTGTATTGGTGCTTATTCTATCTCTGAGGGAGTTGCGGGGCTTTTCACCTTCTTGGTTTTCACTGGTGAAATGTTTTGTGTCTCTTGTCTCTTGTCTCTTATGCTTGATATGAATAGGTTGATTACGTAGTTGGTATCAAGAGAGGAAGCACATATTTCCTTCATGGAACTCATGAAATGACACGCTAAGGGCTTGGCCCAGTTGTATGCTTAGGAAATTTAGGTGAAACAACGAAACCCTATAATAGGTAAAATGAAAATCGGCAATCCTCAAAGTAGTAGGCTTGTATGGGAGACATGCTTGAGCAAGTTTAAATCCCTTGGGAAAATTGTTCATTCGATATTCCTTCATGCA
The DNA here is from genome assembly GCA_027924585.1 of Larix kaempferi. Taxonomy (NCBI): domain Eukaryota; kingdom Viridiplantae; phylum Streptophyta; class Pinopsida; order Pinales; family Pinaceae; genus Larix; species Larix kaempferi. Next base: position 19,040,082 of record BSBM01000269.1, on the reverse strand, counting down.
ACTTTATGTGCTCTTAAGTTTAATTGGCCATTCATGAGGTGGGTGTATGCTCATCGAAATCAATGAACATCAATGGATAAATATCACAAGAAGATTTGTATTTCCTTGCATGCAAGTCTTGAGCACATAGACTTTGTTAATGAAGAAGAGAAGGATGCATAGCTCTTTCTACAACACTAAAATATCAAGATATTCATGTAAAGTGCAAATTTGTGTTCATGTCATAAGGTTATCCATTGTAGAGTTCCCTTTGATTATAGAATGGAGTTGTTATTCGCTTAAATAAAAGCATTTCAATGTTGTATGATATAGAGTTTATCTATTACAAATTGTACTCTATTATGCTTTGTTTGATGGATTAAGAGTCGTGCTTAGCTTCCAATTTGGTCAGGTCCATTTCCTTTTGGATTCGAAACCCTCAGCATCCTGGAGTATATTAAATCATATTCCAATAGATTCAGCAAATAGATTCCTTATAACCTATGCAGCAGTGGGTTGTTAACCCATCTTGCCATCTTGAATCACTGGCCTTGTATAGGATTGCATCTCACTAATCTATTGCAAAACAATTTCTTCACAAGCTTCATACCAAGAAATATTTTTAAGCTCTCTACATTGTATTAATCTTGATATTTTTAACAACAACATCCATGGAACTATACCTTCTTACATGGGATAGGTGTGAGTATACCTTCTTCCCAAGGATAGATGAAGAACTTTACTCATTTCCTCCTTTTAGACAACAATCTCAACAGTGTCATTCCTTCTGAAATAGGAGAGTTGATGAACCTAGGAAAGCTCGATATGAACCGCAAAAATCTCTCTGGAACCATTCCTTGGTATCTCAATGAATCCTTCATAAATAAGTAGTTTAATTGAGGTTTTAGATCTCATAGGAAACTAATTGTTTGAAGGAACCATATAGTCATCCCTTGGCCATATTGTGTCATGCTACTGACAAATTAACCTTGCTTAAGGGTGTTGGATTCTACTAAAAATGTATATAAAGACAATTTACCCTTGTTTTTTAAGCTACCAACAAGGATTGTAGGAGGAAGATATTAATCCTCTTTCCAACCACATGTAGTTTATGACACCTCCTAATGAATTGGTCTCTATTCCATGCCACCAACCCATATACTCACAGCTAGATGGATCAATGTTATAAAGAAAAAAGGAATAAAATATACTCATGAAACAAATCACAACACTCAAGTGACCATGTAACTACTCTATTTCTTCTATTATACTGTCAAGTTGTGCTTCTATGCATTGTAACATTAAGAAAGGATGTTAATCCTCACATGATGATAAGCTTCACAACTGAATACGCATGGCACTAAGATTACAAATATGTACTACATAGCCTCACTTCATCATCAATGCAATTTCTAGGGCACTTAGGTGCCAAGCACCATTGTGCTTCATATGTAAACCGTTTATTTTCCCTAACATCCTAAGGGCTAAAGCACTTCAATATAGAAAAACATACAAGATAGAAGATTCTTCAATCTCATAGTTTTGTAATGTAATAATTTTTAATCTAAGGTTAATCCCCTTTAAAATTACATATCCCATTGTTATATATCAGTAATCAACCATAGTGCTTAATTGAAGATTTTTTGGATAGCTTCAAAAGTAATGTTTTCCTAGGAGTGGGATATATACATGATTATATGATTTATCACATCATTATAAGATTTATCATACCAGGGATAGGTTTTTTGGTCCAAGATGAGCTTCGAATCTAAAAAATAGGGATTAATCTCTAAATTCTAGTTGTAAAGCACATGGACCATGCATTGGTCCCTAGACCATGGGATATGTGCTTTAGGCATAATACTTGCATAAGAGTGGTAGACAAGCCCAATTGCAAGGGTTGGAACACTAGATATAGGTTGGCTCAACAAGGGCATGGTTACTTTACATATGGCTTGGATGTGCAAATTTAACCACAGAAAAGCAGTAATGTAATTTGAAAAAAAATGTAGGACTCTGCCATGAAGCAAATTCTCACTACTGACAAGATGACCTCTAAGTATATGACAATGCCAAGGAAATACAATCTCAATTTCGCACATTTGCTAGAAAGAAGTAGTTTATGAGCAGTTCATACTCGGAAATGGCCTTCATATCTGCTCCAAATTTGGTGAAAGGAGAAAAGAAGAGCCAGATTCCTGTTGTGCATAAGAATATGAAAATCACCATGTATAGAACCACAAAATTTATGGCTTGGATGTGCAAATTTTAACCACAGAAAACTATTAATGTAATTTCAGACAAATTGTAGGAATCTACCATGAAGCAAATTCTCATTATTAACAAGATGGCCTCTAAGTTTATGACAATGCCAGGGAAATTCAATCTCAATTTTGCACATTTGCTAGAAAGAAGTAGTTTATGAGCAGTTCATACTCAGCAATGGCCTTCATATCTACTCCAGATCTGGTGAGAGGAGAAAAGAAGAAGCAGATTCTTGTTGTGCATAAGAATATGGAAATCACTCTATACAAAACCACAAAATTTTGCATACCTGAACACCTATTGCATCCCTTCCTCCTGTGTGTAAAATAGGCGAAATCTGCAAACAAAACCAAGCATATAGGAAAACATTTTCAATCAAAACACCCATCGTGACTTTCTTCAAATAGACCATACAAAAACAGAAATATAATACACACAATCCATTATATTTACACAATCTTAATCTCAATTTAGGAAACAAATTACATGAAATCCATATATGCTTAATCAGTGACAAACAAGGAATACAAAGATTTTAAAGATGTTCAAACCCTAATAACTATAGCAATAACCTGTTGATCAGTCATTATTCCTATGATTGTGCCAATTTGTAAGCTTTTAACCAGAAGTCCATGGCTTTTCAATATTTCAAACAAGATTTTTCAGATCAAATAACAGTAAAATGATAGAATTGGAAAAGTGATAGAAGAAAAGAGGAATGAATGAATGTTGGGTCTATTATGCTATACGGAATTGTGTCCTTGTAATAATTTATCCGGTGTTTATGGGCATTTTACCAGCAATATTGTATCTAGTGTTTATGAGCATTTTATTAGTCAGTTCCCATTGAAAAAATCGATCAACTAAAAGCGTAATGTTTGGTTTCAATACTAGGTGGAATGTTATTCAAATAACAATGTTAAATGTATCTTTCTCAATTTTAATTTCAAGATAAATTTCTGCATTCCGTGTGAGAATTTTATATGTAGATTTGTAGTGAATTTTATCATTTAGTGAATGAAGTGTAATTTTTTTATGAAATGGAACAACTTTTACAATTTGCAAAAGCATTTTTCCTGTTATGTCAGTGAAGTGTATCTCATTTTACAGTAATTCTTAATTTCCTCCGCACCTCTCCATGGAAAGCGCCCCGCAATCAGTGCCCACCTGCCACACAACATTCATATAATTCAATTCCCATCAACATCAACTCTGAATGAATATTATGATTTTGACCTAAATCACCAGAATGAATATGTATGATTTTGACCTAATCATCTCTCACCCAAAAGCTTGTAGTTGTGAAGTCTATTTATCAAATCTTCTTCGTCACCAGAGATATCTTGAGCAGCACAAGCACTATTCTTGCAGTAGTCCACGCTGCTCCCACCTGCAATAACTCAAATTCAATCCATGATTTTAACAAATTCAATGAATGGAGAAATAAAGAGGAGTACTGGATTCAGATTGAGCAATATACTTAAGTATATTAGTCCTCTTCCCGGGCTAACGTTGCAGTCTCCCTCTGCTTTTGGCGGGGAGAAGCGTTGCAATCTATGATCAATGTCCATAGATCTTGATGACGAGTATAAGTCTGAGGAAGTGTGTAAAGAAATGCATTGAAGCGGGGAATTTATAGAAGGAATGCCATCGTCTTCCGAGATTAGAAAAGGCGACGAGGGGGTTGTTACAGAGGAGCCGGGGTTCAAAATATCGTCGGGAATGACCATTTTTTTTGCTTGGATTTTAGTAATAACATTTTCATATCGGTTGGTCCTTTCGGTTGTAAAAGTAAAACTTTTACAGAGGAGTTCATCATATCTACACGTCCTTTCACTCTAAAAAAACAAACTAAGGTGGAAGTACACGGACAGCCGGCCGCCATTTCTTGGCTGCCGAGGGCGTCTTATTAGGCCGAGGGATTCTTATTGGGCCTCAAATATACGCCATCAAAAATATACATCAAATATGAGGAGAGATCCTACGTATATAAATCTCTTATTAAACGAAATAAGTTAATGGGCGTAGAATAATGGGTAAATATTTTTGTCTTTTTGGCTTGGTAAAAGTAGTGCTACGTTAAATAGATGATAAATGATAGGGTGTTTTAAATGAGGTTAAATTTTCAGTAAGTAGAGTTTTAGTGGATTTGATGGTGAATTTTAAGGAAGATTAGATGACCTCAAATTTTTAACTAACAACATATAGTTATTATTTACTATTTTTATGGTAAATGTTAACTATCAATGTTATTGATAAAAATGTGTAAGCTATTGAAATAACCAAGATTTGAGAATACTTCTCAATAGAAAGTAAATGATGTCCAAGTCCTGAGAAAGCCATTGAACAATATATTTTCTTATGATTTTTTTTTTATATTATCTATATTGTAAAATTTGTATATAATGGGTTTTTAATGTGGTTGAATCTATGTATGTAAGCACAATTTAAGTTGATTTGATAATAAATTTAAAGAAGATTTTATTATTAAATATTAGTAAAAATAAATAAGTAAATGGTTCACTACAAGTTTGATGTTAAATGTTAATAGTGAGTGACATTTAGAAAGATGTACAATATTGAGAGAGTCAAGAGTATAAGAAGATTCCCAAATAGAAAGTAAAGGAAATACAAAAAGAGCATTGTAGAAAGGATGCATACTAAAAAATGAAGCAAGATCTCCTAAACTCCTCTTGTAGCATATAAGGTTAATGAACCTCATAATAGGTGTTGGATTTATGTTAAGGTGTAGTGTTGGTGTGATACAATCTCGGATAGAGCAACACTACTTGGTAGTGTTGTGGGATTCCTTATATGCATGTATGTCGAGAGAAACATTACTCAATAGTATTGTGGGCTTGCTTATACTTGTGTAACTAGAGCTAGTGGAAAGACTAAATTTATATGTTCGATGTAGGGTCCACCCATGATATTACCTTTTTTGTTGTGCAGTGTCTCTATTATGAAAAGCACCAAACAATCTTGATCTTCATATCACATGAAATAATAAAAAGTATCATGTAAACATTGAAAGGAGATAATCCATATCCAAAATTTCATAATACATTGGGCATGTGAAGATGAACTACTCTTCTAATTTGGTTTATCCACGCATAGAATACATGCATTCTATGCTATGAGAATATTGTGTTCATATTTTATGCAAAGTTGGTGAGAGAATACATGGAGTTGGCTTAAGGGAAAGGTCAACTTAAATTATGACAATATGACATATGCACGGGCATTAATGTGTATATTCTTGATTTGGTTTTAGTTTTGGTAATAATAATGAGATTGTCATTAAAAATAGATGAACTAGTAATGTCTAGGTCATCTTTTGGTATGCTTTATATATATTTCATTGAATATTTCACTATAGATATCACTCTTAAAAATGCATAGGCAATTAATGAACAAGGTCATACGAGAAAGACATTCAATAATTTTTCTACACTTAGTAGAAAGGACACACATTGGACATACTCAATACCTTAGTTTCATTATTCAAACAACATTAGAAATACTCCAATACTTACCTTCAAGTACCAAACTTAGTTTTACATAAGTATTAAACTTAATGGTTGATAGTTATTAAGATTTTAAAAATGTAATGGTTCATAATCATCTAAATAGTTGTGAGAATTTCTATGTTTTATTTATGAATAAGGTGGTAATCCATATTATGTAGGAACTTATCAACTTTTTTTATATGTATGGTGTTGCAGTGTCCATTATGTATATATTATCTATCTCCCATGTGTTGTCTTATTCTTTATTATTAATATGGTATTAGTTTCTTATGGGTTTGACTCTCTCATGAAGGGTTTATGATTTTCACATGTGCTTAATCCTTTTAAATAATTAAATAGTGGAGCATAAACATTAGGATTTAACATTTTTTTAACACTACCGACTTGAATTAGATATTTTGTAGAGGAAGACTTTGCATTTATGATCAAATAAGAACAAATGAAGAATATGGAGCTATATTGAAGGAAGAAGAGTTTAATGAAGAGTTTGCAACTATATTGAAGAAAGAAGAGTTCAATGAAGAGTTTGTCATTTTGTTAAATAAGAAGAGATAAAAAATTTGTTGTTATATTAAATTGAAATTTTTTATTCATTAAAATAGGAAACCATGAATGCTATTAAAAATGACGAATATGACATGAAAATAGATTGTAATCTTGAATATCTGGTTGAAAATATATTTATTAGATGGAAACTTAAAGAGATCCAGTTTTATCAACCATTGTTGAATTGTGATGAGGATGAACATATGTCACATGATGAGAACAAGAAGTGGGTTCCAGGTATGCCATCATTACAACAATTGAAGATTAAGATTGTATCCTATAGTGTGAAGGGAATTCAATATGAGAATGATGACCAATACGTGGAAAAGTGTTTTGAAGGTGAGTCTTGTGATAGAATGTCCAATGAACCTGAGAAAGTATTGATAATTTTGAAGAAGAAGACCAAACCAAAGGTCAAGATAAAAAACGAATAACATTTGGAGATTTTAAAGTTTGGAGTAGAAGGAAGAAAAAGGGGAAGAAAAGTAAGAAATATGCATTAAGGAATAGATTTTCGAGATGTTTTTAACTTTTTCTAAGTTTAGCTAAGACATATACCAACACTCATTCACATTTCAGTTTTTTTGATGTAAGCCTTAGAGGCACTATGCATTAGCAATGGTTTAATTGTTTGTTTAGTGTTCCTAATTAAGGAGGAGTGTTGAGTAATAGTAATTAATCCCGTTAGGTGGTTGTTGGTTTCTTAATAATTTATTAGTCTTAGTGAGTCTTGAGATTGAGAGTCCAAATTCATTTTATCCAAGAGATACTTGGTAGCTAGGTCATTCTAGATAAGTCTTTGTTGATGTATGTTGATGTATTTAAACAATTATGAAGTAATGGAAATGCATGATGAGTGTTGTGTTCCTTACTTAATTGATTTTCACAAAGGCAAGAGTAGTATTGTAAAAAAGGTTATTTTGAACTATAAAGCCATAGTAGATATGGTTATGGATGCATCTATAATGGTGGTGATGTACAAGTTCATTGATTGCGAATAGAAAATAGAAACAATAAATAAAAGTAAGAATAAGATTCAAACATCATTATCGTTTAGTATTATTATTATTACTACCTTATTTTTATATTTGAAAAATATTATAATGGGTCAACATATACATACAATGTTATATGGGTTGTAGAAAGTGTTTTTGAATAAAGTGTTTTTTTAGAACAATGTGATTTTTGTAGGAAAAAGCTACACAAGTATTGTGAGAAGGTTGTTTTGACTTCTTATTCTTTTTTCCAAAGGAAATAAAAATTGCAGTTTTATACTTATAAAATTACATTTTGCAATGGCTTATAAGATTGATCTGAAAAAAAAACTACAACATAAAAACTTTATTTTTACATTGAGTGTGTGTTAAGCACACATATAATCGTTTATAAATACCATCAATACCTTTTTTTGGGAAAAACATTACATTTATCCTCGTAGTAGTTATGTATTTGAAGATTATATGTCCATATATATCCCTTGAGGAAACAAAGAAACAATAGTTTTGTTCCAAAAATAGATATGTACAATTATCCATAACCATGATCAACATATCCCACTAAATAAAAAAATACAAAGTTATCTAGCAACATGTCAACTTTTGAAAGACAAAAAGAACCTCCAAAGAGGCTTCATAATACCATAGGTCTAGGATCAAGAACAATATGAATATCCTGAGAATGGTGACTTTTTTTCTAAGTACCTCGACCTAGTTGAAGGCCTTCCTTCGAGAGAGAATCTACCAGAACATTCGTTTCCTTGTATAGATCTCCCTGAAAGAACTTGGAAGTGCCATCATTTCATCATATAATGGTCGTAAAAATATATAAGTTCTGAACATGTAATTCAAAAATATGTAAGTTATGAACATGTAACTCAAAACCTAGCTTGAGAATAAGAAGAAGAGCGTGTAGGAATCTCTATTATTTGAGCAAGATCCTAAATTAACTTTAAAAGTGTGAAATTCAACACACTTAGGTAAATTAACCCTCATGCTCCATCCTTATGAGGATTTCCTTGGGTAGATCCATCAAATAGGCCCAAGCCCCATATTTGTGTATTACTTGTGGAATTGATAACTTCCTTTTCTTGATTGTTAGAATTTAATATTATTGTGCATCAACCAAATAACCCAAGGGAAAAGGTTGTTTCTACTTATAAGGATAGTTTTCCCAATTCATCTACTATATAGAATTAAGCAAAATAAAAAATCTAACAATTAAATATATTGTATCATAATTATGTAATTTTTATGAGTTGATAAATTAACATTATTCACCTATTTACGAACATTTATTGATAGACAAATGCGAATATAAATATTTTAGTAATAATCAAAATTATATTTTTACGTATTCATATCTTTATAAAATTTTAAATTTTTAGTTTTATAAAGTTGAATAAATGCAAGTGAATCCAAATTAAATGATAAATATTTTACACTTCAATGGATTTGACTTTAAGTTAATATTATCTTTCCCTCCAAATCTCATTTTCTCTTCAAATCTCATGATTGAGATAGTATAGATCTATTTTAACTTTATAATTACTAAAAGTCTAAAAGCATCAAATCTTTTAGATGCAAATCTTTTTCAAATTTTAAATTGAAAAATATTTATTTTATAATTATTTTTTATAATTTTAATTCTATAAAATCACTTCTTAATATATTTTTAATTTTGTAATTTTAGTTATCACTCTACATTATGCTTAATTTTATATCAATTTTAAACTAAATACATTAAAATATTAGAGAGATCTCACTCACCTTGACAACAATGTGGATTTTCTAGTAAATGATAACTCACCTTAACCATAATGTCATTCTTGTATTAAAAAGGTAAGAAGACCATTGTGAAAAGTTTTTTTAAATATATTGATGAGTATCTCACTTTTTAAAGGTTAAAAGCATTTTTGATGGTTTGTATTCACAGGTAAGAGCATCATTGTGAAAAGTTTTTTTAAATATATAACCTTATTTATGAGGATGGGTGTCTCACTTTTAAGGGTCAAAAGCATCTTTGATGGTTTGTATTCAAAGGTATAATTAGTTTTCTCATTCATATATTGTAACCATTTTTAGTTTAGAAATCAGCCCAATACAATTTTCATCAATATGGTGATGCAGATCTATAAGTGAAGATCAGCAACATTATGTCCTTTAATATTGCACCAGCATTGCTATGTGCAGAAAATAACTGTAGTTAAAAATTCTGTGGTAGAGAATTTCAATGAGCAACATCACCTCTTTGTATATAAACTAAAACAAAACAACTTATGTGATAAAAAAACTTTACACTTTAAAATAAGATAAAACAAAAACCTTTACACTTCAAGATTTGAAATGGATTTGACTTGAGGTTCGTATTCTTCACCTCCCGAGAATCGAATCTAATCTAATGATAAGACTATCTAAAATCTACTAAATGATCAATCTTTTTGAAAGGTAAATAACACCGTACCCAATTTTGATAATTATTAACTGGTAAGTTATCTAATATTTATTGTTCATTATTAAAATTACAATTCTCAAACTCTAAAATTTTGAATGATCCAAAACTACTTTGCCTATCTATATTGCAAAACTTCAACTAAATATTATAGGCGGTAGGCGGTTTACTGGCTCTAATAATTTGAGACACTAATTATTGCAAAAACTTCAATTCGATATTATGACAACTGGTTAATTACTTCGGTTCCAATAATGCCAAGAATGAAATTGATTCTTCATCACGTGAAGTAATGATGAATAAAATCCACTGATTAGTCATTAGTTATCTACTGATTGAGTAACTTGATATCTCATCTTTTGATTGACTGTGTAGATTACTGTTCTAATTAATAGTGCCTACAGTCACATAACTGGCGTGTACTAAATATTCTCCGAATTTTCTGACGGTTGAATTATAAATATTATTGCATAGATCTTGAATTGAAATGAAACAGACAAGACGCATATCAAATTCAGAATTATTTATGTGACGATATCAAGGGATGGACTTTCATTTTCCAAAGAAAAATCATAATTTGGGCTCCATGAAAGGCATCAATATATATTCAAATTATGAATACATTGAGTAGATTTGTCACATTGAAGTATATGGCTTTGTGTTGCATCTTGAACCATATATTCACAGATTATGACTGTTTTCAATCTTGTTGGGCGTTATGTTCCACGACGCTGTCAAATCCACATTCGTATAAGTTGTAAGTAGGATTATCATGGCTTTTCCATCGCCCAGTATAACATAAATAAAAAAACAGAATCATGTGGGTCAGAGCAATATTTTTTGTAAAACTATTTATCATATTTTGTTTTTAATATTTTGGTTAACATTTCATTCTTTGTTGAGTCAGAGAGGGACATTTTACAGCTCAGTCAGTTCAGTCCGGAGAGATGTATAACTTTTTCCATACTCATTCCAAAATTGACAAGTGTTCACTGTACCCTTTAATGCCTGTCTTGCTGTTCACTGTGCATTGGATTCATAAGGATTACTACTGAGTTGATATGATTGGGTCAAGGTGATATACATATGGCCTCCACCACACTCATTCATTCTGAATCCTCATCCTCCTGCATATTTGCCCTTATTGTCATGTTGATATTGAGGGCCCTTATTGTCATGTTGATATTGAGGGCCACTGCCGTGCATGAACTTTGAAGTACACAGTGCGTGCTTTGAGAAAATTAATAATAAGAGTTTTATTTCACATACATCTGCATTCATTTCTGTCATTGATCTGACCACAATCTGGCAAGAGAAATTTCACATTTCTATTTTAAATTAAAAAAATAGTTATATTTCATATGTTTTATTTTAAATTATTAAATAGCTAAGGTAAAGCTTTTGCTCAATTTATCACTTTAAATTCTAGGTTTGCAAGAGAGATCTGGGCTGTATCATGGATAAGGATGACTTGTTCTAAACGTTTCATAAAGTTTACTTATTTTAATTGACCTTTTAAGAGACTAAAAAATGGTTTGTATTTTCTAAAACTTTTAAATCTTTTACAAAAATTTCATTGTCTCATATTTTTTAGAAATCTTAATTATGTAATCTTTTTTATAAATCATAGTGGGATGTTAAACATTTTTCATAATTGACTTTCACATGTAATACATCATATGTTTTTTATAAATCATAGTGGGATGTTAAACACTTTTCATAATTGACTTTCACATGTAATACATCATATGTTTTTTATAAATCATGGTGGGAGGTTAAACATTTTTCATAATTGACTTTCACATGTAATACATCATATGAAAGACATTCAAATTGGAGTCTGCACTCGTAAACTTAAAATGATTTATGTAGTTTGCAATGCTGGTTTATTGTTTTTTTTTTAACTATTTAATTTTTATATTTTATGAAATAAGGATGAGGTGAGGAATATATTAACAAAATAAAAGAATTTTGAAAGCTATGCAAATCAAGCACAAAAAATATAACTAATAAATTTGTTTACAAAATAAAATAGATTTTTTTCTTTTTATCTCAATGTAGTTTCAATGTAAATTATAGGTTCAAATATGGAGGGGTAGACTATGTAATTCTTAAACTTTAGAACTTACATCAGTGCTAGGTGTTTGGCTATGATCTAATGAATCAAAAACATCTTCACCGCAAATTTGACATAAGTATATTATATCCACCCAATAAAGCCTAGAACTTGGATTATACAATCCCCCTCTCAAATTTCTCTTTCCAAAAGTGATCCTTTATAATTGGTTCAACAAAAACTAAATCTTCATTATTTTTGACACTTCATATACCCTTTCATCCTTTCTTATATTAACTGAAAATCAAAGCATTAATAAATATCTCATTTGTATTAGTAGTCAATTGGGTGTAGCTTGAGTGTCTAAGAGGAAAGTTGTTATCCTCCCCCCTCTAAATTCAAATACCACTTTGTGACATGCTTGCTCTCTTCATGAGCTAATTTTTGACTGGTGAGTTGGCCTTAAGCCTTGAAAATCTAGTTTACCTTGGGTACCATCCTCTGAATGAGGGGAAGTACACCGTGGGTTTCTCCCGAAAATGCATTACACAAAAAATGATGTGAATTTCATTCAAAAAATTACATTTTTTTTACTTTTCTTTTCATAAGATCAAATTTGCCTCCAATACGATCATCAATAGAGCCTAGTCTATGGGAATAATCTATTTAAAAGGCTCACGGCAATGTTTGGCTCCTTTTGAACTTATCTAAGTCAAGATGAGTGACATTCTTCACCTATAGTGCTTGTTTCTTCCTCTATTTAGTATATCATCGCAACAATTCTATGAGATCCCCTACATTTAGCATGGCCCATTTTCATTTTGAACATTGGTATCTTATATGTGGCTTTGCCAATTTCAAGGTTTCCTGGTATGCAATGCAAGGGAGACATTGGTGTCTAGTAGTGTTGCGATAGAATAACGTATTTGATAAGTAATTAGCTTTTAATATTAAATAAAAGTGTCGACATAATCAAATTTAATCATCCTGATTTTGGATTTATCTATATAAGCAAGGCTCTTACTATGTAAAAGGGATGTTTTGGAATTAATAAAAGTCTCATATTTTCACTCTTTATTATGTTCATATATTAATTTGGTATCAGTGTTGGCTTTCACGGCCATGTAAATGGATCCACTCGTTCAGTAGGTCTCAAGTGCCTTGGAAAGGATCAATTCCCTTCTTATACAAGCTTTCATAACCTTACACGGATCCTCTCCCTCTCTATTTAGGAACAATTATATCCTATAGCAGTTGTTTATATATGTTACTTTGGAGTGTGCCCTCCCACCCAAATCTAAGATTGGCACCTAAGTTTAATGGTTCATCTAATTTCCTACTTCAGTTATTCCATGAACTCAACAAGAACTTTATGGCTCCTCCTAAGAACTCCAATCACTAAAATGTCCCCATCACAAAAGCAAAACTTCAATTTTTATAGCAATAACAAGAAATTATTCAACATCAAAATAAACTTCTTCAAGAGCACACCTAGGTGATATGTGATCTGGTTATAGAACTACAATATCTAAATCTCAAAAAGACCACATCTCAGCTGAACTATGGATTTTGTTGGGACCCTCAATTCACGTTGCCATAATTTTTGGGTGTTTTTTATGGTGATCGAGTTGAGACTCAGATATAAGCATTCTCTACATATTTCCAACATTAAACCACAATGCTAGAAAGAGAGAAAATCACCTTAAAAACCTACCATCTATAAGGATTAACTACCCAACGGTGGGATCGAGCCAAACATATGAGGGGCACTACAAAATCCATTTACATAGAACTTAATGAGGAGAGGTTCATACCACTCTCTAGTGGCATAACTAGTTGGAATTAGTTCTACATTACACTTCGAGAGTGTTTCTATCCACCAAGACATGTTAAGAGCATTTGGGTAGATTGGATTCATCTCTATCAAATTTCCAATGAGGTGGTTCAACAATACATTGAAATCTTTTGTAAAATACAAGTGTAGATATCCATCTTAAGTCTATAAAAGGTACTAATAATTAAATTTAATTATGGCTTACTTCCTTCTCTCCATCATGAAGTTGCTTTGGTGCATAAATCTTCTCTTTCATTGGATATTCAACATGCTCTTGTTGCTTAAAGGGACCTAGAAAAACAACTTAATTCCTAGAAGCAAGTTGTTACATTTGCCAAAAGAGATAGTCCATATTCATCTCCAAGTACACAATGGCCTTTAGAATTACCAAGCACACATCAATATGCTATGTGATCACCGCATCATTCCATGTTGGTGATAAGGTATGACTTTATATCTTAAAAAACAACGCTTTCAAAGGGATAACATCATAGGCTAGAAAGTCAGTGAAAATGCCTTCAAACTAGATATTTCATTGCAATTGGGTATTCATCCAGTAGTGAAGGTCTCCTAGCTCAAGCTATATGACCCTTCCTAGTTGGACAAAGATATTCCCATCTTTCATCTAGTGTACAATATTCTAGATTATAGGCACCACTAGAGAATGATACTTTGTTGGAGGTGCACCATAAATTCACTTATTGTGGAATTATCCCTACATACATCATGGGAAACAAGGATAAACTATCTATCCGAGCTAAATGGTTTATGTAAGAGGAAATTGTTACTCATTTCCCTCATCTTGTTTTGCAAGTGGGGACACTTGCATCTTCAAATGGGGAGGAAATGGTACATAGTCTAAGAGAGATGTCGGTAGATAGTAGTGATACAACATAATAGTGCATTTAATAAGTAGTTAGTTTTTAATATTAAATAAGAGGGTTGACATAATTAATGTTAATCATCCCCATTTTGGCTCACCAATAGTTAACTTGATCTTGTTCCAATAGCTCAATTGAACTGTTATGTTCTTAGGACTTCCAGTTTTTTGGAATTGGTGAGACAATGTCCCTACTGCTATCATTATGGTTTTTTTAGGTCTAAGTTCCTTTAATCCTATTCCTTGGCATGCTGGGTGCATTTTGGATACCTGAACTACATGCTACCCTTTCCATCTCTAATGTTTAATTTTTTATCAATCTAGTGGACAAAGGCCCAATATTCAAGGCTCCCTTCAGATCCAAGATAGATATTAATAGATTCAATATCGCATGTTCCTATTTTGTAGCGTTATGCTAATGTGTCTACACCACATATAGATCAACCACTCACATGCATAATTCCTCCTCGAGGGATTCTTGGTGACTATATGGCCAAGTGAGGCCTTGCTACTTTAAATGATTACATATCTTATTTGTTGGATTATGGAATTCAAATGTTGCGTATTGTACTTTAAGAAAGCTATATTGTTGGCTAGAGACATTATACAACTTGATGAGAACTATATACTCAAAATGAAAAATTTAGACATAACCATCCATGAAACCATTGTTTACCTGATATTTGAGGTTAGTAATTGATGATCTCTTGAAAATCCTTGATTTGCTCATCATTTTGTAGCCTTAAAATTTACATATGAACTCAATTCTATCCATTTTTGTACAATGTTGCCTAATTGGTAACTCATAATGGTCAGTTGATTTTTATGCATATGATTTCATATAGTCTCATGTGTCACTTAATGTTATGTTAGGAAAAGTTCTTGCTTATTGTTAGGGTAGTCAAGAATGCATGATGTGCATGAGGAGAGCGGGAGGGTACATTGGCTCACGTGATGCATCTTCAACACTGCTAAGAAATTATGGAAATTGAGATTTGGTATATACACTAGTGTATATACCAGTATTTACACTAGTGTATATACCACCATATACACTAGTGTATATACAAATTTGAAGGTTATACTAGTATGCACACCCATGTTCAAAAAAATGTTATACACTGGTTAGAATGATCATTATATTGGTGGCGTATTGGTATGTACACTAGTGTATATATTGGTATATACTACTGCTGTTTATATACAATAGTGTATATACCAATGTATACACTAGTATATATATCAATGTATATACTACAATATATACTAGTGTATATACCAATAAGTGACTATACATATATATTGTATAAGTCACTATGCTAAATAACTGCTTTGTGCCAACGGCCACATATTAAGTCATTATCAACGTATACACTACTGTATAGACTAGTGTATATACAAAAATTAAAAGGTCACTTGCACTATACACACCCATGCTCGGAAAAATGTCATACATTGGTTAAAATGATCATATGTGTATATACCTATATATACACTAGTGTATATATCGATATATACACTAGTAGTGTATATATACCGATATTTACACTACAAGTGTATATATACCGATATATACACTACTAGTCTATATACTGGTACATACACTGCTAGTGTATATATTACCAATATATATAGTGCATATACTGGTATATACAATAGTGTATATATAGATGGCACATAAAGCAATTATGGCATTATCAATTGCAGCATAAGATTGTGTAGACGTCCACATAAGGTGGTGTATATTGGTATATACAATAGTGTATATATACACTAGTGTATATACTGGTAGATTTACTAGTGTATATGCATTGGTATATTGGTGGTGGTATATATTGGTATATGTTACAATGTAATTTTCCACCTTGTGAGCATCAGCAGTGATTGGCCTTCAGGATCAATTTTATTGACTCGGATCCACATTTTATCCTCTAGGAACACACTTTTTCCCTATTTTTGTTCCTGTACGCTAGTTGTTCCACTATAGCCAGAGTACACCAAGTTAAATGGTAAAAATCAATAAATAATTACTTTTTACTCCCAAAAAGTGGCCTTAGGGTGACCTTTGGCCCTCCATATACCCCTAAACGACTCAATTCGACCTTTCACTTACCTTTGGAAGGCTATATATTGAGCTCTTATGGTGTATGGAAGGGAGGAGAAACAGAAAGCAAGATAACTCTAGTGGATTTTTGCCGTGACTTGAGTCTACACTCATTGATCCTTGTTGTTGTGAACTCCTTATGTTCACCTACCAAGCTCCTTTCATAGTTTTATTTTGCCATTGCATGGGGTATTGAAGTGGTGGAGGCACAAGTGGAGAGACCCAGTTCTTGGTTCAGATTGGTTGCCAGCAAGAGGTCGTATCATTGTACTTCTTGTTATTAATTAATGGAAATACTCATTTTCTCGTCCAATTGATGTTGTGAATGTTGTTTAAATTAAATTGGGTTACATTTGCTCATGATATCATGGATCATGTTATTTATTATGCTAATATCTTTCACATATTATATGCACTTGCTTGTATTTGTTGTTGAGACTAATCTGCAGGTTCAAGTGTAGAGGTTGAAAGCTCGACAGGGATCTACTTCGAACATCCGGTTGAAGGTTGGTCTTTTCTCCATTATCTTAGCAATGTCATTTATATAGCATCGCATTGGGAATTGAGTTATTTTCTGGTAGTCAGCTGTCTGTTGTGGTCTACCCCGAGCCATAGGAAGTTTTCTCCGTAACAGAAATGGCGACTCCGCTCGGGAGAACATCCATTT
The DNA here is from genome assembly GCA_027924585.1 of Larix kaempferi. Lineage (NCBI taxonomy): Eukaryota > Viridiplantae > Streptophyta > Pinopsida > Pinales > Pinaceae > Larix > Larix kaempferi. The sequence goes on along the minus strand of BSBM01000269.1, from coordinate 19,022,774 downwards.
TGGGGATTTTTTAGGCATTTGTCCTTATTTTGAGTTGTTGTTTGTCGAGCTTCTGTGTCATTGATTGGCCATTAGGATTTACATTAGAAAACTAGCCTTTTCTGGGATGTTTGACTCTTTTTGGGTTCATTTTCCTTTGCTTGTACGCGGGTCAACCTAGTTTTGACTGCATCTACCCGCCTCTGTGTGAACTGTAGCCCACGTCTACCCGCAATTGTTCTTTGAACAGTTGCGTACAACTCCAAGATTGTTTGATTTTTGGCCTTGGGTGGTTGTTGGGTTGATTCTGAGTGTTCCTGAGTCTTAGTTGGCCTGTTTCCTGACTGTTCCATGCTCTGTTTGTGACCAGAAACTCCTCTTTCTTTTAATTTTTGAGCTTTTTGGTTTTTCACAATTTCTTGTTTTATAGCTCATTAGCTTGCCTAAATCTTACTGTTTGGGTTTTGTTGGGTTGTCTATTTGATATGTTGTGCATTCCTTTACTGAATAGTTAGATTTTGCTTGCATTTTTTCATTTCTTTATATTGAAAAAATACAAAAAAACATTGTTTTGCATTTTCCTTGCATTTATAAGAGAAAATACAAAAAATATTTGATTTATGTATGGCATTTTTCATCTGAGTGCTTGTGATTTCATTTAGGACTTGCTTGTGCATTGAAACTTTAAAGAGATTGCATTTTATTTCGAACCGTTGGATTGATTGTCATATTAGTGGCATGCTTTTTATTGAATAGATGAGTCTAGTGTTTTTCGGTTGTGCATACCATTGAGTCCTATATATCATCAGTTTCATGACTATATCCTTTGAGTAATTACAACCATTAAAATCAATGCTTAATATTAAAATTTATTAGAAACGATTTTCATTTTATAGGGTGCACCAACTAGCTTAGGTTTAGAGTCTTGGAATAGATCATTGTGAGTTAACAATCCAAGACTATTGAACCAACATTATGTGTCTGAACATGGAGTGGTGAAACCCATGGTATACATCATTGTTATCAGGAAGCTCTACTAAAACTAGATTTAAGCACAAGGTCATGGGAGGTTGGTTGCAGAGATAGCCCTCCAATACTGGCTGAACGTGGGATATACTTCCAGGATTTGTTCGTGTATAGGGGCTCTTGAGGAATCTGTACCTCTTGAGTTTCGGGCTTAGCTACCCTTCCCATACGATGGATCCCACCTGCGACTGTCCGCTTGAGCATTGGTTATACTGTGGTGACCTTAGTTTCCTTACCTAGGTATCGCATAGGGCATTCGTTGCGGTGATTCTGCGATTGTCCTGAGTGAGATAGGGGTTGGATAGCACAGTTTCCTGTTGTATAGGGATTTGACCCTGTGCACGTAGTGAAGTCTAGGAACCCTTATAACTAATTTTGTTACCTCTGGTTATAGTTTGGGAGTCTCAAGCCTCTCCTAGGCGAGGCATACCGGCTGTAGTGTCTGGAGGTCCCTTGAGCCAGTCCTGTTTGTGTGCATTTGGATGTAGTTTCTTTAGGTGTATGCTCTTTGATCGATAGTTGGTCGTTAGGAGGCGTTCTGATTATTTGGAGTTCTTGTGGAGGAAGATCCACCTCTCCATCAGTCTCGTCGTTTGGCTAGTCTTCCAACTGACGAGGTAGCACGTCATTTTGATAAGAGATGTCGAAGGATCCCCTCCGATCCTTTTAATACTTTTGATGAACTTCAAGATTACATTATGACTTTTGCATCGGGTACACCGGGAAGAATTCTCGTGCCTCCGTTGGGTGAAGTTGATGGATAGACTGCTCCTCCCACTCCGAGGGAGCTTGGAGAGGAAGGTTCACCCCCACACGTCACATTTTCAAGTTTTGGGCCATATCCACCCCCAGAGCCAAACTCATCATATGATACACACACTCAAGGATTCCGATATGGGATGCCATATCTTAATGACACCACAAACCCTTCGACCACTAATCCTTCCTCAGTTGGTATGCCCAACTTTAATTCAAATGTTACATCCACTTCGTCAGGTAGTCAAGCTAACACTAGCCTTGGAGCTACGGGCACTACTCTTTTCGGGGGCGGTGCATCCTCTTCTGCTCCCTTTGGGGGAAGCACAACTTCTACTGCTCCCTCTAAGCGTGGCACGACCTTTTTCGCTCCATTTCAATTCACATCTGGTCACATCCCTTCAGCTTCTACAGCTGTTGGAGGAGGATCACGTCCTAGGACTGCCCCTCATTTTAGTGGGAACACTTCACATAACACGGCTCACACCAAACAACCTAACACACATATTTCTATGCATATACCTATGACTACAACCACGTCTTCCAACCACCATGTCCATCCTAATACTGGGGGTGGGCACATTCCCAACACTGGGGGTGGGCACATACCCTATACCGGGGGTGGACACATTCCCAACACTGGGAGTGGGTACATTCCCAACACGTGAGGTGGACACATACCTTATACTGGGGGAGGGAACATTCCTAAACCTGGGGGTGGGCACATTCCTAACACTAGGGGTGGGCACATTCCCAACACTGGGAGTGGAAACATACCCTACACTTATGGTCATTACTCGACTTCTCTTGCTACGAATAGCACCTATATGCCCCATAATTATGGTGGTAATCCTTCTTATAACGCAGCGGGTTCTGGCCCTTACTATAACCCTCGTCACTATGGTGCTTATAATGCATATATGCCTCCGTACCCTTACACGGGTCAAGGTGGAGGCAGTTATCAGCTCTATGATCATGGTCACGGTCATGGTTCATATCATCCCTACGGTCCGCAAGGTCAGCCTCTTTTGGGAGCCTTTAATCCAGCTTCATAGCCTCAACTCCTGTTTCTTGCTCGAATCTCACGAATGATCTAGTGTGTTACAAACCAAATGAAATTTTTTTCTATTAGCCAGTCTACACACGGACAGGCTCACACCTCATCCACTCCTACCCATTCATCCGATGTTCATTCTATACAGACGGTGAACCCATTAGGTAACCAGCAACCTGGTGGAAAGAATAAGGGGAGAAATAACCGTAAGGGTGGGAACAATTCGAATAATGGATGTAATCGAAACACGCCTAGGAAAGAGAATGCCAACCCTCCTCGGGACGGTGGAAATGCTGGTGGGGACCGTAAGCCGAGACGTAAAGTGAAATTCCTTTGCAAACTTTGTGGGGAGGATCACCTGACTCACTTGTGTCCTCAAATTAAAGAAGCATCGAATCATCTTGCACAGAGCCCAGTTGTGTTGAAAGATCCCCTTCCACATCATCAAAATATGGCTTCGAATGCTCCCGCTACTGGCTATGGGACTAATGAAACCACATCCTCTTCCCATGCCAGTGGCTACGGATGTGTGAACATGGTCCAATCTAATGTTAGTGTTGCTACTCGTCAACGCGATTATGGTGCACCACAACCGAATATGGGGAATGAGCCCCCTGCTCCTCCTAAGACTTCACTGCATATCGAGAATCCCACTACTATGCCGCAGATATCGAAAGGTCTTCTTAACCACTTCGCGCATAATCCCAATGCCCGAACCGCCCAAAACTCCTCTATTGTAGAAGATTTGGGCCAAACTCCATGTGCCATGTCGGCTCTTGAGGTGTTATAGGGATGCCCTTCATAGCAGCACACCCTTTTATCTGCTTTGGGAGTTCAGGATGAGAGCAGCCCTAGCATCATTAAATTCGACACTACTGATGTCTAGCCTCGCTTACCTTATCATGTGGCTTTTCAGATCCATGTGAGGTGCTTGGATAAGTTTGTTAAACGCACGGTGGTTGACGAAGGTGCTTCCACCTCAGTAATGGCATTGGATTGTTGGAAAGCTCTTGGCTCTCCTCCCTTGTCAAAATCTATGACCATGCTCACTGCGTTCGATGGTCGGTCGTTTAGGCCGCATGGTATTCTCCCTTCCCTTGAGGTCCACTTGGGTGGGAAATCCGTGCCTATTGAATTCGAGGTGGTTGATGCGCCCATCGACTACAACCTTCTTCTGGGTAGGAATTGGATCTAGGCAATGAAAGTGATCGTATCTTCCGTGTTTAGAGTTATTTGCTTTCCTCCCGAAGGAAAAAATGTGAGGGTCGATCAGCTAGAGTTCCCTAGTTCTAATTTCGTAGCATCGTCGGGAACTGTGGTTCCCCAGATTAACGATTCTTAGCTGGAAACTGGGAACATTGGTGTAGGATTGTATCCATCCTTGATGGGATCATTTCACTTTATTGCACCAATTGCTTTTATTAGAACCATTTTCGATAGTTCGCCATCCTCTTTAAATAATGTACCTTTTCTAGACCTTGTATTTTAACGATTCGTGGACTTTACCATCCACGAGTGTCCCGTCTGGAGACATTCGCACGTTGGAATGGCTATGTCGTTATCCGCACTTGAGCTTGCTTACTGTGAAATTCAACAAGCCACTGCAGAGCCGGATCCACCCTCTTCACAGACAGAGGAGGACGATCCTGTTATGCTGCCGGCATGGGCAACTGACTCGTCTTGCTCGCACGATTGTCTTGATGGTACTTTGCCTTCGGATGAAGCCATCATTGAGGCCATGTGTGGTAGTGAAAGGACTTGGGAAGATTTGCATCATCGATCTTATTTTCTTCCTAACCTCGATCTTCTTGAGCAAGAAGAGCTTAGGATGACTCTTGCAAAGAAGGTTGTTCACCCTATCGCTCCTTTGGATTCACATGGGATTTACACATAGGGGAATATGACCAATATCTCCCCAACCATAGTGATCAACATCTCTCGCACACCCGGAAATATAGAGAACGTTTATATCAGTGCTGATTGTTCTCACGATGAGATCCATGTATACACCAAACTATTCAAGGAATTTTGGGATGTTTTCGCCTGGTCATATGAGGAGATGCCAGGAATAGACCCTAGTATTGTTGAACACGAGATTAAGACATATCCCAATGCCAAGCCGGTTCGGCAACGACTTTGTGCCGTGAATCCTAGAAAGGCAGCCACAATCAAGGCAGAAGTGGAGAAACTACTTAAAGCTGGTTTCATCTACCCGGTTCCTCTTACTGAATGGGTGTCAAATCCTGTTCCTGCATATAAAAAGCAAGGAACCATCCATGTATGCACAAAATTTAGAGATTTGAGTCACGCATGTCCGAAAGACAACTTTCCCACACCATTCATAGATCAAATTTTGGATGCGTGTGCGGGAAGCGAAGTTTTTTCGTTTATGGACGGTTTCTCAGGATATAATCAGATCCAGATAAAGCCTGAGGACCAACATAAAATGGATTTTATATGTCCTTGGGGTACATTTGCGTACCGGAAAATGCCCTTCGGCCTTAAAAACGTCGGAGCGACGTTTCAGCGTGCTATGACCTATGCGTTTCATGACCTTAACCGTATAGTGGAGGCTTACTTGGACGATCTTGCTGGCCATTCTCGTAAGATAGTGGACCACCCCAAGCACCTCCGCCTTATTTTTGGAAGATGTCGATGTTACAAGATTAGGTTGAACCCCAACAAGTGAATCTTTGTTGTGAGAACGAGTCTTCTTTTAGGGTTCATAGTTTCACAAGAGGGTATAAGAGTCGATCCTCTTAAGGTTGAGGCAATACTTTGATTGCTTCCCCCGTGTAATATAATTCAACTTCAGAGCCTCCAAGGGAGAGCTACTTTTCTACGACATTTTATAGTGAATTATGCTAGTCTTACCAAAGGTTTTGCGCGACTGTTGAAGAAGGACACACCGTTTATCTGGGATGAGCGAGCCCAGCAGCCTTTCGACAATTTCAAGAAAGATTTGGTATCGGCCCCTCTGCTTAGTCCACCCAACTTTGCTAGAGATTTCTTACTTTATGTGGCCGCGTCTCTCGAGACGATTGGCATGGTCTTAGTTCAGGTAGATGATGTGCTCCAAGAGCATGTTGTCTATTATCTTAGTTGAAACCTAGTAGATGTTGAGCTGAGACACACTCACGTGGAGAAGTTGGCACTTGCGACTGTTCATGCAGTCCAACATTTATGGCATTACATCATGCTTAGGAAAACCACTGTCATAGCACACATCAATCCATTTCAGTTCTTTCTTTCATGATGTTTGATTGAGGGGAACTATAATAAATGGATTGTGGTTCTTCAGGAGTTTGATCTCGATTTTGCTTCGGCGAAGTCAGTGAAGTCCTTGGTTTTCGTTGAGCTCATGTCAGATTTTCCACGACTTGATGAGGACATCATCCATGAATATTCCTTCGTGGATGAGCACTTATTTCTTATCTCGTCGGCAGACCCTTGGTATGGCGATATCATCATATATCTCCAAACTTTGAAGTTCCCTTTGCACTATTCATGGGATGAATGACGGCGTGTGAGCCACCAAGTTAAATATTATGTCATCGTCGGTGACACTTTGTATCATCGAGGAAAGGACTCTATCCTCTGTCATTGTTTGACTCACGAAGAAGAGGAGTTAGTACTAAATGACTGCCATAGTGGGGTGTGTGGTGGTCACTTATCAGGGCTGGCAACAGCCCAATGCATCATGCGAGCAGGTTACTTCTGGCCTTCGATCTTTAAAGATTGTATGAACATTGTAAAGAGATGTCACCCTTGCCAGGTGTTTTCTCGAAATATACACTTGCATCTAGCGCCCCTTCATCTGGTTGTCACCGTCGGTCCCTTCACTAAGTGGGGGGTGGATTTCATGGATTACAAACCAGCTTCGATTGGGGGCATCACCATATCATTGTGGCCGTGGACTACTTTTCCAAATGGGTTGAGGCCATGCCTACCATAAAAGCCGATGGTGCTACAGTAGCCCATTTCGTGTTCAATCAGATTATCGCTCGATTTGGTATCCCGAAAGAGATTGTCACTGACCATGGAAGTCACTTTCAGAACAACATGATGGCGGATTTGTCACTCAAGCTTAGGTTTCGTCAAGAGCATTCATCTTCTTACTACCCCCAAGTGAATGGTTAGGTTGAGGCAGTCAATAAGTCCTTAAAGACCATTTTCCAACGTACCATCCAGCAAATCAAGAACAACTGGCACATTATGTTATATCTTGCTTTGTGGGAATATCGAACCGCAGTTAAGATTGCCACCGGTTTCTCACCATTTCAGCTAGTAAATGGTGTGGAGTCTATTTTACCGATTGAATGCGAAATCCCTTCATTAAAATTAGCCATAGAGCTCCTGCCTGATACGTCAGATGTTGACAAACGTTTGATCCACCTTTAGTAGCTTGACGAGCAATGTCGAGATGTTGCCGTAGCTATATATGCCAACAAACGTCATGTCAAGGTTCAGTATGATAGGTCTGTCCATCCCCGGCAATATGTTGAAGGTGACTTGGTCCTCTTATATGACCAAGCTAAGGAACCTCTTGGGGCAGGCAATTTTAACCCCATGTGGCACGGTCCTTACATAGTGAGGCGTGTCCTTGAGAAAGGAGCCTACGAATTGGAATACTATGAGGGGAATGCCTTGAAGGAGCCTAGAAATGGGCTCTACCTCAAGCGGTATTATGCTTAAGCTTCTAGCTCGAGCTAATACTTTTGTAAACTATTGTATAGTTGTTTCTGTACGTAGTTTAGGTTTCTTTTGATTTTTCGGATCTGTTAATTCGCTTCTCTTTGATTGATAGATGTAAGCGGAATCTCCTATATTTTGTGGATTCATGGATGGTGCTAGTCGTCATACATAGCAACTCGCTTATGCTGCGTGGGTTATTTATTCACCAGACCATCAGATTGTGTCTTCAGGAGGTGCCTGTCTCAGTCCTACATCCAACAATGTGGCTGAGTACAGTGTCGTAGTTGAGCTACTTCGGGATGTCATTTTGCATGGTATCCAGTCTTTAGAAGTCAGCCTGGATTCACAACTGTTTGTGTCTCAATTGAATGGCCGATACCGCGTGAGGGATCCTCCTTTACTATGGAGGTTCTTAAGGGTAAGACTCCTGGAGCATCATTTTGTTTCCATTACATACATTCATGTTCCAAGATGTTTTAATCACGTATCTGATGCATATGCTAACTATGTCCTAGATTGGCACTTGTCACATCCATAATGAAGCACAGAAATAAAAATTCATTCACACATTTTTACATACACATATAGTAGAACTGAAGAATCATAGTTTTTTATAAATAACATGTCCAAAAAGGTAGTGTCACAGTACAAAACTGGAGCCTGTAGCTCTAAAAAATATACATAATCGATACAAAATATGTGACTCTAAGATATATAAGCCCTAGGAGGAGTCCTAGCTGCCTTGGCAGGATGTATCTGATAATAGTAGTGAACTACATTGGCTATGCACTGTAGTAGTCACACCTAGGTGCCCGGTACTCCCACAGCATGTCGTTGCATCACCTCTGGCATATGCTCCACCTCAATCATGGGTGCTCTGTTGGTCATATGGGATAGGTTGACCCGTGCGGTCTCTAATGTGCGCTCTGCTGCAACACCACCTACCTCTCCACCCCTACCTCGTCGACGATGTCTCAGGAATCCCTCTGGTCTTTGCAGACCAGCATCTGCGAGCAAATAGTGGAATGTCAATATGTGATACTACACCAAAAAGATTTTTGCATTTTCATATCTAATAAAAAATCCCAAAAAATTAAATACACAAAACATAAAAAGAGTAACATACTGATGTCTCCGAATGCGGCCCCTCAAGGAAGCGGCATGTCGCGATCGCCACATAAGTTTATCCCGGCATATGGGTAGTCGTCAATGGCAATGACGATCCCACCAGTGGAAGAAATCATCTGTATATGGTGATGCATGTCGTCCAGCACCCTGTCGTGTTAGTACCTCTGCCCACCGGGTTAGGGCTGCATCACGGAGACTATAATGAGGGACTTCAACCCTTGTACTGAGCCCTAGAACTCTCTCGAAGAAAAATATGCATAGTATACTGCCATACCCGAAGTTCTTTGCCTACCCACTCCTGCACTCCATTAACTGGGTCTTCATAGACACCAATAACGTTGTGCACCAGTCATATACTACAGGCCTCATGCACTCTATTGCGTAGAACATTACCAGCCTTGATGCCTGGTGTAAAGTTTACGAACCTGTGATCCTCACGAGGGTGAGCACTATGATCTTCATGCTCAAAATAACTATGGCCCCAATGGGTACTTGAATCCCCACCTTTTGGGTGCCGAGAAGATAGTGTCACTCTATATAGTCGGGAATGGTTATTCCACCACCTACAGTGCGAGATCGAAGACTAGCCACCTCCCCTCGTCGGGACAACCCTGTAATGAAATATATGTCATCCACCTCTAAGGAGAGTGTTTGACCATCCATGTTGAAGTTCAGTGCATCTATGTCCCAATAGTCAATCAACCAACGGAGTAGTTGGTTTTGGGCCCTTAAACCCCCAACACTCCAGAATTTGTAAATCCCACACGCTTTTAATGCTTGTTGCGCAGGCAAATCTTGGCAGATAGTTCCATCCACCACATCATGCTCTCTTTCCCTCCACTCTAGAACCATCCTGGAGGCAAAACAAGAAGTTGTTTAGCTTTTAACATTTAAAACACCAACTTCACGGTCGTACCCGTGGGTTATTGAGTAGACAGGGGCATCTACTCGCGGTCAACGCATGCATTGACCGCATCTAGCAGGCCCTACCCGCAACCCATAGAACTATAGCTCGCGTACATCGCCGTGGAGAAGTAGGGCTAGCCTAATAAAAATATTGGACCACTAAAAACTGAAATAAAAGCTAGAAAATGAAAGAGGGGGATGAGATGACTAACTTGGTTTAGACGGTTCGTGAAATGGACGCCCACAGCTTCCGGAATCAACAACTGAACTTTGAGGTGAAAACTAACCAAAACCACTATTTGGATGAAAAATGAAAATTAATTGGTAAATAGTAATTTATTTTTACTATTTATAGTTTTGCAAACCCACTTTACTATAGTTTTCACCATTTTAAGTTGTTCTAGAATAATATAATGTCCCGGAGTACTATTTTGAATAGATTTTTCGATGAGAGTTGAATTTTTGACCATTTCGTGCCTACGGTAGTTATATTTCACACCCATCATATAGGTTAGATGTCATTTTCGCCTGCATTATGCATTTGACCTTTGACCATTTGTCATTAACCCTAGGTGCGACCCCACTTTGTAACCGACACGGAGCCTTCACATTGTTATAGAAGTGTTGTTATTTGGCGGTAGGGCTTGTCCGAACATGGGTGCCCTAGTTAGAGCCTTTTTATGCCTTTTGGCGCCCATGCCGTTGTTTCTCCTTAGGATCAGGAGTCCTTTGTAGTTACGCCATGACTTTGCAATGAAGACTCATACTCTACTTTGTCTTATGCTGGCCATCACCCATAAGGACTCCCCCATTTTTACCAAGTTGTGATTGCATTGCATCATCCTACTTGCCGCTTGAGCCTTGTGCCGGATCTCTCTTACTCAATTGTTAGCCTGATGCCTGAGCACTTCCCTTGTCGAGCCCTGCAGAGCTTTCATTTTCCTTTCGCAATTTGATGACCTTTTGACCCTGAGGGAACACCCCCACCCCCGAGTGTCCACATCCTGCACATGCTTCCTTGCATTGATCATAGGTATGTTCCACTGCTTGGTACTAGTCTGCTCACTATTTGACACTCGTTCCCTCACTTGTTGTACTATAAGAAATTTTATTCTTTTTCAAGCTTTTCCAAATATGAAAAAGACCGATAAAAATCAAATATTCCAAAAAGGCGGACGGGGGAATCGTTACTTCTTTTTATTGGTAGTTGTTGTGTCGCCTTTAAATAGATCATTCATTACAATCTATCCATCATGAGTTAGGACTATAGTAGGACCTTAGGAGCTGTACTCATTTCTCAGATATTACTCCACCGATTGGTTAAGCTTCCAGTCACTATGGATCCCATTTTGTTGATGCCTCCTGCATCACACAGTGTTATTACTCGAGTCTATGCAGCCTGAGTCTATCCATCTGCTCATGCTCTTGTTCAAAGGAAGTCCTGAAACCAGAGTCGGCCACTCCTCAGATCTCTTGACTATTGCATGTCGGCCATCCTTATTGAGTCAATCCGTTCATCCGATTTCTTCCAAATCTTTCAGCGTAGCTATTACGTCGTGTTGGTTGATGGGGGATGCCTTAATGCCCTCCTTCTACTGAGTTTCATTCTGTCGACTTCAACTCATTTGTTCCGGAATTGAGACTTAGAGTCGGTTGAGTACCTTGAGGCTTGCAGTCATTAGTGGTAGGTTCTCTCACCATCGACAGTTTTGGGAATACATTAATGTCCCCTGATCAATGGATTCATCTTAGTGTTTGAGCTCAACACATCTATTCACACTTTGATGATTGTACTCTGTGCCTTGATGCCCATTTTCATTATTGGTGGGTTGTATCGTGTCTGTTAACGGTATACATCATTTACCGATAATCATACGATGTCACATCAGGTTCGACTTCAACACCTTTATTCACTTGATGGGACTTGCACCATAGATGATTTTTGTAGAAGACCCCAGATGTTAGTAGCATTCAGTATGCTACTCTTGATCGTGACTATACTTACGAGATCTTATTTCTCGTACATCAGCAATTTGTACCTCTAGTATTGCACCAGTTGTTTCCTTTCAACAGGAGACCATATCTTACTGTATGGGTCATGGCTATGACCACTTATGACATGTATTCATTATATAATGCCTATCATGGCCATTGTATCAGATTGTTGTATTGTACCGACATGTATTCAAAGATATTATTGTATTATGATGAGTGAGCTACTCTCTCCATTTGTGCCTCCATCACTCCACTTCTGAGATTTATAATGTATTTCGTCCATCGTATCATCTTCTCTGACCTCACACATTAGGGGGCATCTGTTATAGTGTAATTTTCCACCTTGTGAGCATTAGCAGTGATTGGCCTTCAGGATCCATTTTATTGACTCAGATCCACATTTTATCCTCCAGGAACACACTTTTTTCCCTATTTTTGTTCATGTAAGCTAGTTGTTCCACTATAGCCAGCATACACCAAGTTAAATGGTAAAAATCAATAAATAATTACTTTTTACTCCCAAAAGCGGCCTTAGGGTGACCTTTGGCCCTCCATATACCCCAAAATGACTCAATTCAACCTTTCACTTACCTTTGGAAGGCTATATATTGAGATCTTATGGTGTATGGAAGGGAGGAGAAAGAGAAAGCAAGATAACTCTAGTGGATTTTTGCCGTGACTTGAGTCTACACTCATTGATCCTTGTTGTTGTGAACTCCTTATGTTCACCTACCGAACTCCTTTCATAGTTTGAGTTTTCCATTGCATGGGGGATTGAAGTGGTGGAGGCACAAGTGGAGATACCTCGTTCTTGGTTCATATTGGTTGCTGGCAAGAGGTCGTAGCATTGTACTTCTTATTATTAATTAATGGAAATACTCATTTTCTCGTCCAATTGATGTTGTGAATGTTGTTTAAATTACATTGGGTTACATTTGCTTATGATATCATGGATCATGTTATTGATTATGCTAATATCTTTCACATATTATATGCACTTGCTTGTATTTGTTGTTGAGACTAATCTGCAAGTTCAAGTGTAGAGATTGAAAGCTCAACGGGGATCTACTTCGAACATCCGGTTGAAGGTTGGTCTTTTCTCCATTATCTTAACATTGTCATTTATATAGCATTGCATTGGGAATTGAGTTATTTTCTGGTAGTTAGCTGTCTGTTGTGGTCTACCCCGAGCCATAGGAAGTTTTCTCCGTAACAGTATATACAATAGTGTATATATACTGTTATATATTAGTGTATATACTACATACTATACACTAGTGTATACATAGGTCACTATATATACACTAGTGTATATATCGATATATACACTAGTTTATATACACTATGCTAAATAATTGCTTTGTGTAGACGGTCACATAAGTAATTATCATGTATATACTACTATATACACTAGTGTATATACAAAAATTAAAAGGTCACATGCATTATACACACCCATATGCACAATGCATATATGGAATCTTCCATATATGTGCATGCTTTGTCCTAAGTTTTAAGGAACATCTTTTTTTTATTATAAACTTAAGGCCTTGTGTCACAACCTAAAATATTCAGTGCCATAGGCTTGTCCGAACTTTGACGATCATGCGACACCACCCAAATTTCATCCTGAGTACTTTGATGAGTTGTGACCAAAAAGGAAATCGATGATCCTCGCATTGGGAATTCCCAGCATGATAGGAGCTGGCACAGGGTCCCATGAATAGATGCGTAGAAGAATGAATGGGAGGGAGTATGCTATCCCTGATCCTAAGCACTTGGTCGTACTCATCTCTTAAATACTTAATCATGCCCTAGAAAACCCTTCGAGAGACATCTGAGAGATTTCCACCAATTGTTCTCTGGAATGTCCTTGGATACGCGTCAATTGCCAGATTCTTCATTGCTATGACGAGTGTCATCATGATGTATTCGGAAGTCCTCATGGGAGATCAAGTCCTAAATTTTAATTCTATTACATTCTACATTGATAGTGGAGCTTTCGGTGGTATTGCATGCTTGATTACAATCCTCTTTAGTGTATATATTTGTAACTTATCTGCGCACAAAGTAGAAACTTCCTTTGTGTTAGTGTTACCTTCCAAATTGTTCTACGTCTATCATACAACTTGACCTTTTGTATCAAAAAGGGTTGGATTCTTTCACTTGATCATCGGATCAAAAGAAGGAGATGAACCAAATGCCTCTTCAAACTTATCAATAAAAATTAGGAAACACTTGTGACCATAAAGGAATTAGTGAGTTGATGACCACATAGATCGCCATGCACATGCTGCAAAAGGTGGTGTTGCATAGAAAGAGGAACCTTTGTAAAATATCTTGATGGTGCTTTTTGAGAATACCCTTTAGATAAACACCATCTTAGAAATAAATGAGAGGAAGGTTGAGCATCATCATGTGCTTTGATAATTGTTGAAGTGAACAGTAATTTAAATGTCTATCGGAACTTAAAGTGACATCTTCCTTACCAAAACTGAAAGCGACCATGTTTATAACTGGAGCAATGCACCGAGTATTAAATGTGATGAAAATGTAGTTAAAGATGTGTAATTGGTTTTGTTGTTGGTCAGTAGTGGCAAATATTATAAAGATGCCAAGGCCTTCGTAGATCTGTATTTTCCAAATACAATCTAGCCAAAAGTTGGTAATGTTACAATGTCGATTGTTTAACTTATTCAACGCTAACGTAGCATATACACTAGTATATATACAAATATATACACTAGTGTGTATACCAATATATACACTAGTGGAAACCATGTCTAATAAAAGAATAAACAAGTCCAAGGATGGACATTGGTGCCATGGATTAGAATGCATCCAGGATATTGTTGTGATTGGTATGTGCAATTTGAATTGCACGGAAGAGCAATGAGAATGGGTAAGAAAATTCCATTAGTCAAGAAGTTGTCACTAATAGAATAAGACATTCCAATTATGGACCTATCATGTGGTTCATGATAGTGACACAATGACCATGCAAAGGCTTCCAATTACAGCATGAGGCATTGTTGCATGTGATTCCATTGTGTGAGATGATAGAGAGGATTCCAATGTGAACAATCCCTTGTGTGCTTGATAGAGAGGCCATAAATCAGATCAATTATGATATTGAAGAGGAAATTCCATGCTATGATAAGGAATTGGAAAGGGGCAATGTCACAATCATGAGAAAGTACTACATCTAGAAATTCAAAATTCACATATGACAAGATTAGTGTATATACATGCCAAGTCTAGTATATATAGTGTACCAAATATTTGTATATACACTAGAATATGAACTAGTGTGTATACACTAGAATATATACACTAGTGTATGCCTATATGCTTAGTGTATATTCACTAGAATATACATATGAGTATATACACTTATGTATATACCTAATATATACACCAATGTATATACCTAGTATACACTAGTGTATATACCTAATATATATACTAGTGTATATACCTACTATACACTAGTGTATATAGATAGTATATATACACTAGTGTATATACCTAGTATATACACACTAGTTTATATACATGTTAGGTATATACACTTGACTATCTCTTTTCTACCCCAAATATCCTCACAAAAATTCATTCTCAATACATATGTATAGGGCTCACTAAGATTCACTGCTCCCACTAACCCCTAATCTCTCTCTCTTTAAACCCCTTCTCCTCCCCTGCCACTAACCCCCCTAATCCCACTACCCTAACACCTCTTTCTTTCTATCTCTCTTAATCCCCCCACTCCCCATCTTTTCCCCTTGGGCCACTAATCCCTTGTCCTCTCTCAAATTTACCTTGATCCCTCCCTTAACCGCCCATACCCCCCCCCTCAGATCCTACATCCCTACCCTTAACCCCCTACCCCTACCACTAAGATAGTACTAGTGTTTATATATTGATATACTCTGGTGTATATATAGTGGTGTATATACTGGTGTATACACTAGTGTATATTACCTATACAACTATGTAACTAGCTAATATACACTACATAGTTGTATAGGTAATATACACTAGTGTATACACCAGTATATACACCACTATACAGTGGTGTATATACTGGTGTATACACTAGTGTATATTACCTAGTGTATACACTAGTTGTATAGGTAATATACACTAATGTATACACCAGTATATACACCACTGTATAACTAGTGTATATTAGCTAGTTACATAGTTGTATAGGTAATATACACTAGTTACATACACTAGTGTATACACTAGTGTATATACTAGTATATACACCAATGTATATTACCAGTGTATATATTGGTATATACACCAGTATATACTAGTGTGTATACTAGTATATACACTATTGTATATATAAGTGTGTACACTAGTGTATACACCAATGTATATACCAGTATATACACGAGTGTATACATCAGTAGATACTAGTGCATACACTAGTATATACACTACAACAATATACATGGGTATCGTGTATATACCAATGTATACACTAGTGATATATATGTCGGTATGGTACACTGGTGTATCTACCAGCCTATACACCAGTGCATATACTAGTATCTACTAATATATACACTAGTGCATATATTGATATATATTAATATATACAATGGTGTATATACTATTATACAAGTATATACAATGGTGTATATACAAGTATATACACCAATATATACTAGCGTATAGTGTATACACTGCAACAATATACATGAGTATGGTATATATACCAGTATATACACTAGTGTATACGTCGGTGTGGTACACTAGTGTATATACCAGTGTATACACCAATGTATATACTAGTATATAATAATATATACACTAGTGTATATACTGGTATTTACTAATATATACACTAGCGTATAAACTACTATATATGTATATACACTGATGTATATATACTAGTTGGCGTATACACATGGGTATAGTGTATATACCAGTATATATACTTGTGTATATACTGCTAAGTTAAATGCTATGTTTGATAGTGGTTATCATTGTAATTTTTTTTTGAAACCTTAGTTCATGAGATTGGTCTAGATACTTATGTTCTAGTACAAATATTATGTTCATTGGGATCAATACAGGAGAAATATATCATGAGAAACACTGGAATATTTAAAAGCGAATTTGGCATTGTCATCAATTATGTCAATGAAGTAGAATATTCTACAAAACCTCTTGATGCATGTGAATTGATGTTTGGAATTTCTTACTTATGGGAAAAGGATGTAAACTTCTACAAGAAATAAAATAAATATAGCTTGGTTAAAGGTGGCGAGGTTGGCCCTGCATCATCAAAAGCACATAAGGGGAGAATAAAATATTTGAAGTGACAACAAAGAAGGGAAAACAAGAAAACTAATTGAGACATGCCAAAAACAAGTAACCTTCATATATAATGGAGTGTTGGGCTTGGACACACAAGTGGAGGACATGTTATTCCAATATATGCTCCATTATATTTTGGAATCCAAAATTCTCCTAATGGGGGGGTGTGATCCAAACAAGAAAACAAGAAAAACAATTGAGACATGCCAAAAACAAATAGCCTTCTTATATAATGGAGTGATGGACTTGGACAAACAAGTGGAGGCCATGCGATTCCAATATATGATCCATTAGCTTTTTGATGCAGGATGGATCAGCAAAACCAATCCAACCCATTTTCCCCAAGCTTAGTTTGATTCCACACTTAGCAGAATCACCAAACTTAGCAAACATGACTAATTATTTCTCCAAGTTTTCATTGAAGGGAATATCTCAAATTGGCGATAAACTGGGTTTCATAAACATTTCGGGTCTCACTTGAATGCGGAGCATCAAGAAAGTATTCCTTCCACAAATCTATTCCGCAAATTCCTTCCACATTTACCTTTCCACAACCTCATTTCCGCAGTGACCTTCTGCAATTGCGAGTGTGCCTTCCGCAACTTCCTTCTGCAACTGAAATTTTCTTCCATAATTCCCTTTCGCAAATGTATTCCGCAATCACTTTGGACTATCAGATCGGAAAGTTTTTCTTCCACAATTACTTGGACCATCAGATCCAAATTAACAGTGGACTCCTCGCATCCTTTCTATCTGTTAAATCCCAAACTCTTTCTCCTGCGGAATTCTTGTACAAGTCATTGATCTCTTCACGGCTTCCTTCATCCATCGATATGCGATCAAATGCAAACGTTCACCTTGGAATCTTGTAGCTCTATCTCCCACGCAAGTTCATCCAGCGAGATCCTTTCCTCGCCATCGATCTTTCTCCTTACTTCGATCTGGATCATCCAAACTCTATCAAACGATCAGATACCATTTCTATGACTCTTCTTTGATTGATTAGAGAATCAATCAATCAATCTCCTTGCCACCATACTTTATCTCCTTCACTCCATCTGACCTAAGGAGTTGAATGATGAATATAGATGAGTAAAAGATGGATCAAGGAGCTGAATCACACCAAGGAAGGAGGGTGAGATGAGATTCAAGAGGAATGGGCCTATCCCATCAAAATCTCCTCGATATTCAAGATCCCAATATTAAGGAAAATGGTTATTGATGAATTTTCACGCCCTCTGATTTGAGCAAAGCACGAAAATGTTGATATTTTCACACCTCGGCATGCATGCAGAGCACGGAAATGTTGTATTTTCGTGCCTTGCACCACTAACAGGGCGCAAAAATATCTCTAAGATAGACTTGGTGAGGTGGCATTAGACCATTAAGGGTTGGATTTTTCGCCAAGTAAGACTAGGGAGGGGACCAACATGATGAGGATATGTCTCAAGACTTCTTAGGAGGTATGAACATTATGTTTTTCATGGTAGTATGGAATGAAATATGTCAATGGTGTATGGAGTGACAATTTGAGGTATAACAGATGCCCCCTAAAATGTGAGGTCAGAAGGAATCTGATGGCTGAAACACTTTACCAAAAAAGAAGTCTACAGAGATTGCTAGAAGGAAACTGGAGAGGAACTGCAAGGAAACATCAAAAACATGTTTAATAACCCTGATGCATGCATACCCATGCTTTGAACAACATACTCAATGCATGGATGCCGGCCAATACAACGCAAATCCATGATAGTACTAACTCAACAATGACTGAAAACAAATCATGGCTACTAGACTACAAGCGTAGATCCATAACAGATAATGACACAACCATGATCAATAAAAAACTGGATCTGTATGACAGTACATAAATGAGGTCACCAACATAATTTCTATGTGGGAACCTACTCAAAAATTACCATCATAACCTGGATGTCAAATAGACATCGGAACCATCCAGAGTCTTCTACCTGATCCCAGATTTTTACGAATCTAACCATGTGATTACAAGGTGTTGAAGTCGAACATGGAAGAAACTACTTTATTACCGGCCAATGATGTGAATCGTTAACAAGTACGAGGGAAATCACCAATAATGGCAATGAATCCCAAGGTATCACAATACATCTCAATGAAATGCAAATAGATGAGTTGACATCGAACATCTGCGAGATCATTTGATCAGAGGTCAATGGTGAATGGTGAAAACCCACTGTCGAATACGAGGGAACCTACCATTGAGGCATGCAGGCACCAAGGTACTAAGGTGGTTCCTACGCCTAATTCCTGGAAAATGAGTTGAGGTTGACAGGAATAGACTCGTCGAAGGAGGGCCATAATTAATCCCACATCATTGACACGAAACTGACATAGGAAAGTGATGAGAAGTAATGAATCAGATGAGTATGGATTGACACAAGGATATGAAGGATGACAATATTGCAAAAAGTTGACCCAGGTTAACACTTATCCTTTGAAAATATGGCGACGTGATATACAACTTGGCAGCAAGGATTTATAGAGGCAACAACTAAAATGTGCCCATGAGAGGTTCATTGGATGATACTCATACAAAGATGACTCATGACTTTAGTTATGACCTAGACACATATCGAATACCCAAGGATGAGATAAGATGTGGACACATGACATATTCAAAGGTAATGACTCACAAGCTGCCAAAAAGGTAGACTCGACTTATTTCCCCATTTTCCCCCATCATGTTTGACGAGTACCTCTTTGTTTTTTAACAAGCTTTAGGAGGATATCATATTCTCTATATAGCTCACTGTTAGATAATTCCAACCTTGTACATTTTACGAACCCAAAGAATGAGAGGTTCGGTCCATAAGGATCTTTCGATGTTTAATTTCACAGGTCCAAAGAAGGAAAACTTGGTGATTTTTCATGTTTAGGGAGTCTGGAATAATCTAAAGAGGACTCCAAGATATGACTTTTTCATAAAGTTAGTCCCAAGAACCAAAAAAGTATAAAATAATGTCTGGAAGAACTCTCTTATTCGAAGTTTGACTAAGGTGTACCTTTTTCGTAAAGAGTCTAAGCGATATGAAAAATGGATAAAATACAACTGAATAGACGTCCTTTCAAATACTTTTACAAGTGTGAGGAGACAAGTTCACCTGGAAACTTTTTCTTATGTTAAGAGTTTGAAAAGAGCCTAAAGAAAACTCTAGGGATTCCTTTTTCGTGAGTTAATCGCCCTAGTCTGAAAAAGGGATAAAATAATACTAGGACGATACTTTCCTCATTTTTTTACGAGCACGAGTAAAGAAGACTAAGCTCGACACCATTTTACTTAAGTTTGACAAGCATGACTCAAGTGTGAAAAGTGCTTGGAATCTGTTAGACCTCCAAGAGTCTTTCCCTGACTGTGAAGGGAATGAGCTTGGTAACTTAAATTCTCAATAAGGTAAAGGATGGATCAAGTCGAGTAACTTGCTCATAAACTCACTCACTCAGACACACATGAATGTACTCAGACCAACAAGGCTTTCTACTACACTGTTCAGATAGTTTTAAAGGATATGATGGATGTATGAAGAATACTTATTATACTAGCATAAATACATACATAGAGCATATGCGAATGGCCAGCTATATCAAGGAAGAAACACTTATGAGACTAGTCTATCAATGAAGAGACAATATGACAGTTATCTGTCATTAGATAAACATAGATAAATATATATAACATTCACTCACAAGCATAGAAAAGACAGAAGAATGAGGATCTAAAAAAACATAATGAAAGAATCTCATATTCTAATATACATTCAGGAGATATATGTTTACAAAGAGTCTAGAAAAATTATCAAAGTCGATCCACAATCACTCAGGACTACCCCCGCTTCTCAATATTGCAAGAAGACATAAGCTTTATAGCTTTTACAAGGCAGTTTCAGATCCTAAGAAACCAGATCTGAATATGCTAATAATAGAAAATCAAAACAGTTTCACAAAACTAGGATAAAATCCTATCTTAAGGGTCAAACCCTTATCATGATAATATTCATGGCCTTCACAGTCTTCAACAGTTGCAGTATATCTTCATAGGCTGAAAGCTAAGTCGAAATTGCCACCTTGACTGGCAGGTCATCTCTTGCCACAAAAATTGGGCCAAACTGCTGAAAACTGGGGTTCAGAGATGGATTTGGTTCTCCAAATATATGATACCTATGTATAAACCAAAAGAGGTTTTTGTGGATTGGTTTGTTCTAAGCAAAAACCTCTCTCCGTTCTTTGAAATTCGTTTTCATTTCTTTGAGATTTGTATTTCAAAAACATGTTTCAAATAGGGAAATTCTGAGATCCGAAAATTATTGTTCAAAGATGGATTCGATTCTCCCAATATGCAACACCTGTAAAACAACTGAGAGAGTTTATTGTTCTATGACATGTTAGGAACAAAAAACTCTGATCGTTTTTCAAAATGATTCTCCAGTCGCTCAGAATCATCATTTGAAAATGATGAATCAGCACAGTAAAAACGCCAATTTCGGTGGCTTAGAGCACCCTGAAATTTCACTGTAAGCTGCCGAAAGCTAGGCTTTCGATGGCTAATGAACAGTTTAAATGTCCGCCTAAGCCACTGAAACCTGAGTTTTTACTTTTTTGAAATGAAAACAAAATCCAATGTTTTTCAAACTTTATTACATACCTAAAGCTCTCAAACATGAGCCTTAAAAAATTTAGAAATGTATTTTTTCAATGACTTCCTATCACCTAAAATAAACAAACTTGACTATGTTATTTGAGGAGATAACATATGGCTCCTACTCGGGCATGAAAACCTCCCTGTGAGGTTTCAAGAACCACGGATATGATGCCTTTCCTAGAAATCAAAATACAAAACCTAGTCTAGTGTTCCATTGGGCATGGAGTCTTTTAGCCTGTGCAACTGATCTCTATACACCTTCAAAAATTGCCATCTTCAAGACCTGCCTTTATTCACATAAGGTGAAGGATATTTCTGCTGCAAACTGAAAGAAAATAAATGCTCTGAACACGATCTTATTTCCTACAATATTCTACCCTAACCAGCTATGCAATTTGGTTAGGTAAAGGATGATTTCCATAGTAGCCATCCAAGCAATTTTAATACTGAAATGATTTCATCTTTATCGCTGATCAGTAAATGATGTTTGAAATGTAACAATAGTGATAAGAACTCTTTCTGGAAATCATACTCACCTGAAAACATATGTAAGTTAAAGAAATCTGAAACTTTCAAGTTTTTTGAAAGGTATGATTCTATGAATGTTGACACTGGATCTTTGAAATTGAAATCAGAAACATGTTGATCTTCGGGAAACTATTGCACTTCAATGACTGCTTCTTTTCCAGAATATTGATGACCTTCTTTTTCTTTTGTGATCACCTTGTGATCATCAAACACTATGACCTCTTCTTCAGAAAAGTGCTCAAGATATGATGATAGAGCAGTGTTTGAATGACAAAGATTATGATCAGCTAGGAACATATAGCTGCCTATGCAATCACTAGTTATCATAGGGCCATTCTGATTTATAAACTGATCATAAACTTCAGACTCATACCTATCTCTAGAGTACTCTACACATACTGAAGAATCTGATTCTGAATCTGAAATATACTCATTTTCAGGCTGTTGTTCCATATTTGTTTCATACTCACTGCTTTCTTGCTCTGAATCTAAAATGTACTCACCGTTCATTTGCTTTTGTGCATGCAGGTCTTCAAAGTCAATCTGCTCTCGGATCTTTCTGGAAGCATGGATGTTCTCCTCCACCTCTTGAGCATCTTCAAACAAGCTCCTTAGAGATGAAGACCTTCTTTCTAGCAGAAGAAGGGCAAGTTCTGAATGTAAACTCATAACATAATATGTCATGGAAGCTGTCTCTGGAGGTCGGATCCATGGGGGGTTCACTCAGTGAACTTGTTACATAGCACGACCGTTCATAGGATATTAAAGAATATCCCTAATTTCACTAAATATTGGAAAAATCCTCCTAAAATTGTATTGTTGAACCCCCCTCCTAATATACCTTTCCAATTAAGAAAACCCCAACTTTCACCAAATATTGCACGTATCTATTTTTATCAACCCATTTTTAATATCCCCTTTATATCATATTATCAAGTTGTAACAAAAAGGAGCCCTTACGCATCTTAGTATAAGCAAACAACATAATGGGGAGGCCTCCTCTGACGCAAAAACAAAATCTTATACATCTGAAACAGTGGATGGATGAGCAAGGAATGAAAAGCTCGTGCGATATTTCAAATTGGAATGAGAGTAATGATAAATGGATAGGCTAGAAAGTTCTTAACACTCATTAAAAATTAATGCCTCTTTTGAATGAGCTACACATAACCTTGGACGGTTGTGCTCCCAGTAACAAAAGAGAGGATACAATTCAGAACTACAAAATCTTCCTCTTCCTCGGAATTCCAGGATGTGGAAGTATGTGTGGAATCCAAACGGCATTTCCAAAGTTAATATAATCAATTCCATATTCTAGTGCATGACAAACTATTAACTACTAATATTTATAGCAGAGAGGACTTTTGAGACCTTCTAGAATATCAAACACAAAGGAAATTTTCAAATAAAACCTCTTCTTAAAAGAGTTTGGAATATTCTCCCCAAGTATCTTTGCTTGAATGTGTGGTTATCTAGGAATGACACTATTTTTCAAGAGCAGTGTGACAGCCCTCGAAGAATAACCATAAAAGCTCGCAGGCTATGAAAAGATTACCTTCAAACTAAGAAGGCTTTAAATCAGAATATGCAACAGTTAGATAAAAATGAAAGGGACTAGTTAAGGGATATGTTGGAACCACCCTCTTTGCAAAAAAAAGTCATCATCTCTCAAGTAGACAAGAAATAGAAATTGAAGTTGTTCAATGATGAGTTCCAAAATGGGAAAATTATGTAAATAAAAAGCATCATGTTCTTTGATGGAGCCTCAAAGGGATACCCAGGGGCTATAGGTGCAAGAGGGGTACTTTTGGATCCCAGTAGGAAATAAGAACTACACTACGAATGAGAACTAGGAAAAAACAAAAACAATCAAGCAGAAGCTATTGCTCTTTATCAAGGCCTCTTACAAGCTTGTCTTCTAGTATTAGAATGCCTCGAAGTGTTTGGAGACTCATAAATTATAATCAATTTGGTTCATGGTGTCACCTCTCTCAAATACATCACTCTCACTAGATGGATTGAAAGAATAAATTATGAGATCAAGAACCTCAACACCCTCAATTTCTTCCATGTTCTTCATCATCAAAACCATAAAGGTGATGAAAGGGAAAACAATGCCACTTGAAGTAATGAAGGGTATCTCAAAATAAATGAGACCATCTCATTAAGCCATATACCGTGATCCTTCTTTGAATAAAACATCCAACAATCAAATTGACATGTACAAATGGATAAGAGGCAGAGCACAATATATTTAGCATAAGTAGGAGTCTTGAAGCCTAAATTCTTGATCTGAAGGTAATAATGTTAGTCCATATTATTCACCACACCTTTGGGAATCATTCAGAGTTAAATGTAAAGGTAAGCTCCATCACTTCATGGCACATTAAACACAAGTTGGAACGAGGATTAATAAAGAGTAATATTAATAAATAATTATAATTATGATGTTGTCAATTTCCGGTAGCTCGTTTGGTTAAGGTGTGGGTCTCATCATGGTTTCTTAAGCCAAAGGCCAAATTAGAGAAATTCTAGCAAACAAATAACTATAATGTTAAAACCATCAATTTTATGTTATAATAAACATTTATTAATTATAATTAACATATATTAATTTTAAAATTGTTTTATTTATTTTTATTGTTTATATTTAACAGATTTTATTTTATTTTATATTATTGTGGAATTCAATGTTGCATCCGAATTTAAAACTTTAATTGAGTTTTAGATAATTTTGATATATTTAAAATTAAACAAAATTCCTTATCAAATTTTAAACAAACGAAATAAATTCAAATTTAAACAAAATAATACGATTAATCCCCAAGTGATCTCAACCCTTGAAGGTGTTGAAAAGAAACCTAAGGTCCAAACTTCGAAATATTTGACTCTACAATGTTTGTGATAAAGCTTCCACTGCTAATGAATGTTGATAATGACAATATGGACTTTTCTACTACCACTTTCCAATGAAGGTAACACAGCGGAATGTCAAGGGTTGGGGTCAGAGTATTGAAATAAATTTACAGTTTTTAATTCAGAATTTATTTAAAATTAATTTAGATGAAAACAATGAAATACAATATTGAAGACAGAATAGCAACACCACACCAGATATAAAGATAATATATGAAAAACAATACATAGCAGTGTTGCAGGACAAGAGATACTCGTGGATTTTTTCAAACATACCTCCCCAAAAATCTGACGAAGAGCAAGCAGCTTTCCTTCCTCATTTCCAACAAACTTCAATTTCTGTTGTATCAACTATGATGCTTTTTACAGAAGAAGATATACCCCCTGGTTAAAATAGTGCAGATACTTGGAAATCTGTGTAATACATAGAATATTAAATGCATTCAAAAGTTGCTCCTGTCATGACATTAAGAATCCTAGTAAATATCTGTTAGGAACCCATGTCTTTACTTTGTTAGTATGTTGTTGTTGGACGCATATGCTTTGTAAGTCGTCCCGTAGTATTTGTTAATCAATAGTTTATGTTATTGTTGCTGGCGCATATGCTTTGTAAGCCGCCCGTAGTATTGTTAATCCATAGTTTGTAACGGCCCATGGTTTCGACCCATAGTATTGGCGCCTAGAATTAGTATATAAGTGTGTGTTGAGACCTATGAAGGCACGGTGAAGTTATTTGTATTGAGCTTGCTCAAAGGAGGTTGCCCCCTCGAAGTGGCCTGTGATCAATACAAAAGTGATTCTGAGTTCTGTCATTTCTGCTATTTCGCGTATTCTTGTTAATTAATTGTTGCAAGTGCCTTACATCTGGTATCAGAGCACTTTCTTGGGCTCGCTGGGTGAAATTTCTGCCAAAATTTTTTTTTCACATCTGTTGCAGGTTCAGATTTGGGAATAATCCCCATCCGCTTAACTGTGGGAAGTACTTGGGCATAAGCCCTAAAACTCATTGTGAGGAGTACCATAGGAACCCCGAAGTAGCTGGCCCATTGAGAGGACCTGCCGGCGAAAAGGGCAACGACCCCTACCTGATTGACTAGTTTCCACCCGTGAGGTAAACCAAGAGCTGTCGTTTGTGGCAAAGCGGTTATCAGTTTTACCTGAGCCGTGGAGTGAGGGGTATTACCCCAATATGCAAGCCGTCAAACAGCATTGGTGGCCGAGTGAAACCCCTGAACTGTTAGGAAGCCGCACATACCTGGGGTCCATATCTACTTTCAGCTAAACTATTGTTGATCACTGCTGCGCCGTTTCAGATCTATTTTGCAAGGCGTTCCAAATTCAGCCGTTTTCAGTCCATTCGGCGCTGTTCCAGATTTCTTTCGAGCCGTAGCTGCTCCAAACTGAGATAAAAAATTTAAAAAAAAAAAAAAAAAAAAGGAGTATAAAATTCAGTATTTTCTCCATATCTCCCTCATTTTTACTCTGTTTCCCTTGAAATCTTCGGGGAACCCCTGTCATCCCATTCTGCATATTTCAGCCCTGAGGACCCTATCCTCAATTCCCCTTCCCAAAGCCCGAAATCCCACATTTGTCTATTTTTAGGGTTTGCCATAACTTCCTCATATTTCACCCAATCACCTTCAAATTTTACCACAAAGTTCCTTTCTGAATTCTACTTCTTTGTTCCCTTCTGCCAAATTTTCCCATTCTTTCACCCCGCTTCTGAAATCCTCATTTTTGCTTCCCCATCTATCCAACAGTGTCCAAAATTTAGTCAAACCCCAATTATCCTTCTGATTTTTTCCCAAATCCAAATTTTCCCTTACTGAAGTAGTTCCTGTTTTTGTTTTCCTACCCAGTCCAAAAAAAATAATAATAATAATAATAAATAAATAAATAAATCCTGGTTATGGTTGTCACCCGTGCTGGAGCAAAAACCATGGAGGAAGCACTTGCAGCCATCCAAGCCAAACTCCAGGATCTGGATGAAAAATTTCTCAGTCTCCATCTTGAACATTCAACTATGAACAACAAACGGCAGTCCGAGTCTTCAGTAGACAATGGGTTCTCTGCTTCCAGCAATTTCCGTGGTCCGAAGCTTGATTTTCCTCGCTTCAATGGTACCGATCCAACTGGATGGATCTATCGTGCAGAACAGTATTTCAGTCTGCATAATACTTTTGATGCCAACAAAGTTCCACTGGCATCCTTTCATTTGGAACAGGAAGCTCTTCAATGGTACCGCTGGTACATCAAGGCTCATTCAGAGCCCAACTGGCCAGACTTTTGCCAGCTCCTTTTGCAACGATTTGGTCCTAGTGCTTTTGATGACTTCACAGGAGCCCTCACTAAACTTCGCCAAACTGGCACTGTGAGAGAGTATCAGACGGAATTTGAGAATCTAGCCAACCACACCGAAGGATTGTCTGATGAATTTTACCGGAGTTGTTTTATCAGTGGTCTAAAGGATGCCATTCGCTCTGAGGTCAAAATGTTCTTCCCCAACCCAATGATGGAAGCACTCGGGTTGGCTAAGTTGACAGAAGACAAGCTTGCAGCCCAACAACGCTCCAAGCCCACTTTTGTTCCCTTCCGAAATATGGGTTCTCAGCGACCACCTATGCCGCAGGCTCCTCGACCGACTCCTATCAAGCGTTTGTCTGAAACAGAGATGCAAGCACGCAGAGAAAAGGGGCTTTGCTATAATTGTGATGAGAAATTCACTCGGGGACATAGATGTGTTCAGCAAAAGCTCTATCTCCTGGATGTGGAGTCTCCGCCTACCTCGGAAATGGGTGACGAAGATCCAGAAACCTTGGATGCTCCGGTCGACAGTCAGGAACCGCCTATTGACCCTCCGTCTCAGGATGACCAGCCAGAGATATCTCTCCATGATTTAGCTGGAATCACCACCCCCCAAACAATGCGGGTCAGGGGTTACTTCAAGAAGCTTCCTCTTACAATCCTCATTGATTCTGGTAGCACTCATAATTTCATTGACCCTCGGATCGCCAAACAAGCTGATTGTTTTATCCATCCTTGCTCCAACTTTGAAGTCATGATTGCCAATGGGGGCACCTTACCTTGCAAAGGGAAGTGTCGAAATGTGTGTATCTCTATGGGAGATTATATCTTGCACTCGGACATGTTTGCCTTGCCCTTAGGCGGATGTGATGTGGTTTTGGGTGCTCAATGGCTACGCACACTCGGCCCTATCTTATGGGATTTTGCCGAACTTTGGATGCAGTTTTCCCTCAATGGACACAAACACACATTGACAGGATTACAACCAGGTTCTCTCAGCATCATCAATTCACATCGCATGGAAAAACTCCTCAAGAAGAGTTCACATGGTGTCATCGCTCAGATCCATTCCATCCAGATGCAACCATCAGCGGTCCCCACTACTCCTTTGGATCTACAACAAATTCTGGATCGATATACATGTGTCTTTGCTGAACCAGTGGGATTACCACCTTCTAGGCCAGAAGACCATCGTATTCAACTCCTTCCTGGCAGCGTTCCTCCCAACATCAGGCCCTATCGCTACCCATTTCACCAAAAAACGGAGATTGAAATGCTCGTTCGGGGCTTATTGAAGCAAGGTATTATTCGCCCAAGCACTAGTTCCTTTTCTTCTCCAGTTATTCTTGTCCGCAAAAAAGATGGGTCATGGCGCCTCTGCATTGACTTCCGAGCACTTAATCACCTCACCATCAAGGATAAGTTTCCAATTCCTGTTGTTGATGAGCTTCTTGATGAGCTTCATGGGGCTCACTTTTTCTCCAAGTTGGATCTTCGTTCTGGGTATCATCAAATTCGGGTTCATGAGGATGATATTCCTAAAACAGCTTTTCACACACATGATGGCCATTATGAGTTTTTGGTCATGCCCTTTGGCCTCAGTAATGCTCCTTCCACATTCCAGGCCGTAATGAATAAAATATTTCGACCCTACTTGCAGAAATTCATTCTGGTATTCTTTGATGATATCCTCATCTACAGTAAAACATGGGATGAACATCTCCAGCATCTGGATCTTGTCATGCAACTTTTCTCTGACCATCATCTCCATGCCAAGCAGTCTAAATGTGTTTTTGGACAAAATGAAGTTGAGTATCTCGGGCACATTATCTCAGCACAAGGGGTTCGCGTGGATCCTGCCAAAATCGAGGCCATGAACAATTGGCCACATCCTCAGACACTCAAGAGCCTTCGTGGTTTTTTTGGGGTTGACTGGCTACTACCGTAAGTTTGTCAAGGATTATGGGAAGATTGCAGCTCCATTAACTGCTCTATTAAAAAAAGATGCTTTTACATGGACACCTGATGCTCAGTGTGCATTTGAAAAACTAAAACAAGCTATGTGTACTACACCTGTGCTAGCTATGCCCGATTTTTCCAAGCCCTTCACTATTGAGAGTGACGCTTGCGGCAATGGACTTGGTGCTGTTCTCCTTCAAGATGAACACCCCATCGCGTTCACCAGCAAATCCCTTTCAGGTAAGAATTTAGCTGCCTCTACCTATGAGAAGGAAATGATGGCTATTTTGCATGCAGTACAGAAGTGGCGTCCATACCTATTAGGGAATCATTTCTGCATCAAGACTGATCACCAGAGTCTGAAATATTTCTTGGACCAGCGTGTCTCCTCCCCGGCACAACAGAAATGGGTTAGCAAACTCATGGGTTATGACTATGAGATCACTTACAAGAAGGGTAAAGACAATATCGTGGCAGATGCTCTTTCTCGCACATTTGATGCCCAAGGTTCTCTTTCAGCTATTTCTATGCCTGTTCCAAATTGGTTGCAATCTGTTCAACAGGGTTATGTCAATGACTCTTCCTTATCTCATATCATCCAACGCTTGACCAACAATCCTTCGGCTGTCCCACATTACTCTTGGGATGGTGCTTCTCTGCGATACAAGGGTCGTCTGGTGCTTCCCCAAAACACAGATCTTCAACAGGCTGTCTTCTATGAACTCCATGCTTCTCCATCGGCCGGGCACTCTGGGTTCCTCAAAACATATAAACGAGCACGGCGTAACTTCTTTTGGCAGGGCATGAAAAGGACAATTCAACAGATGGTGGCCGAATGTGATACATGTCAGCGCAATAAGGGTGAAACAACACTCCTTCCAGGATTGCTTGAACCCTTGCCCATACCTACACGGATTTGGACAAATATTTCTATGGATTTCATTGAAGGGCTCCCTAAATCTGGCGGGAAGACAGTGATTCTCGTTGTGGTTGATCGTCTCTCCAAATATAGTCATTTTTGCCCTCTCAGCCATCCCTATATAGCCTCCTCTGTTGCTCAAATTTTTATGGACCAGATCTTTCGTCTTCATGGCATCCCTTCTTCCATTGTCTCGGATCATGATGCGACTTTCACTAGTCATTTTTGGACAGAACTATTTCACCACACTGGCACCAAACTGAAGATGAGTTCAGGGTATCACCCACAAACAGATGGTCAGACTGAAATTGTCAATAAATGCTTGGAAACTTATCTTCGTTGCTTCACCTCATAACAACAACATCAGTGGGAAAAGTGGCTCCCTCTCGCTGAATGGTGGTACAATACCTCTTACCATACTGCCTCTAAAATGACCCCATATGAAGCAGTCTACGGTCAGGCACCTCCATCTCTTCTTCCATACACCCCCACCAGTTCACCAGTTCAGGAAGTTGACAAGGTCCTTCGCAACCGCGATCAGATTCTTCACATTTTGCGGGACAATCTTCACATGGCAAGAAATCGCATGAAGCAACAAGCTGATCAGCACCGTTTGAAGCGCACTTTTCAAGTCGGCGATATGGTTTTTCTTCGTCTCCAGCCGTACAAACAATCCTCCTTGAAACTCAAAGGGCGTCATAAGCTCGCTCCAAAGTTCTATGGGCCATATCGGATCCTTCAGAGGATTGGGTCCGTTGCTTATAAATTGGAACTTCCTCCTTCTTCCCGCATTCATCCAGTCTTTCATGTCTCTTGTCTGAAGAAAGTTCTTGGCACCAACATCAGCGGCCAAACGATTTTACCCGAACTGGATAATGAAGGATCCATCCTTTTGGAGCCAGAGGCCATCCTCAATCGGCGCACGCGTCAGCTTCGCTCTCGTTCTATCACAGAGGTCTTAATTCAGTGGCACGGCATGCAACCAGACGATGCTACATGGGAACCACTCCTTCAGATTCAACAACAATTTCCACATCTAAACCTTTGAGGACAAAGCTTTTTTTTTTAAGGGGGAGGGGATGTTAGGAACCCATGTCTTTACTTTGTTAGTATGTTGTTGTTGGACGCATATGCTTTGTAAGTCGTCCCGTAGTATTTGTTAATCAATCGTTTATGTTATTGGTGTTGGCGCATATGCTTTGTAATCCGCCCGTAGTATTGTTAATCCATAGTTTGTAACGGCCCATGGTTTCGACCCATAATATTGGCGCCTAGAATTAGTATATAAGTGTGTGTTGAGACCTATGAAGGCATGGTGAAGTTATTTGTATTGAGCTTGCTCAAAGGAGGTTGCCCCCTCGAAGTGGCCTGTGATCAATACAAAAGTGATTCTGAGTTCTGTCATTTCTACTATTTCGCGTATTCTTGTTAATTAATTGTTGCAGGTGCCTTACAATATCAAAATATAGAAATGAAAGGTATAGCGTAGGAAAAAATGAATTTTATGTAACTCACTTTCTACCAACAATTATTCGTACTGCATCATGCATGATGGTTCGAGAAATCTCCTCAATGTTATCATGCAACGTAGCACTAAATAATGAACGTACAAATGAGGGACTCAAGCAAACATTTTCTACTGAATCAATTTGCTCAATAAATCCAAGTTCAAATAGCTTATTCGACTCATCTAGAATGAGATACTCAACCCTGCATCAAGAGCCAATCAAAAACCCCGAACATGATTATATGCAAATGATTTCACAATTACCCACACATCTATATGAAAGAATCACATTAACATAATTAGTAAAGTTTTTCCACTCACTCAAAGAACTTTTACCCCAAAACTACAATAAAATGTGAACCTGTAAAAAAAAAAAAGATGGTTTCCACCTTTTTGCTTCTTTTCCAATTCTCCCTTTTTTATTTTAAAATAAAGTTCAAGGTCTTATGGGAGCAAGTTGTAGCTATATTGTAAAGCGCATTTATGTACCCCAAGCATAGCAAGTATTCCATGGCAAGGTGGATGGAACTTAAACAAAGAATACAAGCACAAATGTGATGATCCAATATTTAGGAAAGCATAGAGAAAAACGTCATTGAAGAAAGCAATGAAAAAAGAGATCTTAATTTTCAAATCCTTTCTACATGCAAACAGAGGAATTTTTGGGGGGGGCAGGGGGTTATTACAGTTTTGGTAGTGGAACATATGTGCTACATCTCTTCAGTGTTTAAACTAAATAACTTAATACAAGCTACAAATCAAGATACCCTAAACAACAATATCTTATGTAGAATGGATCTCATGAAAAAGGTTTCAACTCAAATGCCTAAATAACCATGCAACACATAGATAAAAATGATGCAATCCATTGTCAAATTTTATAAGGGATCCAATCCCACAATATCTTCGAGGCTTCATTGCTTCAACTCACAAAACCTATAAGTTCATTGACATGACTCTCTTATATCCTTTGCTTAAGACATAATGATATACAAAGCTTCACAATATTAAATTAAAAAGAAAAAGACCACCACAACCAAAATATATATATATATATATGTATATAACCATAAAAAGATAAAACATATATATCTTTTCTAATAAAAAATCTTACCAATTCAAATCTAAAATGGGTAAGACATATGCCATTGGTTAGTTTCGTGGAGGTGACGATAATAGAGATCCACCCAATAACCTCTTCTATGGTTAGGCGAAACACTTCACCTTTTGAAAGGAGTCGGTGACCTACTAAATTTCTTCCTTTTTGGAGATGGAGAAGCATAACTGCTCACCAAAGATATATGTTTTGGTATATGTTTTGAGGTAATCCTGCGTCTTCCCGAAGAATATGATAAATCCTTCACTGGAGTTGTATATGGTAGTTTCAAATTATTTATTGAAATATTAGTTGGCCATTCAACTTAGGCCACAATATGGTTGACTCTATCATCGTAGTAGTTTAAATTTTAAACATCAAAAGTCTTGAGGCGATTTCACTCTGCTCTTTATGTTCAATGGTGTCCCTTTGAAACAGAGACAAAATCTGTAGCTTGAAACTAGTGTGATTCGCCCTTGGATGCTACACGCTACAGATCCACTCATCAACCAAGCCGAACGAACTCTCTGGATATACCCATGCCCATATTAACAAAAATATCATGATATAGATTAAAGGTATAAGCCTGAACTTTAGAGCTTGAGTTTGGCTATAGATAAAACCTTAAAATTGGCTCATATAAAATACGAGGAAGAGGAAGATTGTGAAGATAAACCAAGTCTCAAAAAGTCTTAAAAATGTGTTTTTGGTATTCTAAATAAAAACAGGGTGTGTGGAATAGGTGCTTGGAAGTTCCAAGAATATTTAGATGTGAGCAGTGAGGCACAAGTAATAATAGTATGGAGAAAAAGACCTCGATCCAATCTCCATGTAATGAATTTTTAATTAGGACCTACGAAGCAGGGCTTATATGAAAAATAGCAACCTGAACAAGCAGCCAATAATAAACCAAGTTTGGAAGAAGACAAAAACATGGTTCAAATTTTCAATGGAGACAGTTGCAGATAAAGCACCGCGTATTTCTAAAGGGACCTTCCTCAAAATTAGAATGATGTGCTCTAGATAAGTATGGATAGATAACATAAATAATTTTTTTCTCTTTCCAACAGACTCTAAAAATTGCTAATATGAGTAAAAAAAACAAGCATGCCTACCTTCATTGTCCGGCAAACTTCAAAGAACCATGTAACCTTTTAAATACTAAAAACACATTGAAAATTGGAATTTTATGAACTTGTGCTTTTGGATTTCCTAAATACCTGGGTTTGTTCAAAGCTGGGTCAATTTTGTGACTTTCCCTCTCCACCGTTTTTAGACAGTTTTGATGACAGATAAAAATACAACATGGTGAAGGTAAGGGTCGAAAAAAAAATTACCACAACAAAAAATTAAAGATTTATGATAAAATAAATACCATCTTTTACTTTTTCCAATATACCTCAACAGTCTAAGTCTAGGCATGTATAGTTTGTTGCGTTCATCTACAGGAAAAAGAACAAAGCAAACTGAAAATAAAAAGAAAAAAAGAGGGGAGGCTTCCTGTAGCCAAAAGAAACCTGAAATGTACTCAAAATACAAATCTTCAACTTGAAGGAGATATGGAGCCACCCAATAAATGAGTTCATACAATGCCACAAAATATGTTGGGATGACAGAGACCGAAAATAAAAACTAGTGTAACAGAGAAAGCAAATAAAAATGCAAGCAAATGGAGAGAAAGTGAGTATGAACTGCTATACCTGGTGTATTTTAAAAGCTTTAAACAAGGAGAACTGAAGCAACAGTATATTTTTTAGCTGGGTATGAATTCTTGTCATGTTGCTTGCAGACCACATCACCTCACATATCATTCTTTGCACTGAATATACGTTGGATAGGAGAGAACATCATCTGTCTCCAGTCGCACATCCTTCTGTTGGCTATTTCTCCGGCCTAACATCCTTCCCTTGATTATTCCTCTGCCATGTCATCGTACAGCTATTTATTTTCTTGGTCGGCCAATAGACCAAAAAAGCCACCACAACCCTGGTTTTTAAACCCACAACGCCCTCTCAGGACAGATCCTGGAGAGTTCTCAACGCCTGGCTATTTCTACAGAGCTTGGGTGTGAATCTGGGTTTGAGTTTGGCTTTTAACCAATCAGGAATTGAGGTTAGGGGTTCGAAGGGTTTTGAGGGTTTGGGAAAGCTGGAAAATATGGCTCATGGCACTCAAGCTTAGGATGAGCAGGAACTTTGAAATTAAAACACGAGGGTTTTAAACTTGGGAATCTGGAGTTTCCTAAATTCGGCTTTTGCTTCAACATATGTTATTAGGGTAGGAGAATGGGTCGAGGGTTTCGCCCCTGCAGCCTCCGGTTAAGGGAAAGAAAAAGCTATCAGAGGGTTGCCATGTCTATTAGAAGGTGAGATGAATCATCGGTGAATGGAGGTAAATCTATGGATTTGGATTAGAGCGATTTGCACTGGAGTTCTTCAAATATGGTTGTGCCAAAGAACATGAAGGAGAGACCAAGCCAATGAATTAAACTGGGAAATTATTCTAAAAAAAATAGATTTTACTGAAACAAAAACTTAAATCGACCCATATCCTCTCTACCTCCACAAGCCCGACCTATAAACCACATCACCTGTAAACCACGTCAGCTTCTTCGCTTCAATTTCTCTCACGCTTCCATTGCCCTCTACCTCCACAAGCCCAACCTATAAACCACATCACCTGTAAACCACATCAGCTTCTTCACTTCAATTTCTCTCATGCTTCCATTGCCCAAAATTATGTGTTTCTCATCCACGAACCCTAACTATTATTTTCCCAACCTTTTTCCCCCTCGTTTTTACCTTTTCCAAGAAAAACTAAAATAAAAAAAAATAGTAATTAAAAATAAAATAAAGTGGCGGAGCGGACTTTAAGACAAAATTAAAATTTCGTCTTAAAACAATGTCTCAAACTGACCCCCTATGTAGTAGTGAATGTTGGTCCAGATAAAGTGCAGGAGGAAGTGGCATCATTAGCAGAAAAATAACGTTTAATAGTGGAACAGGGCTATCTAACTGATTACTCAGAGGATCAGATTTTAGAGGTTGTCGTGCAGAGATTGAAATTTACCGAGAGACAATTTGAGAAACGGTTTTGGTGGAAGCTAGCTCTAATATTAGCATGGAAGTCTAGATTAAACTAAGGGCTTGTTCTCGTTTCTCACTAATAATGCTGAGTGTAGTCATCAGAGCTCTAAAGATATTGATACTGAACATTTCATCCTTCTCTCACCATCCAAGACATTCGAACAGGCTAGGT
Organism: Larix kaempferi; assembly: GCA_027924585.1. Classification (NCBI taxonomy): domain Eukaryota; kingdom Viridiplantae; phylum Streptophyta; class Pinopsida; order Pinales; family Pinaceae; genus Larix; species Larix kaempferi. Next base: position 18,986,736 of record BSBM01000269.1, on the reverse strand, counting down.
CTTAAAAACGAGTTGAAAACAGAAATTGCCATCTTGTAATAGCCTCCACATTGCAGTTTCAGTTAAGTATGTTTTTTTAATACAGGCACTGTAGCCAGCAAACTAAATAGGTTCATAGTCACACCATGCCTTTGGATTGGTCTACAAATATGTATGTCAGTTTCATAACATTGGTAGTATAGGTTCTTTTCACTACAGGCACTACAGGCAGCAGACTGAAATGGTTCACAATCATGTCTTTGGCTTGGTCAAAAAATATGTATGTCAGTGTGTTGTAACATTAGTAGTTTATATCAACCCCAGTACATGTTTGAGCTAGGCAGTCTATGGTTAGTTCAATTGCACAAGTTTGCGTCTTATGGTATATGCTCCCCAGCTGTCTAGTGCATTGTGTGTTTCAGGCTTCAGCAACATGGCCTTGTCACAGGAGGTTGGGCTAAGGGATAGATAAAGATGTCTATTGACTTCTATTTTTTCCAATTTCACAAACAATTAATTTACAGCCCAAGAAAATTTCAAAAAACGTACATTTCTACTTCTATTAGCTAGACTGGAGCATGCACCAGCCTCAAACATAAACATTACCATAGTGCAATAAACCTAAAAGATACAAAAGCATAAATGCAAAAATCAAACCACCCATAACAACACCATACATGCAAAATAACAAAAAATAATGTTAATCCTATTCTGCAGTAAAATAAATCAATTCTCTATATTTTCATACAGACCAGGGAAAAATGTATGTCCCCATCATTATCAATATCTTTAATCTCTATGCACGTGGCAGGGTTAAGGAATTGTTGGCTCAAGGGGTACAATAAAGTCAATATTACAAGAAAACTCCAGAGCAGGTTAGTTTAAATTCTATCATCACCTTGTCTTCCATCATTTATTTTTAGCAAATGTTCTCAATTCTCTCTTTCATTAATAATCCTTATCTAAGTTACTTTAAAGACACTTATCATAAGTTCCCCTTCCATCATTTAATTATAGAAAATGTTCTCAATTTTGTCTTTTGTTAAATTTTCTTGTCACTATCAGTGTTATTTATCATGATTATGTTTGTTCTTTATCTCTTCTATCTCTTTGTTTGGGAAGAGATGAACTGATATTTATGAATTGTGCAGCAACATCTGCATTATCCAGTTCACCCAATTCCATCTCAGAAGTGATGCAAAAACTTCCCAAAGCCAGACCAAAAATAAATATTAGATGTTAAATTATATCTACTAGACAAGAAACATGGTTTTCAAAGATTTCAAAGGTTGGAATTTATCAGCAATTGGGTTAGTATTCTTTTCACTAATCTTTGGATGTTAATACTCTTACCAATACTGACTTTCCATCATTTTTTTACAGTAGCAATTATGAAAAGATGGATTCTCTGGTTCTAAAATAAATTTGGTTGTTCACACTTAATAAGTTTGTACTCATCTTTTGATATTATAATAGATTGGACATGTTGGTGGATCTCTCCCTTTTCCTGTTTCTATCAGAAAATAAAAATATGCTCAGATATGTTTGGATATATTTCACTCTTTCGGTGAGTGCACATTTCCATCAAGAGAGTTAATAGCCATTGTTCTACTATATTTCCATACACTCCCTATGTTTTTGCATGGATGCAGTTCATCAATTTGGTTGTTTCTACAGTAAAGTGTTCTAGACCATTCTCTGATTTTTTAACACTCTGCTACAATGTACTTTCCAATAATCAAAACTATACCACTGGTTGGCTTTTGATATTTCAACTACAAGCTCTGTAATGAGAGTTATAAGCAGAGTATAAGATAACAATATATAAGTTTTGTATGAGAATAGACTAGTTGATTTTTGACCCTGCATTATTGTTTGTTCAATGTGTTCATGCTTCTACAAACATTGTCGAGATGGAATTCCCATCAACCCTAGATTGTGCCGAAATTTCTGAGATGACATTTGGGCAGGATTCCACATCTTTGTGGGGAATTCAAATGGTGAATCCATCTACATAAAACTTTAGGCACAAAGAATTCCCCACAAAGAACTTCGTCTTATATTGTTTTGAAATTTCAGTTATTACAACTACAAACAAATTAGTGTCGTAATCATTTTTATGGAGGTAAGACACATCACTGTCTTAAAGCATCATTAGTTAAAAGGACATAGTAGTTAAATTGTTATATACATTAATGACTTTATTATTTAATATTGCCTTAACAAGCATTTATTACTTCCGCAATCACAATTTTAACATTTAATGCTGGTATAATTTTTTTTTAAAATTTTATGAAATTATCGGGATGTTACATTGCTCAAAGACAATAATCCAAAGAGACTTCCATCGATATTATCATTGGTACACTATTATCAAATTTATTCAAAACTTAAGATCATAAGCAATATCAAATAAAAATGGAAGGTCCTTAAGTCTTAGGTGGGTATGAATTGAGCCCGTGATTTGGACATATGAATCCATCCCACGATTTGGAGGTTATTCCTCAACACTCCCAAATAAAATAACCCCCAATATTTATATTACTATGTCAAATAAAAAAACCCCTTGACCCCTTAATACGGGGCAATATATTTTTGAGGCTTTTAAGAGTATTCAACCCCCCAATATGAATGGACGTGATATGATATTGCCTCACTAGTGAACCCCCCGTGGTCGGATCTCCAAAGGCATGTCATGATAGCTGATGTAAAACCTTTGATTGAAAACAGACAAAGCTTCGTCCTCCTCTCTCTTCAAAGCATAAAATTCAGCAAGATAAAAATCAAGAGATTTTTTCTCACCCCAATGCTTCAAAAAGGCATTCGATAACTCAATCCAAGAGCCAATAGAATTAGCTCTCAGACCCTTAAACCACATAGCAACATCTCTGATCATATTTTTGGAAAACAATCTCATGATCACATCTCCATGAACAATCTGAAATAGGTCAACAAAATCCTCAAAGGATCCCAAGTGCCTCTCAGCTGAAACTTGGTTCTCTCCAGAAAACTGGGGAAGATATTCATAACAGTCAAGAGGATAAGGATGAAGGAGATAGGGAAGCCTTAAAGGCTTGAACATCTTCATCCTAATTTTAATTTGAAAGGCAGTTGGTTGATCATGAAAGTTAACAGATTGATGACAGGGTTCAGCAGTAATGCCAAAAGGTGCTGAGCTCTGGATAGGTTTTGAAACAATTTCAATCTCCACAAAGTCAGAAGGATGATCATCTTCAAAAGGAATTGGAATGCAGAACTCATCTTTAGGAACAGACTATGATGAGGATATTGAATCAACATCTACAATATAGGGTTGCAAGATTTCCTCTTCTTCTAAAGATGGATAAATGAAAGAAGGATGATAATTTTCTAAATATACAAAACAGAAAATGATTCTCTTAGCATACAAAGGGAACAACATGAAAGAGTTGATAAAGAAATACAACAGTTCATGAAGCAGACTAATGAACTGATACCTGGATTTGAAATTTAGCCTCTTCATCTTCTGTCAACCAGATACTCCCCAGTGGAGTCTTTAATCATGGAGTCGCCAAGAAGATGATACAGTCAATTCTGTGTCTTCCTTTTGTCTCCCATCAAAAGTCAAATCTATGTCGTTCTTCCCAGGGAAACTAGCTTCACTTCCGTTCCTCGACAATGGCGCCAATTTGTTAGACCTCCAAGAGTCTTTCCCTGGCTGTAAAGGGAATGAGCTTGGTAACTTAAATTCTCAATAAGGTAAAGGATGGATCAAGCTAAGTAACTTGCTCATAAACTCACTCACTCAGACACACATGAATGTACTCAGACCAACAAGGCTTTCTACTACACTGTTCAGATAGTTTTAAAGGATATGATGGATGTATGAAGAATACTTATTATACTAGCAGAAATACATACATAGAGCATATGCGAATGGCCAGCTATAACAGGGAAGAAATGCTTATGAGCCTAGTCTATCAATGAAGAGACAACATGACAGTTATATGTCATTAGATAAACATAGATAAATATATATAACATTCACTCACAAGCATAAAAAAGATAGAAGAATGAGGATCTGAAAAAACATAATGAAAGAATCTCATATTCTAATATACATTCAAAAGATATCTGTTTACAAAGAGTCTAGACAAGTTCTCAAAGTCGATCCACAATCACTCGGGACTGCCCCCCCATCTCAATATTGCAAGAAGACATAACCTTTATAGCTTTTACAAGGCAGTTTCAGATCCTAAGAAACTGGATCTGAATATGCTAATAATAGAAAATCAAAACAGTTTCACAAAACTAGGATAAAATCCTATCTTAACGGTCAAAACCTTATCATGATGATCTTCATGGACTTCATAGTCTTCAACAGTTGTAGTAGATCTTCATAGGCTGAAAGCTAAGTCGAAATTGCCACCTTGACTGACAGGTCATCTCTTGCCACAAAAATTGGGCCAAACTGCTGAAAACTGGGGTTCAGAGATGGATTTGGTTCTCCAAATATATGACACCTGTGTATAAACCAAAAGAGGTTTTTGTGGATTGGTTTGTTCTAAGCAAAAACCTCTCTCTGTTCTTTGAAATTCGTTTTCATTTCTTTGAGATATGTATTTCAAAAACATGTTTCAAAAAGGGAAATTCTGAGATCCAAAAATTATTGTTCAAAGATGGATTCGATTCTCCCAATCTGCAACACCTAAGCCACCAAAACATGAGTTTTGACTTTTTTGAAATGAAAACAAAATCCAATGTTTTTCAAACTTTATTACATACCTAAAGCTCTAAAAAATGAGCCTTAAAAAATTTAGAAATGTATTTTTTCAATGACTTCCTATCACCTAAAATAAACAAACTTGACTATGTTATTTGAGGAGATAACAGAACTTCTTTCATATTTCAGATCCAGAGCACGAAAGAGAGAAAGTGAGCTAAAAAAAGGTCAAATAAACAACTCCACGGGTATGAACAACTTGGATGAACGTGTCAAAACTTGGTAAAAAACCCTAGAAAATAACATTAAAAGATTATATATATGAAAAAAGGCTAGATATGGGAGAGTAAGCCAAGTTATCATTAAGAAAGCTAGAGAAGATAATTACAATGTTATACCTTGATGTCCAAGATGATAGCACCTCCTTCCAAGCTATCCTTTGCTACCTCTGCAAGACTTCTGATATCATAAGCTTGATGCCTCCAAAAGTTCTCCCCATAGCTCATGGATGGCCTTCTTCTTATAGGATTTGGGAGGCCAACCACTAAGAGAGAATGATGGATCGATATGAGTAACAGATGGATCAACGAGTTGAATAATACCAAGGAAGGAGGGTGATATGAGATGCGAGAGAAATCCCTATCCCATGAAAATATCCTCGAGATTCAAGATCCCAAGATTAAGGAAAATGGTTATTGAGGAATTTCCGTGCCCTCAGATCTAAGCAAAGCGCGAAAATGTTGATATTTTCACACCCTTGCAGGTATGCAGAGCACAAAATGTTGATTTTTTGCGCCCCTCTTGGGCATTGAGAGCATGGAAATGTTGATATTTTCGTACCCCCGCAGGCATGCAAAGCACAAAAATGTTGTATTTCCGCGCCTTGCACCACTAGCAGGGCGCGAAAATATCTCTAAAAATGACTTGGTGTGGTGGCATTCGACCATTAAGGGTTGGATTTTCCTCCAAGTAACACTAGGTATGGGACCAACATGATGAGGATATGTCTCAACACTTCTTAGGAGGTATGAACATCATGTTCTTCTTGGTGGTATGGCGTGAAATATTTCAATGGTGTACTGAGTGATAATTTGAGGTATAACAAAAACTCAGTTGGATGAACATTAGTTTGGTAGACTAAGTCAATTCACTTGGTTGAATGAAACCCAGTTAGAGGCACATGGATGCACATTGGTAAGACAAATGTTTCCTTCATGCACTGGTTGGTTGCACCTCCTTGGGCACACTTGGGAACAAGACAGTTGGATGAATTTGGAAGAACCTTACTAGAAGAACTTCCTGGGTACACTTAAGCATAGCTTGTCGGAGGCACTTGTGAAGGAAATGGATGTTATGGGAACATATGTAGAGAACCCTCATGGTGGATACAATGCAATAGGTGCACTTTTCGGACATGTTTACGATGGGTGTGATGCAACGAGTGCACTTGAAAAACATACTTGTGATGGACACAGTTTCAATGAGCACATATGTCATGGGCACACCTACTAAGAACACTTGCAATAGACACATATGTGATGGGTGCAGCCATTAGAAATGCTCACAATAGATGTGGATGCAATGGAACCACTTGTGGGCACATGGGTGTCAAATATACTTGCTATTTTTATTGCATTCCATAGTGGGCGTGACATGATTGGAGATGGACATCATAAGACAAGTCATGTGGGCACCATTGAGTTGCATGTAGATGCTAAGGTGTACTCAAAATTGGAGGGGCTTGCTAGATCTTGGTAAGAATCATATATATAGTGAATACCTTAAAGTGACTAAGGCATCATTCATCTTTCTGAAGTGACTCACACAAGTCCAAAGTGAGTTTTGAGATTGTGCTAAGTCATGGGGTTTGTACAGTAGAGTGAATTTGGACTTGCTAGGTTAAAAACGAAGTGGTGAGCATGACCTATAGGAGGTAGGCCTGGGATTAGCTTTAGGGGTTCGTTTGGATATGCTTTTAGGAAATTCCAAGAGGAATATTTGTATTAGTAGCATTGTACTTGTTGTAAAAGATTGGCATGCACGAGGTTTCCCTTCTTTTTTGTAGGTTGTAAACATTATTCTCGTAAATAAATTTTAAGGCATTCACCTTGGGTGCTAGTTATACATGCGCATGTGTATTCTGTCTTGTTTATTGGGATGAATGTTGTTCTATTTCATGTGATGCTTTAAGTTGGTTAATGCTTGACATTGGTTAAGTGATTAATTTGCTAAGTGTTCAATACTATTAAGTATAAGTATTTTTGGAGATGTTCTAAAGGTCGTGGTTTGATGCATACCATACTATTAAATGAACTTGGTTAAGTAGAAATCACTTGCATTTAATTCTTTGTAGCTTAAGGCAAACATATGTGTATACCTTAGGTGAAGAGGCACAATTTGGATGTACTAGGAACAGGTTGCTCTAACCCTTGTGGTCAAGGTAAGTAAAATGCTTCATGACCTCAGGTGTTGATGCAAAGTTAAAAAAATTACTAAGTTCAAAGTTTTTTTTTTGCAAACTCTGCGTCTGTGACAGTTGGTATCAAAGCAATTTTGGACATTGCTACTTTTGTGACAATGGGTTTCATATTAGTTTTGGGTATTGTTCATCATGTTTGGGTGAACTTAGAGGTAGAGAAAAATCCTTGAGGCATATTGGCACGGAGTTGTGAAGGGTGAATTGAAGTTGCAATCATAGAACTAGAGGTTGTAATGACATGTTATCAGTCCCATAAATAAGTGTTGACCTAAAATATATATTTATTTCTCCAAATGAAAAAAATAAGACAATAAACTGACTTCCTATGTCACAAAGATAAAATTTAACAAGTCGACAATTGAATGTTTTGAAAATAGCTAAAATAAAAGTTTGACCATTTTCCTATATATGAAATACAAAATGGTGACAAAAAATAGTCATAAACTATAAGAAATCCAGAGCAAGAAAAAAAATAATGTCCCTCCATAAGCTTGGAAGGAATCAACATCAATCCCCGAACTCTCTTTGATTTCTTAAAAAAAAAGAAAACCCTCAAAATTTCGCACCACCCGCTTGGAAAATCTATCTGATTTGAGGTTCAATTATCTATAAATATGATGGAACTATAATTACATAAATGAGGATTGAAGGTCCCTAATTTTACCTTTCCAATATTTAAGAGAAATTACTTGGATCCCTAGTCGCCCAATCACGTAGTCTAAAACAACTTGAGAGTCACCCAAAATTTGCAAGGAATAAATTCCCTTCCATCTGGAAAAGAGTACAATCCCCAAGAGGGCCATTAACTTTTCTCTAGAGTTTTTACCATAGCCACACACCATCCAACACTAGAAGAAATGTTTCCTCTCTAACTTAAGGACCATCCTCGATCCACAAAGTTCATTTTGTTCCGCACCATCAGAAAACCCAACCGGGCAATCCTATAAAATATGTGGATTTTTTAAATAATGATTCCGGGGACAGAATCCACCATAGGATGATCCTTAAATTCCCCAATGATCTTTGAGGTGATATAGAAAAAATTACACCTCTTGTTCTCAAATACAATCATGTTTTGATGGCACCAAATGTTCCAAATGATGAAAGAGGCAATTTTTTCAAAATTCCCACTGATAGAGTCCAAGATCTAAGGATGTGTTTGAAAGAGCATTTCTACGAAGAGATGTTCTCTTCAGAACCCTGTTAACTTCTTCTTAAACATATTGATAAAAAGAACAAGCTTAGTGATCCATGGAGTCATCGCCCTGACAACATAGAACACACTGAAGAGGCCCAAACATTCCTCACTTTTGCATATTTACGCCAACCTTAATTTGTCCTTCAAAAACTAAACAATAGAAAAGTTGAAGTTTTAGCAGAGCCTTCCATCACCAAAGGATCTTGTACTGGCCATTTTTCAGAAAGACTTTTCACACCATATGAAAAAGAGTCATATGCAGTGGAGGCTATGACCTGTCCCTAGACAACTTAGGTATTCCAAGTATTCCAAGTCCAAGGGAGATGATACCCATTATTTTTAATTCGTATACCACAATGATCCATGCCCCAAGTATAAATTTCCCATTCCAACACATATCTTCCATCCAATCCAAGCTCATCCAAGATCCTCCGACCTGAACCAATAGTTTGAGTCCAATGGACCCGTCATTGGATTGTGAACATGAGCCAAAACAAAGAAACTAGAAGAGTTAAGGTGTCAAATAATACCTACAGATAGCTTATACCATTTAGATCCACCTATGACCAGATCCACCCCAATTCTAACCTAAGCCCCATTACCCCCTTGCCAAGCAATCCACTCCTTTCTGACAGGGACAGTTAAGATTAAACCACGCCAACTATTTGAAGCAGCAACATAATGATATTTGATTTTCCTCAACCAATCTACCATTGAGATCCTTTTCAAGTATTTTCCCTTAATCACCTTAGACCATAGACCAGTGCCAAAATCCCCCACCACATGCTCTTGCAGACCAAGGCCCTAGAAAACCATAAAAAAAATTTAAAACCTTAACGCCCCAGCTCCTTTGGTAGGGATAAGGATGACCACTTTTCCAACTGTAAACCACCGTTTTTGTGACAACCATTCCATAAGAAATTGAACATCAATTGCCTCATGTTAGTGAGAATGCCAAGTGGAATTCTGGCTAGAGATAGCCAATAAATTGACAAGTTTTGAAGAACATATTGAACCATAATATAATTACCCCTCAAGGATAGTCACTTGTTGGCCCAATGATTGATCCTGTTTTCAAACTTTAGTAGAGAAGCCAAAGCCAATCGATCAAAAAGTACTTATTTGGTTTTAAAAATACTTGAATCTATGCTCAATTGATTTTGAATGATAAGGTAAGAAAGAAACCACACCATTTAATGTAATAAAGAAACCACACTATTTACTAGTTGCAACCTAAAAGAACTATTTACTCATTTTACAATAAATTCAAAAATGCATTTATCCCTATTTTTTATTAATGCAAACTTTAATTAACTACTTTGTTATTCATGCATGTTTCATAATGTCCTTCACAACCTCCATGAAAATAGCACACACCACTCATTTATCAATATCAATATTCTTATTTTTAAAATTTCTTCTTCTTTAATAGTTTCAAGAATCAATTTGATTTTCGTCACTTCACATGATGAAGAATCAAATTATCTATACACTCCTCGGCTTACCACCACCATTCGTGGTACGACCTCTATCGATTGCTGATGTTATTACGTTTTCAAATAATAATGAATAGTCTTCAGCTTACAATATACCAAGTTGTTGCTTTTCTTATTTACACTTAAAATTTATAAACCAGCAACAACATTAACTATTTTTTTCTTTTCAAAAAAATAGTGTCTTACCATTTAAATGAATTAAAGAAATTACAATGTCTCTTATCCCAAGGATAAACACCTCAGTTCTATATTGCTAAGTACTTGTTTCAATATAAACTATTCCAAGTATTCTCTATGACAACATATTTAGGAATGTATACCTTGATATTTGTTTTACAAAATTTCAAAAATCTATCTTCCCATATTATCCTATCTCTGGGTGCTTTCAATCAAATAAAAAATTGCCTATTCTAGGATCCCTCTAGTAATAACAGGTTCTGTTTTCTACAATAAGAAAGTTGTTCATGATTTAAGCAGTGAGTAAGTGAAGTAGAAAGCTGTTCATGATCTACAATAAGGAAGTTATTGAAATAATAATAGCTTAAAGGCCAACCTTTATCTAGAGTCAATCCAAACTTATATCTACTTTCTGATTATAAATTCTGGAAATGTGACAAAATAATATCACCTCAAATTCTTGAATGGAAGCCTATACAAGTCTTTTCCATGAATTCAAAAGTGGAACTTGTAAGCGGTGGTTATCTTTCACCCGATTGATGATAGCAGTTGAATCTCCATAGATCATGATCCTAGCCATTGAGTATTCTGAAACCAATATAAGGAGTCCCCATAGTGATATGAGCTCGACAGTCATGTTTTTTCCGCTTCCCACACGCAAATACATCTCAATATAATGACCTTGTAAAGATCTCATGTATTAGGTTTTATGCATTGTAAAGATCTCTGAGATCGAAAGAGAGAGACTGTGAGACAATGAAGAGGAAGTGCAGTGGCTGTGCTGCAGGTTGTATCCCTTCACCTTGCTGGATGGTAATAATAATGAGGACTGGAAAATTCAGTGTGGACTTAGCCCAAGTTGAGGTGAACCACTATATATCCGTGTCTCTCTTGTAATGCGTGTGTGATTATATTTGCATTTCTGTTTATTGTTATTGCTCTGCGATCCTGTTTTTTCTAACATAATGACCCCCGAAGGATAGTCACTTGTTGGCCAATGATTGATCATGTTTTCAAACTTCTAGAGAATCCAAAGCCAATCGATGGAAAAGTACTTGTTTGGTTTTAAAAATACTTGAATCTGTGCTCAACTGATTTTGAATGATAAGGTAAGAAAGAAACCAAACCATTTAATGTAGAAAGAAACCACATTGTTTACTAGTTACAACCTGAAAAACTATTTACTCATTTTACAATAAATTTAAAAATGCATATATCCCTATTTTTTATTAATGCAAACTTTAATTAACTACTATTAATGCATGTTTCATAATGACCTTCACAACCTCCAAGAAAATAGCACACACCATTCATTTATCAATATCAAGATTCTTATTTTTAAAATGTCTTCTTATTTAATAGTTTCAAAATACGTGGTTTCATGTGCATATCTAAACGTCCTAAACTTGATGCATAACTAATTCCAGAATCAATTTGATTTTTGTCACTTCAGGTGATGAAGAATCAAATCTATACACTCCCCGGCTTACCACCACCATTCGCTGTACGACCTCTATCGATTGCTGGTGTCGTTACTTTTTCAAATAATAATGAACAGTCTTCAGCTTACAATATACCAGCTGTTGCTTTTCTTATTTACACTTAAAATTTATAAACAAGCAACAACATTAATTTTTTTTTAGTCTCTTACTATTAATTTAATTAAATCAAAAAAATTACAATCTCTTATATCAAGGATAAAAACTTCAGTTCTATATTGCTAAATACATGTTTCAATATAAACTATTCCAAATATTCTCTATGACAACATATTTAGGAATATAAACTTCAGTTCTATATTGCTAAGTACATGTTTCAATATAAACTATTCCAAGTATTCTCTATAACAACATATTTAGGAATGTATACTTATACTGTTTTACAAAATTTCAAAAATCTATCTTCCCATATTAGCCCGTCTCTAAATGCTTTCAATCAAACCAAAAATTGCCTATTCTATGATTCCTCTAGTAATAGCGGGTTCTGTTTTCTACTTGAGATAATAACGGCTTTGAGCCCAACCTTCATCTAGAGTCAATCCAAACTTATAAAACATATCTGCTTTCTGATTATAAATTCTGGAAATGTGACAAAATAATATCACCCCAAATTCCTGAATGGAAGCCTATACAAGTCTCTTCCATCAATTCAAAAGTGAAACTTGTAAGCAATGGTTATCTTTGACCTAATTGATGATAGCAGTTGAATCTCCATAGATCATGATCCTAGTCATTGAGTATTCCGCAACCAATATAAGGATTCCTCATAGTGATATGAGCTTTTAACTTTCATGTTTTTTCTGCTTCCCACACCCAAATACATCTCAATATAATGACCTTGTTCCCAAATGATGTAGCAACCAACCCCACATCTTCCATTTTGTGCTGCCCCATCGAAAAATCAGATTGAATAGTTGGTAGTGCATAAGGGCGGACTGAACATAATAGGTTGCATAGCAGAATTGTTGTAGATGCAATCTAAAAAGAAGTGGGAAGTACATGTTGCCACTCCAACCACAATGAATGTTTTGTCATCAAACATAATAGCATTGGGTGTCCTAAAAATGTCCAACAACATTAACTAAATTGCTGCAAGAGAAATAGGTCTAGATATTGGTATTTAGACTTAAAGTTTATATACTAGCAACAACATTAACTACATTGCTACATCAATAAGTCTAAATACTAATAACATTAAATGCATTCTTAGTGGGTTATTAGTTACTACATATTGAAATCATTTTATAAATATTTGTTCTCAGCCTTATAAAACTTATTATATGTTTTTATACTCATGGTGGTTTTACATATTTTGGAAATTGAGAATATGTATTCTTCACCACATAAGTTTGAAAAATATATATATAGAGAGGAGATATATTCACACTCCATTTTACGAAGTGTGGTCGGTACACAACTTTACGTATTTTCACTTTTTTTTTCAGCGGAAAAATCACCTTCCTGCTATTCCGAAGGAATCAAGGAAAGCTTACAACACCACAAGATGTCTCAACGGAATTGAACCCGAGTGGATGGAATGAAATCCATCTAACCCCACCAACGAGCGAGTATCCTTGACAACTTCAAGTATTCTCATTATTATCATTAATAATGAAATATTAGTTAAAATATTGAAAACAGAAAATGACTAGCACAACCACTTAACTTGTGGTTGGTGAACATTGATAGGCCACAAGTTAAGTGCCACGAAACTTGTTCTCACCTTCTTCTAATTAAACATGCCCATATCAATATCAGCTAAGAGTTATCCATGCATTAACTGCCAATTATTTTTGATATTTTGTTTTATAATTGTTTATTTTGAATTTAGGACGATGCCATAGAATCAATTTGGACAATACACTTGTCTCATACGCCTGCAATCTAGGAAAAGTCATATTAATTCCTAATTACAACTTATACCCATGTAAATTTGACAACTTTGTGAAACAGAAAACCTATAAAGATTAAATGATTCTCCTTTAACAGTCATGGGATAATTTCTAACCTGTGAATATATAGTTCACAATGCAACACAACGCCATATACTTCAATTATGTGACAATTCTACTTCAATGTGAAGTTTGAATATATTCGTTCATGACTTTAGTAGAGCCCAAACTATAATTTTTCTTTGGAAAATGAAAGTCCATCCGTTGATATCATCACATTTATAATTGTGAATTTGATATGTGTCTTGTATGTTTCATTTCAATTTAAAATCTATGCAATAATATTTATAATTTAACCTGAGAAAATTTGGAGAATATTTAATACACGCCAGCTAGTGACTGCAGTTGTATAATCTACACCACCATTAATTAGAAGATGTGATATCAATCAGTAGATAAAGGAATGATCAATCCACTCAATCAACGGATTTGATTAATCATTACTTCCCGTGATGAAGAATCAAAATTCATTCTTGGAATTAAATACCGAGTTGTCATAATATCCAATCGATGTTTTTCTAATAATTGGTGTCTCAAATTATTAGAAAGGCAATTAAAATTGAATTTTTGCAATACAGATTGGCAAGATTGGCAAGGTACTACGCGACCTTCGTTACAGTAATTAATCCCTACAATTGTAATAACATGTCGCGTAGGTACTTCTTTCTTTCTTTTAAAATTAAAAAAAAAAGGTACTTCTTTCTTTTATAAAGTATAGTTATTTCTTGTGAAAAAAAAATATGTCCTTCTATTAGGTAGAAACACATTTCTTTATTAAGAAAATAATCAAATTATTTGAATTAGTCTGTACCATGTACCAGGGTTCTCCATAATTGCTAGACCTTTATCCATGTTACAAAGAAAAGGAGTTAAGTTTATCTGGACGAATCGACATGAGAGGAGGTTTCAGGAATTAAAGAAGCTTCTAATGACAACACCTATTTTTATATTTCCTAATTTCGACAAGGACTTTCTAGTGTGCACCAATGCAAGAAAGGAAGGGAATGGGGGAGTGCTCATGCAATAAGAAAGGGAAGTAAGTTATGAGTCTAGGAAGTATTAGCATAGCCCATTTCCCAAGTTATGCAAGCAACTAAGAACCAAGAATGCCTAGAGGCTCTAAAATGCAAATAAGAGAGCTAGGAATAAGCACAATGTTAATACATCCATATATTTAGCACAATAACAACCAAGAAAGTGTAGCAACAAAAGAATTAAAAAGGTTATATATATATATATATATTATAGAATAGGAACCATCCCCATGCCACAGGGAATTGTAATTTTCCAGAGGAAATATGCCTCCCTGACTTCCCCTCTTGTTGCATCATAGCCCCCTCTGCTCATTGCAGTAGTTTCCTTGGCCTTTCCTTCGCTATGCCCAGTGACTTGTTCCTTCCCTACTTAGCTAATCAACTTACATTGATTGATGGTCGGTTATATATTTTTAAGTAAAATATGGAGCTCGCTAGGGAACTAACAAAAGAAAAACACGTTTTTTGGTTTGTAAGTGTGCTTTTATTTGCAAGACGTTATACATTAAATAAAACAACCAAGTTTTAATAATGGTGTTTTTATAAAGAATGTGGAAATGGTTTAAACAAGTTGGTTTAAGTGACTATACACTCTATTACTGATCTAGTGTATTAATTTAAGAAATGATATAGAGATTTAGTGAGATAATATGATACAATTTCAAAATCTATATTATAATGTTGCAAAACTAGAGGTTCTCACGAGTTAAAGTCCATTGTATAGTTATTATTCATGTGTATACTTATAAATCATGGTTTAAAATGGATTTATGCTCAAATTTAATAAACAAATGATCAATTGACATTGTTGCCTAGAAGATACTTATAAATCATGGTTTAAAATGGATTTATGCTCAATCTTAATAAACAAATGACAATTTACATTGTTTCCTAGAAGTTATCTAGATCCATCTTAACTCAGAATCCATAAGTACTTAGAAGAATCAAATTACATTGGTGCAAACTTTTTATTAGAAAATCTAATTCCTCCCAACTTATAGATTCAAAGTTAAAATAAATCGAATCATAATTAATAATTAATTGATTACATAATTAAAATAAATCTAATCATAATTAATAATTATTTAATTATAAATACATTTTAAATATTTTAAGAAAAAATAATTATTGTTCACCCATTTTAATAAAAAAATAAAAAATACCTAATTTTCACTTATTTATTATATAATAAAATTAATAAAAAAATATATTATATATTAATTCATTTTTAATATAAATCTACTTGGTATCGAATGCCTTCTCTTTATTTATATATATATATATATATTCCATTTTCTCATATAAAAATATAATACATTTTATGATATAATTAAATATTTTATTTCATATTTCATCATTAAATATTTTATTTTATATTCATAATCATATACTTTATTTCATATTTATAAACATTTCCTATAATATTTATTACATTTTTCATATTTAAATTATTTTTTTTATATTTAAAATAGGTTATAAACATCAATTACATTTTCTCTCGTAACAAAATTGTTTACTTGATATATAGAATATAGAATAACTTTTTAAACAAATTTTTATACAGGCTCCAATGCATTTGCTTTTTTCTTTAATTTTTTAAATTATTTACTTGATATCTAAAATATAGAATGACTTTTTAAACAATTTTTTATACAGTATCCAATACATTTTCTTTATCTTTTCTGTTTAAATTTTTTATATTTTATTTTGAATAGTTTATAAACATTTGTATTGAAATCTTATGGTACAAGACTATTACTTATCATCACAGGGACTTCATTTAATGACTTTCTACCATAGCACGTTTGTTCGTGGCATATGAAAAATTACCCCTAATTTCAAAAAATATTAGAAAAACCCTCCCAAAATTGTTTTTTTTAACCCCCACCCAATATGCCTTCCCAATTTAAAAAAAACCCTAATCCCCCTATAATATTGTATGTATCCATTTTTTCATTTAAATTTTTTATACCCCTTTATATATCTGCCTAGTATATTGCCATGATACCGTGGGCTTGACTAAACCTCCCAAGGCCTGTAATAGGCATGAGTGGTTGGGTATTCAAGCCCCAAGGCCTATCGAGGGCCTATAACAGGCCCTGGAGGCTTAGAGCCTCCCAAGGCACCCTGGGAGCTTGGACACCTTCATAGTATATGTGTAGTATACAAACAAGTGAATATGGGATAAGTAAAACACAACAATTTAGATATGTAAACTTGCAAAACTCGGATAAGATTGGTGTCAAAGCCAAGTTCATTTCCCAACAAATGAGGAAAGGGAGAGCCTTTTGACTACTAGTTTGTTGAGAGCCTAAGGGTTTACCAAACATGAAATGGCCTAGATTTTTATGGCCAATCTAGTGTTTTTGCACTTATTCTCATGCCTAGGGTTTTCTCCAACCTAGATAATTTGTTTTCAATCAAAGGTTTCTGATTTTTTCTTGTACATTAAACTCTTCATTTTCTGAAGTGGTTGCTCTTCTCCTATATAGCTTGTATGAACTGGAAATTTTTTCTTTATGACATGCATTTTTTACTGTAATAACTTCTTTTGCCCACTTTTTATATTGTACAGCCTACATTTTCTACTGAACGACCTATTTTTTTATCCTGATTTTCTCTTGTACAACTTACCTACCATATAGGGGGCGGCCTGTACAACTTGCATAGTTGACTTTCCTTGTTTAACTATTTTCCCTCTTCACTCCTTCCATCACTACTCTCTCCTCTGCTGCTAGTCAGGGATTGTCACTTTTCACAACTTACACATTAGTATGAAATGTCCCTTGTTCACCATATCTCTGACACTACGTCGTAATTTTATGCAAAACATGCAAAAAGTGCAGCATATTTTCACACAAACATAGACATGGGAAGACATTTCTTTTTACAACATTTGTTTATATTACAAGTGAAAGGAATTTGTTCCTTTACATATTCAAAACACTTGATATTAGGGCAAGAGGAGACCCATTCTCTAACACACTAAGTTACACACCTACTTATTAGAGTACAATGTAAATGGAAGTAAATCTAAAATCTTCCTTATTCTCCTCTTTAAAACTTTCTATAAACGCTAACAGCCTTTCATGTAACTGCCCCTACCTCATTAGCACTTCTGACATAACATACTAACATGGCTAACTTATGTGGCACATTGGCCTGCATAAGTGCAGGTTCAATTACAGAATAATCCTTACATTCTAAAATTATACATGTACATTGATTATAAATGAAATTAGATGAGGAGATGCTGTTACTTTTAATGAGGAAACTCATGTACAAAATGGATGCATTATTAATGGTAATTTGCTGAGAGACTATGTTGGAATTGCTATGTCATCAGCTAAAGAAAAAACGACATCAAAATGGTAGGATAACAACATCTATGAGACCCTTGGAACCCTTGTTAAGGGAACGTCTATTTAGGTCACAATCTGTAAAAGAAAATGGGGTGAATTAGCTTTAGTTCTTTCATTTAGTCAGCATCTCTGAGCAATATGTCCACTTCGTGAAACTCCTCTTTGTACATGGCTTCTTTCACTTTATAATGTTGAAGTGGATGACATATCTGCCAACTACACTTTTTCTCTAAAGAAAGGTTGCAAGGGTCATATTGTCATATTATCTTAATGCTTTACGGAGGTATATTTCCAAGTAAGATGGTTGATCATGGGTTTTCCCCAGACAGAATAAATTTTAAAATCACATGTCTAGAGTAGCAAGGTTTAAGTAGGAGCCTTAAATTCTCTGGAAGAAGTTTTGAAACTAAATTTCTTTTGAAAACAAGGTAGTTTGAATCTTGATTGGTCCTGGATGCACAGGCATCCAATAGGCAGCAAAGATCAAATTTGAAGATAACAACTTTTGGTTCTTGCATATATTAATTACAAACATGGATTGTGGATATTCAAGAAGAGTTTCTTATTAGTCCTATGGAAGATACTATAGTTCCCATTTTTGCGTTAGTTTTGCTTTGATTTATTGGAAATAACATTAGTTCATCTAAAGTTTGGAGATTTTTTTTTGGGTGTAATATGATCTCAGTTTTCTGGATGGGAGATGCGGATTTAACATCTTTTATCATTTATTGGTATAAAAAATGAAAACAAAAACAAGGTCGGAGTGATGGTGTTTAATGCCTTATGTATAATAAGCCACCAAACTTACCTTCACTTCCCTTGGTGAAGCTTCATAATGGGCCTTCAGTTGCCAGAGGCATGTATGATCCCTATCAACTCTATATGCTCGCCTTTGGCTCAGTTTTAACACAGTCTTCTATTCTTGTTACATCTGATACTTGAGCAAGGTATAGTATACCTTGTAATACATCAATATTCCACCCTCAATAGTTATTTGAATTTCATCTACTAGCCTTCTGCAATTGATTCTACAAGAGAAACCTTTGATGACCTCCACATTACAGGATATTCCAAAGAAACAGATTGATGATGTTCATCATAGCAGTAATTGCAGTAGCCTCATCCCAAGGATCTCTTGGGAGCATAGGTTACTATTATTCAGGGATCTAAGTTCAACACTATGAAGCCAGGTTTGAAGAGAGTTCAGTGTAAGTATTAGATTTTGTTGCTTTTGTCAGCTGTCTTAATGGACAACAGAAGCAAGAAGATACCATGAAAGGTGATTTCCAGTATCAGTTGAATATTCGGCCCTTGGAAATTTGGAATTTGTAAATTAATTGAGAACTAATATGATTAGTGGTCTCTTTCGTCGACTCTTGCACAAAGAATGCTTGTTGCACAGCAGCCTTGTGGGGATCAGACCCTTTTGGACCAAGTGACCTAGCATGCTCTGATGCACCAGCCTGTAACAAATCACACAATTTTGGCATTTGTCAGATATGCCAAAGGTGGAAAGTATGTTCTATATAGCAAATTTCAATAACACACAATATCAACACTAATTAAGATAAAAATTACCTCAATGTACTTCTTGGCATTGTCCCAAGCACCTCCAGTGCTGGAAGTAGAAATTGCAACCTGATATCGAGTTGAATATCAATACACATGGTTAGGGAGATGTGCACATAGACAGAAATAAATAGAAGTGTATCACCAAGAACAACAAACAACAGCTACCTGCATGCCAGATACAAGAGCATCAGCAAGGACGCCTGATAATGTTTCCACACCAAATAAAGTACTAACAATTAGAGGTGTAAGCATCACAAGGAAACCAGGTGAAACCATCTCCCTCAAGGAGGCATTAGTTGATATCTTCACACAAGTTGCATAATATGGCTTAGCATGACCTTCCATCAGACCTGGGATGGTGTTGAATTGCCTCCTAACCTCTTCAACCATTTTCAAGGCTGCACTACCCACACTTTTCATTGTCATGGTAGAGAAGCAGTAAGGAAGCATTGCCCCAACAATTAAACCAATAAACAAGTTTGGAGTTAAGACATCAACAGTTTGAATTTCAGCACGGCTGACAAAGGCTCAAAACAATGCAAGTGATACCAACGCAACTAAACCAATTGCAAAACCCTGAAATTTTTTATGTTTCAATTTCAGATCCTTCATCATAAGACTAGGGGAAAAACATATAAAATCATACAATCACTAAACCAGTCGAGTAAGAAGAAAAACATGCATCTTACCTTGCCAATAGCAATGGTAGTGTTTCTATTTCCATCAAGGGCATCAGTCCTTTCACGGATCCTGTGACTCATGCCAGCCATCTCAGGAATTCCACCGGCATTGTCACTTATAGGTCCATATGCATCAATGGCCAATCCAGTTGCTATTGTACTGAGCATCCCCAAAGCTGCTTCTGCAATACCATATATGGCAGCCAAACTAAAACTGACAAAAATGCCTACTACAATTTCAAATTTGGGAATAATAACAGATTTGTATCCCAAATCCAACCCAAATATAACATTAGTTGCTGCTCCAGTCCTGCATGAATCGACAACATCTTGGACAGGGCTGCTGCAAATATGATAAAGGTCATCAGCAGTTTATCCACAAATTCCAAGAAATAGTTGAAATCATGCATTGAACTCAATTCTTACCTATAAGCATTACTTGTGTAATACTCTGTGACAAAACCAATAACAACGCAGAAGAAAAGCTCCCTGTATTAATAATAGAAACAGTTACTAAATACAAAGAAGAAATGAAACCTCTTCAGTGTAAAATAACAAATTATAATGACTAACATATAGGATTACGTACCAGTTCTTTACAACCTTTTGGGAACCAAAATTGAAGATGGGGAAGGATGAAGGCAATGCAATTAAACTTACAACAACAATGCCAATGGTCATCAATACTGTGGAGATAATGAGTTGCTTTTTCAATGCAGTCTCAATTTCCTTCATAGCCTTGATCTCAAATATGTCAGTTGCAAAGAGAGTTGTGATTAAGCAAGCAATGATACCCATTGAACTAATGAGTAAGGGGTAGAACATGGCAGTAAAATTATGAGAGTTTCCAAATGATGATATGGATGTAACAACCAAAATAGGCACAATAAAACAATGTGATCACCAACCACAAAACTATGAAGAAAAAGAAAGCCTGAAAAGACAACTTTTAAGGTTGGCCTAGAAATTCAAGTACAAAATGTAAAAAAAACTAAATATATTACATAAAATTTTCACTAACATCCACAACAAGAATGACCTCAGAGTGCATGAAACAAATTCCTTTCAAAAAATATTTGCTAGGGTATGCATACATCACTCACCCCTCAAAATCACAAAGCCAACACCAAAAGCAAGATATTCAACTTATGAATTCCCTGGTAAACATCCCAACAATATAATGAACCTAACTCTATAACAAGATAGAGTGTTGAAACTTGAAAGGTTAATTCTGTCTGACCAAAATCAAATAAGGTTCTCGAGATGTATGATGCCCCAAAACGATGGTTCAATTTAAACATTAGTTGGGCAACAAAAGGAAACCAAAGCAAGTTAATAGAGCTACAGCTATTAAAAATCACAATAGAAGCATAGTCCTTATATATGCCATCAATGTCGGTTATGCAACCAATTATGATGTGAGTTAATTGCATTGATCCAATAACTAGGACCCAAAAATAGCTTAAAATTTGGTAAACTATAATTGAGGACCTTGTTTTAGCTCTATGTCTGATAACTTGATAAGTGCACCAATAAGAATGGAAGGCTCCAAGGTCTTATGAAATAAGGGAAGGAGTTAGTCACCAATTCATCAAACCAAATCAGTCTATGTTAGAAGAAATTAAATCTATTTGGAAGTACAACCTAAGTGGACCTAAAGGTTAAGAACATGGACTTTCTCTTTGGAGTTTGCATGTTCAATACTAGAGGGGTGGTAGGGTAGGTACATGTGAGCATGTTGTTTTTTTGCATATATCAATGTAGAACTGGCAAGGTACCAGCACTCTCACTCTCACTTTTGGGCTAGAGTGTGGGATAAATTGTATTTCTTTGGCAGACCTCAATGCCCAAATAAATTCGCTGAAAAGTTAAATCCATTTGGAAACAAACCAGAGAGGATTTAAGCTAGGGCCTTTGAACATGCAAATTAATTCATACAAATATAAACAAAGGAACAAGAGTTGCTCAAAATTTTGAAATTTAATCTTGCCTCAAGAGAGATTTCACTGGATTTGTCATGTAATTTTGTTATTAGTGGACTAATGGTGTTTAAGTGGCCGAACCTGACATGTACCTTGTTGGCAATATGGTAGTGCAGAGTGTGCATGTTTTCATTGATGAAAACATGATGATGAGAGAGAAGCAAGCAAAGTGATGGCAAAGCAACAAGCAGTAGTGATGAAGATGATGAGGACGACAATGATGATAATTTTCATCTCTTTCAACTTAATGCTCAATTTTTCACTGCATTAAAGTTGGTTCTCGAGAATCATGAAATGCCATGTATAGTAACAACATGATAAAATAATGTACAATAGATATCAATAGTAAATTATCATAACCAATATTTGAATCAACCATATACTCAGATTTTTCAGATTTGATCTTGTCACCGAAGGGACAAGTCAATCTAGCCAAACAATTTGCGTACCTTGAGAAAGATCCAGAGGTGATCCAAAGAGGGTTAAAGCAGAAGCATACTGACCACATACTGACCCAGACTTCTTAGTCAACAAGCACATTCATACCCAGTACAGTCATGCGGACAAAGGACACACAGTCATGCTGGGTAAGGATGCAGTCACATACTGTAGAGACACACAGGCATACTTTGCACAGTCGTGCTTGAAAAAACACAGTACACCCATAAAGTGAAACTCAATGTCACGCTGGGGAAGACCCCACAATCCACACAAGAAAACAGGCTCATGGTCACCTCATGGTCACGCTAGGGAAGGACCCACAGTCCACCTGAGAAAACAGATAGGGTATCAAAAAATTAATAAACTTAACCTATGACCAAGTAAGATACACGTAAGATAAAGGATCATGAGTCAACCAAGGGGGCCACAAAAAAATAAACCACAAACCCACAAGGTCAAGGTGAACTATATAAGGTGGACAAGCAACTCCTTTGGTGCTCCTTTGTAGGACCAATAAGACCAATAATCTTTTCTCTCTCTCAAGGTACACTGTTTTATATATTTTTGTCATCACTGTATAAGATTCAGGACAGTACTGCTCTATTAAAATTTGAACTGTAATAAACAAACATAATTTTCATCTCTTTCAACTTAACGCTCCATTATTCATTGCATTAAAGTTGGTCCTCGAGAATCATCAAATTCCATGTACAGTAATAACATGATAAAATAATGTATAGATATCAACGGTAAATTATCATAACCAATATTTGAATCAACCATATACTCAGATTTTTCAATATCGTTTTAACTAGACAATAAATAACATCAGCTGAAAATCATACAAAGACAATAAATATACTTATCTTTTCTCACTCTTGTCTAGCTACAACTGCAAAGCATACAAAGACAATAAATAACATCAGTAGTAAATATAACTTGTGTCTAACTCAAAGTACAAAGAAAACAAATAATATAACCCACTGGGAGAGTTGAAACGTGGTTGAAACCTTCCTTATACTCAGCAATATTTTTTATATCATATCCTGTGTATTAAGAGACAAGTCACTACAGGAACAAAGGACATACCTGAGAGGGAATAAATTCAGTTACCTAGTCGACAAGCAAGGAATCCCTGTGGTTTAAGGTGGGCTCAAAGTGGGTTTAAGCAGGTTTAAATGGAATAAGATCTGTATTGCACTGTATGAGTGTTTGGGTCTGCTTAAAGTGAACCGTAAGGAAACCCCAATTACTAGAGCAGCAGACCCAGAAACAACAATCCAAAAAATATCAAGTAATGATGAAATTTCACACACAAAATGTGCACAAACCAGATCTCCGTTTGTAATCCATACAAACCCCATGGCTTTATTACAACTTAGCACACTCAAACAGTGCAACAAAGATATTAGACCACTCAATAGAGGCAACAAGATACTGCGTTGTGGGTCAACATGAGATCAAGAGTCAACAAGAGGGGACAAGAAGACGAAGGTGTAAAACTTGTGGTCAAACTGTTATATTCTCTCTCAAGGTATATAGTCCATAACTTATAAGTGTTCCAAACCACAACAATACATTTTATCATCACCGTATAAGGAAGGTCCATACCACATCCATACCCACTCCATACCACAACAAGTGCACAACAGTGTGTTCTATAACAAGATATTTCCACACCCTAGCCATCTTTCGAATCAACAAAACTCAAAATTTCCTAATGAGTTAATACGCACTCCACACAAACATGACGAAATTAAAGAACACTTCCACTGGAAAATTTTAAGATCTAAAACTAGAAACATCAAATGGACTATCAAGATTTAAACTTGAAAATTTCTTTGATTTCTCAACTTTGTTATCAACTGCTGAAAGGCATGCTAAATAACGTGTAAATTAAAAGCACATCAAAATTAAGTGTGAATTAAGTCTAGTTTGAGCAAAAATATCTTATCCAAGAGCACATATTTTGAAAAGGATCGTGCATGACTCTTCAACAATGGCAATAAGAAACCCAAGAACACAGCAAAAAGATAATTTGAACCCTATAGGGCAGCAATGCACTCAATTTCAATATTTCCATTTAAAGGTAATGCTACAACTTGATAAGTCAACCGAGCTGGTGCAAGTGATGAAAAATCTGTATGAAGAAAAGATGAACTAGGTCAACTTTGTATAAAATCACCTCCACATACATAAAAGCACTCATAATTGTTTCATCAATCAATTGAAACAGGGTAATATTTGCATACAAGGCAAAACTCGATGAGATAGCTTGGACATTTAGAAACTGAGAATTCATATTTCAATATCAGGATAGACCAATTATGTAACAGATATAATATGTAACTTGGAAAGCAATAACAAACACTTTCATTGAGAGGCCTGCAAAAGTTTTGAAATTACCTTTACTATAGTTCTTGCTAGATTGAGATTTTAATTCTCTTGAATTATCCCAACCATTCGGCACCCAAACCATTCACCGCACCTGAAGATAAGAGAAATTAAAATGAGTATGAAATTGATACAAACAAATCATTGATAATACAAAAATAATACTTTATAAATAAGTTATAAAATAGTAGTAGAAAAGATAAGAGAAATTAGAATGTTTTGAAAAATTCACCGTATTAAAATTTTTGATGAAATCCACAAAAATTCTGTGGTCTCTTTCTTCTAACTTGTATGTGTCATTCTTGATATTGTATGATAGGTTTGTCGTTGCTATAACAGATTCAAGTTGTATGAATAGATGATCTGTTGAATCATACTTGTACATGCGTTGCCCCTTTATTTTATTGTACCAACAACATTGAAGCTCAACACCTTCAGGCCTATCCAAAAGATCAATGTCTTAATGGTAATCAAACACCCTATTACCATCCTTCTTTCTTATTCTTTGCAGTCTTCCAATGTACCAATCCCACAAGAAACGTCGTGCTTTGTACTTTGAGATACACCTTTTCTTGTACTATGTTCAGTTATGGCTATAGACTCGCTCTCAAACAACACTGCACAATCTGATCCAATTCCAAAACCAATTGCAACACCCTTTTTGGGGGCCCTCTCATCTCGCCTGAAGTATACTCCATTCCTCACTTTAGTCAATCTATCTTTCGATAATGTCGGATTTCCATTCAATTGACTAACTAAACAAGATTTGTACATGTCCTTGCCATCGAGCTCCACAACTGGTTTGGTAGTTATGTTTACATTCTCATCAACGGAATCTAAAATACCATCCAACTCGTGCCTCCACTCACTTTCCATCGTTTGCAATTCATTATCATTGAGTACCATAAAAGATGAAGATTGGAATATGGATGTGGAATGATCCGGGGGAGAATGATCAACTACTTCATCCACAACTTCGAATGTTGAATAATTGTGATCCTCTATCCATGGTTTAAACCGCCAAGAATCTTCCATGTGTCTTTTTGGTTTCATTCCAAGACCTACTAAAATTCCCTGTGCATCCTCCAATCCTATCTTGAGAGCTTCTATAATTTTATGATCTGTGGATATTGAATCATATTGTGACAAAACGTCACCTTCCTCTACTGTCTGTTGATGCAATTTATTCCAGATACTCATTTGTTTCTTATGAGATTTATTGAAATGAAGCCCTTGGGGATTCGATTCTTCTTCAACAACCCTATTAAGGGTTACAATAGCATGAAGTAAGTCAGTGAAATCATATTCCCTCTCTACTCCGACCATTCCACCAACTTTGCTAAAGAAGTTTTCACATACATCTGACCCAGTCAGGTGCAATGCACATGGCAAGTTAGGGTATTTATCACGAAATAATCTCATCAACAAAACCACAAAGTGGCAAGAAATTTTCACATCTTGATATGCCTCTCTACTGATGAAATTAATGTTGACATTAGTATTTGCTTGTTCTTTGACCCAGCATAACCATAACGTGAAGAAATGATGGACTCTTGAAGAATTTCTCACCCTTTCCCAAAGAGTCAAACTAGGAGACAAAAAAATATCGATATAGTCAGCAACGATTGCTAGATAGGTCTCTGTAGTCCTCTCTGTTATGCCACCTGTACTTCTCATTTCCTTCAAGCACCTCTGGACATGCCTTGAAGTAATGCGTTGTGCTGAACCCCTGTTTTGGGGATCAATCCTCTCTATATCCTCAATTTTAAGCCTATGGTCATCCACTTTAAAATTGTTATAAACCATTCTTACATGGTTAAAACTAATCAACTCTTCTCCAACAATCAAATCTCGTCGACCACTAAACAAAGGATTCACTAGCTTTTTTCCATTGTGGATGTAATCCTGGTCATGAAGTCCTGTTACTTTAAAGCCATCATACAACCCAGTTAGCCCCCACCCTTCCCAGGGAATTTGATATCTCATGCTTGTCGTTGAGTAATAATCCTTCAACATAAGCATTCTTCTCCTACTATCCCCATTTGAGGAATGACCAATAATAGGTCCTAAAAAATGTTCCATAGGTCTTCTACTTTTTCCCATTGTCGATGGACAAAATTTGCATCAAACCTGTTGCACGTTGGATGAACAACCACAACCAAATGAGGAAGCTTCTCATGTAAAGGGTTTGCAATAATAACACGTGCATAATGGCCAATCA
This sequence comes from Larix kaempferi, assembly GCA_027924585.1. Classification (NCBI taxonomy): domain Eukaryota; kingdom Viridiplantae; phylum Streptophyta; class Pinopsida; order Pinales; family Pinaceae; genus Larix; species Larix kaempferi. The sequence goes on along the minus strand of BSBM01000269.1, from coordinate 18,959,568 downwards.
CACAATTCTTGAAGGCATCTATAATAATCTCATAGCCTACGGCACCCTCACCAACTTTCACCAAGAAATGTGATTGACACTTATGTTCTTCTTTCTTACCACAAAAACCCACCAATGTATCATTTTTGGCTACTCACTTGACATATTTTTTCACAACAGTTTCATCTTCAACAAGGCATACCAGAATTGGGCCCTCTATACCATGTTTGGCTTTATAAGAAGCATACACTTTTTCGATTGCCTCAAAAATGTACTCATGCTCCCCTCGGATATATGTCAATGATTTTCTAACTTGCCTTAAAGTCGTAGATATCGAAGGGCCATCCAGATTCAATCTAATAAAGCTATGTAATCTAGGACCTCCCCATAACTTAATCATCTCATAAATGGATTTAGTGGATGCACTATATCTTCTCCTTGACTTTGAACAAACTAGGTTGTGAAATATATCTTGAACAAATCCCCAAACTGCATCTTTACCTTGTAATTTTCCTTGCTTATGAGCCTCACACACATCCTTGCAAAACCTGAGCACATCGTTCCTTCCAGCAGATTCGAACAACTTTTCCCTTAAATACCTCGTTCTAATAGACAGTGTAGCAACCTTTGTCCTCTCCCACCAAAGAGATCGCATTGTTAATCTATGTGTAGAATTTGCATCTCTTGCAACAATTTTGAGTTCAGAATGAGTCAAATGGTCCAACCTTCTCCCTTTCCCTGTATCTCTCCCATGTCTTTTGATGTTGCTCCTTGATTCACGATATAAACACATCCGAAAGTCATCACAACTAGGTATCAACTTACAAAGATTGCATGTCAATGAATCAAAAGGGATTCGTGTTTCAGAAACCCTCTTGCAATGGATATGTCTATATGTACCGTTAATACAGCATTCAACACCATAATAACATAGTGTTCTCTTGGTATGTTTCTCTATGGCCCACAATTTTCCACCATGTTGGTCATCCATTAGAACCTTTGTGTCCAATCTCTCTCCTCTTCTATCAATATAGGGATCCCAATACCCCCAACATAGTAATATCGAGGGAGGCAATTGTCCTAGAATAAGATGAAAAAACAAATTAGAAAATGATCTACGAATTGCTACTAACAAGTAATAACAAATAAAGTAATGTGAAAATTCAAATTCAAATTAAATAAAAACTTGGGTAATTAACACACTTGAAGTAGAAGCATGTGAACTTGTAGAAACCCCATGTGATGGTGATGGTGATGGGACCAAGACATTAGTCAAACTTTTTTGGGACTTAACATTGGTAGGTTTCTTCGGTCTCCCAACTGTTCCACTCCTCAACACAACTATATCATGCAAAGCCTCATCTGTAGTAGCAGTGTGCTTCCTTGATTTCATGTGCTCATTTAGAGAACTGACAATATTACCACTTGCCAGCACCAAAGAGAACCATCTATTGCATCGTGTACATTCCACTCTTACTTTTTTCTTTTCCTCATAGTTTGCAAGTGTTGCTTCCACCACCATGAACAAATTAGGATCTTGTGTTTGGTTGAAATCATCTAGAAGTTTGATTGCTTGATCAATCTCAAGTCGATCTCTAGCCACGGTTGTCTACTCTACTCTGTTACATGAAGGAATTTCATTACTTCCCAACATTGAAATGTGACGTTGATGGGATCCTGTTTTCATATGATTGTTTTTGAAGTTACGAACCATTCGCCCTGCCAAGGATACTTCCCCCGTTCCATAATCAATGCCACAAATTTTACAATGGATCTTTATACTAGGTTTTCCATTTTCTGAATATACCTTCACTATTAGCTTCTCCTTGACAAACTCTTCCATTAAACTATTCACTTTTTGTTCCCAAGATGCCAATACTTTAGGATCAACCACTACAACTTGTTCCACTGCCTCGAACACATGATGATCCACTTCAACTTGTTCCACTGACTCGGACACATGATCAACTCTTGGTTGTTTATGCATAGGTTCATCCACATTCCCTTCAATGTTTTTAGATATTGGCTTTCCTTCCATTACATGTGATTGCAATGATTCAAAAACCATTGTGTCTACTTTCCTCTTAATGCCTATATTTGTTGTTGTAGGTTTCCTTCTTTGCTCTTGCTTTGTATTTAAAGGATGTCCAATTGGGCCAATAAATTCAAAAGGATATTCGATGATTTCATCCTCCATGATTTCACAACGGATATAAGCATATGTACAACCTTTTCGACACTTAATTGTTCCAAGGACACAATTCTCTTCACCAATAAAAATTGCAAAGTTCTCAACATCACTTGGATCCATCTGCATATTCAAATTTACACATGCATATTAGTTCATTAATAAAACAAAGAGCTAGGAAGCAAGGCATGCACTTTCAATTCAAATCTCTAGAAAGGATGAAGAAATATTACTATCGAGATGAAACACCTTGAAACAAAATGTATTGTCAGTGGCTTATTCAAATAGCCCTCCCCAAACTAAAGAGTCAAATTCAATGTACCTGCAGAAGATCAAAAGGTGATCAAAACAAGAGATGAAATAGTGTTTAGAGAAATTTACATGTTAGTCCTTATTTACATGTTTCTTGTGTATGCATGATAGCTTTGATATCTGAAATAGTCTTTAGAGAAATTTCATGATGAAGTTGAAAATAAATCAATGAAGTGTTGTCTACATAATTCAAAGTTTTGATATTTCAGTTTTTCTGTGCAAGTGTGGCGGGCTATCTCCTTGAGAAAGGTCACATAAGAATTTCCAAGTAAATGTATGGAAAGTTGTGTAGACTACTAGATGATTCCATGTCTCAAAATATTGTTGTGCAGCAAGTCAAACATAGCACTGATCTGCCTAGTGATTGAACCGGCCTCCTCTCCAGTGCTCTAACTTTGCTCCTCGGTTGAGTTTCTTTACCTTCCATAGAATCCAACCAAACTGTCTACAAGTAAAGAATGAATGTGTCTTAACACTCTACCTTGACTTGATTTTATACTTTAGATGAAACCCTAATCTCTTGGTGAGATGTACAGTTGAGATTAATCTAAATCATTAATGTCTTAAAAATACACTTTATTAGACTCAACAGCTAAATATAAGATTTTCACTTCAATTTATTAAAAAAGTGAATTATATAAAATAGATTTGACTTGGACAACTTCATGTACGTTTGACACTAAACCTATGCGAAAGTTCTTGTCCAAGCTACAAACATCAACTCTCCATGCTAGCTATAATGCTTCTAATGTGTTTAAAGGAAGCAATTTCAAAGGCAAAGCATTTAAAATCATAGGCAGATTGTAATTCAGCATTTTGGAGCTACCCTGAGTGGACCTGACATGTGTTAAGTAACATGGAGACAAACAGCTGCTGTGATTTTTTTTCACCTCCCTATTTTTGTTTTTTAAAGAAGATCTACTTTTGCTCTTCCGATATTTCACTTGAAGCTTAACAAGTCAACCAATGTTTTGTGCTTAGCACATCTTTAGACAAGCAATTAAAGCTTAACTTAGTTTACTTGTTGAATATCCAGTTTCAATTCAATGCCACAATTCCTTGTCTAAAAACATGCTAAAGCACAACAGATAGAATGACAATGATGAGCATAGATATCACTATCAGCTACGATTTCTCTCAGACAAGACTCCAAGGCCCTCTAACATGTGGCACAGACACTAAGAACAAACCCTGACATAAATGTTGATCAAGGACACAAACAAATCCTCATTATAATTGGACTATGGAAGTTCTTGTCCAAGCTACAAACATCAACTCTCCAGGCTAGCTATAATGCTTCTAATGTGTTTAAAGGAAGCAATTTCAAAGGCAAAGCATTTAAAATCATAGGCAGATTCTAATTCAACATTTTGGAGCTACCTTGAGTGGACCTAACATGTGCTAAGTAACATGGAGTCAAAGCTGCTATGATTTTTTTTCACCTCCCTATTTTTGTTTTTTAAAGAAGATCTACTTTTGCTCTCCTGATATTTCACTTGAAGCTTAACAAGTCAACCAATGTTTTGTGCTTAGCACATCTTTAGACAAGCAATTAAAGCTTAACTTAGTTTACTTTTTGAATATCCAGTTTCAATTCAATGCCACGATTCCTTGTCTAAAGACATGCTAAAGCACAACAGATAGAATGACAATGATGAGCATATATATCACTATCAGCTACGATTTCTCTCAGACAAGACTCCAAGGCCCTCTAACATGTGGCACAGACACTAAGAACAAACCCTGACATAAATGTTGATCAAGGACACAAACACATCCTCATTATAATTGGACTATCCAAGGACTGTGACTATCACCTATGTACAGTTTATTGCACAATGTACAAAATGTTGGTCAAAATACATTTGGCATGAATTCAGGGTACATAGAAAGAGGCATTGTTACTTCTTTGATTGGAATTACTACCATCTGACAGAATAGCTGGTCATCAACCTCTCCAGCACAATAGTGAGGCTTCTTTGATTAAATCAGAGATTTTGAATAGAAAATAAATATGATTAACAAGTACACAAGGAGAAAAAGGTTACAAATTGAATCCAATTTGTGATAAAACCTTTAATGGATCATGGAAAAAACAGCTCAAAACTAACCTTGGGTGATGATGACTATTAAATGGCGTGCATCTGGTAGTATTTCCAATAGGACAAAAAGTGGCCACCTTTTTCATTCTTTCCCAAGCCACGGGTTCAAAAGTATATGCTGCCACAAAACCCTGCAATACAATGATTTCCAATTTACATTGAAATAAAAGTCCTCAATTTAATGAACTTCAATCACAATTTCATGAAAGTAAAGACCGTTGAATATAAAAGTTACTACCAGGTTCCATTTCATGGAAAAGGATGCTTGCTTTATATCTTTAATATGTCCCAGCCAATGCCTCCCATTACCATGTGCTCATCCAGACATTTAGTATTACAACAAGAAATGCAGTAAATTTGACCTTGATAAGGTAAATATGCCCAGGGGGGAAGGACCCAACAAGAAGAAAACTTTGGCTTTATAGGTGATGTTGAGTAGAAGGGTCAAATCAGTGCAGGGTCTTTAAGGCTTCAACTAAAACCATTGGTTTATTTAACCTGATTGAGCCAAAGAATACTATGATTAGTTTTTGACACTTAATTATTTGCTCTTAGCTCTTGAAGCGTACTATGGATAAGACATGTTTGGCATCTTGGAATAGTTTCTACGACTTTGAAATATCCTCTTCTCGTGTGCTACCCACATTGATTGTGAAGTCTAGTCCATGGAAACATATAAGTCCTCACATACCATGATCCATATGCCAATGAGGGTGTCGACAGAGGTACCAGATAGGATAATAAACAGTTGGATACATCTCTCCTCTATCTCCTCTATTGGATGGAAGTATTGGACTCGGTGACATCTAGCCTAAGTTACTAGAAATGTGGGGGGAGGGGGTTTTATGAAACATGAATCCCTGTTTCAGATCTTGACACAGAGGGGATTCAGCTCAAAAAGAGCACTGAAACATTTCAGTGCCATTTCAGGGTAGGGCCCTAAAACAATAGGGATGATATATAATTTGCAGAGTCAAGGAATACACAAACTTTCGCAGGCTGCTGACTCAAATACTACCATATTTTGGCATCAAGGTTGGAAAAATAAAGAACTATTAGCGTTGACAGAGAGGGAAGCTAATCACTAGAGAGTATATGTTGAACAGATTAAGAAAAACAATATTAGAATTAGAGATGAGAAGGATACTCTAGTTTGGTCTAAGAACGTTGCTGTGTGTATTTCCACTGCTGCATTGGGGTATAACGCAATGTTTGTGAAAGAAACCTGAGTGGTCTGGTGGTGGAAGGCCCTGTGAAAGATTAAAGCTCCACTCAAATCTAAGGTCTGCAAGCATGAACTCCACTCTGGATAAACTTGGGGAAGTTCTTCAAAAACAAAATCGACATGATCCTAGTCATTGTATTTTGTGTAAGATGAACTCGAAACTATTGATCATCAGACAGTTTTCAATATGCAGGTTTGTGCAGAGATGGAAGAGTTATCAGGATGCAAAGGTGGCTGGCAAGGGCAGTCAGTAGAAGAGTGTTTGAATATCTGGATACATAAGAAGGATTAAAAAGATTCTAGAGCTCTCCTGTAGAAGAGTATTTGAAGATCAAAAAGATTCCAGAGCTCTCATTGATCTTCGTATTCACTTATGGCTTGAAGCCATGTAGCAATCTGACATATTCAATCATTGATCTCTGTACAAGAAGGTCCACTATTACCTTTGATAGCAATGTCCTAGTCATGTATGGTCCAGCATGTAGTATGGCACTCAAACTCACCTACAAAAGGACAACTTGTCATTTGGTTGACAAATATGGTTAGTTTACTATTTCTGTCATCATTAGCAACAACCTCATTGCCTATTTTATGCCACATTTTTAAGATGGCTCAAATGTGCATCATAAACCTTGCAATAAAAAAAAACACTATGCATTAGAGAGGTGGTGTTGTATACATCTCACGGGGAAGACTATTGTTGAGAATATACCGCAAAGGACGAACAAACTATAGATGACATTGGACTTGTGAGCATTTCTTCATTTGAATGTTTTTCTCTCTCCACCACCAGCCCTTTGAAACTGTTCTTTCATTTTCTACCTCTTTCAACATGGATGGAAATCCAGATGAAAACTATTTCCTTCGTGAATAACATGGATTAAAAGCATTGGTTTTTGTTTCAGCTACAAGATGGTGATGGTTTCAGGGATTTCTTCTTTGAGGTCCAACAACAATTGACCTCATGATGCATCCCCATGTATTTATTTAAAAATGTTGTTAGAAGTGGAACAATTGGATATCAAAATTTGAGTCCTGGAATGTCCACTTTTTTCGAACCATTGAGTGACCAATCTGCAATGGCATGCTTGCAGATTCTTGTACAATCTACTATTCAAGAAAGTGCATATGCCCTGCACCCTATGGCCATTTCTACGAAAGCATTTCTTGTTTTCTTTCATTGCTGCTTCTATTGCTACTCTTGCAAAAAAATTAACATTTTTCATATCTTTCTGAATTGGTTTTAGCTGAAATTGTACAAAATAAACAAAAACAAGAAAACTAATGAGATCTACCAATTGCATAGTGAAGATTGAAGGTCTTTTGAAAGCAAACAGTGCTTATTCTCCTCCATTTTAGCCTTTTTGAACCAATTGCCATCAACTAATCCTTGTAGCTATTCTACCATATGGTGGACTATGGTTTTGAAAAAATGTCAAAAAGAAACAACATTCTCTTATGATCATACTCTCTACTGCGTTTTAGAAACAGAAGGTAAAGTGATCAACTGTACTTTATGGAAGCCACTCCTTGAAAAGATGCTCCCAAAGCTCACTGAAATTACATATGAGTAGTACAAACATAACATCTCATCAACCTTGATTTGTTGTGAACATTTCAGAAGAAATGAAGAATAACAATGGCACTGGACAATGTTATAACATATATTAAAGAAGAAAAATGATGTCAGCATTGTGCTCAAACATAAGTCTATCGATCCTATATATATGCAGCTCTTATAGAACAAGGATACTATCTATTTCTTTCCTTTTAACCTGTTCTTTAAAAAAAAAACTTTATCAAGCAACCTATGTCCAATGTTTTGAGGTATTTAAAAAATGTATGCTTACCTCCTACTTTTTTGGGTGTCCAACCATTTCACCTTCCTATCTACTAGCAGCATTTTTTCTCTTTAGCAATGAATTAGAAATCTTGTGCTTCATTTTTGCTAGTTCAGTAACACACCATTTGTTGGGTTTGGTTTGATGACTGTAATATCTCATTTTATGAAATTAGTTGTAGGTATTTTTGAAGTCATCTGTAGAGTAAGGAAATAATCTACCATTTTTCAACAGGTGAAGTACCATGAATCATCTGGAAAAATTCTGAGAACTGCCTATGAGATTCGTGAAGCATCTGAAAGGCAAAGAACACCAAGTGAATATGATAAGAATGTAAATTTTGAATGACACTCATGGTTTCTTCATCCTCCAATTCGAAAAATTCAGTGGAATGGTCTGCCTGGAGACTCTCCAACACCACCTGCTCATCTGGATGACTAGAATTGCAGAATATGCACTCTAAAGTCAGTATTGCATGTTCCAAAGTAGCTATCTACAAGAATACAAAAATCTAGGCTCTTCATACTTCTTTGTGGATGCTTTCGTTGTTTAATTGCTAATACTTGCTCCTATTGTGCAAGTTCGAAGATAAAATGCAACAAAATGAAGATAAGAAATATACCAAAAAAGATTTTGGGCATTCTGGATGCAGAGAAGGTAACACTGCACTTAGGGATGTTCAATCCTCCTCATCAAGAGGGTCCTACTTTTTCAGTGAAAATGAAGATCATTTCTAACCAATACAGAAGAAGGATTAAAAAGATTTGCAGTAAAGACGCGAAATAATTTGCAGCAAAGACGCAAACTCACCTTCGAAATAATTTGCAGCAAAACCTTCGAAATAATTTGCAAAACCCACCTGAAACTCTCACCACGGTTGGGGCATTCCCTGCAAAGCCCAACAAAAGGAGAACTCTCACCACGATTTGGGGATTCCCTGCAAAACCCAGCTGCCCAGCTACAATAATTTTGCAGCAAAGACACAAACTCACCTTCGAAATAATTTGCAGCAAAACCTTCGAAATAATTTGCAAAACCCACCTACAACTCAAACCACGGTTGGTGCATTCCCTACAAAACCCAACAAAAGGTGAACTCTCACCACGATTTGGGGATTCCCTGCAAAACCCAGCTACCTAGCTGCAAAACGCGAACTCTCACCACACTCTCAGAGCAATTTTGATTTCGTGGGGACATTAGGCAGCCATGCACTATAATATATACCCCAACATATTGTATATTGCTAAAATAAATAAATAAACCCTAACCACCCTAAATATATGGACAATATAATGTTATGTTTTTCATGTTTAATTAATACCCCCAATATGAATGGGCGTGGTATAATATTGCCCCCCTAATGAAGACCCTGTGCTCTGATACCAATTGTTAGAAAAACAGGATCGCAGAGCGATAACAATAAATAGAAATGAAAATATATCACACACACATTACAAGAGAGACACAGATATATCATGGTTCACCCCAACTTGGGCTACGTCCACACTGAATTTGCCAGTCCTTATTATTATTACCGTCCAGCAAGGTGAAGGGATACAACCTGCAGCACAACCACTGCACTTCCTCTTCACTGTCTCACAGTCTCTCTCCTGATCTTAGAGATTTGTACAATGCATAAAACCTAATACATCATTACCCTAGCTGTATGACAATGTCTTTCTTTTATAAGGGATATATAATGGGAAAATACCATGGGTTACCCAAAACCATGGGCCCGTAAAACAACCCCATAAATTTCCTTCGGGGGCTTTGCCCCATAAACCCCTTTCTTGGGGGCATTGCCCCCAAACCCCCGTCGGGGGACCACTGGCCCCCAGATCCCCCAGCCAGGGGGGATAGTCCCCCCTGGAACCTCATGGGGGGGCGATGCCCCCCCACACCCCCCCGCTGGGGTGAGTGTACATTCCACCTACATATCATATAAAACTAGGGTACAAACACGGCTAAATAATAATATCTCTGAATCTGGAGATCAGGCTCCACAACCAACATAACAGAGGAGGGATGATGAAACTCCTAGAAATGGAACAGTAGGGGCAAGAGAAGGAAACACTACTATAGAATTGTCAAAAGCGAATCCCCCCATTGTGTTAACTTGAAAAAAGAGATTTGCAAGTCGTGTATGAAATCCCAAATGGCGTCACCTAGATGTACTTATGTTTTTCACTACCTTGATTGCTGTGGTGAATACAAAGTTTCCAGAAGTTGGTAATCTGCTTTTGAGAATAATTATTTTCCAGCTTAAAAGGGCACTCAAACGCAATGACAAGGTTGGTTTGCCTTTATCTTATTAACTAATTTTTGGCCTTGTCAATTCCTGTTTTATTCTGAAACTATCTTTTGCATGATATGCTTATTTTATGTTTAACTATTATGCAGCCTCTGTTATTGGCAACAACAAAATTCATAGCTCATCTAGCGAACGAACAAGTTGCAGATGATATCATTACTTTGGATGAGCTAAAAACTCGAGTCTATTTTATTGTGATTGGAGCAACAAACCGCCAAATAGTATTGACCCATGCCTTATAAGGTTTGGAAGGTTTAAGTTGTGTATATAAACACTATGGTGCAATGTTGTCTTTTTATCTTTATTTTTTTTATTTATCATAAATAGTGTATAAATAACAACATGTTAAGAATTTTTTGATAGTTAGAAACTTGGGGTGACACCCTCATATACCTTGCGTGTCTTATGTCTCTTGCATATTTGGATAAATGTTAGAAACTTATAAAACCCCAATGTCAAGGATGAAGATTTTTGCATATTATTATCAGCAATATGACCTTCAAAAAGATTTGAAACAACTCTTGTATCATAATCATCACTATTAAAAACATCTGGATTGGTACCAAATGCATTTAAAGTATCATGATTATCAACTTCAATATCCAAATTTTGAAAAACCTCCTGCTGTAAAACAGAATTAGGAAAAGATACAACTCACAATAAAGCATCTTATTCTTCCTTAGCCTTATCATTCTCTTCATGTGAGTTTGAAGTAGTAGGTACGTAAAGAGCAAGATCTAAAGTGTTCTCAATTACACAATCATCGATATTACCATCAACTATGACTTGAAAATCTTCTTCAAAAGTAGCAATAGAAAAGATTTCATTCTCCTCCATATCTTTATGAATATTTTCATTTCCATCCTCACTACTAGAATAAAAAACATGCTGAATATCTTAATGAAACTCCTCACAACAATGCTCAATCAGAAATTCCAATGTGGTTATGAACAGACCCTAGTATGTGAAGTTCCAATGTGGTTATGAACCGACCCTAGTATGTGAGTTCTTCCCTTAGACACTTGTATTGACATTCAAATGCTTTTATGGAATTGGTGAAAGACTCGGCTATGACACTTGTATACATGAAATGTGAACTCAAGAAATTAGCTCAATGGCATATTTGGTGAAGGCTCGATGAACTTAACGCTTGGACCTGACGCATATATGTTCAATGGTAAGTGGGGGCTATGACTTTCACGTTGAGTTGAAAATGGATGTGAAATGGACAAAAGACCCAATTTTTTAATAATAAACATTTAACCCTTTTTGGAATCAACGTGAGCACGAAACATATGGGTGGGTAAAGGAAATAAAGTGAAAAAACCCTTTTTTATATTTTTAAACCCAAATCATTTAAATAATAAAATTAATATAAAATAATTTTATATTTAAAAATAATTATGATCATTTTCCCAATAAAATTGAAGAAAGACAACCAATACTCTAACCCATATGAATTAACAGCATATTTGACGGAGTTTGGTGCATGGATTTGAGGCTTCGTACATTCCAACAACCGAAATTGAGATCCCCTTATATGCAAGGTGTCGGAATCTAAAAATTTGATGGATTACATCTTAGCACCAACATTACATTTTTTTCCAAAATAAAAACAGAGTAAACCCATTAAAAAATAGAAAAAAATAAAATTGTAGGAAAATAAATATCTACCTTAAATCCTTGCATAGAAAAGGTTGACCAAAATTTGTTTGAATCTTTGCATAGAAAACATTGACCAAAATGTGCTTAAAAACCTGTCTGGAACCTTGAACCTTTATCTAAACACATATATTTGGAACTCGGTGAGGAGTATTTCCCAATCCTGCCAACTATGGCACTTATAAATGATTCTTAGCCTACATAGTTTCCAGAATTCAACTACCATAATTTATTACCCATTTCTTTTTTTCAATGGTTCATGACTGTATTTGAGTATGCCCATTCTTACTAATGCATAGATCCAAGTATTCCATCTTTAGAGAAGGAGAGACATATTTTATAGACCATAATAGATGGGTAATTTCAGAAGATTGGTAGTTACAAGAGATTTAGAGAAGTACGGAGAGATAGATTTTATAGACCATAATAGATGGGTAATTTCAGAAGATTGGTAGTTACAAGAGATAGATAGTTCCGGGGATGACCCTGTACCTACTAAAGATGAATAAATGGATGCTCCTTGGTGAAGTGGACTCTAAAGGATGATACTCAAGACATATGAATGGATGAAGGTATCACTAAGTGAGCTCTTCCACCATGCTTTATACTCATTCCCGTGGGCCGTGAGTCTGTAATATCCTCTCCCAAGGCTATATATATCCTATTTTTGATCTATGTCTCCCGATTGGCACTAGTAACATCTATGATTGGAATCCACCGCATAGATAGAAGTTTGAACACAAAATAAGAAGTCTCATTCAAATGAATAAAGAGCAACTATGCTTTTATTTCAGGCAATTAAGCTATTCAAACAAACAAATTAACAATACCCAAATAAATCGAGGCTCCATTTTACTTTTGTGATCTAAAAATAGTCATACGTAGATTTCCCAAAGCGCCACAGGTTTGATCATCTTCACAGGCATACCATTTATACAAAGAATTGGTAATGGCTGGAGGTATGACAATTGAACCAATCGAGATTCTAGAGTCTCAAACTACTCCTAAAACCATTTAAAACCATTCCAAAATTGTCATGAAAATCATGAATTATGCAATTTGATGTGAACACAGACAACCTAATTCCCTTTTACGTCCACACAATATTCAAATCCATGAAGATCACCTGTCTAATCCATTTCATCGATTGGAAATTTCTCCTATACACATATTTAATTTCCATCACCATATCTCTACAGTTCAAAACTTGTCCTTGATGACTTTGTTGCCAGCTAGGTCTGGATTCAAATCACAGAATATTTTTGCCAACTACTTGTATGTGATGTCGCGTCACAGTACTCTGTGTGGAGGATTGAGGATTGATTTGGCATTAGAGCTTGATCGATTTGGTATTTTAATAGATCTCTCCTTAATCACTTGTATCTAATCTGTATGAAATCATTTATGATAGTGGTACAAAGATAAATAATGTTATAAATTCTCATAATCTTGGTACAATGGTAAGATGTGACAAAAAATATTAACCCATTATCCTACGGCGAAAGGTAAGCATCGAGCTGCAAAGCATTAAATGTGACAGCTCAGTGATTCTCCATATCCAATGGACCCTAAGCATGCCGCCCCATTTAATGCTCTATAGCTCAATGCTTAGCTTTCGCCTGATCCTACGCCCATTAACTTATTTCGTTTAATAAGAGATTTTTATATATACAATCTCTCCTCTCATTTGATGTATATGTTTGATAGCGTATATATCCACATTATATATTTGGAAAATATCTCCACAGTATTTTAACTTTAAGCTCCCAGTGTTAGATTGGCATAACATCGTCCTATGTCACTCCTTTTTTCCTGCCCATTGATCATACTACACATTCATACGACTTTCTCCTTTCTCGATATCTCCTGCCCATTTATCCTACCACACGCTACTAAGAGTCCATCGGCAGCAGGGTTGGAATTTGATGAGCATTTTGCCCGTTAAATACAGCCAAATATTTCATGTAACCGTCCACCCAAACGGCAAATTAATTATTGGAAATGTCTTTTTGACATTTAATCATTTATACAAAATGTCATTAGTTTCCATTTCCCTTGCTTTAGCTAGAAGCCACGAGGGTGAAGCTGGTGTTTTGGTTAGCATTTCCAAGTCTCAATTCCCTACTAGGCTACGAATCCTACGACTCTATGTGACAGGGCTATTCCATAATATCGAATTCTAATGTTACAGCTAGAAATATTGAATTTTGATGTTACAGTTGTGGCTTGAAGGGTAGAGCTTATTCCCAAATCCGGACGAGGGATAAACCAAGTGGCATACTCCAGAGCATGCGCTCATTAATGAATCCATTGTGAAGGAATTAACTCATTTATGCCATATCCATCTACCACCTCCTCCGCAGAATAGATGTCGGTTCATGGATGATGGTATTGGTAAATTGGAAACTAGTAATGGCGCTCGAATTCAAAGAGTAAGGATTCAAATGAACGCTGCCACCTGCTAGTTCTACTGACTTGCAAGTTGGAGGAACGCCACCGAATTGCAATGCTAGCACTTTCATTGCCAAGGAGATCTCCTTCGGTCTCTGCTGGTAAGTCTTAATTCTCACTCTCTCTGCAACAAAATATTTAGCTCAAACCTTCAATCATATATTTAGTTCATACCTTCAATCGTAGAGAAACACAAGACCAATTTTAACTAAGAGATTTTGAAAACGAAACAAAAACACTGCTCGGGGGGCCTCAACCCACCCATAGATACTGGACAAGGACCTAGAAGCTAAACAGGATATCCCTTTTGAACCTTAGCTTAGATCAACAGCTGTAGATAGAGCTCCGGTTAAAGAGCCCTGGTTTAAAAAGACCTGGTTTAGATAGCCCCGGTGAAAGAGCTTGGTTTAAATAGCCTGATTGAAATAGCGTTGTTGAAAGAAAAAATCCCTATAGATAGAGCCTGTTGAGAGACTCGTTTAAAGAGTCCTGTTTAAATATAAATAATCTCATCGAGACAAATTTTATCCAACAGATTCACTAACATTATCTCATCCAGCATTGGTGAATCTATCAAATATTAACTTAGACTTTATATTTTGAGAGTCATCATAGCTTGTTGGACATTGATACCCATTCGTCGGAGGTGAAAGCAAAGGCATAAGTTGCAGTAGAACCAACAACACCAGTAGCATTAAAGCTATAACTAGCGGCATCTAAGCAAGTAGAAAGGAAACCTGTATCGGGGCATAATAATTTTTAAAAGTGAAATGCACACAGTTTTAGGCCATAATAATATTAGGCCCAAAATTGTTGAACTCGGCTGATTTTGCTTGTTTTTTCCTCGAATTAGAACTGGATTTTTTCTTCTTACACCCACCTTGAACCTGCACTATTATATCCTCACGTAATGCATTCATTGACGCCTATTCAAACAAACAATACTTTGAGACAATTGCACACATAGATGCTAGATTATAGTGACCATGAAATAGGTATGTCTTGCAAATTTATAAACAACTATTTTCACCATTCATACTCCACTGAATTGATTATGAAAACAACATGGCACAAGCACAAGCATATGTTGAGAGAGTTGTCTTAGGATAACTTGGTAAGAGCAATGTTCCACATGTACTGTAGACTCTCTATCCACATATTTTTCACATTTTTTCTGTTGAGAGGCTACCCAAGTTGGGAAATTATTCCACTGGGAAAGGAACCCTCTAAGCTCATTCTTAGATTTTCAACCCAACTTACTTTTGAATCCAGAAACAAAAACAAGAAACTAAACCCTTGGGCAATAACCAAAAAGAAGAATGAATCACTGGTTGAATTGACGATGGCTAGGCCAAAGAAAAACAAAGTCAAGGTGAATTTTTGCCATTGTTGGACCTGCACATCGACTCATGGGAATTTCACAACTGCTGGAAACATAAAACGATTTATGGGCAATTATATAAGTGTTGGGCATAAAATTCGATTTATGGGCATCTATATAACAACAAGGGAGGGAGATGAAACTCGACTCCCATTGATAAACCATCTTGGAAGCATAAAAATTGATGCTTGAAACCCTCGATTTCGACCTCCATTCATAACCCACTACCATGCAAATCACAGAATCTTGAGATCCATTGAAAGGGAAAATAATTCCCAAACTGTAGGGAGACTTCAATTCGAAATTCAGCCCATGCTCTTCTTTTAGGGGCGGTTCGTTGCACCCATAGCATACATACTGCACATATGCATGGCCTAGTCCCGAGTCCCTCCCTTCATCTTTTCATTAAAAATGCAATAGTTGCATTATAAATTGCCTGAAAACACCTACATGTGGAAGAAAGAAGAAAGAACACTCGTGGAGGAAAGAAGAAAGAACACCTATAGGTGGAGGAAATCTAGTTCTTGATGTGAAGAGGGTGTCTTAGTTGCTATAAAACTAGGAAGCAGCTACACTCTACTATATTTTGGGTATACTTTGTAGTTTTGAAATAAGCACCAAAAGATTGGGTTATGATTTGGTGTGACTAAAGTGTTTCAAGTTTATGAAATGGTAATGATATGGCTTGCATTAAAATGAGTGTTTGTGAATTGGTAATTTTATGGTTTGCTTTAAAACTAGAGAAACTATATGAGAAATTAATTCAAATTTCAATAACTTTAATAGATATTTTCAATTATTTTTCAAAATTTAGAAATTGAGTTCTTAGATATTTGTTAACTTAAAAATTTATTTGAAAAATGTAAGTTTCAACATAGTTAAATAATTCATAATAAACCCATAATTTTACACACGTTCATAGTACTTTATAGATAGATGTACTTTATAGATTTATGCATTGTATCAAGATGTAGATTAAGCATTTAGCATTATAATTAGATAACCTTGTTGAATTTTCATTTTATTTAAAACTTGGAAATTAAGTTAAGTTGAAAAAAATTGAGTTTCTAACATAGTAAAATAAATCAGAATTTTGATATATGCATGGTAGCACAATAAATTTTTTATTGAGATTTATTTTTAATCCATTTCATTCAAAACTTGAAAATTGAGTGTTTAAGTGTTTGAAAATTGAGGTTTTAGGTATTTTTTTGTAACCAACCCCAAACAATTATTGATCGAAGTAGTTTTTAACTTAAAACTTAATTATGGAAGATTAATTTTTTAATTAAAACTTCATTATCGAAATTTTAATTTCTGATCAAAACTTCATTCTTGAAAGTCAAAATTTTGAACAAACCGTTCTTTGTTGGGGAGTATAAGAATCAAAAAAGTAAAAAAAAATTGTATTACGGGCAAAGTTGAATACAAATTCCAACCCTGCTCGGCAGCCAAGAAATGGCGGCCGTGTACTCCCACTTTAGTTTGCTTTTTTAGAGTGAAAAGACGTGTAGATATGATGAACTCCTCAACCGAAAGGACCTGTAGATGTGACCAACCGATTTGAAAATGTCAACTTAAATCCAATCGAGTAAAAGAAAGGAATAAAACGGACATTCCGGATGATATTTTGAACCCTGATTCCTCTGTAACCACCGCCTCGTTGCCTTTTCTAATCTCGGAAGACGATGCCATTCCTTCTATAAAAGCCCCACTTCATTGCATTTCTTTCCTCAGACTCATACTTGTGATCAAGATCTATGGATATT
The DNA here is from genome assembly GCA_027924585.1 of Larix kaempferi. NCBI lineage: Eukaryota > Viridiplantae > Streptophyta > Pinopsida > Pinales > Pinaceae > Larix > Larix kaempferi. Next base: position 18,942,347 of record BSBM01000269.1, on the reverse strand, counting down.
GATCATAGCATGCAACGCTTCTCCCCGCCAAAAGCAGAGGGAGACTGCAACGTTAGCCCGAGAAGAAGACTAATATCTGCATTAAGTATGCTGATTCTGAATCCAGTACTCCTCTCCATTTCTCCATCCCTTGAATTGATTACTAATGGCTTCATCATTGTGTTAAAATCATGGATTGAATTTGAGTTATTGCAGGTGGGAGCAGCGTGGATTACTGCAAGAAGAGTGCTGCTGCTGTTCATGACATCTCTGCTGATGAAGAAGATCTCATAAATAGGCTTCACAAGCTTCTGGGTGACAGGTGATTAGGTCAAACTCATACACATGGGTGACAAGTGATTAGGTCAAAATCATACATATTCATTCATGTTTTGATGGGAATTGAATTATATGAATGTTGTGTCGCAGGTGGGCACTGATTGCGGGTCGGGTTCCATGGAGAGGAGCGGAGGAAATTGAGAATTACTGTAAAATGAGATACACAGCCACCACCTCTTCTTCACGCTCTTGAATCTCTCTTTCTCTCGCCAATCTGTAGTGTGCAACACAGTGTCTATGCGATATTTATTACTCCAGGAGATTATGCAGGGTGCTCCGGGTGTAGCTTAATAACCTGTTAATCAGAGTTGATTAAGTACACGTTGATCCACTATATACAATTGATCCAGTCAAAGAAGAAGCACTTGTTACAGATCCAGTTCATTAGCTTACAGCGCCACCAACAGTAAAGGCAGGGTACACACAGCAAAAGCAAGAAGTGGTTGATTCAGTTTACCAAGTAGAATCTTTGGTTATGATGATTGTGTTGAATGAACCAGTAGTCTACAGGTTAATACTATCTTATTGTGTGTTGTGTGGCGACTTTACGTTAATGATAGAAGTGTATAACATATGCAGAAGGATCTGTTTTGAAAAAAAATGGTTATCCAATAAAGGGAGGAGCTGTTTTGGAAAGCAATAGTCTAATGGTGAGAGCTTTGACCTATCAACCTTCAGCAATGGGTGCCATAGAAAGTCCATTTTATATCCTGTTTGGAATTGTTAGGAGTAAAATGAACATAGAACATGAAAATATCACACAAGTACTCTGCAATAAAAAGTATTTTGTATCCATTTTAAATTTATAAAATAGATTATTTGGAATTTTTGGGAGAAAAATGAACATAAAACATGAAAATATCACACAAATACTTTGTAATAAAAAGTATTCTGTATCCATTTTAAATTTATAAAATAGATTATTTGAAATTGTTGGAGAAAAATGAACATAGAACATGAAAATATCACACAAGTACTATGCAATAAAAAGTATTTTGTACCCATTTTAAATTTATAAAATAGATTATTTGGAATTGTTTGGAGTAAAATGAATATAGAACATGAAAATATCACACGAGTACTTTGCCATAAAAATTATTTTGTACCCATTTTAAATTTATAAAATACATTATTTGGAATTGTTTAGAGAAAAATAAACATAGAACATGAAAATATCACACAAGTACTTTACAATAAAAAGTATTTTGCACCCATTTTAAATTTATAAAATAGATTATTTGGAATTGTTTGGAGTAAAATGAACATAGAACATGAAAACCCAAGTAATTTGCAATAAAAATATTTTGTACCCATTTTAAATTTATTAAATAGATTAGGTTAACAAGTACAATCATTAAGTGTTTGAACCAAGGATAGAGTTACTTACCACCATGACCAAGCTATTTCAGCTTTCTGGCAATGAATACAAGATTAGAAGAGCCCTAACTTCATCATCAAAGTCCACACTTACAGAATTTAGCATCCACCTTCAGACATTTTCATATTCAATAAACGCTTCATTAGAAATACCTTGTTGGAGGCCGAGGGTTTCTCATACAGCTTCCCAGTGCACTCATCAAACCCTCCGTTGTCATTTCTTTTGAGATATTGAAAGCCACCGAAGAAGCTAGGCTCAGTCGTATTGTTCCCACAGCCTTTCTGTTAAGAACTTCCCATTCTTCATCCTTCATGGCTGCTCGCTGCTTTGCTCTTCCTCCCAACGGTAGGAATAGATCCTTCTGGTACAGATAGTCCTCCATTTGCATCTTCCATAACTGGAAGTTTTGGTTGTTAAACTTCTCGACCTTAAACTTTCCTTCTTCCGCCATTGCTCCCACTCGAACCAGAAACCCTAGCTTCCTGCGGGTTTATCCTCCAAATAGACCTTTGGCTCTGATACACGGGGGCTTCACTCAATAAATAGCTATCATATCACGTTCATTGTGGGATATGAAAAAATACACCTAATTTCACTAAATATTGGAAAATACCTTCCAAAATCGTTTTTTTTAACTCCCTCCCAATATGCCTTCCCAATTTAAAAAAACCCTATTTTCACTAGATAATGTATGTATCAATTTTTTCATTGACATTTTTTATACCCCATATGCATTCTACAATGCACCTTGCTTCTTTCAATGTATATCGTGGATGCACATTACTTCACCCACAATGCAATTACTCAACCACATATCATTATGATTTGCAATATCTAATGGTCTAATGAAGAGATAGGAGATCATTTCTTGTATGTCACTAGAGCCAATACACATAGTACAACATTTAGATTGCATGTTGCAGTTCCCCAATCGCTGACTAAGTCTGTTGTGGGCTAGGTATCCAAGCTCCCATGGCCTGTAACAAGCTTTAGGAGGATGAGTAAACCTCCCAAGGCCTGTAATAGGCATAAGTGCTTGGGTATTCAATCCCCCAAGGCCTATAGAGGGCCTATAATAGGCCCTGGAGGTTTAGAGCCTCCCAAGGATATTGGTAATAACTGGCTGAGTGCTATTGGTAACAATTGGCTGTCAATGACCACTGTCTCTCGACTATGATCCATTGGAAACCCAATTCACCACGAAACCCCTGGCCTCAAGCATGCCTCAAGATGCGATTTCCCTGCGTACTGGTAAGCTTGAGCTTTTTTAGAGTGAAAAGACGTGTAGATATGATGAACTCCTCAACCCAAAGGACCTATAGATGTGACCAACCGATTTGAAAATGTCAACTTAAATCCAATCGAGTAAAAGAAAAGAATAAAACGGACATTCCGGATGATATTTTGAACCCTGATTGCTCTGTAACCACCGCCTCCTTGCCTTTTCTAATCTCGGAAGACGATGCCATTCCTTCTATAAAAGCCCCACTTCATTGCATTTCTTTCCTCAGACTCATACTTGTGATCAAGATCTATGGATATTGATCATAGCATGCAACGCTTCTCCCCGCCAAAAGCAGAGGGAGACTGCAACGTTAGCCCGAGAAGAGAACTAATATCTGCATTAAGTATGCTGAATCTGAATCCAGTACTCCTCTCCATTTCTCCATCCCTTGAATTGATTACTAATGGCTTCATCATTGTGTTAAAATCATGGATTGAATTTGAGTTATTGCAGGTGGGAGCAGCGTGGATTACTGCAAGAAGAGTGCTTCTGCTGCTCATGACATCTCTGCTGATGAAGAAGATTTCATAAATAGGCTTCACAAGCTTCTGGGTGACAGGTTATTAGGTCAAACTCATACACATGGGTGACAAGTGATTAGGTCAAAATCATACATATTCATTCATGTTTTGATGGGAATTGAATTATATGAATGTTGTGTCGCAGGTGGGCACTGATTGCGGGTCGGGTTCCATGGAGAGGAGCGGAGGAAATTGAGAATTACTGTAAAATGAGATACACAGCCACCACCTCTTCTTCACGCTCTTGAATCTCTCTTTCTCTCGCCAATCTGTAGTGTGCAACACAGTGTCTATGCGATATTTATTACTCCAGGAGATTATGCAGGGTGCTCCGGGTGTAGCTTAATAACCTGTTAATCAGAGTTGATTAAGTACACGTTGATCCACTATATACAATTGATCCAGTCGAAGACGAAGCACTTGTTACAGATCCAGTTCATTAGCCTACAGCGCCAACAACAGTAAAGGCAGGGTACACACAGCAAAAGCAAGAAGTGGTTGATTCAGTTTACCAAGTAGATTCTTTGGTTATGATGATTGTGTTGAATGAACCAGTAGTCTACAGGTTAATACTATCTCTATGGTGTGTTGTGTGGGGACTTTACGTTAATGATAGAAGTGTATAACATATGCAGAAATATCTGTTTTGAAAAAAAATAGTTATCCAATAAAGGGAGGAGGTGTTTTGGAAAGCAATAGTCTAATGGTGAGAGCTTTGACCTATCAACCTTCATCAATGGGTGCCATAGAAAGTCCATTTTATATCTTGTTTGGAATTGTTAGGAGTAAAATGAACATAGAACATGAAAATATCACACAAGTATCCATTTTAAATTTATAAAATAGATTATTTGGAATTGTTGGGAGAAAAATGAACATAAAACATGAAAATATCACACAAATACTTTGTAATAAAAAGTATTATGTATCCATTTTAAATTTATAAAATAGATTATTTGAAATTGTTGGAGGAAAATGAACATAGAACATGAAAATATCACACAAGTACTTTGCAATAAAAAGTATTTTGTACCCATTTTAAATTTATAAAATAGATTATTTGGAATTGTTTGGAGTAAAATGAATATAGAACATGAAAATATCACACGAGTACTTTGCAATAAAAAGTATTTTGTACCCATTTTAAATTTATAAAATACATTATTTGGAATTGTTTGGAAAAAAATAAACATAGAACATGAAAATATCACATAAGTACTTTACAATAAAAAGTATTTTGCACCCATTTTAAATTTATAAAATAGATTATTTGGAATTGTTTGGAGTAAAATGAACATAGGACATGAAAACACAAGTAATTTGCAATAAAAATATTTTGTACCCATTTTAAATTTATAAAATAGATTAGGTTAACAAGTACAATTATTAAGTGTTTGAACCAGGGATAGAGTTACTTACCACCATGATCAAGCTATTTCAGCTTTCTGGCAATGAACACAAGATTAGAAGAGCCCTAACCTCATCATCAAAGTTCACACTTACAGAACTTAGCTAATTTGTAACCATATTAAACTCATTTAAATGATAAGTAACAGATCCACCTTCAGACATTTTCATATTAAATAAACACTTCATTAGAAATACCTTGTTGGAGGCCAAGGGTTTCTCATACAGCTTACCCAGTGCACTCATCAAACCCTCCGTTGTCATTTCTTTTGAGATATTGAAAGCCACCGAAGAAGCTAGGCTCAACCGTATTGTTCCCAAAGCTTTTCGGTTGAGAACCTCCCATTCTTCGTCCTTCATGGTTGTCGGCTGCTTTGTTCTTCCTCCCAATGGTAGGAATAGATCCTTCTGGTACAGATAGTCCTCCATTTGCATCTTCCATAAATAGAAGTTTTGGCCATTAAACTTCTCGACCTTAAACTTTCCTTCTTCCGCCATTGCTCCCACTTGAACCAAAAACCCTAGCTTCGTGCGGGTTTATCTGCCAAATAGACCTTTGGCTCTGATACACGGGGGCTTCACTCAATAAACAGCTATCATAGCACATTCGATTGTGGGATATGAAACAATACACCTAATTTCACTAAATATTGGAAAATACCTTCCAAAATCGTTTTTTTTAACCCCCTCCCAATATGCCTTCCCAATTAAAAAAAACCTCTATTTTCAATAGATATTGTATGTATCAATTTTTTCATTGACATTTTTTATACCCCTTTAGATTTCTACCTAGTATATTGATATGATACCTCTCTTATGACCCCATATGCATTCTACAATGCACCTTACTTCTTTCAATGTATATCGTGGATGCACATTACTTCACCCACAATGCAATTACTAACCACGTATCATTATGATTTGCAACATCTAATGGTCTAATGAAGAGATAGGAGATCACTTCTTATATGTTACTAGAGCCAATACACATAGTACAACATTTAGATTGCATGTTGCAGTTCCCCAATCGCTGACTAAGACTATTGTGGGCTAGGTATCCAAGCCCCCAGGGCCTGTAATAAGCTCTAGGAAAATGACTAAACCTCCCAAGGCCTGTAATATGAATGAGTGCTTGGGTATTCAATCCCCCAAGGCCTATCAAGGGACTATAATACGCCCTGGGGGCTTAGAGCCTCCCAAGGATATTGGTAATAACTGGCTGAGTGCTATTGGTAACAATTGGCTGTCAATGACCACTGTCTCTCGACTATGATCGACTGGAAACCCAATTCACCACGAAACCCCTAGCCTCAAGCATGCCTCAAGATGTGATTTCCCTACGTACCGGTAAGCTCGAGCCTTGCCTCAACTTGATTTCTCATCTGGCCGTGATCCTGCCATCTCCATTTCGCGGATATTTGTTAGCCTGCCCATATAAAAAAAAACCCCAAAGTATTTTTTTATTATTACATTAAATAAAAAAACCCTTTGCCCCTTAATATATAAGCAAAATAATTTTTAGGTTTCATAAATATTTAATATCGCAATATGAATGAACGTGGTATTCTATTTCCTTCTAGTGAAGCCCCCATGGAGAAGACAGTCCCAGGAACACCACAAGAAAATGGTGTGTCAGAAAGGATGAACAAAACGATCATGGAGTGTGCAAGGTGTATGAGATTGCATGCAGGGTTACCCTTACATTTTTGGGCAGATGCTGTAAATACTGTTGTTTATTTAATAAATAGAGGACCTTCAAGTGCTTTGGATGGTGGTATTCTAGAGGATGCATGGACAGATAAAAAGGTAAACTACTCATTTCTGAGAACCTTTGGTTGTGAAGCATTTGTCCATATTGATAAAGAAAATAGAACAAAGCTTGAAGCTAAATCAAAAAAATGTACCTTTATTAGATATGGGGTTGATGAATTTTGTTATCGTTTATGGGATTATAAAAATAAAAAAATCATCAGGAGTAGAGATGTAATATTCAACGAAAAAGGTCATGTATAAAGATCAGTTGCAGGGAAAGAAACAGGAAAAGGAAAACACAGAGTACACAGAACTTGATGAAATTGAAGAAAATGAAGTTCCAAAGGTGCCAGAAAATCAAGAACAACAGCAAGTACCTGAAACTCCTGCAACTACAAGAAGATCTACCAGGTTAAGTAGACTCCCTGAACGATACTCTCCTTCAATGTATTATTTGTTGATGACTGATGCTAGTGAACCAGAATGTTATGAAAAAACAATGCAGGTGGAAACTAGAAAGAAATGGGAGCAAGGCATGAATGAGGAGATGGACTCATTGGTAGGAAACCCAACTTGGGATCTGGTTCAGTTGTCTGCTGGTAAAAAAGCATTGCAGAACAAATGGATTTACAGGTTGAAGGAAGAAGAAGGTAAGAAGCGGTACAAGGCCAGACTTGTTGCAAAGGGGTTTGCACAGAAGAAAGGTATTGATTTTGATGAAATATTTTCTCCTGTTGTTAATATAACTTCAATTATGACTATCTTAAGTTTAGTGGCGGTAGAAGATTTGCATCTTGAACAGTTAGATGTAAAAACAACCTTTCTCCATGGGGATTTGGAGGAAGAGATATATATGTAGCAGCCACAAAGGTATGAGGTCAAAGGTAAGGAGAACTTGGTATGCAGGTTGAAAAAGAGTTTGTATGGCTTGAAGCAGGCTCCAAGGTAGTGGTATTTAAAATTTGACAGATTTATGACAGAACAAGGTTATAGTAGATGTCATTCTGACCACTGTGTTTATTTCAAGAAGCTAGACAATGAAAGATATATTATCTTGTTATTGTATGTGGATGACATGCTTGTTGTAGGGTCTAACATGCAGGATATAAATGTACTCAAAAGGAAGCTAGCTAATTCATTTGTGATGAAGAATTTGGGTGCTGCAAAGCAAATCCTTGGTATGAGAATAACAAGAGACAAGAAAAATCGCAAATTGACATTGTCTCAAAGTGAGTACATACAAAAGGTGTTGGAGAGGTTCAGAATGCAGAATGCAAAACTAGTTAGTACACCTTTGGCCAGCCATTTTGGTTTAAGTAAGGAAATGTGTCCCAAGACACAGGAGAGATAGATTACATGTCCAAGATTCCCTATCAATCAGCAGTTGACAGCTTGATGTATGCCATGGTGTGCACAAGACCAGATATTGCACATGCAGTGGGAGTTGTGAGCAGATATATGAACAATCCAGGTAAAGAACACTGGAGGGCAGTACAATGGATTCTTAGGTATTTGAGAGGTACCACCACTCAAGCATTATGTTTTGGAGTTTCAGACACTGTTCTACAGGGATAAGTTGATGTAGATATGGCAGGTGATAAGGATAGCAGGAGGAGCACCATAGGGTATGTGTTTACTGTAGGTGGAACATCAGTAAGGTGGATTTCGAAACTGCAGAAGGTTGTTGCACTTTCAACAATGGAAGCAAAGTATGTTGCTATTACAGAGGCTAGTAAAGAGAGGATTTGGTTGCAGAGGTTTATGGAGGAAGTGGGTAAGAAGAAGAAGGATAGCAGGTTGTATAGTGACAGCGGGAGTGTCATTCATCTTGTAAAGAACTCAGCATTCCATTCTAGGACTAAACATATACAGCTCAAGTACCATTTCATACGCTCTGTTCAGGAAGATGAACTGTTGAAGCTGAAAAAGATACATACTAGCTAGAATCCTGTAGACATGTTCACAAAGGTAGTGACCAGAGAGAAACTGAGTTCTTGATCGGTTTCAGTTGGCCTTTTAGCATGAAGGTGAAGAGGAGAAATTTTCCAAGTCCAAGTCCAGCAAGTGCAGCAACGGTGGAGTTGCTATTATCAGTCTCCAAGTGGGAGATTGTTGGTTGTGGAGCCTGATCTCCAGATTCAGAGATATTATTATTCAGCCGTGTTTGTACCCCAATTTTATATGATATGTAGGTGGACTGTACACTGACCCCAGTGAGGGGGTGTGGGGGGGCATCGCCCCTCCATGGGGTTCCAGGGGGGACCATCCCCCCTGGCTGGGGTGTCTGAGGGCAGTGCCCCCAAAGGAAAATTTTGGGGTTTTTTTACGGGCCCATGTTTTTGGGTAACCCGTGGTATTTTTCCATTGTATCTCCCTTATAAAAGAAAGACATTGTAATACGGCTAGGGTAATGATGTATTAGGTTTTATGCATTGTAAAGATCTCTAAGATCAGGAGAGAGACTGTGAGACAGTGAAGAGGAAGTGCAGCGGCTATGCTGCAGGTTGTATCCCTTCACCTTGCTGGACGGTAATAATAATAAGGACTGGAAAATTCAGTGTGGACGTAGCCCAAGTTGGGGTGAACCACGATATATCTGTGTCTCTCTTGTAATGTGTGTGTGATTATATTTGCATTTCTGTTTATTGTTATTTCTCTGCGATCCTGTTTTTCTAACATGTTCATGGTTACAACTATTAACCCTCGCATCTGGCTCCTTGTGTGAAAGGCCTGACCTTGATCTCTTGTAATTGTCCGTGATCGGCGTGATTCCCTCATTTGCAGTGAAACGGTTGGCGACCTTTGTTGTTTTATACTAACGTTGGCGTCAATTTACTTTTGTCGAAAAGTTTCGTCGGTAGTCGCTCGGCGTGTGTCGTTCAAATGAAGAAAAACTGTCAACGCAACTCGCACAACCGATGCGAAACTCTCAACGCAAATTCATCAAAATGATGCAAAAATTCACAAAACAACCGCGACATGTTTCGTCGTAAAATCATGAGTTGTACTTAGTCGAAAACTCACCCTTTTCTCGAAAATATTAGGCCAAAATCAAGATTACAAGACATTTGAAGGAACCACATAAGTTGTTAGTCGTGTTACCTCCACCTAAAAGGATTGTCAAATTCAGATTGTCCCCATTTGTTTCTGCATAAGGTGTCTCACCAACAACCACAATAGCCATGATAGACAATATCAGTAGCAAGGTCATTGATCATGGTACACCCTTGCTTCAATTCATTTCATCTTGAAAGTTCCTTGATGAGTTCTTGCTCTGACAGTCCATTTGCTAACAATCACTCTTAGATATGTGATCTTCTGAATATGAGAGTGCAGGAAAATATCCATATGGACATTAAAAGGCAAAGATATGTAATCAAATCTTCCTTGATGTTTTGAACTGCATACCTAACCCTTGAATATATTGAAATACATTATATCCTTGTGCTCATCTATGAGTGAAACCATGCATTCCAACAACATAATAGTCATTGGGAACAAATGCAACTACAAATCCAGTGTCAGAACCCGAAATTTCTGAAAAATTTAAAATTTTTATTATAACAATAAATGTTAGTTAATAGCATTCCTGGTCCTGTTTAATTTCAGTAACTAACATAATTTTGTTTAAAAGATTCTGTCTTACTACAAATGTGATTTCTGTGATTTTAAATGTTGACTGTTTTTGTTTCAAACTGCAAAGGGAGAGCTAGCCATAGCTGACTGGCTTACTTAGCTTATGAGCTAATGCATAATTTGTCTTTTGTTCGCAGGCACACCGGTGTAGTATGGATCACTGTGATTTAATTTTCTTTTGTAAGTATCAAACTTCTTTTCCCTGCACTGTATAAACTTAAAGAAGATCTATTTACTATTACTGGTTGTCGTGTAAGATAGTAAGGTTCTTTTCATGAAAATTTATACTTGAATTAAGATTGATAGTCTGCCTTGACATGGTATCTCTTATCCGGGACAGTATCATCAGGTTTTGCGATGAATTACAAAGTTTCCCGTCGTATCCAATGCGATATGAACATGACCTTATGTTAATGATGTAACTATCACTGTAACCATTTGTTTGTATCATGTTTAATGTCTGCATAAGGTGACGTTTACGTTATGTGATGTATTGTCAACTATTACCGGTGATTACTGCTGTGTTCATGTGTTATTAGCATGAGTGGGAGTTGTGACACCTCTAGCGATGTTCCAATATATTCATCTATGTTTCAAGGTCCCAACATCCACTTAGTATTATTGTTTAACTTGTGTCATCTAACTCTGTCTTGGTTTTAATCTATGTCCATGGTATGGACCTGTAGATGAATTTATGTTTAGACATCATGATAATAAATATTGTTATTTTCATTGTTGCTTAATTAACAATAGTATCGAGAGAAATATGATGATAGGACATAATAAACATGGTGTATCCCATCATATGGTTATGGTAACATTTCAAGGTTTTAAGGGACATGGAATTTTCACTTGAAAGTTGACTACATCATTGTTTAAATGATTGTAGGTAAATAAATAAGGTGCCCTTGACATTATTCGATGGTTTGGATTCAAAATATATATAATACAATGATTATCAATCATAGTGCTTCTCTATACGTTGAACAAGGTTTATATTCATGCAATGATTTGGAATCGGTGATCAATTATTCGAACTGCATCATACTATAGGAACTCGACCCATGTTACGTTGATAAATTACATGGCTACGTGGTTGGCTCTCCTCCATGCATTTGGTGATATATAAGCTAATAATGAAACCCTACCTGGTCATTGTCTTTGCCTTCGGGCTCGGGTTCTAAAGGGAGAAACCCTTCATGTCTGAACTCGTTAGTTTGGCATTGTAACAGGCTATTTGCTTAGGTTCTGGTTACGTTATTTTCATTCTTCTAATAGTATAGAAGTCTTGAGCTCTGAATTGGCGTCTGCTACATTTTCATTGTATCCTGGTCTCATTGTCATCACCATTTTTAGTCACCTGCTACTTAAAGCTTTCCACTGTCGCTGGTGTGAGTATGAGGCAGGGTTTCGCTGTTGTTTTTATCCAAGAGGTGATTGTGCATTTGGGTTTGGGGGTGTGCTTCTCGACTGGTTCATTCCCAGCTTAAGGGTTTCGTCTGGAATGTTGCCTGTCGCGGCTGTCAATAGAATAGTACTGGAAATTTCCCTTGCTCATCTAACTGACGAATGAAATGGGGTTTCGCTACGTGTTTCCACTGGTGGCTACCAGGTTGTCCACGGGTTGCTTCCTCCATGGCTCTGGTAAGATAATGGGTTCACAGTTTTGGTTTTGCACAGATTGTTTTAGATTTACACTAGTATTAACTACTCTCGGCATTCAATAATGTGATTAATATCTCTCGGCATTCGTTAATGTGCAGGTCACGCGGTTCTGAAGGTACACAGGGCTTCATCTCCAGCGCTGGCTCCTCCGGGTAAGCCTGGTTATCCACGGCTGTCTCTCCCTTTGTTGGTTTTGTTGTGCTAGGGTTGAGTTTGGAGGGGAACTCCTGTATAATGGGTTGTTATGGTTCTTGTGACATGGATACAGTCACATGTATAAATTGTTTTGTTTATAAAAGAAAGGGTTGATACCTGGCATGTCTATGGAGAACCATCCACGGCTCAGACTGTATGAGGCCAGGGTTGTTATTGTCATTGTATTTTCTATGTGTAGAGTTTTACCCACACTGTACAAGTTAATAGTTACGGTGATGTTGGGCCTGTCATGTGGCCGTGTATCATTCTGTGTGTTGATAAATGAATAGAGTGTTTAAAATATATAAGGATTGTTTTGCATTCTCCAATACTTGCAAGTATGATAACTCTGCTGTAGATGAATCCATGTATCTGTCTATCTGCGTTTTTTCTTGTATTTTGAGTGTTTAAACAAAAGAATACTGATGGTTTTCTACCATTACTGTAATGGTTAATTAGTATAGAGTAAACCCTGGCGAACTGGGAAATCTCTTTCGAATTAATATATACATGTAATAGTGATTGAGTCCGGTGGTGACTGGAAACGAGTTGGGAAATTTTGGTGTTTTGTTTTAAATATAGAATATAACTGTGGATAAGAAAATATACATAAACGATGTATAAAACCTCCTGTAGGTTCGGTCTGTCATATGAGGCATTTCTTTTCTTTTGTTTTCACCCTATCGATTTAATAAGGTCTGGCTACGGCCGTGATAAGTTTGCTATCCACTCCCAAAGGGTAATACTGAAAATGAGATAAGTCTTAATACAATAAATAATTATGAGGGTTGTAACAGCCAACAATGGCTACGCTCGTTGATGGCTTCCCTACGTTTAAAATGTGTGACTATAGATAAGACAACCTACGACAGAGCTGTGTATTTCATATAATACAAGCTCTATAATGAACAGTGATTCTATGCTTATGATTTGGATCGTGAAACAATAAAGTCTCTATGTACTAAGACTTGGCCTCGAGCCAGTCAAGATATTTGTCTTGTTTTATAATAACTCTGTTAATCTGTGTTGTGACAACATGGCTATAAATGCTATAGTATTAGGTAAACAAAACAAATTACAGTTTATGTGTTTGAAATTTGACTATGATTTTTATTTAATAAGATTGTATGGGAAGTTTTTAAACGATGAAACATGGTTGCAACCACATCTTTTGGATATTCGATAACTGTCAATGATATTCTGAGTAAAAATAAATAGAATGACATGAGTTTTGTTCTCCTTAGCTCGGTACAAAGAATGACCTGTATCTATAGTTGACTGAAATATGAAACAGATATATATATACAGGTATATTGCTCAAATAGAAACTATTCCTGTACATTTCTCTAGTAGGAAATATCTCACAGTAAATCTAAGATTTATCTATGTCTATTCTATGATTGTTTTAATAAATATAATTCTGGAATGATTACTGTTTAATATTCTGTTTATTATTTAACTATTAATAGAAATTCTAGAAATAAATAAACATGATATTTGACTACTGTAACAGTAACAAATATATTTTGCATAGGATAATTACTCTATTTACGTGATAATAGGAATTACAGAAAAACTGATCTACTGAAAATAAATACTGTTCAAAACACAGTTGAGATAGTCCATTCTACATTTAATTTATTAAATAAACAACAGGAAGAGTGGCAGAACCTGTTTCTATGGCAGACAATAACAGCGATGGGAGGCTGTTCCTCCCTACCAATTCCTGGAGAGTGCCCAAACAGCACTTCTCAGGACCCCCGAGCTTGCTCTGGTCTAACTGGCTGGAACTAGGTACAGCCAACAATTCCCTCAGCCAAAACAGCTATACTGGAACCAAGTTACTGCAACTTCCTGACTCAAAACACTTCCTTACTGTTTTCCCACTTCCTCAATGGGACTCCTGAATAGCATTCACCTGAATGTATTCTCCCTCTAGAACAATTGCTGACCCCCAGCTCAGTTCATTGAGTAGTATTTAAAAGATTGCCTAGGTCTTAGTTGGGTTAACTGTCATTAATGAGCCACCTGCTCAGATTCCACTTTCTTGGGGAATCATGACCCCAAAACATAGGGAAGTTGCCACCTGCAACTCAGGAAGTGTTTGAGGATGCTGCCACTTGTCTTTTGTCCTTCCACCTAATTCCATCCACCAGTTAGACCAGTAACCTCTTTTAACAGCTCTCCCATGTTGTTGTCTCCAGAATTTATTTATTAATAATAATTATTCAGAATTTACATTCCATTTCTGGAGACTCTGCTGAGTCATCCATTCCTACTTAGCATTAAATTTAACATAATGTCTCAGGAATATTAATAAATAATTACATTATTTTAATAAAATTGGGGTATGTGACATCCAGAATATTTTATATCCTTGTGCTCATCTATGAGTGAAACCATGCATGCCAACACCAGAATATTCATTGGGAACAAATGCAACCACAAATCTAGCCCTCTTGCATTATAATAAAGAGTCCAAATTAATTATGGTTCTTCTAGAAGATTGTTGCGATAAAGAACTTGAAGGGAAAAATCATTACAAAAGTGAGTATGAAAAAGATTTTCAAGAAGATAAAAAGCAACAAACAGTTGAGGAAGTTACTATCCCATATTATCATCAAGAAACCTTTATCTAAGAAGAATACCAAGAGACTCAAATGCCTTATAATACAACACTAAATTTCTCGTCAAACTACACCATGAAATCTAATCCACGATGAAGCCAAGACTTCATATACGTTGTAGTGTCGGAAACAACTATGAACACCATAGCACATCATAATGAACACCATTCCAACTTGACATCAATAGACATTCAATCTATTAGTCAGGTCAATATGATTCTTATAACCAAGTTTGTTTTAGTTGTCAATGTGTGTTTTGTAAGTCTCCTCTTTTGACTCTAATAATGGTAGCATGAACGATTCTTGTATATATTTCTATTTGACGTGCAACCAAAGTTTTTCTCATTAACTTTCACCCCTTTGCTCCGCAGGATGCTAAGAAACCCAGAGTGAGTCCTTAAGCTGAGCTGGCGTAAGAGCCATGCGCAAATTGTTGTTGAGATCGGAGGCCTTTGAAAACACTCAACATGTTAAGTTTAATAGCAAGAAGTGTTGGAAAAAATTTGTCTTTAGATTTTCAATGATTCTGCTCAATGGCCAATGGCTTCCATGCTCGCCACTTTTCTCGATGGCTATAGGCACGAGCTCCTCTCTTTACAAACTTCAAATTGGCTCC
The DNA here is from genome assembly GCA_027924585.1 of Larix kaempferi. Classification (NCBI taxonomy): domain Eukaryota; kingdom Viridiplantae; phylum Streptophyta; class Pinopsida; order Pinales; family Pinaceae; genus Larix; species Larix kaempferi. The sequence continues at coordinate 18,926,947 of BSBM01000269.1, read as the reverse complement.
AGATCTTCATCAGAATCAAATGACACTCTTAGTTCCTTTGAAAGAAACGCCCATGAGTGGCCTTGTACCGTCTCCCCCACCTCCTCCGTCGTTTTAGGGTTTACGTATCAGTTCATGAGTTATTTCACTTAGTTTATGATGATCATGTTATCTTTTTCGATGGTGCAACTACTGTGGGACATTGTGCAGCTGGGGGGGCTATTATACTTAATCAAGAACATTATTATACCTTTCGGCTTAAATGTGGCAGGGGCACAAATATGAAGGTGGAACTCCTAGCACTTTGGTGTTCACTTCGGCTGGCAAATTATTTTGGTTTACCAAGGATCGAAATATATGGGGACTCTCGGGTTACCATAAAATGGGTCAAAGGTGAATACAAATTGAATGTGACAGCTTTAACACATTGGTGCAACAGGATCATGAGTGAAATTGATAAATTAAACAACCTTATACTTGAACATATATATCGAGAGTATAATCACTTGGCAGACAAGATGTCAAAACAAGCTTTTGAAGGTGAAGATGGCTTTCTGTTTTGGGAAGAATATCTTGAAAAGACGGTCCATGGAAATGGTTCATTATATTTTATGGATTAACATATTTTTTTGGTTAAAAGGTTTAAATATTGAGAGATCTAGAATCGATATTGTGATGATATTGAATACTCTGAAAACTTTTGTAAGGATATCTGAACTGAAGAGATGAAAAACGAGATCAGTGTCAGGTGATGACTGATCTATCATTGTACTGTTTGATTCACATTTTTTTGAATATCAATAGTACACTTTTTTCCGCTGGAAAAAAATAAAATAAAAAATCCATTATAACTGAAAGGGTTTAGTATGAGGAATTCTTATGTATGTTTCATAAAATTCCGTTTAAATTAAATATACTCTTCCACGATTCCAATTATAAGATAAGAAAAGATTCTGACATTCCGTTTATGCAATGAAATACGTCTTTAAATTTGTGAGCGAATGAGTGATGTTTATTTTTATTGAAGGGACTTTTTCCAATTTAGAAAATGGTTACATGTTTATATTCAAATGAAATGGATAAATTTTTTAAAAGGCGGGTTCATAATAAAACTTATAGGAAAACTCTCATCGAATGTGATTTCGAGGATCTTTTCTTTAAAAAAAATGAATATAGTATTAAAATATACATTAATATAGCTAAAATATTAAAAACAAAAAATAGCTAAAGTATTAATTTAATTAGATATAAGTTTTTTAAATATTTTAAGGCAAAGGAAAAATCTAAAAAAATAATATAATTAAAATATATTAAAATTTTAAAATGGTAATGAATTTTATATTAAAATTTAAAAAAAAATATTAATTTAAATACAAATGGATATTTGTTTTTTTTAATCTTTTAATATAAAGGAAAAATCTAAGAAAAAGAATAATCTAAATGAAATGTATTAAAATTTTAACATTGTAATTAATTTTATATTAATTTATTTTGAAAAATATTGTACATTAACTTAGAGGGAAAATCTCAAAAATTAAGCCTCAAATCTCACGTCTCCTTAATATTAAATATATATTAAAAGAGTAAGCTAAACTCTAGACCGAATGCACCAAGAATCTGGCGATTTTTCCGGCGAAAATCGGGCTGAAATTGTTTAAATGACAGTTTTGGGTTCCGGTGAAATTCGCCGGTAAAGGTGCATTCGGTCTAGAGTTTAGCCCATTCCTTACAATACTATCAAATGTTGCTATAAACCACAGAAACTATTTTTTTAATACAATGATTTACTTTGTTTAGGATTTAACAATATTATAAAATAAGCGAAACTAATTTGTTAATGTAAATTTAACAATATAATAAAAAAAGAAGAGAATAAATTTATGAAATTATAATAATAAAATAATTTATTTTAAAGAAATTAGTGAATTAAATTTTTTGGTAAAAAATAAATGATTGAATTAATTCATTGCATGGCAATAGGCAATGTGGTTTAAAGACAAAGTTCTGTAAGATCACCTTCTTCTTATGTTATTATATCATTTGTTCTGGCTATTTTAGCTTATATCATTTGAAACCCTTCCATTAGTGAATTACTTCTGGATATAGAAAAGGACGAGGTTAGGATTCCACTGGTTTCCTCAATCAAAAGCCTCTTGACCTGCCACTACAATAGAGTCAAAAGGTGTTGTAGTTCGTATGCACTCACCTAGATTGTTCTTAGTTTCTTCAACTATGCATATGTTTTTTTCTTTCATTCTGCATTCTCAAATCATAAATATGAATATCAGATTGGATACCTACGCTGCACATTAGAACATCTTTTCAAGCATAGCATATTTTGTAACACAATATAGAATATATAAAATACATCAATTGTACATTGTTACCAGCTTACTAACAAGGCCTAGGTTCCAAGCAAAGAGCATCAAGTATTTCTCCCAAGTCACTACTCAATCCATTGTAACAATGATAAGAAAATGTGTTACTCATCTGTTTCAGAACTACAAGGCCCTAAGATATATCAAAAAACAAGACCTATAAAGATATCTAGCTATAACAGCTGCCACCTTTTCTGGATATAGAAAAGGACGAGGTTAGGATTCCACTGGTTTCCTCAATCAAAAGCCTCTTGTGAAAATATTTTCAAAAACAATTTACGGTGTGAATTTCTTTCATTTCTTTTGGGTTGTGTGTACTTCTTTTGGTGCTCTAGTAGATAAAGGAATATTGGTTCTGCCTCTAAACTTGTTCCCACCATGAATTTGCACTTTTTTTCCACATATGATGTAGTTGTTTTTAAGACTACTGCACCAAAGCTATTACAGAATACTATTAACAAGTGTCTGCACTTGGATTAAAAACAAGGAACACACCAGTTCTTTAACGATCCTCACAATATTTAGCAAAGTAATAAGAAGGAACACAACATATTCATGTAAAAATAAACTATGTAATGAAATACGGTGGACAGATTCATTAGTTCTCCTAAGAACTACCAACGTTCAATTACAAAAGCTTGCTTCTGCTTTTTTCATATATCAATTGATAGATTTCAAGTGTTGGGGTTGTGTTTGGAAATAAATTGGACTAAATAACAATCCTCAAACTTAACACAATATCTTTGAATTTTAATTTGAACAGAATCAACTCATCGAATTTAGCCATTACAATTTCACAGCTCTTGAGGTTACCAGATTCCGAAAATATGGCCGCAAAACCATGGCGACATGAATGCAAATTAATTAACTCCAGTAACTCGGTCCGTATATGCCTTCCACTATAATCTATTGAAGATTGAGCGTGGTTTCTTTCATTCAAACATTTCTTAAATGTCATAACTGAGTTGTCGATTTTCAATTGCACAGGATAATTTAGGTTTTAAACACATGCAACAACGCACTGTCAAGAGTTAAGGTTCTTTTTCTGAAACGGTGGCGGAACTTGCCTATTGTTTTTCCGCAATGACGGACATTTCCGATCAACTCTTCCGCAAAAGGGCAGATGAACCTTTCCTTCTTCTCCGATGAATTGTTTCGCTTAAGTTACATAAAATCGCCCGTAGCCCCCCGCAGCCCCGGATAAATTTGCTTATCTTTTCCGCAACAACGGATAAAACTCGGCTAAATCTCCCGCCTTACGCTTTCGCGCCTTTCCATGCCGAGCAAACTTGGGTTCTCTCTCCGCAAAGGCGGGCAACTCTGGCTATCTTTCCCGCAACGGCGAAACCATTTGGCCTTATCTACTGTCGCATTTATTTGACGAGATCGCAACTAAACGGGTCGGCGATCAACAAAACTTTGTTATTTTTTGCGCGAAGCGGTCAGCAATATTTTGCCAAAGTTTTGTTTATTTTTGCGCAAAGCGGTCTCCGAAACAGAAAATCCTATGAATTGAGTGAACTTTTCCTGCGGAATCTCTGTCGAGGTTATGCGTTGATTGCCAGTGATTTTTTGGGCTGCCCTAAACTGGTGATGTGATAGCGAAGAACAATATTTTCAACAAACTTCATCCCTCGCCGATGAGCATGTAACTTGCAGCACCTTCGTGTATGCAGAAGAGAGCAGAGATGATGGGATTCAGTGGATTGTTCGTGTTTTCTGCGATTTTGAAAATCTGTTAAGCTGATGAATAATGGTAGATCTAGAATTCTCCCCGATTTGGTATTTTCAAACAGGTGATCCGATGCACAAATTATGATTTTAATCGAACATGATGAGCAATCTGCGCTGAATTGTCATGGTAAAAAATTCATAGCGGTCTTTGTTCAATCCTCAATGATTTTCTCCAAGAATGGGGGTGACAATCCATAATTTTGTGCAATTCAGTACTCTGCATGGATTGTAGGCATATTTTAATGAATGTTGTCGACAACTCATTTAACTAAAGTGCATCAACCAACTAATAGGTATTCATAAGTTTGTGCAATTCAGTACTCCGCTTAATCCGAAAAAAATACTTCATTCCCATCCTACATATCCCAAACAATGTCAAAGATAAGAAGGATTTCCATATAATCCAAATATATGTTATATTTTTGAAAATATCTTACATAGAAACATAACAAAATGGAATCTAAATAAGCATACAGTGTCCTTGAAAGGCCAACATTTCTTTCCGTTTGGATTAATACTTCCATTTATAAAGACACTTAACGTTGTTTATAATTCCAAGGAAATTCCGTAGATTAAATTATCATTATTATAGTTATTATTTAATAAATTAATTTTACTTTAAATTTAAAATTATCACGTGTTTTATGATATATTAGCCGATGAGCGGGAGTGACCACAAATTTGCAAGAATCTCACGCATGTTTTGTGGGTTTTATGATATAAGAACTGACCACGAATTTGCAAGAATCTCGCAGCATCCATTTCGGTGGAGTTATGTTAAGTTTCTCGACCGTTTCGGCGAAGTTATGTTATTTCTGTTGGACAATTGCAATTTCTTATACCGAGTTCAGATTTATGAAACTCGCAGCATGTTTTATGATATAAGGGCCGACCAAGAATTTGCAAGAATCTCGCCGCATCCATTTCGGTGGAGTTATGTTAAGCCTCCCAACCGTTTCCGCTGAACTATGTTAATCCTGCTGGATAATTGCAATTTCTTATGCCGAGTTCAAATTTCTAAAACTTAATATTTTCTTTAAACCATTCATTCACTATTCTGTTGAAACATATTCATGCTAAATATATTAAACAAACTTATTTTAACTCTTTCCTCTGTCACATTCCTTAGTGCTGGCCAATCACTAATTTCTTTAGATATATCCTCATTGATTTCTGGCTTTTGCCTCCTTAGCTTTTGCTTTACTGGCTTTGCCCCAGGGTTGGTCACCAAATTGTGCACCACTAAATCCTCATCTAACCTCGGCATGCCCTTGTAATCCCAAGCAAACACATGAAACATATTCATGCCTATCATATATATTTATATAATTTAACTTATGTAAATAGTTTTTAACATTACTCAATTTGAGTCATTTGCAAATAGCAAAAAATAAAGTTACACCTCAATAACACATGGATTTTCCAACCCATTATTTTTAGTATGTTAAGTATTAGGTATGTGCATTGGAATTTTACATAAGTTCATATTTGAAATTAAATGAGAATTTCCTCAATTGAAATGTTATCAAATTTAAATTATTAACATTTTATATTAATAACTTTGAATCTAAAACCATACTTTATATGAATATATTATGTGATATTAATATTTTTTCAAACATTAATATGTAAAATCTAAATCTTAGTTTTTTATTAATTTATATATATATTAATCAAAGAAATTAAAATATGTTAAGAAATGTATCATAAAACTATTACATATAGGACTATCATATAAATATGAATTTGTTTATATAAAATATAAATGATGTATTGATAGAGTACAAATATAAATGATATAGTTATTTGGTTTTTGGGGTTGTTATTGTCTAACGGAATCCATGTATAGATCTTAACAAACCAAGCACTGCCTGTAGTTAATCTCTGATCTCAGATTCATCATGCCCAATTTCGGATTCGATTGCTTCCGATCCTTAGACCTTCGTCTAAAATCACTCCTTACGAACAAACTGACACCGAGTCCTTCCGGAGACTGCTATCGCCGTGAAGGTAGCTTTCAGAGTCCAGTTAACAATTCCTGATGGAGATCGACTACGAAACTAATTCATTTTTCTGCTGTGTTATTTGGTACCATGTATTGTGATTAACGCTAAAAACTCACGACGGCGCCCCTGGTGGAATAAAAACGACAGTTTGATGATGTATGCATGGCGACGTCGTGTAATCAAATGTCTTTAAATAGGAGCATGGATCATCTTGGCAACACTATCAATTGCAATAACCCCAATTAATCTCACTGATGATTCTGATACAGTAAATATAACATGGAAACACATTCTACTTACATTTTATCAGCTTCCCAGTTCTTTTATTTCCCCCTTCATTCTCTTAGATGTCTTACAGCTGCAGATTGTGCCCCTTTTTGTGCAATCCAGACGTGTTTTGGTGTGATATTTCCAGTCAGGAAATTCCAATTTATATCTATAATTTTATGAGAAGGAACATGTACATGACAAATAGATAGGGTAATCTCTACGTTGGGCTGGATTTCTATATTAGACACCACAGTCTCGCTCGATTAGCACGCCTTGAAATCTGTTGCGTATAAATTATTTTAGCATAGAACAATTAATTTCTTCTACGGCCATGGAATTCAGCGATGAACCAAGTCACATTCCTATTTGCGCCGCGTTGAAAGTAACAAATGTATTCAGCAGATACCTGTATTGGGACGAACAATTATGCTAACAGAATAAAGATCAATGATTTCATGGTCAGTAACCAACGTTGACACCATCACACATCAAAACATAGAATTTATGTTGAGCCCAGAAGGATAGAAATGAATTTTGACTTATTAGGTTGAGCTCGGAAGAATGTAGGTTGGACTGTATTCATACTCATTTGACAGACGCCATAGGAAAACAAAGTCTTCTGATGGTTAACTGGATTACGGAGGCAAGAATTTTGCACGGTTTATGTTGAGCGTAGAATTTTGAAAAATTCCATGGATGTTTCAATAATTAATTTGTAACTTCTGCTGTGGCGCAGGATTAACACACATCCACCGAGATCTATACGATCTGGAATGAGGATATAACCTTAACAAAAAATTATATTAAATACACACAGAGTATTGCAATGGGGTTCACGCGATCTGGAGTGAAGGCGCATTCCTTAACAGAGGTTACGTATAAATGTAATTACAGAGTAAGGCTATAGGATCCATGCGATCCAGGTGAAGGCGCAATACATGACCGAATTTAAATAAAAAGAAATACACAGAGTATGAATTAATTCTCGGAAATGGGAGTATGGATCCAATTTATCAACCTGAAATTTGGTGATTTGCACAAAAGATAGGCGGACTTGCACGCCTTTGCGGAAAGATAACGCAAACCGTGGAAAGGCACGAAAGCCTAAGGTGGGAGATTTAGTATCCGTTGTTGCAGAAAAGATAAGTGAATTTATACGGGGTTGCGGGCGATTTTATGTAACTTAAGCGAAACAATTTATCGGAGAAGAAGGAAAGGTTCATCTACTTTTTGCTAAAGAGTTTATCGAAAATGTCCGCCGTTGCGAAAAAAATAGGTGAGTTCCTCCGCAGTTTCGAAAAAAGAACATTAACTCTTCCGTCTCGCCCATCACCATCCACCGCTCTCGTTCTCAGCTCAACCAAAACGTTCAAGGCTGAAATAAAAAATCCTACAATAATTTTTACACAGGAGCATGCTCAGCCGCAGAGGTAAAAGGACCATTTAAACAGGAGCATGGGAAGCAATTGCACAAGGACATTAAATTTCATAAAATGTATGATAAATTTTCAAGAATTTAAACTAATTACAGGAAAAATGTCAGATAAATTTTGAAAGAATTTATATTCAAAACGAAGCAAAATAATTCTTAGCATAAACCGCATGTTTTAAAAGCAAAAATATCATATATATTTTGAAGCATCTAAACTAAAACTAAACTATGCTTTGAAGAAGCAAATAAATATTTACAGAGGACCATGTGCAGAAAGCGGAAGCCATACTCTACCAAGCCACTTAATTGGATAGATGAAATTTTTTTACAATCTATGCAAATTTCTATACAAAGCAATTAGGCAGATAGAAAAGAGAGAAGCAAAAAACTCAGGGTTGGTGCAAAGTAATGATACCCAATTATGACATGTTAGTTGCAATGACATTCTGGAAAAACATAAATATTATCATTAAAATCAATTATTAGAGGTACCTACAAAACATAACCACCCCAAAATGTCATTATTCAAAGATTGGTATGTTATTTTTTTTCTAAAACATAATGCACATGTTTTTCTTGACCTACCTATTTGTTATGTAAATTTTCAATTTATGAGAAAAAAAATATGTAGAGGCGTAGGCAACACACAAATCTTTTGCAGAGCTATTTTTCCAAAATTTTAAAAGTTAATTTTATATTTTTTTTTAAATTACCAAAGTCAGTGAAGCCCTAAAAGGACATGGTCAAGATTTAATCCACCATATTATGGTCTAAAAATAATCAAAATGCATTTTTATTTTTTTAGGTTGTAGGTATTTTGTGCTCTTATGTGGGTTCTTTTCCGTTTTCGAAATAAGTAAGCCAATCAAAAGTTATAGGCCAAATAAACGACCTACGTTTTTTACGAATTTGACATGAGTGCAGTTTAAAATGAATTAAAAATAGAGAACAACAACAGAGCTATTAAAAAATTCTATATTTGGAATTTGCACATAGAGCTCGACAAGTGTGTGCAATTTCATCTGCAGTGCACTCGTGGAGCTTATGCAGAACTAGCTGTGAAAAACAGGAAGTTGCAGCGTTTGATGTGTTCTGCCATAAATCATAGATAAATCAGACCGAGCCTAAAGGTGTAGTCCGAAGCTAATTCCAAGCCTACAAGGGCGCCAAAAACAATTTGAATTCATACACGTGTGTGCGCAAAGAGGCGCGCACGCGTCCATAGAAGCACGCACGCGTGGTTAATGGCGCGCATGCATAGGTGTGCGTACACTTTCTTGTAATTTCCTTTGTCACGGGGATACATAAAGTTGATGAAGATGTGATGATGAAGAAGATGACGACAATGGAGATGTTGATGAGGAAGGGGGAGATGACACTGATGATTAAGATGTTGATGAGGAAGGGGGAGATGACAATGATGATGAAGATGCTGATGATGATGATGATGATGATGATGAGATGATGGTGACAATGGTGATGAAGATGATGATGAGATGATGGTGACAATGGTGATAAAGATGATGATGAAGATGATGGTGGTGATGATGGTGATGAGGATGATGATCATGATGGTGATGAAGATGAAGATGATGATGATCATCATCATCATCATCATCATCATCTTCATCATCATCATCACCATCATCATCGGCATCCTCATCATCATTTTCATCTCCCCCTTCCTCATCAACATCTCCATCATCGTCATCTTCTTCATCATCACCATCTTCTTCATCAACATCATCATCATCTTCATCACCATCGTCATCATCATCATCATTTTCATCTCCATCATCATCATCTTCTTCATCCTCATCACCATCACCATCATCATTATCTTCATCATCATCATCATCATCATCATCGTCATCGTCATCATCAACACTATCATCATCATCGTCACCACCCTCTTCTTCCTCACCATCATCAACATCTAGGTCATCATCTTGATCGTCAACGTCAAATCAACATCATCATTATCATCCTCATCATCACCATTGATGTTGATGATGATGATGTTGATGATGAGTACGATGACCATCAATATCATCATCATCTTCATCATCATACTCATATTCATCATCATCCACCACCACCACCATCATCATCATCGTCATCTTTGTCATCACCCTCTTCCTCATCAACAAAATCTTCGTCATCGTCATCATCATCATCATCAGCATCACGATAGGAAGATGATGACGAAGATGTCAATGACAAAGATGATGACGAAGGTGGCGATGATGAGTATGATGAGGATGATGAAGATGACGATTATGATGATGAATACAATGATGATTGTGACCATGATCATATGATGATGATGATGATGGTGAGGATGACAAAGATGGCGATGTTTATGACTAATGAAGATGATGATGATGAATATGATGATTTTGATGGTCATGATGATGATGATGATCATATTCGTCATACTCGTATTCATCATCATCGTACTCGTATTCATCATCATCCACCACCACCACCACCATCATCATCATCATCATCATCATCATATCATCATCATCTTCATCATCCTCATCATCATCCACGTCCTCACAATGACGATGATGATGATCATGATGAGGAAGTTGATGATGATGATCATGTTGTATATGATGATGAATATGATGATGGTGTGCTGCATATTCCTCATCCTCATCATCATCATCATCATCATCTCCAAATTAGTCATCATCATCATCGTACTCATATTCATCACCATCTTCGTCGACGACGATGATACGAAGATGTCAATGATGATGATGATGATATGAATATGTCAATGATGATGATGATGATACGAAGATGATGACGAAGATGTCGATGATGATGATGATTATGAGGAAGATGGCGATGATAAGTATAATGACAAAGATGAAGATGACTAAATTATGATGACGAAGACATTGATGATCGTGACCACGATCATATGACAACGATGATGATGATGAGGACGATGAAGATGACGATGATGGTGATGATGATGATGATGAATATGATGATTTTGATGATGATCATATTCGTCATCATCATCATCATCTCCATCATTGTACTCATATTCATCATCATCCACCATCATCATCATCATCATCATCATCATCATCCTCCTCCTTGTCCTCACAATGATGATGATGATGGTGATGATGAAGTTGATGATCATGATCATGGTGTTGATGATGATGAAGATGATCATGATGATGAGGATGATGTGCTGCATATTCGTCATCATCTTCATCATCAACATCATCACCATCTCCATTAGTCATCATCACCATCTTCATCGTCATTGTCATCATCATCATCATCATCATCATCATCCTCGTCCCCACAATGATGATGATGATGAAGATGGTGATGATGATGACTAATGAAGATGAGTATGACGACGAATATGATGTTTTTGCTGATGATGATCATCATCATATTCGTCATCAACATCATCATCTTCATCATCGTACACATATTCATCATCATCCATCGTCATCATCATCATATCATCATCATATCATCATCATCTTCATCATCCTCATCATCATCTGTGTCCTCACAATGATGATGATGATGATGATGATGACGAGGAAGTTGATGATGATGATCATGGTGTTGATGACAAGGAAGATGATGATGATGTGATGCATATTCCTCATCATCTTCACCATCATCATCATCGTCATCATCATCTCCAAATTAGTCATCATCATCATCGTACTCATATTCATCATCATCATCATCATCTTCGTCGATGATGGTGATACGAAGATGTCAATGATGATGATGATTATGATACGAAGATGTCAATGATGATGATGATCATACAAAGATGATGACGAAGATGTCAATGATGATGATTATTAAGAGGAAGATGACGATGACGAGTATGATGACGAAGATGAAGATGACTAAAGACAGTGATGATCGTGACCATGATCATATGATGACGATGGTGATGATGATGACTAGTGAAGATGATGATGACGAGTATGATGATTTTGATGATGATCATATTGTTGATGATGATGATCATGTTGTTGATGATGATGAAGATGGTGATGATGATGACTAGTGAAGATGATGATGATCATGTTGTTGATGATGATGAAGATGGTGATGATGATGACTAGTGAAGATGATGATGACGAGTATGATGATTTTGATGATGATCATATTGCTGATGATGATGATCATGTTGTTGATGATGATGTGCTGCATATTCCTCATCATCTTCATAATCATCATCATCTCAAAATTAGTCATCATCATCATCATCATCATCTCAAAATTAGTCATCATCATCATCGTACTCATATTCATCATCATGCACCATCATCATCATCATCATCGTCATCATCATCTTCGTCGATGATGATGATACGAAGATGTCAATGATGATGATGATGATGATATGAAGATGTCAATTATGATGATGATGATACGAAGAAGATGACGAAGATGTCAATGATGATGATGATTAGGGGGAAGATGGCGATGACAAAGATGAAGATGACTAAAGACAGTGATGATCGTGACCATGATCATATGATGACGATGGTGATGATGATGACTAGTGAAGATGATGATGACGAATATGATGATTTTGATGATGATCATATTTGTCATCATCATCATCATCTTATTCATCATCGTACTCACACTCATCATCATCCACCATCGTCGTCATCATCACCATCATCACCATCATCATCATCATCACCATCATCCTCATCATCATCCGCGTCCTCACAATGATGATGATGACGATGATGATGATGAGGAAGTTGATGATGACGATCATGGTGTTGATGATGATGAAGATGATCATGATGATGAGGATGATGTGCTGCATATTCGTCATCATCTTCATCATCAACATCATCATCATATCCATTAGTCATCATCACCATCTTCATCGCCATTGCCATCATCATCATCATCATCATCATCATCATCCTCGTCCCCACAATGATGATGATGATGAAGATGGTGATGATGATGACTAATGAAGATGAGTATGACGACGAATATGATGTTTTTGCTGATGATGATCATCATCATATTCGTCATCAACACCATCATCTTCATCATCGTACTCGTATTCATCATCATCCATCGTCGTCATCATCATCATCATATCATCATCATCTTCATCATTCTCATCATCATCCGCGTCCTCACAATGATGATGATGATGATGATGACGAGGAAGTTGATGATGATGATCATGGTGTTGATGATGAGGAAGATTATGATGATGTGCTACATATTCCTCATCATCTTCACCATCATCGTCGTCATCATCATCATCATCATTATCTCCAAATTAGTCATCATCATCATCGTACTCATATTCAACATCATCATCATCATCATCTTCGTCGATGATGGTGATATGAAGATATCAATGATGATGATGATTATGATACGAAGATGTCAATGATGATGATGATGATACGAAGATGATGACGAATATGTCAACGATGATGATTAGGAGGAAGATGGCGATGACGAAGATGAAGATGACTAAAGACAGTGATGACGAAGACAGTGATGATCGTGACCATGATCATATGATGATGATGGTGATGATGGTGATGATGATGACTAGTGAAGATGATGATGACAAATATGATGATTTTGATGATGATCATATTCGTCATCATCATCATCATCTTCTTCATCATCGTACTCATATTCATCATCATCCACCATCGTCGTCATCATCACCATCATCATCCTCGTCCTCACAATGATGATGATGATGATGATGACTATGAAGATGGTGATGATGAACATGTTGTGGATGATGATGAAGATGATGATGAAGAAGATGATGTTGAATATGATGAGGATGATGAGGATGATGTGCTGCATATTCGTCATGATCATCATCATCATCATCATCATCATCTCCATTAGTCATCATCACCATCTTCATCATCATCATCATCATCCATTTAGAAGCATTATTCTTGATGTAATACATATGTTTATAATTCAAAATTAAATTAATGTTTTGAAATTAAAATACATATTTGTAAATATACCCCTAAACACCTAGAAGCACTTAAATGCACATAGGGATTATGGGTTAGAAGAGGTCCTAAAGGATTTTATGGGGAGGGGCTCTAGGAATAACCCGACACATTTATATCTTTTGGGTAATAAATGCACTGAAAGTTACCCACCAAAAAATACAACGTTCAGAATGGAGGCGCACACGCTAGATGCGCGTGCGCATCCCTGTTGAAGATAAAATTTAGAAAATCACTCGTGTTCTTTCTCCCACAATTTTTTCCTCATTTTTGCATTCTCTTCACTGGTTTCACGCACAGTCTGACAAGCATTTAAATGGTAGATTGAATTCATACACCATTTGGTGCTTCCTTGACAATTTGGATAGAATACACAACATTTTGGGCTCTATTTTGGCTCCTTGGATTGAATACACACCTCTTGGGATCTATTTGGATCAATCGAGTGAATACACAACAGTTGGACTCTATTTGGCACCTTGGATTGAATTCTCATGCTACTTGGACACACATGAAGTCTTCTTACATATAGTGGACACATCAAAAGAGCATTTGACATTTGAGGCAAAGAGCAATCATAATCCTTGAGGTATGGTGATAATTTTATCTTGTTAAATGTAGTTTAGTCTTCATTCACTTGTTTGGATGGAATCTATTTTGGTTTTTCCTCATGAATTGTATGATAGATCTATTTTAGTTTTCTTAATCTTCAACATAGACAATAAAAACATCTTACCAAAAAAAAACTACAAAATGCACCAAGCAATGCTTTCAACCTTTCATGAAGATAATAAAAAAAAATTACTTGCATCACCACCAATAACATTTCATAATCACATTCTTCCATCTAGTAGACAAACATTTGTTGAATTCCTCATGGTTTCACTACAACAACTCACACAAACACCTAGAGAATTGAAAACTCTTAGTCTTTTGGGGCTATTTTCCCTCATAGGGAAGTTGCTCCTACTAACATCCCATACCACCATTCAATACCATCCAATACCATCCTACCGAGTTCCTAGAGGTTTCGTTGCAGTTATATGTAGGTCATTCCCAATAGCTTTTAAGAATATATGAAAACATTCTCACTAGATGTTGTACATAATCAATTGCTACATCAAGCTTTAATAATCATGTGCACATCGAGTTTTAATATCTTATTTGTTGTTCATTCTTGCAGGGATGATATTTTTTTTTTTTTAAACGCATTGAATATGGGCAACATACGTAATAATAAAAGAAAGTATAGAAGGAACCCACTGCCCCCTGAAAAGGCCCATGAGATAAGAGAAAAAGCCAGGTTGTACATGCAAAACCGTAGAAAGCAATATGTTAGTGCCTTAGATCCATCAACAAGCAATGACGAAGTGGTTGAAGCCAATCAAATCTTGCTTGATGTCGAGTATGAAGGGATGGACATTGAACAAGCTCTTAATTGGCAACCTCCCTAAGAAGAGCACACACATGCAGAACAAACTCCCTTCTAGGATCAAGTTGTGAATGAAGGGCCACAACAAGCCATTGATGAGACTCATACTTCCTTTCCGACTCCCTTTCCTCGACTATCAAGCGGACGACGAAGAAATCCTAGACGTATTCATGTGGATGAAAGTTCATTTTCAGGACTTGAAGGTAAGATTCCCAAACGCACTATTGATTTCCATTGTAGCAAGATAACGAAAGAATTTTTTGAATCCAAAACCGATGCAGCAAAATGTCAATTGTTTCTTGATTTGTTAAAATCACATTGTCTAGCAAATGTTAGGAGAATTTTGAGCATAAAGGTAGTTAGAAGTTCAGATGTCAAAAATCATGTTGTTAGAAATCTACAATCTGCATTTAATTTGATTGGAAAATATTCTCGTACAAAAGATTTTAATGCGGCCCATCATGTATTGTCAGAATCGATTGTAGACAAATCCACAAGGCAATGTCGCCTAGTATCACACACATGTAAAATCTTTAAAGTAGACAGAAAGACTTTTCAAAAGTATTCTTCCATTATAGAAAAACTTGAGACCTCAAGCCAAAAATATTGTTGGGCCTTTGTTGGTAGGTTACCTCGTTCAGACATGAAGCTCATTGATGCTATTAAAGAACTAGTGTAGAAGTTTTGGCATGATAACACTAAACCGTCATCGAATCAAAGAGATGTTTTAAAGTTGAGAAAAGGTGTTAGGGGGGGTGAACCCCATGTCAAGCACTTCCTTGACACGACAAAAACAAAACTCTACGAGAGGTTCAACAATGAGCACACACAATTGAACTTGGGCCAAAGGTCCTTTGAAAAATGCAAACCCTGGTATGTTAAAATTTGCAATGATCGCAATACATGTTGTTGTAGATACCATGTAGAATTTGAGTACTTTTATGATACATATAGACATATATTTTGTGATTTGCATATTAACATTGTGCAGGATTGCCCATCGTTACAACCACCGAATGCATCCAGAGAATTTACACATAGCATAATGTGTCCAAGACCTAAAGGACAAAAATATTATAGAAGATCATGTTTATATGGGACGTGTTCCAGTTGCAGTGGATTTGCATTATTGAGCCCCTGCATCCACGCAACCGCGGGGCACGCATTTGGGAGGATGTCAATAGAAATGCAGAACTTCTAGTACATAACATATCAAGTAGATAGTTCGAAGGAAAGCAAAAAAATTGCATTGGTGAAGTCACAGGTAATCTAAGTTTGCATACTTTCATATTGTACATGTTGAATTTGTACATATATATTCACATTGAAAATGTCACATTGTATTAATGCCCTGGGTTTTGTGGCACTAGGTACAAATTTGCAATTTCATGAAGGAATTCTACCAAAAGACCGAGCAATATGTATAGCATGTCCATGTAGCACGATGGCGGGATGAACAGTACAGACAGTGCAGGGACACCTTCCCCAATGGCACAATATCGTTGGTTGTGGACTTTGCTGAAAACTACACCTTGCAGCCACAAAATGAGATTCAAAGTCAATACTACCATTCAGACCAAGTTAGCATAATGGTCCATATCACATATAGGCACGCACTAGAGAGCAACAACGACATGAGGATAATATTGAAAGAGACCAACTTCTACATCAGTGACGACAAGTGCCATGACCTGCATTACATGCAACATTGCTTCAAAATTTTCTATGATCAGCTAAAGGAGAGAGGTATACAGATGGATCGGCATTGGATATGGTCAGATGGTTGTGCAGGCCAGTTCAAAAATGCACGTGTATTCCAGTGGTTGAGTATTTTGCACAAGACTTGTGATGTGCTGCATGTGTGGAACTATTTTGAGACCGGTCATGGAAAGGGAGAGCATGATGGTGATGGGGCATGTCTCAAAACTGCCCTACAAAGGGAAGAAATGAGGTGCACGAGAAACCCTCATATTCGGGATGCAGAAACCATAGTTTAATGGTGCTCTGCAAAAATGTCAGATCGAACCACGGAGCAACACATACCAACAGGTAGAGGACATGTTGTCAGAAATTTATGGCATCTAGTTGATATAGACCGATCGCAATCTTATAGTTGCAGTACTGTGTAAGGAACTCGTGGATTTCATTTGGTTCGAAGCTCAAACAACCCCTTATTTTAAATATGGACGCGGAAAATTGCTTGCTTTTGTGGGCCTTGCAGTAGTTGTGAATGGGATGAATGCAAATCAATGGATTGGGTTGATGAATGGGATCATGTATCACTTGCAGTGGACCCACGTGCAGTTGTTGAAACAATCCAGTTAGAGGAAGTCCAGTCCTCTATTTCGAATGAATATGATCATATATCTGATCTAGTACAGCCAGGTAAACATTTCTGCATGCATATCTCAGTTGCCTCCTTGTTTATATGTAATTATCCAAGTTATCAAACCACTACTTGTTGGAATATGACCGTAAAATGCATCTTTGCGGGACACATCTACGCAGTTGTCGCCCCAACAGACAGTGCAATTGGGATGAATTATTGGTTGGCACGATGCATCCAGGGGAAGCAAACCCTCCTCACATCATTAACGGATAGTGAAGGTATTACCTTTCCCACTGGCTCGATGGTTTTTTAGGGGGAATATCTAACAATGGATGGAAAGGGACCAAAGAGCAATGGATACACATACACAGATTATAGACCAGGGTCGTGGGTGTATCACTTTACGCACTTGATCGTTGGTACAAACATCCAACTACAGACAATGTCAACGAAGTCATCAAATAAGGTACGCTACTTACTACCTCATGTAGAGCATGAGAGGTTATTTGAGACAATAAAAATCGAGAGGATCCAGAAGGCCTAATTGATTGAGGTACATAGTATAGTAATAATGTGATTGTTTATTCATGCATGTCCAAAGTTATTCATGTTAGATAGTTTATTTGATATCGCTATCTTATATCGTTTATTTGATGTTTGAGTTATGATTAAGTTATGATTTATAGCCATGTCATTGTTTATTCATGCATGATCAATGTTATTCATGTTAGATACGAAATTGATATCGTTATCTTATATCATTTATTTGATGTACATGAGTTATGATTTATGTGAATATGTATGTGGTTCATGTGATGCAACAACTTCCATATTGTCTTGAGCTACTTCATCATCTCCTTGAGAAAAATTGATGGTAGTACAATGATGAAATTTGATGAAATTCCATCCATGAATTTACCCTCCATTTTTATAGGAAAAAGTATATTCAATAAATTCCAACATTGCCAAGTCAACCTACGATTTTGTTTTGGTACTACAATGATTTTTTTGCTCAATATTTTGGTTCTATCTACAATGACTAACTCCCAATAGTTCCCATCTTTTTTCCCTTTCACTCTTATTATTTTTACCCTCTCTTTTTCATAAACATTGTGCACTTTTGGACTTGTATCATTTTACACATTTTCAAATTATTTATTCACATCTCCTAGGTTCCTTGAAAATATCACTTCACATAGCCTTTCCCTATTTCACATTCCCCATTATGTTGTGTTCAACATAATTACAAATGTATAGGGAAAAAGGAAAATTATGGCATTTATGATATAACACCATTAATCTTTAAAATATGATGTAGCTAGAATACTTAGTGAAGGAACATAAGTGAATATGCCGTAAGAAATTTCATAAAATGATGCCAATGATCCCTCTAGTCCTTTAACCTTATTTCCTCACTTGGATAAATCATTTGGACCTCTATTGAATTTCCTTTTCCCTTAAATATTGAGTAACTTTTTTCTTGCAATATTCAACACATTTTCAAAGAGGTTGTTTTGTTTGCTTGAGTTCCTTTAAAATATCACTTTGCGTTACCTTATCCCACTGCACTTCCCTCCATCTATGTTTTGTATTACTCTCGATTTCAACAAGGATGTCACTATGCAACAACAAACAACCGAAGAAATGAAACAATCCTTTATCATTTAGTGAACTAGGTCTGGTAACAATCGGGAATCCCACAATGCGCTTGATTCTCAGTAGTTTCAAAATTATGTTTAATGTTTTGAGAAATAGTAATTTTGGTAGGAGAGTATATTATGATTTATAATTGTAAGATAGATAGGTATAGAAATAAAATCTTTAAACCAACAACAACAAGGTGACACTGGGACAATTTTGCAAAGTTGATGTAATGTCCCCGTTCAAATAAGTGCATAGTAAGTCAATCCCATCAATCCTACTAGTTTCCTAGGTTGGATGGGCACATGTGGGATGGTAATAAGGAAGCTAATAAATGATATTTAGACATTAGAGGGGTTCAAGCATTTAATAAATATGGTGAATAAATAAATTCAAGATAAATTATAAGTGGCAAGTGGTTTTGGAGACATATGGAGGTGGTGGGATCCACACTAGCTTGATTTTTCAATGACACATGGCATCTCTCTCTTGCCAATTCGAATTCATGGGAAGGTGAAAACTCTTGGGTGAGTTGGTAAGTCATAACACATGGCATTTAGCATCTTTGGTCGAAATGGGATGGAATAGTAACCTCCATGGGAGAGGAAGAGTCAAATTGGAGACTAGTGGACACTTGGGCTAGATTCCCTAGTTTTATGACAACAATAATGAAGCATCTATGACATGTATGACAAAATTCAGACCTGACTTCTTACACCTGACCATTATGACATGTCAGCCCCAAAAATAGGCTCAAGGAAGGCGCTCATGGACTTGGGGGAAGCTAAAGAGACTCAAATTCGAATTTGGGAGAAGATGGAAGGTTGGAACTAGGAGACAAGTGGCAAATGAAGAATATTTTCTAAATGGAAATTTATTGAATCTATTGAGAGGATTTCGACCCCTTGAAGGCTAATTTTGGTTATAAAATGTAGAAATCAAGTATGAGAATGGCTTTTGATGATTTGAGAAAAATTGTATTTGTGAAGAGAGAACTAGTGGATGACTAGTTTCTTTCCTTAGCGAATTTCGAGGGTGAAAGATTCCCATCCAAGTTGGTGTTTGGAGAGGCCACTCAGGTCTTTCATAGTGATTTAATGGAGTTTTATTTGCAGGTAGAAGCTACAGGAAGTTTCATGGTTTGGTTTAGTGCAGCACTTTCTCTCCACCATTTCCAATTTTGAAGGCATATTCGGGCTCCTTGAGGGATTGCGCTTTGGGTGAGATCTTGCACTCATTGGGAGAGATTCATATGATATTTTTCTGATTGTAATAGCTTCATATCCTTTTTTCTTCATATTCAGAAACTCTCAGGTCGAAATACCCATTGAATGTATGCAAAATTATTGATTAATGAGCAAACAATGTCCATTTCCCCAATGCTTTGATGTATGACACTATAAGGTTTATTATTTCGAATGGATGGGTGATTTTCTGATATATTTGTGATTCATATACTGCCATGGATATATTATACAAGTTTCATTTACTGTACTTGAGCATTTGAAGCATTTTTACTCAGTTTGTTTGTATTGAGAGGTGAAATGGTGCCATTTCCCCAAGGGTCGAATTGGGGGTTTTTGCTGTTGAATGTGAGAGAGTTAGAACAGTAGTAAAAATCAATTAATGGTGCATATGAGACCTTAATCAAATACTTAACACATTACATACCTCTGTTCATAAATTCATGGGATTTTGGAGGCATTTGGAAGGCCATTTGTAGTGTTACCCCGGGGAGATATGATGCACAAATTACTAGTCAAAATTACATATATTGATCAGAATACAAATCAAGTTTGCAGCAGTATTTGGAGGTCCATAAAACATCCTTGAACCTAATATTCAAGTCTAAATACCATTCATACACTCCTACAGAATATTTGGGAGCATTTGGGTTGATTTGGAGGTCAAAACAGTAAAACTAGTCAAAGGTCGAAATTGGGGAAAAAGTGAAAAAATTGGCATTTTAATAAAATTTTGAAAAAGGGTCATTACAGTTGACCCCCATGTGCAAAAATTGCACACTCCCTCACTGAACAAAACCCTAGTTTTAAAGATGGACCTACAAGGTGACACCCTGGCCACAGGACCAGAGGGGAGGGGCACCCCTAGCACTATCCCGACGTCCTGAATCCAACGGAGCTGACGGTTTTTCAATCGGAGCCACAGTCTTCATTCTATGGCTCGTTCCATCTCGCATCCAAAAGGCCTTCAGAGACACCCGTTGGATACCTGTCGGGGCATAAAGCTCCAACCGTGCAACAAAAACTGATTTCGGGGAGTCTTGCAAGTGTGTCTAGAGAGGTTCCGGCTGTGAATGCTAACCATAAGTTCCCGGGGGAGGATTTTGCAAAGTTGACCCCCGTGTGCAAAAATTGCACACTCCCTCACTAAGCAAAACCCTAGTTTCCAAGATGGGCCTACAAGGTGACCCCTGGGCCACGGGACTGGAGGGGGGGGCACCCCTAATGCTATACCGACATCTTGAATCCAACAGAGCTGACGGTTTGTCGATCGGAGCCACGATCTTCATTTTATGGCTCGTTCTGTCTCGCATCCAAAAGGCCTTCAAGGACACCCGCTGGATACCTGTCGGGGCATAGAGCTCCAACCGTGCAGCAAAACCTAGTTCCAGGGAGTCCTACAAGTGTGTCTAGAGATGTTTCGGTTGGGAATGCTAACCACAAAGTGCCCGGGGGAGGATTTTGCAAAGTTGAACCCCGTGTGCAAAAATTGCACACTCCCTCACTGAGAAAAACCCTAGTTTCCAAGATGGACCTACATGGTGACACCCGGGCCATGGGACCAAAGGGGAGGGGCACCCCTAGCATTATCCCAATGTCCTGAATCCAACGGAGCTGACGGTTTGTCGATCAGAGCCATGGTCTTCATTCTATGGCTCGTTCCGACTCACATCCAAAAGGCCTTCAGGGACACCCACTGGATTTACACAATCTTCGTTTTACGAGAAACTGACCTTAGAACTTCTCTTAGCAATGACAATGAATCCTTCATTGTTCATAGAATCTCGGACAATACTCCCTGCTTTTAAACGCATTCTGGAGAGAGAAAGAGGACAAGTTCATCAAAGCGACTTCATTCATCTATATTCTCGTAATGTACACATAGTCCATCCTTATCTTGATAAACAAGAGTTTTATAATAGCTTGAATGTTTTGGGCGTGGTTATCTCCCTGTATTTGGTTGTCTAATTGGTTGACAAGCTTGCCTGGAAATCTGTACGTTGAACTTCTTTGCTTTATTGCTAAAAAATGGAAGGGATTTTCAAGTCACCTGCAAAACGCTCCTTTGTTGAAATATCTAGGTTCTTCCAACAACATAGATTTGGCTAGTGTATCAAATGCTGCCATCCACACAAGAATTTATCTTTCATTAAAGGAGTTGAACATATTATGGCTAACGAAATGGTCTCGGGAGCTTGGAAGTGCCGGCAAATATTATTCCATGCTTGAATCTACCCAGAAGGCAATTATAAATTTAGATCCTTGAGAATGCCTCAATCTACATCGAAGGAAATTATAAATTTAGATCCTCGAGATGGCCATTCCAAATTATCTCAAGGGGTGCATTTCTCATCCGGAGGCCCCCGGGCGTGCGTGGCCACCATGGACAGGTCCACTATGGCCATGTGGACTTGTGGGAGCCGATGCAATCCAAGTTCGCTTGCCAGTTTGGGTTCCGTGGCCATAGAGAAAATGCCCAAAGTGTCCCTAAATGGCCCCGGGGTGCCCGACTAGAATGCCTGTAGAGTCCGAACTGTGACTCATTTTGTGAATCCGTCGACTCCGGTGGGTCCGGGACGTCGTTTTTCAGCTAGGGGACCCCCCACAGCGTGCCTCGAAGACCTGGAAGCGGTGCCAACGAGCCATCTCCGGAGCTAGGGTTTTGCTCAGTGATGGCCATTCCAAATTCTCTCAAGGGGTGCATTTCTCGTCCGGAGGCCCCCGGGGGTGCGTGGCTAACATGGACAAGTCCACTATGGCCACGTGGACCTATGGGATCCGACAGAATCCAATTACGCTCGCCGGTTTGGGTTCCGTGGCCGCGGAGCAAATACCCAAAGTGTCCTTGAATGGCCCTAGGGTGGCCAACTAGAATGCCCGTAGCCCATCGGAAAAGCTAATGTAATAGCCCATTTCCCAACATCTTTCCTCTGCTCAACCCTACACTCATTTTCCATGGGAAACCGCTGCCTCCACATGTAATAACTACATTGTTTTGTCGAAAATTGATCTTCTTCTGCCTCCGGACGAGAAATGGCCCCCTTAAGCAAATCTGGAATGGCCTTTGGGTGCTATGGGCATTCTAGTTGGGCACCACAGTGGCCACACATGCCCGGGGGCCTTTGGATGAGAAATGCACCCCTTGAGAGAATTTGGAATGGCCATCACTAAAAGAAACCCTAGCTCCAGAGATGGTTCGTTGACACCACTTTCGGGTCTTCGAGGGACGCGGTGGGGGGTCCCCTAGCTGAAACCCGCCATCCCGAACCCATTGGAGTCGATGGATTCACGAACTGAGCCACGGTTCAGGTGCCACGGGAATTCTAGTCGGGCACCCCGGGGTCGTTCAGGGACACCTAGAGGATTTGCCCCGGGGCCACGAAACCCAACCCGGCGAGAGGAATTGGATTTTGTCACCTCCCATAGGTCCACATGGCCATTGTGGACCTATCCACAGTGGCCACGCACGCTCGGGGGCATCCGGACGAGAAATGGCCCCCTTGAGTAAACTTGGAATGGCCATCACTGAGCAAAACCCTAGCTCTGGAGATGGATCGTTGGCACCGCTTTCGAGTCTTCGGGAGACGCTGTGGGGGGTCCCCTAGCTGGAACGCACCGTCCCGGACCAAAAAAAATTGATGGATTCACAAATCGAGCCACGGTTCGGGTGCCACAGGCATTCTAGTCGGGCACCCCGGGGTGGTTCAGGCACACGTGGAGGATTTGCCTTGGGGCCACGGAACCCAACCCGGTGAGTGGACTTGGATTCCGTCAGCTCCCATAGGTCCACGCGGCCATAGTGGACCTATCCATGGTGGCCACGTACGCCCGGGGGCCTCCGGACGAGAAATGGCCCCCTTGAGCGAATTTGGAATGGCCTTCACTGAGCAAAACCCTAGCTCCGGCGATGGTGCATTCACACCGCTTCCGAGTCTTCGAGGCATGTTGTGGGGGGTCCCCTAGCTGAAAATCGGCGTCTCGGACCCACCGGAGTCGACGGATTCATGAACCAAGTCACAGTTCGGGCGCTACGGGCATTCTAGTCGGGCACCCCGGGGCCATTCAAGGACACTTTAGGCATTTGCTCTGCGGCCACGGAACCCAAACCGTCGAGTGGACTTGGATTCCGTCGGCTCCCACAGTTCCACGTGGCGATAGTGGACCTGTTCATGGTGGCCACGCATGCCCGAGGGCCTCTGGACGAGAAATGCACCCCTTGAGAGAATTTGGAATGGCCATCACTAAGCCAAACCCTAGCTCCGGAGATGGCTCGTTGGCATCGCTTCCGGGTCTTCGAGGGACGCAGTGGGGGGTCCTCTAGGTGAAACCCACCATCCCGGACCCACCAGAGTCTATGGATTCGTGAATCGAGCCATGGTTCCGGCGCTACGGGCATTCTAGTCGGGATCCCTAGGGCCATTCAGGGACACCTGGAGGATTTGCCCCGGGGCCATGGAACCCAACTCGGCGAGAGGACTTGGATTTCGTCGCCTCCCACAGGTTCACATGGCCATTGTGGACCTTTCCACAGTGGCCATGCATGCCCGGGGGCATCCGAACGAGAAATGCCCCCCTTGAGCAAATTTGGAATGGCCATCACTGAGCAAAACCCTAGCTCTGGAGATGGCTTGTTGGTACCGCTTCCGGGTCTTCGGGGGACACTGTGGGGGGTCCCCTAGCTGAAACCCGTCATCCCGGACCCACCAGAATTGACGGATTCTCGAACAGAGCCACGGTTCAGGTGCCACAGGCATTCTAGTCGGGCATTCCGGGGCCGTTCAGGGACACCTGGAGGATTTGCCCCGGGGCCAGGGAACCCAACCCAGCGAGCGGACTCAAATTATGTTGGCTCCCACAGGTCCACATGGCCATAGTGGACCTGGCCATGGTGGCCAGGCATGCCGAGGGGCCTCTGGACGAGAAATGGCCCCATTGAGCGAATTTGGAATGGCCTTCACTGAGCAAAACCCTAGCTCCAGGGATGGCGCATTCG
Organism: Larix kaempferi; assembly: GCA_027924585.1. Taxonomy (NCBI): domain Eukaryota; kingdom Viridiplantae; phylum Streptophyta; class Pinopsida; order Pinales; family Pinaceae; genus Larix; species Larix kaempferi. The sequence goes on along the minus strand of BSBM01000269.1, from coordinate 18,901,474 downwards.
CACCGCTTCCGGGTCTTTGAGGCACGCTGTGGGGGGTCCCCTAGATGAAACTTGGTGTCCTGGACCCACCGGAGTCAACGGATTCGCGAACTGAATCACGGTTCTGGCGCTACGGGCATTCTAGTCGGGCACCCAGGGGCCATTTAGGGACACTTTGGGCATTTGCTCCGTGGCCACGGAACCCAAAACGACGAGCGGACTTGGATTTCGTCGGCTCCCACAGGTCCATGTGGCCATAGTCGACCTGTTCATGGTGGCCACGCATGCCCGGGGGCCTCCGGACGAGAAATGCACCCCTTGAGAGGATTTGGAATCGCCATCACTGAGCAAAACCATAGCTCTGGAGATGGCTCATTGCCACTACTTCCGGGTCTTTGGGGGACGCAGTGGGGATTTAAACTGAGCAAAAACCTAGTTGAAACCCGCCATCTCGGACCCACCGGAGTTGACGGATTCACCAACTAAGTCACGGTTCGGGCGCTACGAGAATTCTAGTTGGGCACCCCGGGGCCATTCAGGGACACTTTGGGCATTTGCTCCGCAGCCACGGAACCCAAACTGGCGAGCGGACTTGGATTCCTTCAGCTCCCATAGGTCCATGTGGCCATAGTGGACCTATCCATGGTGGCCACGCATGCCCGGGGGCCTCCGGACAAGAAATGGCCCCATTGAGTGAATTTGGAATGGCCTTCACTGAGCAAAACCCTAGCTCTGGGGATGGCCCATTGGCACCGTTTCCGAGTCTTCAAGGCACGCTGTGGGGGGCCCTTAGATGAAACTCGGTGTCTCAGACCCACCGTAGTTGACAGATTCACGAACCAAGCCATGGTTCGGGTGCTACGGGAACCCCCAGGCCATTCAGGGACACTTTGGGCATTTGCTCCGCGGCCACGGAACCCAAACCAGCGAGAGGACTTGGATTCTGTCGGCTCCCACAGGTCCATGTGGCCATAGTGGACCTATCCACGGTGGCCACACATGCCCGGGGGCCTTCGGACAAGAAATGGCCCCCTTGAGCGAATTTGGAATGGCCTTCACTGAGCGAAACCGTAGCTCCGAGGATGGCCCATTGGAACTGCTTCTGGGTTTTCGAGGCACGCTGTAGGGGGTCCCCTAACTGAAACCCGGCGTCCCGGACCCACCGGAATCGACGGATTCGTGAACCAAGCCACGGTTCGGGTGCTACAGGCATCCTTGTCGGGCACCCCGGGGCCATTCAGGGACACTTTGGGCATTTGCTTCGCGCCCACGGAACCCAAACCGGCGAGCGGACTCGGATTCCATCGGTTAGGGTTAGAGTTAATGATGATAACGAAGATGGTGATGCTGACGAAGATGTTGATGATGATGGTGATGGCGATGGTGATGGTGATGGTGATGGTGAAGAAGATGGTTTAGTGCTAGGGTTTGGGTGGGGGTTAGGGCTGGAGTTATAGAAGGAAATTGAGTTAGGGTTAGAGTTAGAGTTAATGATGATGATGAAGATGGTGATGATGATGATGATGGTGATGGCGATGGTGATGGTGATGGCAGTGATGAAGGAGATGGTTTAGTGCTAGGGTTTGGGTGAGGGTTAGGGCTAGAGTTATAGGAGGAAATTGAATTAGGGTTAGAGTTAGAGTTAATGATGATGACGAAGATGGTGATGGTGACGAAGACGTTGATGATGATGGTGATGGCGATGGTGATGGTGATGGTGAAGAAGATGGTTTAGTGATAAGGTTTGGGTGAGGGTTAGGGCTGGAGCTATAGAAGTAAATTGAGTTAGGGTTAGAGTTAGAGTTAATGATGATGATGAAGATGGTGATGATGATGATGATGATGATGGTGATGGCGATGGTGATGGTGATGGTGGTGATGAAGGAGATGGTTTAGTGCTAGGGTTTGGGTGAGGGTTAGAATTAGAGTTAATGATGATGATGAAGATGGTGATGCTGACGAAGACGTTGATGATGATGGTGATGGCGATGGTGATGGTGAAGAAGATGGTTTAGTGCTAGGGTTTGGGTGAGGGTTAGGGTTGGAGCTATAGAAGGAAATTGAGACCAAGTTAGAGTTAGAGTTAATGATGACGATGAAGATGGTGATGATGATGATGGTGATGGCGATGGTGATGGTGATGGTGGTGATGGAGGAGATGGTTTAGTGCTAGTGTTTGTGTGAGGGTTACAGCTAGAGTTATAAGGGGAAATTGAATTAGGGTTAGAGTTAGAGTTAATTATGATGACAAAGATGGTGATGCTGACAAAGATGTTGATGATGATGGTGATGGCGATGGTGATGGCGATGGTGATGGTGAAGAAGATGGTTTAGTGCTAGGGTTTGGGTGAGGGTTAGGGTTGGAGCTATAGAAGGAAATTGAGACCAAGTTAGAGTTAGAGTTAATGATGATGATGAAGATGGTGATGATGATGATGGTGATGGCGATGGTGATGGTGATGGTGGTGATGGAGGAGATGGTTTAGTGTTAGGGTTTGTGTGAGGGTTAGGGCTAGAGTTATAGAAGAAAATTGAATTAGGGTTAGAGTTAGAGTTAATGATGATGACGAAGATGGTGATGATGACGAAGACATTGATGATGATGGTGATGAGGGACCTAGATATGACAATGATGATGGGACCTAGAGATGACAATGATGATGGGACCTAGAGATGACAATGATGATGAAGATGGTGATGATGATGAAGGCGTTGATGATGATGGTGATGGTGATGGAGATGGTGATGAAGATGATGGATATGGTGATGATGGTGGCGACGGTGATGAGGGACCTAGAGATGACAATGATGACGAAGATGGTGATGATGATGAAGGCATTGATGATGATGGCGATGGTGATGAAGATGATGATGAGGAGGAGGAGGAGGATGATGATGATGATGATGGAGATGTTGGTGATGAGGAAGATGATGATGATGTTGATGATGATGAAGATGATGAAGATGATGGAGATGGTGATGATGGTGGCGATGGTGATGAGGAACCTAGAGATGACAATGATGATGAAGATGGTGATGATGATGAAGGCGTTGATGATGATGGAGATGGTGATGAAGATGATGGAGATGGTGATGATGGTGGCGACGGTGATGAGGGACCTAGAGATGACAATGATGATGAAGATGGTGATGATGGTGAAGGCGTTGATGATGATGGCGATGGTGATGAAGATGATGATGATGATGATGATGATGATGATGATGATGAAGATGGTGATGATGATGGAGATGGTGATGAGGGACCTAGAGATGACCACGATGACGAATATGGTGATGATGATGAAGATGGTGATGATGATATTAGATGCAGTGATCATAATCATCATGGGGAGAATTTTTTTATCAAATGCCACACAATCATAGTTGTAATAACCATAGTCACAGCCCCAAAGGTGCATAATTGAACCACGAGCAACATCAACTAATTGTGGCATCCCATGAACATGGTAAGAATAACCATTGATGTGGGCGAGGGTGGGTATAAACATTGTGTAGATGATATAGAGAAAAAATTTGGTGCTCTATAGAGGTTAAATGAGATGACCATATCCAAATGATGTATGATGATGAATTTGGGAAAAAAACTTTATTCTCACTAAATACACAAAACACCTTACCATCCTTGAAAAACTGAAAAAATGGTTAGTTGTTTTCAGAGGCAGTATATAACTATTGATGGAAATTTCTTTGATGAACCATGTTTGGAAAACTACTATAATGGTTTGTGTTGTATGAAGTGAGTCCCTGGGATCCATTTTTTGGAAATAAAACTTCCATATTAGATTCTGAATGTCTACAATGACTTGGAAAAAAATTTCAATACTTTAATCAACTTTACTTGCAAAAATTCATCTTAACCCCCAATCTCTTTCATGCTAAGATCTATTGATAAAGTGTAGAGTGTCTATCTCAAAATTCTTAGACTCAACTCCTCAATTGTTTGGATAGGGTTAAGATCAAGTTGGTTATCCCAAGGGGATAACTCAATTATTTGTAGCCATTTTTATGGCCATTTCACTAATTATGTTCCAACACATGCTCAGTTCAAATCCCCCCAAGTGATGCACACAAATTTATGTTGATATGTTTACTAAAAATGCAATCCTTGAATATGGGAAAGTGTCCCTACAATTTCCTCACAAGGTTTCCTTTAGAAAGGAAAAGATCAACTTGTGATATCAAAGCAGTCAAATAATGTATTTTGAAGGTTAGAAACAAGTATGCTCTAAACTACGAAATATTGTCCATCAACAACCATGTAGATATTCTATAAGTAATCCCAAGATACTCTGCAAGTTGTCAACAATGGCCTTCATTGTGCATAAAATCACATAAATCAACCAATAATCAAGCATGGAGTATACACTACACATCCATCAGCATTGCACTTGAATAAAGGTAAGTTTATGTAGACTATTCAGGTGTGGATAAGTTATAAAAGTAGTTCCACAACTGATTTTAGCATGCTTTTGATTGGTTGAAACAATCACAAACATATTCTCAAGTAGTAAAATTTATCAAGAACAAGTCGAACGATCATGTACTAATAATCCACCAAAAACCCTACAGTGAATCATATACTATGCATATCTTTTTGAATGTATTGTGGAAAAACATTTCAATCATTCCTAGCAATTATTGAACATTTGCAAGTGCAAAAGAAAAAAGGGTTGAGTGTTTCTTAATTATAAAGCTACACATCCAACATTATTGCACCTCAATGAGGATAGTTTATAGAGACAATTCAGGCATGGATAAGTAATACTATAAAAATTGGTCTTCCACAACCGAGTTTTGTTAAATTTTCAGAATTTACTTCAATCTGATCTAGGATCTTAACTGAGAGAACAACATGTACATCAAATCTACAACATATCAATCATGGACACAATAATGCAAGCACACAAGAGACACAGAGTTTACTTGGGGAAAACCATAAAGGTGAAAAACCCCAATAACTTCCTCAGAGATAGATAGAGAAATGATACAACCAGAATACAAGAGATAGTCTTCTCCTAGCAGCAGAGCCTCCTCCTCCACAAGTGCGCCACTCTCTAAAGTGTGAGTGAGAGAATAGAATGTGTAAAATGAGAGAGACACACTCTCTATTTATATACTAACTTGACTCGACCTTTACTCAACTAGGTCGGCCTCAACTTAACCACTTAACATAATGTTGACTAGGTCGACCCCCACTAGGGTGGTCTAATAACCCTTTGACCCACATGTCTGACCCCCAATAGGGTGTTCTAATAACCCTTTAACCCACATGACTTATACAGGGCTGACCCCAACAAGGTGGTCTAATAACCCATCAAGTATAAGTTACGACACTTACAATATAAATGACGACACTTCCGTATAGAGAAATAATAACATCTCTATAGGAATACAACCACTTCCGTATAGAGGAATAATAACATATTTATAGGAATACAATATACATATATGTGAAATACATTCCGAAGTTACATATACATCAACAAGTTTAGCATGCTTTTGATGGATTCAAAGAATCATAGACATATTACTAGATGACTAATGTATCAAAAACAAGTTAAGGAATCCTATACAATCTAAGCAAGTTCTCTAATAAAATAGTTGAACATAGTCAAATGTCATTCATTGAAATTTTAATCCTAAAACAAAGATTTTTAAAACAAATGGCAAATATACATGATATAGGGGTACCTAAAAATTGTCATGTCATTTAATGCACTGCAACACTTACGCTTTGGATGCAAAGGAGTAATAAAAGACATGATCATGATTTCATAACACAATTATAATTGTAATGTATTAAATTAGCAAACAATGTACTATTTTTATAGGCGCGTGTATGCCAAAAATATTAATATTTTCCACTCTCCTATACGACAATCATTTATTTGATATTGACCGCTTGACATTAAATATATATATATATATATATATATATATATATATATATATATATATATATATATATATTCGACTAAAACATACGATAAGTTTGTCAATAACAACACTCTAGTATATCCATTGACATTGATTCCTTATATGGACTGAAAAATATTGTATTTGTCATGTTTTCACACACATGCCTATGCACTAGGTTTCGTTTATGTGTATTTTGCAATAGTGTATGATTTATTTTTGTTTACAAGTATCGGATTCAATCCTATCTAAAAAGATGCCTATTTTGTCCCATTTTCTCATTAGTGAGGAATTTTGGACATGCACGTCCATCTTCTACTATTTTCAATTGCATAGATATCCAATACACACACACACACTATGATATCCAACTTCTCTTCTAAGATCTAGGTAAAACCAAAATTTAGACAACATCACATCCTGATACACATAACATGAGACAACGAGATTAGACAATGAGATATATAAATCACATAACTGAAAGTCCATGTACATCGAGGCTGCAAAACTCATCCAAACATATATAATTTCTGGCAAATAGTGGAACATGGTTCCCAATGTATGTACAGTGGCAACTCGTGCCCTAAACAAAATGTGACAACTCATGCCGTAGATCCAAAATACATGGCAACTCGTGCTGTAGATATAAAGTACATCAAAACTGGTGCAAACAAGTGCCACATAGTGGCTAATGTACATAACACATGGTGTTTCAAGCATTGTCACCAACCCTGTCACTCCCAGGCGCATCTCCAAAGTCGATCTTCCTACTCTTTGAGCTACCGATACCTCGGGTCTTGCTCCGTCTAGGAGTAGACCGTCTCTCCGGGCTCTGGAACAAATGATATAAGATACCGCCATTTTCAAGCATTTGCAACATTTACCACATTTATAATACAAATGTAGAATTCGAATCTTAAATAAATCACCTCTGATGTGACTGAGAAACGTTGGACAGTTGTCCTGGATCTGCGGAGCCTCTCCGCAATTCCAGCCTACAACATTTACAACAATTATTTCATTGAAAAGTAATAATTTCTTAAATTAATTTGTGTCAATGCATCAAAATATTTTCATAAATTAGTTTGATTCTCACCGTGTACACCTCCGACGATGGACATGGCTGGGATTATGGGCTAGCAGGTGGCGCAGATGACCGGACAACCACCTCCGATGCGGTGATGGTGGGGGGCGCAGATGTAGTGGAAGCCACTACAGGTGCAACCACTGGAGATACAGATGAGGATACTGGAAGGGTATATGCCACAATAGTGGCGGGAAGTGGGGATGATATGGTGGGAGAAGAAATGGTGGTATGGGGTGGAGGAGGACGTTGTGGACTATGAACCCTTGCTGGTTGTATGATAGAGGGTATCAAACCAAAAGGGCTAGGGGGGGTGTTGAGGGATGGTGCATGGGAGGGAAGTCCTGCATAGAGGGGGGAGGATGGATGGAAGGGAGGTTGTGGACGAAGAGGGGAATCTGGAAGGAAGGGGGGGCATGGATGAAAGGGGGAGGATGGATAGATAGGGGAGCGTGGATAAATTGGGGAGGATGTATGGACGCGAGAGCATGGTTGAGTTGGGGGGGGGATGGATGGAAGGGGGAGTATGGCTGGAGAGGGGAGGCTGGATGGAAGGGAGGGGGTGGGCGTAGGTAGGAGTCTAGATGGAAGCAAGGGGGGGGACTCATGGGAGAGGGTGGATACATAGGACTAAAATGGGGAGACGCAGCTGCTGGTGGCACCTACATGTACATTTGTAATATCACAATTTAGTAAACAAACAATAAATTAAACCATGGTAAGTCATAACAAATCAAATTAAAAGCATGCTTAGAACTACACATTGTACCTGTGTATATGGTGATGTGCCAATCCCTGGAGGGGGTGGTTGATCACCGTAGTCACAGAACAGCTGTGGACAACAAAATGCATGCATGTTATGAACATGTTAAACAAGTCATTATCTAGGAAATCAAGATATTCAAAAACATTGTACGAACTATCAACGTGTATGCCATAAATATAAATACTTGAGTAGTATAAATGACATAAGTAATAACAATATTGTGTGAGGTACTGAAAATACCTCCGTGTGGGGTGCCGCAATTTCAGTTGTAGCTGCCATTGCTACATCCAGGTTGGGAGATCCTACGTTCTCCCATCTTGGTGTATCAGCTCTAAATAACTGTACATTGAAATAATAGTTTAAGTCAAACAAAAATACTTTAAAAATACTTTACAAGTTATCAACTGATGATTGAAAACACATTGAAAAAATTGTTGACCTGATCCATATAATAGCCCTTGATTGGGCCAGGGCAAGTGTGCCCGCAATGGGGACAAAGATGTGGCATTGTCCCCGTCGAATTGGAATGCCCAGCATGGCTACCATCGGTCATGGGTCGATCATGGCCCTGTCGTGAAGGCCCTACACCTGGATCTCTATCAAGGTCACCCGACCTCTCCACTGTAGTCGCTGCTACAAAGGAGGTGTGTCTGAGGAGACCACGTGCAACATTCCTCATTGCCACCTCGATCTGATCAAGCTTATGGGGCAATTGAGGTGGCAGGGGAGAGGGGTTGGGGTCGTGCCTCGGAGTTGGTGGCCCTCTTAGTGGGTTCCTCCTGGCAGCAGGTCGATCTTGGGCAGAGCCACGCCCAACACCTTGGAACTCAGTTATGTCAAAATAGTTGACATGTAAACCGAGGGAAAACTCAGCCCATAGTTGGCGAAGGAAGTACTGTGGAACCTCCCTATTATTGCAGGGAGGTTTATCGTACACCATGAACCATCTCTGCATCCAATTGTCCCTCCATGGTTGGTAATGACACCAATGCATGCAGACACATGGCTTTGTAATGTTCAGTGGTTGGCCTGTTTTCGGCTCGGTGAACATACTATATAATTGGGCTTTTGTAATGTTCAAATCTTTTATTGCTTCCTTGGAGATGCCCATGGAGTAGTACTCCCGCATCCTAGCTCTAAATTGAGTCATGTCTATCAATTGCTGGTGTGCATGTATGAGGGAGTCGATTGAGTTCTCAATTGACGTGGCAAGAGACAATCGAGATGGTTCACCCGAGTTTCTAAGTTCACGAGTGTGCACTCGCATTTCATTTACATAGTGGTTAAGGTCATCTTGTTCAAAATTAGGTTGTGGGTTTTGGTTTTGTTCGGAATTGGGTCCAAGGTTTGGGTTTTCTTGTGTTCCACCGGACTCGGGGTTAACATCTTGTTCACTCATTGTCTCAGTTGCAATCTGCAGTTGAAAATTGGTTCATTGTTTTTAAAATTTGGGAATTATTTACAATTACATAAACAAAAAAAATACAAAAATTGACACAAATAATGAATAAAATTTTAAAAAATTGTGATATTTACATATTAATCAAAGTGTTGACGAGTTTCTGGGTGTTGTTGGGTGGTTTTGGAGTGGACTTGGCCTCCGTTGGTAGTTGAATGGACGCGTACGCGAAGGAAGAGGACGCGCTCGGCCGACCAAATGAAAAATGGGGAAATTGTCAACTGTTTTTTTATATATTTTTAACAGGGGTGCATGTGCATCTCCTCTACGCATACGCATCAGCGATGCGCACGCGCCATCAACGCGCATGCGCCTCCATTTGGTACCAAACCTAGAGGCGTGTGCGCGTCTCCTTAGGTGCAGTCGCGCTATTTGTTTTCTCTGCTAGCGCGGCCCTATTGCAACGAAATTGGGGAGCATCTTCTTGCGCCCGCCCCTCATCAAATAGGCGATCGATGATGTCTACATCCAAGTATTTTCATAGATCCACCAGTATTTTCATCGATGATTGTAGGCTGAAATAAAAAATCCTACAATTATTGCATTTCGTTGTTCTTGTTTGCACCACTGGTGCTGCCAATATCAACATGCAACAGATATTTCGAAGACCCTCCCCCTTCAGATGAATTTCAAGGATTTGTGAGAGCCTTTATAACAACCTTCAGACCTTCAAGCAAGCGGTATTGAGGCATCCTGGACCTTCACATGAACATGATTTCTCCAGGTTTGGATTCCTATCTCCAGCAGAAATCGAGAGATGGTTGGAAGGCCAGGCTACGATTCCCACAAGCCATCTCATTGCTCATCTCAGTTCCCCTGAAGGAATTCATATACTGAAGCAGATAGTGGATAGCTGCGGAGCGATTAATTCAACAACTGGGCACCCTACACGTGGCATGATTCCATTTCTCCATGAGCGAGGAATCTAACCGACGTGGAGGTTATGGACCTCCATGGTGAAACACCTACGGTATAATTATACCTTTAAACACAAACCATCAAAAATGCTTTTAACCTTTAGAAGTGAGATACCCATCCTCATAAATAATGTTATATATTAAAAAAAAAACTTTTCACAATGATGCTCTTACCTTTTAATACAAGAATCACATTATAGTTAAGGTGAGTTATCATTTACTACAAAATTTACATTGTTGTAAGGTGAGTGAGATCTCTCAAATCTTAATGTATCTCGTTTAAAAACAAAAATGATATAAAATTAAGCATAATGTAGAATGATAATTAAATTACAAAATAAAAAATATATTAAAAAGTGATCTTATAAAATTAAAAATTATAAAAAATAATTATAAAATAAATATTTTTCAATTTAAAATTTGAAAAAAGATTTGAATCTAAAAGATTTGATTTCTTTCAACTTTTAGTAAATATGAAGTTAAAATAGATCTATACCATCTCAATCATGAGATTTGGAAAGAAAGATAATACTAACTTTAAGTCAAATCCATTGAAATGTAAAATATAGATAATTTAATTTGGATTCACTCACTAGTTGCATTAAAACTTAACTTTATAAAACTCAAAACTCAAAATTTAAAATTTTATAAAGATATGAATATGTAAGGATACAATTTTGATTATTACTAAAATATTTTTATTTGCATTTGTCGAAGTGTTCTCACTTAAGTAAATAGGTGAATAATGTTGATTTATCAACTCATAAAAATTACATAATTATGATACAACATATTTAATTGTTAAATTTTTTATTTTGCTCAATTCTAAAATAAAATTGGTTAAAGTAGATGAATTGGGAAAACTATCTTTATATGTAGAAACAACCTTCTCCCTTGAATTATTTAGTTGATGCATAATAATATTAAATTCTGACAATCAAGAAGAGGAAGTTATCGATATATAAAGTGAGAAGTTACAAGCCACTCTAAAAATGAAGAAGAGTTAATCATATAGATGAACTTTTTAAGAAGACATAACCCTAAATAGTAATTGATGTTGAATTTGTATTTAAATGCCAACGAACTCATCACCTATAACATTAATTTTCTTTAAAAAAACATAACAATCTAGCTTTGAAACCAATCAAAGAGGAGCTACAAATTTTGGTTTGCAAGCCTTTCAAAGGAGAGAGCATGGGGAAAAGGAAAAGAGCGAACGATGGATAGAGACCCAACATCCATTGCACTGGATGAAAGAAGTAAACTACACAATGTAAAACAATTCTTCATATTAATGTTGTTTTCTTATGTATTTTTTTTTACTAATTTTCATCTTTTTTTTTCACACGATAAAAATAACTATACTTTAATATTAAATATATGATGACAATAGCAATTCTCATCCTTTACACAACCAAGGAGCATTGCATTTCTCTTTCCAACAAGTAACAAAGCAAGCATTTTCTCCCATACAAGACCATGGGCGCATATCATTCAACGTTCAAAATTGAACCCTTCCTAGCCCTTCCAAAGGGTTCTGGCCCTTCCCAGAAGTGCAAAGTTAAAATTTCCCTTCAGAAAAAATTCAAAATCCTATTTTTACCCTTCCAATTGAGAATGATACAATTTATAACAATATTTCAAAAGAAGGGTAATATTATAAATTACTTGTCAATATAATTTCATAGTGTATTTAAATTCATAAGCTATAAAGTTTCCAGGGACATATGGATATATAATTGTGAACTGAATTTTAAATAAACGTTATGATTTGCTAAAATAATTACATAATACGATACCATTAAAATCCTATGGTACAAATACGCTCATTGTCCAAAATATTGGAATTGTGAAAGATCACGAATTCCATGCACATTGTGAATTTGTGATGCAATACTTGTGGGAAAAGTTAAAAAACCAGATTTTTCATAGTCCATTTTACTCATTTTTAGTTTATGAAAGCATTGATGTAACTATGAAGCACCATTTGATTATTTATATTACATATTTGATAAATGAAGGAAGAGGTCAATGTGTAACAAAATTCATATGTTTGTTTCAAATAAAATATGGAACAACTCAATTTATGTATGATGTAGTGATAACTCTTCTAACGAAGATGGATCTATCTTTGATGAAGTTAGTTGGATTTGGCTCTGATGGGGCATCTTCCATGAGGGGTAGTTGTGAATGTTTATCTCCTAAGATATGTTGAGATGCTTGTCATTTATTAGATATCCATTCCATAGCTGATAGAGAAGCATTAATAACAAATGATGCTTCATTTCATTTTCCAGAGTTGCGGTATATTGATAAATTTGCAAACAAATTTTATTTATGGCTTGGAAAATCTACTAAAAGACATGGAGAACTGAAAGAGCTAATGGAATCCTTTCAAATCAGTAAGTTAGAGGTTTTGCAAATTAATCAAATTAGGTGGCTCTAGAGGAAAGGTCATGGAAAGACTTGTCAAAATCATGCCTGCTTTATTAAAAGATTGGAAATTATGGGAGATAAATATGTATGAGTTGGCAATAATATTTCAAGTGCAATTTTGCATCCATTTGCTTGCAGATGTGCTCATTGAGTTAAATAAGTTGGATCATAAGTTCCAAGAGGACCATGTTGATATTACCTTTATTAGCACTACTTTAGATGTTACTATTAACATGCTTCTTAAATGGTCTTTTGGGGGGCATATTTGGTGTAGGTACAATGCACATATCCTCTTTTTTAGTTAGAGCACAAGGAGGAACCCTTGAGTTTGCAGATAGCATAGGTATGGTATATTTACATCCATTGAGGTTTGAAAGTTTTCCAAAGATACAAAGACCAAGGACACTAGATGATAGCATTCTTTTAAGAAAATGTTTTATGATGAAGACAATTGAATCTCTAGATAGGAGGTTCACAGATATCCCTATATTTAATGCTGCTAAGTTTTTCACTCGTCGGCATTATTATGAAGAAATGGATGATAGAGACTCTCAAACAAAAAGATGGTTGCAATGTTTATGTGAAAAGTTTAGTGTTGGGGACTCACCTATTAAGGATGCTGCTAAATGTTTGGGTGAAATGGATGAATTTATTTGTACTATTTATAAATCATACCCTAAAAAGCATATGTTTGGAGCATGGGATCTATGTGGAAATAAACCGAAATGGTTTGAAGGATTTCCTTGTTTGATGTAATTATGAAAAGCTATTCTTGTAATTGAAACAAGTACAACAATGTGTGAAAGAGGCTTCTCAAAATTAAATTATGATAGATCAAGGATTTCACTGGAGACACTGGATATGTTATGTTTCTCTCCCTTAGTGCACCTCATGCTCTAAATGAGATAGATGGGAATGCAATTTATGATGTATGGAAACAAATGAAAACTAGAAAGCCTCTTCCATTGGGCATATATTGATGTTTTCAGTGATGTAAGCTCAAATAATTTTGAAGAATATAAAATAAATCGAAGAACAATATGCTTTTTTTGTTGGAATGTGTTCATTTATGTAATATAATAATAATTTTGTGGACTATACTATTTTCAAAGATTTTTTTTATTGAAAAGCTATCATTTTGTCATGTAAAGAGCATTCAATTCCTTAAGATTGTAAAATTTTGAAAGGACAATTTTTTTTTGCATTTTTTTAAAGGGTTTAGTTCGTTTATGCTTGTCAATTGAAGTACAATTATTTATATAGCCCTTCCTCTTCAAAGAATATATGCCCTTCAAATTGAAATTAAGACCTACCCTTCAAATTTGATCACTGGATTATCATGTAGGCTCCCAACAAAATCCTTAAATACCAAATTGAAAAACTAAAGTGGCCAAATCAGTGGATAGAAAGTTTGAAACCAAATTCTCATCTCTGCTTCAACACATAAAGGACGGATTATTTTGAATTACGCATTGTCTGGAGGGTCGTGATCTACAGCTGCCACAAATGCGTACAAACTGTACATGAATAAAAAAGAGGAACCCAGATAGGCCAGGAACTAGGGGAGGGATGCCAGTGAGTGAGCGTTTTTTTAACCAGTAGTGGTGCAGCTTAGTTCTCCATGTTCCCGAGCTTGTTTTTCCTCCAAATTTTTATCACATATACTTTGTCGTGTTCTCTATCTAACCATATTGGTCTTGAGGTGTGACGAATCCAAAATCATGCCATGTCAGCCACAAAGTTCCAAGTTGTCTAGTCTTAGTGTGCCTTAGTGTATTTTTGATTGGGACCAATGCTTGAACATTGATGTGACTTAAAGTAGATGTGACTTAAAATGATTTTCCAATTTCAAATATTCATTTTATTTCAAAATGTAGTTCAACTTTTTTTTATAAATAATTTTAAAAACATGAAAATATTGAAAATTACTTGTACATAAAGTGTTTTTATGAACCACTTATAGTACATAGTTTTTTCAAAACTGAGGTTAACCAACACCATTACTATTTCCACTACTGATCATCCTATGTGGTGTTGACTGTTATCTAACTTACTATCATATACTTCTTTAATAAAGAGAGTTATTTTACTGTGTGAAAAAAACAGGTTAGATGCATAATAATCGTAGATTGTAAATTTTGAAATTTGATTTGATTGTCTATATTAATAAAAATTTACATCCAAAACACTTAAAAGTACATTTCTACATTTTTTGCAATGACTAATCAATTTTTTTTTATTTAATAATTGTTTATTTCAAATTTTGAATTACTTCCATAAGATCACATTTACATAGTTAAATATTCTTTTCCATCAATTCATCTTAAGACTCATATAGTCAAAACTCGGCGAAAGCTAAGCATCAAGCTACCCAACATTTAATACAGCAGCTCAATACTTAGAGCCGATTGGATTTGGAGAATTTCCAGATAAAATGAACCTTAAGCATTGAGCCGCCGCATTTAATGCTGGGCAGCTCGATGCTTAGCTTTTGCGGTCAAAACGCTGCTTCGCCCTCGCAATTTGAGCCCATGGACGGCTGTCTTCGCTCGATGCGCAAAGCATAAGAAAACTGCTGTCCTCTAATTTTAAATATCATTTCATCACAACTTTATGGATCCAAAAGTTAAAACTTTTATTAAAATACCAAAAGCTCTGTGGAACGGAAAGTTAGCTTTATGTGTGCTTTAATGGCGTACTATATAATGTGACGTGTCTCCATCCTATCGCATTAATTATGCTAATTAGTACTGTCCTGCTAATTCGGTCTCGCAGGATGGCAGCACAGAATTGGTGGCAGGGTATCACGGTGGCCCTAGCGTCAAATCCCCAAACGAAAAGTATAATCCAAATGTCAAATTGCTTAAAAAAGTAAAACTCGGGAGTCGGGAGTCGGGAGCATGTGCACCGCCAACAAGTACCTGCAAACGAGATTCTAACAATCTGATCTCGTCCTTGCCAGCTTTAAACCCTCTCCTACGACAAGATAGCATTCGTTCTATAAATTAATTTCATTAATTGGCTTTCACAATTCAAACCTAATTCCCCATTTCCATGATCAAAGATCATTCACAGATATCTCTGGATATGGATTGCATCCAAGGCGCAGAGGGAAACTGCAACGTCACTCCAGGAGGAGGAGGTGTAATATCATTACGTATGCTGAATCTGAATCCTTCGTCTCATTTTCATTTATTCATTGTCGAATTAATTGATTAGTTAGCTTCCCTCGTAGATTGAATTCCACTATTGCAGGTGGAAGTAGCGTTGAATCTTTCAAGAAGAGTGCTTCTGCTTCTGCTGCTCATGATATCACTGTGGACGAACAAGATTTGATAAATAGATTTCACAGGTTGCTGGGTGACAGGTAGGTCATATGAGCTATTATTCAGTCTGCTGTAGGTCATTTAATGTTTGATAAATAGACTTCACAAGTTGTTGGGTGACCCGTAGGTTATATGAGGGAACATTATTCAGTCTGCTGTAGATCATTTAATGCTTGATAAATAGACTTCACAAATTGCTGGGTAACAGGTAGGTCATATGAAGGAACATTATTCAACCTACCCAGGTCATTTAATGCAGCTGCAGCAAGTATGGCATGTTGATCTTGGATCTCAAGTCAACCATCAACAGACCATGCCTGCTGCAGCTACATTAAATGACCTGCCACAGACTGAATAGTGCATAATTCATACATACCTTTTGTACTCTGTTATTCATTGTTTGATAGGAATTGAATTGATATTTGTTTGATAGGAATTGAATTGATATTAATATGGCAGGTGGCCACTGATTGCGGGGCGCCTTCCATGGAGAAGAGTTGAAGAAATTGAAAATTACTGTAAACTGAAACGGCAGAAAGGATAAAAAGTTGGGACGTCTTATACCTCCATTTTACCAGGCGGTGTAGTGTGCAACTCACTGCCCGTTGGTAGATTTATTAGCTTAAGCAGAATGGGTGTGCAGGATACGATTGTATAAACACTTCTTCTTCATGTATAGTTTGATGGATATTAATACAAACCTCTTCACTTATACTTCTTGTATCATTTGATGGATATCAATTCAAGTCTCCATTTACAATTTTTGTTGTTGCTGCTTATCGAGATTAATATTTGTTAGTTTAAGTTTTATTCATTTTCAGTTTAAAAATAGATCATTTCCAACAAATCAATATATCAGGAGGTTTTCGAGAATCCAGGAGGTTTTGGAGAATTTACAGTATCTATGTTCTTAAGTTGACATTTTAAATCCATAACAGGATTCATCCTTAGAACAAAACCTCTAAAATCAACAACCACAAAAATCTTGCTACAAAAATCAATAGATATTATTGATTAAAATAAACTTCATTCTAAATTTTATATATAAGTTCATGTGATTATAACCTAATCAAAATTATTTGATTAAAAAGAATTCACCTATATTTGAATGTAAATAGTTACATGTTATTTTTTTACTTAAAATAATTATATAAATATATATATATATGTTAATTTTTGTGAGTTCAATGGATTTTTACACCAAAGCCACTCCCTCCAAGTAAAGAAGAAAATTCACTTTATAATAAATCAATATAACATCTTATTATGGATTTGAAAACAATTTTAAATCAAGCCTTTAAAATATGAAGATTAAATTTGAATCTGATCTTATATGGTTGTAAAATATGGGGAATAGGAAGATCAAAGTCATCTTATCTTATATGGCTGTGAAGTTTCTAGCTGAAATATCATAAAAAAATCATGGAGAAGGAAATAGCAAATCCAAAAGCACTTTAAAACATATAATATCAAAATTAAGAGTAATTCACCCTATCTTATCCTCCTCATAAAAGCTAGCCTCTCATTGATTGAGACAAACACCACATGAGACAAGAGGTTTCCTAAGATTGCTTCATATTTTAGTCAAAACCACTTGCCCACTTACCATAAAGATGTAAATGCGAAGTATTTGGGAGAGTCTAGTAAGAACTCACATATGATGAATATTGAAAGTATTATTACATCTAATTTTAAGAAGAATATGTGGTGCAATAAAAAGTTAAAGATAACATACAATTAAGATATAATAAAGAGTTGATAAATTCTAATTTTGAAAATAAAATTATATCTTTGTTTTAACTAGTATTAAGAAGAAAATTAGCATTACTAAAATAATAACAAACTCTCACAACCTTTATATTGGAACATGGTTGAACATAAAAATCATTTTTTCATCAAGTGGTTCTTTACTTTTTTAAAGTCTAGACACCAAAGTTGATGAAAAAAAAAATAACTATTATCATCATAATGAATAAAATCCACTCTAAATTTAGATATAACTACTTTTTAATACACCATTATAAATTATAAAATAAAATAAAATTCATTTTAAATTTACTTAAAGTTACTCATTAAATAAGATCCATTTTAGAATATTGTAGAATAGTGTATTTTGGATTTGTGTACAAATGCATGCATTAATAACATCTTTCATTATTTATTCTCTAATTTTGTATATATGCATATTGTAATAGCATTTACTCTGTTTTTTTGTTCTACATAGCAGATGAGATTTTACTTTGACATCAAACTTTAGTTGAAGGGATTTATGGATTTTTTTTAAAAATTTTTTTATACAATTTAAATTATAACTTACATAAGTTGCAAATTAATTATATTTAATTTTTTTATTGTTTTTAAACCTAGGTATTCTTAATACAATTATAGAAAGAAATTTATGTTTAAAAAGACTGAGTCCTCCACTTTTTTCCTTATTTTTCAATAAATATTTAATATTTCATTTAATGACATATTTGATTTCATATTGAATTTTTTATATATTTTTAACTGTAACCTTTTGTCCCCTTGGTTAATCATTTGTCCATTCTACAGTTAGCTTTAATTCAAAAAAATGTATACATCTTCAATCAATAAAAGTGAATGTATCTCATTTTTTCCAAAAAATAAAAATAAAAATAAAAATAAAGATATATATTCACTTATATATATATATTACTTTATATATTTAAGTATATGAAGTAAGATAAGCTCCATCAAAATAACTTCACTTAATTTATCATTATCAGGATTCTTATTTTCTTTTAAGTATTCTTTAATAACTCCACTTAATTTATCATTATAAGGATTCTTATTTTCTTTCATGTATTCTTTATTTTTTATTTTAAAATACCTCTAGATCTAAACCTGATGTGCACTACCGTCCAGGGTTTATTATGTTTTGATCCTATTGTACTAATGTTTTTGTATATGGTTTTGGATACCATAATTTCTTGTATTTTGATTTTTATGATTTTTTTGAACTTCTGTTCCAATGATGTATTTTATATATCTATCTTTATAATATATGTAAAGATATGTGATATAAATCAATATCGAAATACCTATGCCGTCATGTAGAATGCCTCTACTTTTTATAACCAAAAACCTATTTTTTCTTATGAAAAAAAAATCTAAACCTGATATGGTGAAAAGACCCCTAGGAGACACTATCGAATTCAGAGAATGGATTGAATCTTCATCACGTGAATTCTTTGTTACTTCACGTGATAAAGAATCTAATGGATTTGACTTGCTTCATTCATTTCTTAGGACTTGTGATATCCTTATGGCCCATTTTCACTGCACATGCAATCACTTTTCCAAGTAACCATTCTCCCATGAAATATGCGCTATCAGTACGAGGAAAATTTATTTAATGCACTGCAACACTTACGCTTTGGATGCAAAGGAGTAATCAAAGACATGATCATGATTTCATAACACAATTATAATTGTAATGTATTAAATTAGCAAACAATGTACTATTTTTATAGGCGCGTGTATGCCAAAAATATTAATATTTTCCACTCTCCTATATGACAATCATTTATTTGATATTGACCGCTTGACATTAAAAAAAAAACAAAAATATATATATTCGACTAAAACATACGATAAGTTTGTCAATAACAACACTCTAGTATATCCATTGACATTGATTCCTTATATGGACTGAAAAATATTGTATTTGTCATGTTTTTACACACATGCCTATGCACTAGGTTTCGTTTAATGTATTTTGCAATAGTGTATGATTTATTTTTGTTTACAAGTATTGGATTCAATCCTATCTAAAAAGATGCCTATTTTGTCCCATTTTCTCATTAGTGAGGAATTTTGGACATGCACGTCCATCTTCTACTATTTTCAATTGCATAGATATCCAATACACACACACTATGATATCCAACTTCTCTTCTAAGATCTAGGTAAAACCAAAATTTAGACAACATCACATCCTGATACACATAACATGAGACAACGAGCCTTAGACAATGAGATATATAAATCACATAACTGAAAGTCCATGTACATCGAGGCTGCAAAAATCATCCAAACATATACAATTTCTGGCAAATAGTGGAACATGGTTCCTAATGTATGTACAGTGGCAACTCGTGCCCTAAACAAAATGCGACAACTCATGTCGTAGATCCAAAATACATGGCAACTCGTGCCGTAGATACAAAGTACATCAAAACTGGTGCAAAAATGTGCCACATCGTGGCTAATGTACATAACACATGGTGTGTCAAGCATTGTGACCACCCCCGTCACTCCCAAGCGCATCTCCAAAGTCGATCTTCCTACTCTTCAAGCTACCGGTACCTCGGGTCTTGCTCTGTCTAGGAGTAGACCGTCTCTCCGGGCTCTGGAACAAATGATATAAGATACCGTCATTTTCAAGCATTTGCAACATTTACCACATTTATAAAACAAATGTAGAATTCGAATCTTAAATAAATCACCTCTGATGTGACTGAGAAATGTTGGACAGTTGTCCTGGATCTGCGGAGCCTCTCCGCAATTCCAGCCTACAACATTTACAACAATCATTTCATTGAAAAGTAATAATTTCTTAAATTAATTTGTGTTAATGCATCAAAATATTTTCATAAATTAGTTTGATTCTCACCGTGTACACCTCCGACGATAGACATGGCTGGGATTATGGGATAGCAGGTGGCGCAGATGGCCGGACAACCTCCTCCGATGCAGTGATGGGGGGGGCGCAGATGTAGTGGAAGCCACTACAGGTGCAACCACTGGAGATACAGATGAGGATACTGGAAGGGTAGATGCCACAATAGTGGCGGGAAGTGGGGATGATATGGTGGGAGAAGAAATGGTGGTATGGGGTGGAGGAGGACGTCGTGGACTATGAACCCCTGCTGGTTGTACGATAGAGGGTATCGAACCAAAAGGGCTAGGGGGGGTGTTGAGGGATGGTGCATGGGAGGGAAGTCCTGCATAGAGGGGGGGGGATGGATGGAAAGGAGGTTGTGGACGAAGAGGGGAAGCTGTAAGGAAGGGGGGGCGTGGATGAAAGGGGGAGGATGGATAGATAGGGGAGCGTGGATAAATTGGGGAGGATGTATGGACGCAGGGGTGTGGTTGAGTTGGGGGGGGATGGATGGAAGGGGGAGTATGGCTGGAGAGGGGAGGCTGGATGGAAGGGAGGGGGTGGGCGTAGGGAGGAGTCTAGATGGAAGCAAGGGGGGGGACTCATGGGAGAGGGTGGATACATAGGACTAAAATGGGGAGACACAGCTGCTGGCGGCACCTGCATGTACATTTGTAATATCACAATTTAGTAAACAAACAATAAATTAAACCATGGTAAGTCGTAACAAATCAAATTAAAAGCATGCTTATAACTACACATTGTACCTGTGTATATGGTGATGTGCCAATCCCTGGCGAGGGTGGTTGATCACCGTAGTCATGGAACACCTGTGGACAACAAAATGCATGCATGTTATGAACATGTTAAACAAGTCATTATCTAGGAAATCAAGATATTCAAAAACATTGTACAAACTATCAACGTGTATGCCATAAATATAAATACTTGAGTAATATAAATGACATAAGTAATAACAATATTGTGCCAGGTACTGAAAATACCTCTGTGTGGGGTGCCGCAATTTCAGTTGCAGCTGCCATTGCTGCATCCAGGTTGGGAGATCCTACGTTCTCCCATCTTGGTGTATCAGCTCTAAATAACTATACATTGAAATAATAGTTTAAGTCAAACAAAAATACTTTACAAGTTATTAAGTGATGACTGAAAACACATTGAAAAAATTACTGACTTGATCCATATAATAGCCCTCGATCGGGCTAGGGCAAGTGTGCCCGCAATGGGGACAAAGATGTGGCATTGTCCCCGTCGAACTGGAATGCCCAGCATGGCTACCATCGGTCATGGGTCTATCCTGGCCCTGTCGTGAAGGCCCTACATCTGGATCTCTATCAAGGTCACCCGACCTCTCCACTGTAGTCATTGCTACAAAGGAGGTGTGTCTAAGGAGACCACGTGCAACATTCCTCATTGCCACCTCGATCTGATCAAGCTTATGGGGAAATTGAGGTGGTTGGGGAGAGGGGTTGGGGTCGTGCCTCGGAGTTGGTGGCCCTCTCAGTGGGTTCCTCCTGGCAGCAGGTCGATCTTGGGCAGAGCCATGCCCAACACCCTGGAACTCGGTTATGTCAAAATAGTTGACATGTAAACCGAGGCAAAACTCAGCCCATAGTTGGCGAAGGAAGTATTGTGGAACCTCCCTATTATTGCAGGGAGGTTTATCGTACACCATGAACCACCTCTGCATCTAATTGTCCCTCCATGGTTGGTAATGACACCAATCCATGCAGACACATGGCTTTGTAATGTTCAGTGGTTGGCCTGTTTTCGACTTGATGAACATACTATATAATTGGGCTTTTGTAATGTTCAAATCTTTTATTGCTTCCTTGGAGATGCCCGTGGAGTAGTACTCCCGCATCCTAGCTCTAAATTGAGTCATGTATGTCAATTGCTGGTGTGCATGTATGAGGGAGTCGATTGAGTTCTCAATTGACATGGCAAGAGACAATCGAGATGGTTCACTCGAGTTTCTAAGTTCACGAGTGTGCACTCGTGTTTCATTTACATAGTGGTTAAGGTCATCTTGTTCAAAATTAGGTTGTGGATTTTGGTTTTGTTCGGAATTGGGTCCAAGGTTTGGGTTTTCTTGTGTTCCACCAGACTCGGGGTTAACATCTTGTTCACTCATTGTCTCAGTTGCAATATGCAGTTGAAAATTGGTTCATTGCTTTTAAAATTTGGGAATTATTTACAATTACATAAATAAAAAAAATACAAAAATTGACACAAATAATGAATAAAATTGAAAAAAAACGTGATATTTACCTATTAATCAAAGTGGTGACTAGTTTGTGGGTGTTGTTGGGTGGTTTTGGAGTGGATTTGGCCTCCGTTGGTAGTTGAATGGACGCATACGCGGAGGAAGAGGATGCGCTTGGCCGACCAAATGAAAAATGGGGAAATTGTCGACTGTTTTTTTTTATATTTTTAATAGGGGTGCATGTGCATCTCCTCTACGCATACGCGTCAGTGACGCGCACGCACCTCCGTTCGGTACCGAACCTAGAGGCGCGTGCGCGTCTCCTTAGGTGCGGTCGTGCTATTTGTTTTCTCTGCTAGCGTGGCCCTATTGCAACGAATTTGGGGAACATCTTCTTGCGCCCACCCCTCATCAAATAGGCGATCGATGATGTCTACATCCAAGTATTTTCATAGATCCACTAGTATTTTCATCGATGATTGTAGGCTGAGATAAAAAAATCCTACAATGATTGCATTTCGTTGTTCTCGTTTGCACCATTGGTGCTACCAATATCAACCTGCAACAGATATTTCGAAGAGCCTCCCCCTTCAGTTGAATTTCAAGGATTTGTGAGAGCCTTTATAACAACCTTCAGACCTTCAAGCAAGCGGTATTGAGGCATCCTGGACCTTCACATGAACATCATTTCTCTAGGTTTGGATTCCTATCTCCAGCAGAAATCGAGAGATGGTTGGAAGGTCAGGCTACGATTCCCACAAGCCATCTCATTGCTCATCTCAGTTCCCCTGAAGGAATTCATATACTGAAGCAGACAGTGGATAGTTGCGGAGCGATTAATTCAACGACTGGGCACCCTCCACGTGGCATGATTCCATTCGCTCCATGAGTGAGGAATCTAACCGACGTAGAGGCTATGGAACTCCATGGTGAAACACCTATGGCGTAATTATACCTTTAAACACAAACCATCAAAGATGCTTTTAACCTTTAGAAGTGAGATACCCATCCTCATAAATGACGTTATATATTAAAAAAAAAACTTTTCACAATGATGCTCTTACCTTTTAATACAAGAATCACATTATAGTTAAGGTGAGTTATCATTTACTACAAAATTTACATTGTTGTCAAGTTGAGTGAGATCTCTCAAATCTTAATGTATCTCGTTTAAAAAAAAAATTGATATAAAATTAAGCATAATGTAGAATGATAATTAAATTACAAAATAAAAAATATATTAAAAAGTGATCTTATAAAATTAAAAATTATAAAAAATAATTATAAAATAAATATTTTTCAATTTAAAATTTGAAAAAAGATTTGAATCTAAAAGATTTGATTTCTTTCAACTTTTAGTAAATATGAAGTTAAAATAGATCTATACCATCTCAATCATGAGATTTGGAAAGAAAGATAATACTAACTTTAAGTCAAATCCATTGAAATGTAAAATATAGATAATTTAATTTGGATTCACTCACTAGTTGCATTAAAACTTAACTTTATAAAACTCAAAACTCAAAATTTAAAATTTTATAAAGATATGAATATGTAAGGATACAATTTTGATTATTACTAAAATATTTATATTTGCATTTGTCGAAGTGTTCTCACTTAAGTAAATAGGTGAATAATGTTGATTTATCAACTCATAAAAAGTACATAATAATGATACAACATATTTAATTGTTAAATTTTTTATTTTGCTCAATTCTAAAATAAAATTGGTTATAGTAGATGAATTGGGAAAACTATCTTTATCTTTATAAGTAGAAACAACCTTCTCCCTTGGATTATTTGGTTGATGCATAATAATATTAAATTCTAACAATAAAAAAGAGGAAGTTATCGATATATAAAGTGAGAAGTTACAAGCCACTCTAAAAATGAAGAAGAGTTAATCATATAGATGAACTTTTTAAGAAGACATAACCCTAAATAGTAATTGATGTTGAATTTGTATTTAAATGCCAACGAACTCATCACCTATAACATTGATTTTCTTTAAAAAAACATAACAATCTAGCTTTGAAACCAATCAAAGAGGAGCTACAAATTTTGGTTTGCAAGCCTTTCAAAGGAGAGAGCATGGGGAAAAGGAAAAGAGAGAACGATGGATAGAGACCCAACATCCATTGCACTGGATGAAAGAAGTAAACTACACAACGTAAAACAATTCTTCATAGTAATGTTATTTTCTTATGTATTTTTTTTTACTAATTTTCATCTTTTTTTTTCACACGATAAAAATAACTATACTTTAATATTAAATATATGATGACAATAGCAATTCTCATCCTTTACAAAACCAAGGAGCATCGCATTTCTCTTTCCAACAAGTAACAAATCAAGCATTTTCTCCCATACAAGACCATGGGCGCATATCATGCAACGTTCAAAATTGAACCCTTCCTAGCCCTTCCAGAGGGTTTTGGCCCTTCCGAGAAGTGCAAAGTTAAAATTTCCCTTCAAAAAAAATTCAAAATCCTACTTTTACCCTTCCAATTAAGAATGATACAATTTATAACAATATTTCAAAAGAAGGGTAATATTATAAATTACTTGTCAATATAATTTCATAGTGTATTTAAATTCATAAGCTATAAAGTTTCGAGGGACATATGGATATATAATTGTGAACTGAATTTTAAATAAACGTTATGATTTGCTAAAATAATTACATAATACGATACCATTAAAATCCTATGGTACAAATACGCTCATTGTCCAAAATATTGGAATTGTGAAAGATCACGAATTCCATGCACATTGTGAATTTGTGATGCAATACTTGTGGAAAAAGTTAAAAAACGAGATTTTTCATAGTCCATTTTACTCAATTTTAGTTTATGAAAGCATTGATGTAACTATGAAGCACCATTTGATTATTTATATTACATATTTGATAAATGAAGGAAGAGGTCGATGTGTAACAAAATTCATACGTTTGTTTCAAATAAAATATGGAACAACTCAATTTATGTATGATGCAGTGATAACTCTTCTAACGAAGATGGATCTATCTTTGATGAAGTTAGTTGGATTTAGCTCTGATGGGGCATCTTCCATGAGGGGTAGTTGTGAATGTTTATCTCCTAAGATATGTCGAGATGCTTGTCATTTATTAGATATCCATTCCATAGCTGATAGAGAAGCATTAATAACAAATGATGCTTCATTTCATTTTCCAGAGTTGCGGTATATTGATAAATTTGCAAACAAATTTTATTCATGGCTTGGAAAATCTACTAAAAGACATGGAGAACTGAAAGAGCTAATGGAATCCTTTCAAATCACTAAGTTAGAGGTTTTGCAAATTAATCAAATTAGGTGGCTCTAGAGGAAAGGTCATGGAAAGACTTGTCAAAATCATGCCTGCTTTATTAAAATATTGGAAATTATGGGAGATAAATATGTATGAGTTGGCAATAATATTTCAAGTGTAATTTTGCATCCATTTGCTTGCAGATGTGCTCATTGAGTTAAATAAGTTGAATCATAAGTTCCAAAAGGACCATGTTGATATTACCTTTATTAGCACTACTTTAGGTGTTACTATTCACATGCTTCTTAAATGGTCTTTGGGGGGGCATATTTGGTGTAGGTACAATGCACATATCCTCTTTTTTAGTTAGAGCACAAGGAGGAACCCTTGAGTTTGCAGATAGCATAGGTATGGTATATTTACATCCATTGAGGTTTGAAAGTTTTCCAAAGATACAAAGACCAAGGACACTAGATGATAGCATTCTTTTAAGAAAATGTTTTATGATGAAGACAATTGAATATCTAGATAGGAGGTTCACGGATATCTCCATATTTAATGCTGCTAAGTTTTTCAGTCGTCGGCATTATTATGAAGAAATGGATGATAGAGACTCTCAAACAAAAAGATGGTTGCAATGTTTATGTGAAAAGTTTAGTGTTGGGGACTCGCCTATTAAGGATGCTGCTAAATGTTTGGGTGAAATGGATGAATTTATTTGTACTATTTATAAATCATACCCTAAAAAGCATATCTTTGGAGCATGGGATCTATGTGGAGATAAACCTAAATGGTTTGAAAGATTTCCTTGTTGGATGTAATTATGACAAGCTATTCTTGTAATTGCAACAAGTACAACAATGTGTGAAAGAGGCTTCTCAAAATTAAATTATGATAGATCAAGGATTTCATTGGAGACACTGGATATGTTATGTTTCTCTCCCTTAGTGCACCTCATGCTCTAAATGAGATAGATGGGAATGCAATTTATGATGTATGGAAACAAATGAAAACTAGAAAGCCTATTTCATTGGGCATATATTGATGTTTTCAGTGATGTAAGCTCAGATAATTTTGAAGAATATAAAATGAATCGAAGAACAATATGCTTTTTTTGTTGGAATGTGTTCATTTATGTAACATAATAATAATTTTGTGGACTTTACTATTTTCAAATATTTTTTTATTTCTTAGTTTTTATTGAAAAGTTATCATTTTGTCATGTAAAGAGCATTCAATTCCTTAAGATTGTAAAATTTTGAAAGGACAATTTTTTTTTTGCATTTTTTTAAAGGGTTTAGTTCGTTTATGCTTGTCAATTGAAGTACAATTATTTATATAGCCCTTCCTCTTCAAAGAATATATGCCCTTCAAATTGAAATTAAGACCTACCCTTCAAATTTGATCACTCGATTATCATGTAGGCTCCCAACAAAATCCTTAAATACCAAATTGAAAAACTGAAGCGGCCAAAAACAGTGGATAGAAAGTTTGAAACCAAATTCTCATCTCTGCTTCAACGCATAAAGGACGGATTATTTTGAATTACGCATTGTATGGAGGGTCGTGATCTACAGCTGCCACAAATGCGTACAAACTGTACATGAATAAAAAAGAGGAACCCAGATAGGCCAGGAACTAGGGGAGGGATGCCAGTGAGTGAGCGTTTTTTTTTACCAGTAGTGGTGCAGCTTAGTTCTCCATGTTCCCGAGCTTGTTTTTCCTCCAAATTTTTATCTCATGTACTTTGTCGTGTTCTCTATCTAACCATATTGGTCTTGAGGTGTGACAATCCAAAATCATGCCATGTCAGCCACAAAGTTCCAAGTTGTCTAGTCTTAGCGTGCCTTAGTGTATTTTTGATTGGGACCAATGCTTGAACATTGATGTGACTTAAAATGATTTTCCAATTTCAAATATTCATTTTATTTCAAAATGTAGTTCAATTTTTTTTTATAAATAATTTTAAAAACATGAAAATATTGAAAATTACTTGTACATAAAATGTTTTTATGAACAAATTATAGTACATAGTTTTTTCAAAACTGAGGTTAACCAACACCACTACTATTTCCACTAGTGATCACCCTATGTGGTGTTGACTATTATCTAACTTACTATCATATACTTCTTTAATAAAGAGAGTTAATTTACTGTGTGAAAAATACAGGTCTGTTAGGTTTTACGAATAGATGCACAATAGCCGTACATTGTAAATTTTGAAATTTGATTTGATTGTCTATATTAATAAAAATTTACATCCAAAACACTTAAAAGTACATTTCTACATTTTTTGCAATGACTAATCAATTTTTTTTATTTTAATAATTGTTTATTTCAAATTTTGAATTACTTCCATAAAATCACATTTACATAATTAAATATTATTTTCCATCAATTCATCTTAAAATTAGTATTGTCAAAACTCGGCTAAAGCTAAGCATCGAGCTGCCCAACATTTAATGCAGCAGCTCAATACTTAGAGCCAATTGGATTTGAAGAATCTCCAGATAAAATGGACCTTAAACATTGAGCCGCCACATTTAATGCTGGGCAGCTCGATGCTTAGCTTTTGCCGTCATAACGCTGCTTCGCCCTGCAATTTGAGCACAAGGACGGCTGTCTTAGCTCGATGCGCAAAGCATAAGAAAACTGCTGTCATCTAATTTTAAATATCATTTCATCACAAACTTTATGGATCCAAAAGTCAAAACTTTTATTAAAATACCAAAAGCTTTGTGGAACGGAAAGTTAGCTTTATGTGTGCTTTAATGGCGTACTATATAATGTGACATGTCTCCATCCTATCGCATTAATTATGCTAATTAGTACTGTCCTGCTAATTCGGTCTCGCAGGATGGCAGCACAGAATTGGCGGCAGGGTATCACGGTGGCCCTAGCGTCAAATCCCCAAACGAAAAGTATAATCCAAATGTCAAATTGCTCAAAAGTAAAACTCGGGACTCGGGAGTCGGGAGCCGGGAGCATGTGCACCGCCAACAAGTACCTGCAAACGAGATTCTAACAATCTGATCTCGTCCTTGCCAGCTTTAAACCCTCTCCTACGACAAGATAGCATTCCTTCTATAAATTAACTTCATTACTTGGCTTTCACAATTCAGACCTAATTCCCCATTTCCATGATCAAAGATTTCACAATTCAGACCTAATTCCCCATTTCCATGATCAAAGATTTCACAATTCAAACCTAATTCCCCATTTCCATGATCAAAGATCATTCACAGATATCCCTGGATATGGATGGCATCCAAGGCGCAGAAGGAAACTGCAACGTCACTCCAGGAGGAGGAGTAATATCATTACGTAAGCTGAATCTGAATCCTTCGTCTCATTTTCATTCATTCACTGTCGAATTGATTGATTAGTTAGCTTCCCTCGTAGATTGAATTCCACTATTGCAGGTGGAAGTAGCGTTGAATCTTTCAAGAAGAGTGCTTCTGCTTCTGCTGCTCATGATATCACTGTGGACGAACAAGATTTGATAAATAGACTTCACAGGTTGCTGGGTGACAGGTAGGTTATATGAGTGAACATTATTCAGTCTGTTGTAGGTTATTTAATGTTTTATAAATAGACTTCACAAGTTGCTGTTGTTGGGTGACCGGTAGGTCATATGAGGGAACTTTATTCAGTCTGTTGTAGATCATTTAATGCTTGATAAATAGACTTCACAAATTGCTGGGTGACAGGTAGGTCATATGAAGGAACATTATTCAACCTGCCCAGGTCATTTAATGCAGCTACAGCAGGCATGGCATGGCATGTTGATAGTTGGATCTCAAGTCAACCATCAACAGACCATGCCTGCTGCAACTGCAGACAGACTGAATAGTGCATAATTCATACATACCTTTTGTACTCTGTTATTCATTGTTTGATAAGAATTAAATTGATATTAATATGGCAGGTGGCCACTGATTGCGGGGCGCCTTCCATGGAGAAGAGTTGAAGAAATTGAAAATTACTGTAAACTGAAACGGCAGAAAGTATAAAAAGTTGGGACCTCTTATACCTCCATTTTACCAGGCGGTGTAGTGTGCAACTCACTGCCCACTGGTAGATTTATTAGCTTAAGTAGAATGGGTGTGCAGGATACGATTGTATAAACACTTCTTCTTCATGTATAGTTTGATGGATATTAATTCAAACCTCTTCTCTTGTATCATTTGATGGATATCAATTCAAGTCTCCATTTACAATTTTTGTTGTTGCTGCTTATTGAGATTAATATTTGTTAGTTTAAGTTTTATTCATTTTCAGTTTAAAAATAGATCATATCCAACAAATCAATATATCAGGAGGTTTCCCAGAATCCAGGAGGTTTCGGAGAATTTATAGTATCTATGTTTTTAAGTTAAGGTTTAGAATCCATAACTAGAATTCATAACAGGATTCTTCCTCAGAATATGAAATCAACAACTACATGAATCCATCCACAGTATCTATGTTGTTAAGTTGACATTTTAAATCCATAACAGGATTCATCCTTAAGAACAAAATCTCTGAAATCAACAACCACAAAATCTTGCTACAGAAATCAATATATATTATTGATTAAAATAAACTTTATTCTAAATATATTATTGATTAAAATAAACTTTATTCTAAATTTTATATATAAGTTCATGTGATTATAACCTAATCAAAATTATTTGATTAAAAAGAATTCACCTATATTTGAATATAAATAGTTACATATTATTTTTTTACTTAAAATAATTATATATATATATGTTAATTTTTGTGAGTTCAATGGATTTTTACACCAAAGCCACTCCCTCCAAGTAAAAAAGAAAATTCACTTTATAATAAATCAATATAGCATCTTATTATGGATTTGAAAGCAATTTTAAATCAAGCCTTTAAAAAATGAAGATTAAATTTGAATGTGATCTTATATGGTTGTAAAGTATGGGGAATAGGAAGATCAAAGTCATCTTATCTTATATGGCTGTGAAGTTTCTAGCTGAAATATCATAAAAAAATCATGGAGAGGGAAATAGCAAATCCAAAAGCACTTTAAAACATATAATATCAAAATTAAGGGCAATTCACCCTATCTTATCCTCCTCATAAAAGCTAGCCTCTCATTGATTGAGACAAACACCACATGAGACAAGAGGTTTCCTAAGATTGCTTCATACTCTAGTCAAAACCACTTGCCCACTTACCATAAAGATGTAAATGCGAAGTATTTGGGAGAGTCTAGTAAGAACTCACAAATGATGAATATTGAAAGTATTATTACATCTAATTTTAAGAAGAATATGTGATGCAATAAAAAGTTAAAGATAACATACAATTAAGATATAATAAAGAGTTGATCAACTCTAATTTTGAAAATAAAAATATATCTTTGTTTTAACTAGCATTAAGAAGAAAATTAGCATTACTAAAATAATAACAAATTCTCATAACCTTTATATTGGAACATGGTTGAACATGAAAATCATTTTTTCATCAAGTGGTTCTTTACCTTTTTAATGTCTAGACACCAAAGTTGATGAAAAAAAAATAACTATTATCATTATAATGAATAGAATCCACTCTAAATTTAGATATAACAACTTTTAATACACCATTATAAATTATAAAATAAAATAAAATTCATTTTAAATTTACTTAAAGTTACTCATTAAATAAGATCCATTTTAGAATAGTGTATAACTGCATACCATTTATTTTGGATTTGTGTACAAATGCATGCATTAATAACATCTTTCATTATTTATTCTCTAATTTTGTATATATGCATATGGTAATAGCATTTACTCTGTTTTTTTGTTCTACATAGTAAATGAGATTTTACTTTGACATCAAACCTTAGTTGAAGGGATTTATGGTTGTTTTTTTTTTTTTTTAAATTATACAATTTAAATTATAACTTACATAAGTTGCAAATTAATTATATTTAATTTTTTTATTGTTTTTAAACCTAGGTATTCTTAATACAATTCTAGAAAGAAATTTATGTTTAAAAAGACTCAGTCCTCCACTTTTTTCCTCATTTTTCAATAAATATTTAATATTTCATTTAATGACATATTTGATTTCATATTGAATTTTCTATATATTTTTAACTGTAACCTTTGTAACCTTTTGTCACCTTGGTTAATCATTTGTCCATTCTACAGTTAGCTTTAATTCAAAAAAAATTATACATCTTCAATCAATAAAAGTGAATGTATCTCATTTTTTCCAAAAAATAAAAATAAAAATAAAGATATATATTCACTTATATATATATATATATATATATAGCTATCTTACTCTATATATTTAAGTATATGAAGTAAGAAAGCTCCATCAAAATAACTTCACTTAATTTATCATTATCAGGATTCTTATTTTCTTTTAAGTATTCTTTAATAACTCCACTTAATTTATCATTATAAAGATTCTTATTTTCTTTCAAGTATTCTTTATTTTTTATTTTAAAATATCTCTATATGCTGTAGATCTAAACCTGATGTGCACTACCGTCCAGGGTTTATTATGTTTTGATCTTATTGTACTGATGTTTTTGTATATGGTTTTGGATACCATAATTTCTTGTATTTTGATTTTTGTGAATTTCTGTTCCACACCCAGTGATGTATTTTATACATCTATCTTTATGATATATGTAAAGATATGTGATATAAATCAATATCGAGATACCTATGAGGTCATGTAGAATGCCTCTACTTTTTATAAAGCAAAAACGTATTTTTTCTTTTAAAAAAAAAATATCTAAACCTGATATGGTGAGAAGACCCCTAGGAGACACTATCGAATTCAGAGAATGGATTGAATCTTCATCACGTGAATTCTTTGTTACTTCACGTGATAAAGAATCTAATGGATTTGACTTGCTTCATTCATTTCTTAGGACTTGTGATATCCTTATGGCCCATTTTCACATTTGACTTGCTTCATTCATTTCTTAGGACTTGTGATATCCTTATGGCCCATTTTCACTGCACATGCAATCACTTTTCCAAGTAACCATTCTCCCATGAAATATGCGCTATCAGTACGAGGAAAATTTATTTTCAGGAGATTATTAAGCTATGGCCATGGAAAATGGATTTGAGATTGGTTGGCATGGATACAGTTTTTTTTAAATGGAATTAATTATTTGTCACTCTATGTGTATTTATCTCAACGTTGGTATAATAATATTTCGATAGTGAGATAAAAATAGTTGAAATACAAATTTATTAGTGATGGAAAATTCTTGGTTTAATCTGTCTGTTTCATAATTTATAATAATCATAATTTCATTTTAGATATAAAATAATCAGTAGTAAGTTTGAAAAAAAAATTAAAAATTAAAAAACAATATTTAAATTTGCATAATTTAAAGGACTGAATTTGTTCATGAATTTAGAAGCACTTTTTAAACAACACAAAAAAAATCTCCATTCTATAAAATAACATTTATAACTCAACTGTGAGAAAATTTGGAGAAAATTTAGTACAGTCTCATAAGTATAATCTTCATTATTGATTAGAACAGTAATCTGCATAGTCACCCACAAGATGCTAAAGCAGTCAATAGATTTGATTAATCATCACTTCACGTGATGATGAATAAAATTATTATTGTTAGGTAGTGGTTACCCACATCGTTTGCACCACATTATTAGAGAGGTTTTGTAATATCTAAATGAACTTTTTTAATACAGATGGCAAAGTACTACCTGACCTTCGTTCCTGTAAATCCATGTAATAATAACTAATGACACAGCAGATTGTAAGAATCCCATGTGGAATTTAATGAGCACTGGATATGAGATATATATTCTCTAAATAGCAAGTTTAATGTTTGTACAATTTGTTATTATTTTTAATAGTTTGTTACCTTTTTAATGAGTGTTTTTAATTATATATTAATATAATATAGAGAGAGTTTTTATTACTTTATTAAAAGTATAGATATTTTACTATTATTATTGATTAATAGATTAATAATATAATTAGCAATTGTCTTATAAGGTGTAAAGGAACGCCGAAAGGAATTTTTTTTTTTTTTTTAAATAGTTGAAATTTTGGGTGGTTCATTTAATGCCTAAATTCCAAGACAAGTGTTTCACTATCAAAGATGCAAGTTACAACATTTTGCTTAAATCAAGAAATGATAAAATGTTGATGCAAAAGAGACCTTAATAGCATAAATTGTGCACCAAGCAAAAATAGATAATGCACTTAATTATCTTCACTTGCTATTATTTAGTCTTGCACCTAGCTTCTCTCTAATGTGGTCATTATCGTCATAGATCTAAAGAAGATCCACTTGCTATTATTTAGTCTTGTGCCTAGCTTCTCTCTAATGTGGGCATTGTCGTCATAGATCTAAAGAAGATCATGGAATGTCCAATCCGAAAAAATAAAAACATCTCTCAAATCTGATAAAAATAAGATCGTTATGAAGATTGTATTCAAAATATTAGAGTCCTCAATATACACGTGTGTCTAATAATACAAGAAAACACTGTTCGACAAAGATTAATATGCCTTGAAATAACTATTTGACAAGAGCATTTGTTCTTTACGTTCTTCAAAGTAAAGATGTATCTCCACTTGTCCAATAGCTCTATTGGACAACCTATATACATCAATGCTAAAATGACAAAAAATATGCTTGAAAGACATTTGAATAAATTTCCATGTACCTCCTTGAGTCTGATCTTCTAGTGTTCTAAAAGACTAACGTGTAGATTAACTTTTCTAAAAATTCCATAAAAAATTTTAAAAATTGATAATACAACTTATAAAATTTATGTATATTTCAAAATTAAAATGAAGAATATTTATATATTTTTTAAATTAAATGGATATGGACTCCAAAATATACTAAATAGATATTAAATTATACTAACAATTGTTAAAATAAATAAAGTAATTCCAAAATATACTAAATAGATATTAAATTATACTAACAATTGTTAAAATAAATAAAGTAATTCCAAAATATACTAAATAGATATTAAATTATACTAACAATTGTTAAAATAAATGAGATAATGTAAACTCCGCTCAAAAGAATGCCTTAGAACATTAAATATCACAACTTAATTTTTATATCATAAGATCAATTTTATAATGTGCCCATTCTCACCTAACAACAAATGACATACAACCAACAAATAAAGGATAAAATGTCATTTTTACCCATAAATATATACATCTAAGAGTGAATGTATAATAAGGCCTAGTCTCACCTCACCTATAATGATAATGAACTTTTAAATTTTATGATTTTTAAAAATTTTAATATCTTATCAACTCCATTTAAAAAAACAAATTAATACAATCATGCAATTATAATGATAATGAACTTTTAAATTTTATGATTTTAAAGGAACGCCGAGAGGAAAAGACTACAAGGAAAGAAAAACAGTTTGGCCCTTAGTGGGTGAGATAATTTGTGAGTGCAAGCATAGCGTTAGTGTCATAGGAAGTGACATTGGATAAATTTGGTGAGAGAATTTGTGAGTGCAAGCATAGCCTTAGTGTCATAGGAAGTGACATTAGATAAATTCAAAGTCATCATCAAGGATAAATTTTGGAAAGAACAACACCAAAAATAGTGTCAATACTTGCAATAGAAGCCCACTAGATGATAGATACCTACATTCAAGAGTCCAACCATAATATAATTCAACTCAAAGTGATGGACAAATAAGCATATTGTGACCAAATTAATTGGTCAGTTGTAATGTACCTCCATTGAATATAGAAATTTCAAAAATTGGTATCTAGAGTTAGTGTAGACAATAGACATAAATGATACAATCAATGTATATCTTGAATAGTCATCTTCTTGTGTAAAGACATGTATCATGACATCATGTGTATAAATATGAGTCATACAACTTTGTAAGTCAAACTTAGAATATGAATTAATATACAAATATATTTTATATATTGGTTTCCTCCAAGTGGTATTAGTCATTTATTGGTTGTCACCGCATATTTTTCAAATTAAACTTTTTTTTTTTAAATTAAGCACAACCTTAGCAAAATAGAAGAAATTAAGTACCAACTTATGGGAATTGGGGAAAGGTTGGAAGGAATTTTGGAAAGAGTTGCCTATTCTAATTCAGAAAATATTTTTTCAAGAAATTTTAGATCTAAGAAAATGAAGTCTTCTCCAAACTCACTCAAGTACAACAATCAAGCTTGGTAAATGAATTTGTTTATGATTTACATGCACTAGCAACTCACATGCTTGATTTATCAAATGATCATATCCTACAAACTGCTATATCAGGATTAAAGGAAAACATAATAAACCAACTCAAATTGATAGATATCAAGGATGTGGAGCAAGCGCAGCTAAAAGCCAAAGTTGTGAAGAAAAATGGTTGACCTCTCAATGAGATCTTTGGTCCCACTTTGAAAAACCAAGCTCAAAGTATGTCCCCCCAACAAAGGGATTATACCACCAAACATAAAAGATGATAAAAGTCAATGTTTTAGATGTCATGCACCTAATTGCAAGTTGGGACACAAATGCAAGGAGAAAAAAATATATATGTGCAAAGTATAGAGTGATAGAGAGACTTGGCATGCCTTAAACTTGGCTAGGTGATCATGGTGATAGGAAAATATACTAAGAATTATCAATGAAGTTCGAGATGGTATCTATGTGCCTATGACCAAGACATTTTTCACCTTGCCCTTTCATATGCCAACCCTTCATTCTTGAAATCAGGGCTTTGAAACTAAAAGGCAATGTATCTTCAAAAACAAACTTATGGAATTGGGGTACATGTGATTTCACCTTGATCCAGTATACCTACAACATCATTACTTGCACTCTCGTATTACATTGTTTCAAATTCTTACATCATGTGTGAATGACACTCACCAATCCACATGATTTGTTTCAGCGCTGCTTTAGTCACTTCTCACTTTGCGCAATCTTGCACGTTGTCTCTTATGATTGTATTTAACAAACATTAATTTCAAGGTGATAAGCTTCATTGGTCTTATGGCATCAATGCTTGGATATCTCACAGATTGTAACATTGAAACATATCAATTCAATTTCAATCTACAAACACAATCGATAACAAAATCATTTAAAAAATCATTAAATTATTTTCATAACAAGCATTACATCATTTTCATAACAATCATTAAATCATTTTCATAAGAAGTAGGTTGAATAGGCTGAATTTTAAAATGATAATTAAAATCAATTCATGACTTGAAGCAAAGCATTTAACAACTTGCAAAAAAATAAAATCATACATGGAATAAGGAATCCATCAAAATAAACATTAGCATTCTTCAATTGATGGTGGCAAATCCATAATCATCCAAACACATCAATAGAGTCGGAAGACTAAGCCACAAGGCTAGCAAAGCTTAATTGAGAAGGCTCATAAAAAGAAAAAAAATAGTAGTTTCTAACTTGCTAGATTTAATCGAGGATTCGTGCAGAGTTGTAGCTCTACGCTTTGGCTATTGGGTGTCCTACTTGGAGGTGAAAGTCCTTGAGAACTTGGTTAGCTTCTTTATTAATTTCCCCAATAGACTAGATTCACTTTTTCAGTGGAGAATGAGTTTGGGTTTTAGATCTGTTTTTCTAACCAGCTTGCCTTACCCCCTTCATTGGTGATGTTTTTCTAGTTTTGGGTTTATGCAATGCTTTTAGCTTGCAACCATTTCTTGACCACCATGTTCTAGCGTAAATCTTTGCTCCTGAGGATTATGGAGATGATTCATAGCAAACATGCAGGCTCATTTCAGTGTTCACATCGATTGCACTCGTAGTGTTCACTTCGATGAAGGGTTCTGGGCCAAAAAGTACTCACCACCCAACAGCCAAGAAGTTAACCATATAGGCTTCCAAGAACACTAAAAGTAAAGTCTATGGTACAAATAGACGACATAATTCAATACCAGAGCATGCACATATACAAACCCTAATACCTTCTCCTCTCTTATTGTCCATTATGGTTGTATTTTCGAATAGATCCTTCACTTCCAACACTAACCATGTTTTTTTGGATCAAATCTCCAACGAGGAGGATTAATACCTATCAATTTCCACGGCTGGCTAAGATGATAAGCCTTGAATAAAAGAATTTGTGATCTATGTCATATTGTGCAATAATTAATTACTCTTTTTCCTTCTCGAGAAAAGAGTCTCATGAAATAAAGCATGCCATTATGAGACTGAATTTGCTTTTTTTTCGATTCCACATATACTTTTCAGTGCTACTGGTCCACTTTTTGAGTTGTCATATATATATTATATATGCTTATGCTTGGAATCTTATTTAAAAGTCTACCAGGAACATGGCTTGACTATGTGGTCCCCCAGATAACACAAAAGACATTTAGACCTGAAAAGTTTGAATTCCATGGAAAACTGCTGGAAAATCCTCATATATTAATTCAATATAAGCCAAATACAAGGGAAATCATTATGTTGCACTAAATCAAGAATTTCGTTAATGTGACAGGACAATTCACCTGTAACTAGATCATACATCAAAGTATACATTCCAACACATGGGAATCAAATTCAAAGTTGAAAGAAGTAACAACGGTAAGGACAATCTGCCTCACAAATGGGAATCAAATTCAAAGTTGAAATAAGTAACAATGGTAAGGACAATATGCCTCACAAATGGGAATCAAATTCAAAGTTGAAAGAAGTAACAACGGTAAGGGAAATTTGCCTCACGAATGGGAATCAAATTCAACATTAGAATGAGTGACAATAATAAGAAAATCTGCCTGGCTACAGCTTGATCCTTGATGCTGCATGGTCTTTTTCTTTTATAAATCGGTTTCCATTGGTCAAATTGTGTGGCCTTGTTATGCTCGCCTTAATGACTGTCTTTATTTCTGGATTGCTATTTTCTTTTGGAAAAATGATGCTTTTATTAACATAAAATATGATACAAAGATTATTGCCTTTTTATGGAAAACTACTGCTTTTATTAATAGAAAATATGATAGAAAGAAAATATAAAAAGAGCATAAGAGAAAAGCCTAAAGGTTAGATTGAACCTCAAAGGAACAACCACCTGCATCTCATTGGAGGATATTGCTTTTAACTTTGAACTTACATCTAATTCATCAAGATGTAAATATAAAAAGAGCATAAGAAAAAAGCCTTTTAGGTCAGATTGAGCCTCAAAGGAACAACCACGCACATCTCTTCGAAGGATAGTGATTTTAACTTTGAACTGTACATCCAAATTCATCAAGACATTCTCTAGAAGAAGAGATAGAGAATGCAACCACTAAAAATAGCTTCACAACGGAGTTTCCACAATATATACAAGATGATGACTCGAATACAATGCCAGGCACCCATAATATGTGAAGGGCCAATGGAGTCAATATCATCTAGCAGACCAGGCTTTTAAAAAAATATTACTGTAAAGGAGATGATGCAAAGTGTCCCATATAAAGTCACAACACTCTCGAGCATACTTGCAGCTCCAAAAGATGTGGCTAATAGTTTCGACCTCTCCACAATGTTGACAAGAATCATCCATAAACCAGGTCCGAGACAATCACTCCTTGGAGGGAAAATCCTAGTAGATCAGTAGCCATGCAAATACTCTCGAGTCTAAACCTATATTTGCCAAATGGTACTTCAAATTGTTTTGTGATCCAAGGCAATTTTGTTCACTTTTATGGCATTTATCGCCTAGATGCTCAAGCTAGTGGTAGCTAGTTTAGTAGCTCTTTTTCTTTGTAACAAGTACCCTTATGTACAAAATGCTTATATTTAATAGTAAAAAGGAATCATTTTCTTTAAAAAAAGAAATAGTACATTATGAAGATATCCAGGCCTAATAATTCACCTGCTTTAAGTGAGCCTGAGGTAGCAATTCTGCCATTCCCACGTTCGGATTACAGCAGTACCTAATGGTGGCTTTAGTGATGAATAGAGAGACAATGGTGTCAGCAGTCTCTGGAGCACTATTACAGATATCCTCTTACTACTTGTATATTCTTATGACAGTTAGAATTAGTTCATATGATCAGTGTAGCAGCTTTTCAGCAATCCAGTTACAGCCACTAATTTTATGAACTTCTTTTCTGGTTCATAAAATTTTAATTTCGCATAATTGCTTTACTACCTGTTGCCAAGGTTAAAAATCCTAGAGTCTACAAATGTTTGGATGAAAGACCATTTATGTTTTGAGTGTAATTATGTAAATATGTGAGCATAGTTTATTTGGAAAATATGCGAAGCTTTAATTTTACTCATCCTATGAATTTAGGATAGTGAGTATCCGCCTGAAGCTAAGAATTTAGATATTTTTTAAATCCTCTGTTCATGAAATATGATTCATGCTCCCTGACAATTATAATGAAAAAAAATCAGTATCATTGCATTTCATCCAAAAACCGCAAAGCTCCCTCGTAAATATAACATGTTAGCCAATTTTATCATCCAAAGAACCCATCAATAGTAAAATGATGAGATATCTAGTAAATGCTAACACTTAAAACATTGAACCCAATAATAGTCATGAATCTTATCATCACATAGCAACATAAACCAATAAGAGTCACAGTTGTTTTCATCACATAATCTCCTTCTAAGATTTACAGGAGTTTACTACATGTACTGTTCACTGAGACAAAAAGTGTTCGGGTACACAGGGTACTACCAAAGAACCGAACACCAAGAGCAACCACTTCACACAAATAGATCACAGAAAAACACACCGATGTTTTGACGTGGTTTAAACCCTCTTGAGGGAAACACTCCACGGCCCCGACCAAATAGCTTCTACGGGACAATTTATTATGCAAAGAAAGAAAGTTACAAATGAGCTTCTCCTAATCGATCAACTAAACAATGACCCTCCATGCTCTTTAAATAGAGATCATGGACCAATCAGGTGTTAAGCCACGGATCAAGGTGAGGTTTGATCTAAGAGAAGTTGAGCCGTCGGATCACTCTATGTCAGGAACATATCGTGACCGTCGGATTAAGTATTTACAAATGCATACTAAAGAAACACACTATCCCTAACGGATATATTACACAAGTTGATCTTAACTAACTCCTAAGTGTCTAAATATCCTAACATCCCCCCTTAAGAACAACTTGGGATAGGATTGAAGGATTTACAAAAGTGACACTATTAGGAGAAGGAAGGAGGCATTATATTCTATCCCCCCTTAATGACAAGTTCCTGAACTCCTAACATAGATCAAAGTTTAGAAAACTTCACTTCTGTAAGAGACTTGGTGAAGGTGTCTGCAACTTGATCATCTGTAGGGAAAAAGAGCACTTCAAGAACACGATCATGAACAAGATTTCTGATGAAGTGCATATGTAGCTCAATGTGTTTGGTGCGTTGATGTAGAACTGGATCTTTGGCAAGCTTGATGGCACTTTGATTGTCGCACCAAAGTGGAGTAGGCTACTGTTGCTCGAATCCAAACTCTGAAAGGATCTGTCGAAGCCATAAAGCTTCCTGACTGGCATTAACTGCTGCTCGGTATTCTGCCTCTACTGAAGAAAGAGCAAGAGCTTGTTGTTTCTTACAAGCCCAAGTAATAGGTCCAGATCCCATACTAAAAACATAACCTGCAGTAAACTTTCGATCATCAGGATCGCCGGCCCAATCTGAATCAGTGAAACCAACCAACAAAGGTTTCCCCCCTGTACTGTAATGAATCCCAAACTGAACTGTACCTCGAATATATCAAAGTATTCTTTTAGCTACTTTCCAGTGACTTTCATGAGGTGTCTGCATATAACGGGCAACATGACCAACGGCAAAGGAAAGGTCAGGACTAGAATGAGTCAAGTATAAGAGACTACCAACAAGTTGACGATATAAGGTGGCATCGACTTCAGGGGAAGTACAAGTGGCAGAAAGTTTGACTCCAGACTAGAAGGGAGAAGGGGCTGGTGTACAATCTTCCATGTGAAAGCGACGAAGAAGGTCACAAGCATACTTAGACTGAGAAAGAAAGATTCCTTCTTTGGTTTGCAGGACTTGGAGACCAAGAAAATAATGCAAATGTCCTAAGTCTGACATTTCAAAATTTTGTTTAAGACTGGATTTCACATGGGTTATAATCTTAGGGTCACTACCAGTAAGAATAAGGTCATCAAAATATAGAAAAAGTATGATGAGATGGTTTTCTACTTTCTTGGTATAGACATTGGGGTCAAAATGGAATCTAGAAAAACCAGTGTCAAGAAAAAAGTTATCCATTTTTGCATACCAAGCTCTAGGAGCTTGCTTAAGCCCATATAAGGATTTCTTAAGGCAGCAGACAAGGCTAGAGTTATTTTGAACATAGCCAGGAGGTTGTTCCATGTAAATTTCCTCCTGTAAATCACCATGTAAGAAGGCAGACTTGACATCCATTTGATGGACTTCCCAGTTGTGTAAGGCTGCAAGGGAAAGAACAAGGCGGATGGAGTTCATTTTTTGTGACGGGAGAAAAGGTTTCATTGTAGTCAATCCCTTCAACTTGGGAAAAACCTTTGGCAACTAACCTTGCCTTAAGTCTTTCAACACTTCCATCTGATGCATACTTAGTTCTGTAGACCCATTTACATATGACAAGTTTTCTTCCTTGTGGAAGAGGTACAAGATCCCAAGTATCGTTCACCATTAAGGAACGATATTCGTCATCCATGGCTACATCCCAATTTGGATTCCCTGAAGCTTCTGCAAAAGTTTATGGATCATGATTCTCGGAAACTTGAGCCAAAAGAGAAGAGGCTCGTTGAAACTGAGAACGTGTTCGACGTTGATCTCTAGGATCACCGGCAAGATCACCAGCTGCTTCACATGTTGAATGGACCCATCAAGGAAGTACTTGTGCTGGTGCAACTGGAGGAACATGAGCAGGTGGAGGTGGATTTTCATCCTCACTGTCATCATCAGAAACTGGAGTTGGAAACCTATCAAGGAAGTTGGAAGAAGAAGAAGAAGGCACAAACGCCGAATCAGGCTCGCAGGCCAAAGATGGCACACTCGCCGAGTTAGGCTCGCAGGCCAAGAGATTTTCATCAAATTTAACAGCTCTTCTAATGATTATATCATGAGAATGTGGTTGAACAAGTCTATAACCTTTTACATCTTCAGAATATCCAACAAATATGCACTTTTCACTTTTAGGCTGCAATGCTTTCCGTTTTTCATCCGGAATGTGAGCCCATGCTTTACTACCAAACACACGGAAGTGACTTACATCAGGTTTAGTTTTACTCCATGCTTCTTCCGATGTTATACCTTGTAATGCTTTAGTGGGGGTGCGATTAACTATGTAATTTGCACAATTAATGGCTTCAGCCCAAAATTGAAGATTTAGTCCCTTAGATTGGATCATACAATTAGCCATTTCTTTTAAAGTGTGGTTCTTCCGCTCAGCTACACCATTTTGTTGTGGTGTATATGGAACAGTGTGTTGTTGTTGGATGCCTTGTTCAGTGCAGAAAGTAGTGAACTTATTGTTAACATATTCTCCTCCATTGTCAGATCTTAACTTAATCATTTGATGACCAGATTGTTTTTCAACAAGGGCCTTGCAGGCCAAGAACATGTTAAATACTTCGCTCTTAAGTTTTAGGAAATAAACCCAAGTGCGTCTGGTGTAATCATCAATGAAAGTTAAGAAATATTTGAAACCAGAAAAGGAAGCAGATGGAAGAGGACCACACAAGTCACTAAGCACTAGCTCCAAGGGAACCGAGGTGTGCCAAAAGGCACGTTT
Organism: Larix kaempferi; assembly: GCA_027924585.1. Lineage (NCBI taxonomy): Eukaryota > Viridiplantae > Streptophyta > Pinopsida > Pinales > Pinaceae > Larix > Larix kaempferi. Next base: position 18,857,718 of record BSBM01000269.1, on the reverse strand, counting down.
GTCAAAACTGTCCCGATGATGTTTTTCGAGTACACAACCGAAACAAACACCATCTCTGCAAGATACCATCGGAAGACCTGTCACCATATTTTCTTTACATAGTTGTTGCAATGAGCGATAATTTAAGTGACCAAATCGCTCATGCCAAAGTTTGCTCAAGTTATCACTATGAGCAACAAAAACTGAAGGAAAAGGTGATGACCCAAAGTTGTTAAAGTTGTACAACCTGGTAATATTATCAACAATTCCGGTAGCTAGGACCTGTTGAGGATCTTGAAAATCCTTGATTACAACTTGGTGAGGTGTAAAGGTCACAGTTTTACCTTCACCAGAATGAGTGATCTGATAGACTGATAACAAATTGCAGGAAATTCTTGAAACACATAGTACATCACTAAAATGACCATTATCTACTGGAACTGTTCCAACTCCTACAACACTGTTCCAACTCCTACAACACTTAGAAATCTATCATCACCAACAAATATTTGTTTGGTGTTACATTCATGCATAGTAGAAAAGATGGCTTGATCCTTAGCCATATGATAAGATGCTCTAGAATCAATGAGCCATTCATTTGAAGTAGAAGAAGAAGATGCATTATAAGAATAACCAGAAGCACAAAGTGCATGTCCATGAGAGGCAGATTCTGAAGACGAATCTAGGCTGATGTGGTGCTTCTTCATTGTTGCTTCCAAGGCTACCATCTTCTTGAAACACTTAGATTCATCATGATTATCTTTCCCGCAATAGTTGCAATGACGCTCAGTCTTCTTGCCTTTTGGCTTGGATCCTTTGTCATTTTTTAAGAAGGAGCTAACTGAGAGAGTTTTGGACCCTTGTTTGACTTATTATTGCGAAAATTTTGTTTCTTGGGAGGCTTGGACTTTTCTTTCTATTGGGACAATAAGGCTTTCCCAGATGTATCTGCATTGTTGATTATTCCAAGATGAATGAGTTTATCTTGTTCTCTAATCAAGGAATCACAAAAGGATTCAAAACTAGGCTCTTGATAGCTAGCTGCATTCAAGGATGCTTTCATGGAATAAAATGTAGATACAAAAACAGAATATGCAAGTCCAAGTTTGGAAAGAATATGATAAAATGCATTGTTTGTCTTCCCTCTCAATCTTACATTCTGCACATAAGAGTTTAAGATTTGTGTACTTAGATAAATAATCTTGAATGCATGAAAAGTCACTTGGATTTAAATAAATCAACTCATTTTCGAGTTGGTGACCTCGAATTTCATTGTGTTTACCAAACACAGATTCCAACTTGTCCCAAGCAGCATTAGGTTCATTGATCCGGATTTATGTGGGAACGAAACAAAAGATAGCATATACAGAATCATATACAAAGAGATATTGCAAATAACACAGTGATACAGTAACACATATTCTATTAAATAGCGGAAATAGAACAGACTGTAAAATACAATAGCTAGAATGGTGGTAGCTATCTCTGAGAAGAGATGTGGCCACTATGCTCATTCATGCCAAGATGAATACAAAGAGAGGCCGAAAGGGCCTATTTATCATAAGCATGAGGGAAAGAATCCCAAACATTCAAAAACCTAACCCTAGAAGATGAACCGTCATAAAGTTTGCGGGCCCCGAGGTGGTTAGTTGAACAGTCAACTTCCCGGGGTCATAACTTTTGCATACGATCTCCGTTTGGGGCGCTCGGTAGCCCGTTGGGAAGGTCTATCCGAGATTTACAACTTTCGACTGGGCTTGAATGCATGTCGGAGGCAACCATTTGGTCCCCCAAATCGCCAAAAAATGTCGTTTAGGGCCTCAAAATGGCTCCGGAAGTTCAGGACCCGAAAAAACTGCTAAAAATAGTAATTTACCAAAATTGCAAGAAGACTGTTTTGAGCCAGTTGGAAGAGGTGGGCCGCCACCGATATCCACCTGGATCATTCATCAATTCTAGATATGTGGAATCGCAAATCAGTAGAGATTGACATCCCAATCAATCCACGAGCTTCATCACATCTATTTGCCCATTTTATTTTCTTATCATTATCAGTGGGTTCTTTTTCTTTCCCTGAGATAATTCTGAAAAGTCCCATACTTCGTAGAACATCCTCCATACGAGATTTCCATGAGAAATAGTTGAAACTATTAAGTAGAATATCACAAGAAGCGGCCATTTGTAAATTAATGGCTGTAAAAGCAGAAACCAATAGTCTGGATGTGAAGAGCTCGAAAAAATAGGTGGTTTCAAAAAAAACGGCACTGAAAACTGACTCTGTATGATGAAGTTATGCTTGAACAAAGAAACTATTGAAGATGTCCCCAATAGTGACGTGGCAGCTAGAGAATGTCCGGCAAAAAAAATAACCCCCCTCTTCCCAAGATGAACCTTTTGACAATCACTCTACAAGAAAGTTGCTTTAAGTGAACCACTTTTGTAAAATAAGTGATTTCACTTTTACAATGATATTACTTTTAAATAGTGCAACAATAAAAAAAAACTTTAAGTGACTCACTTATATTTTTATTTTTTATTATTTAAGTGAGATGCATTTTTACAATAAAATAACTTGAAAATAGAAATTGCATGGACTTTTTCTTTTAAAAGTAACTTCCTAAGACTTGAACTCAAGACCTATTAAGGAATAAAACAACTTTGAACCAAGTGAGCTAGATTAAAAGGTATGTAAAATATGGGAATGAGGAAGGGTTTTTTTTTTTTTTTTTTACTCTCCCTGTTCAGTTTGCGTGCTTGCCCTTTTTCCTGCAAAACACACCACAAATCGAAACAAAAAAAAAACTTTAGATCTGATGAAATATGCGTTTCTGGAGCAACCGGGAACCTTTTTCAATCAAACGAAAACTATTTTCCAATGGAAACGACGCTTCGGATGCAATGAAACACCTCCCATAGCCCAGAAATGCACAAAATTACCAGAACTAGAAACCCTTTCGAGTTTCGGCAACAGCAGTTCAAGACCTAGATCATAACCGGAAGTGGCACTTCATAAAAGCTCTGATACCATGTTCGGGTACACAGGGTACTACCAAAGGACCGAACACCAAAAGCAACCACTTCACACAAACAGATCACAGATCAACACACCGATGTTTTGACGTGGTTTAAACCCTCTTGAGGGAAACACTCCACGGCCCCGGCCAAATAGCTTCTACGGGACAATTTATTATGCAAAGAAAGAAAGTTACAAATGAGCTTCTCATAATCGATCAACTAAACAATGACCCTCCATGCTCTTTAAATAGAGATCATGGACCAATCGGGTGTTAAGCCACGGATCAAGGTTATGTTTGATCTAAGAGAAGTTGAGCCGTCGGATCACTCTATGTCGGGAACATATCGTGACCGTCGGATTAAGTATTTACAAATGCATACTAAAGAAACACACTATCCCTAACGGATATATTACACAAGTTGATCTTAACTAACTCCTAAGTCTCTAAATATCCTAACAAAAAGACAACGAGGTGGTGTCTCATGTGCTCAGATATTTCTGCAACAACTGTGGCTGCAAATTTATCGAAACAAAGTACAGAGCTGTTCCAAACAATTGCAATTGTATATATATTTAAGCATAATTTATTTCAAAAAAAATTGTGAAACTTTAATTCCAGTCATCCCATGAATTTAGGATGGTTAGTTATCTTCCTGCAGCAAAAAATCAACTTCTTTTAAAAATCCTCTGTTCACACACATGATTCATACTCCCTGACCATTAGAATGAAAAAGACAAGATATCTTTGCATTTCATCCATAAGCTGTGAAGCTTGTTTGTATACAACATGTTAGGTAAATTCACCATCCAAAGAACCCATCAATTGTAAAATAATCACATTAAAACTCATAACAGTCATTGATATCATCATAACATAGCAACATTAAACCAATAAGAGTCACAGTTGTTATCATCACATAATCAAATTCTAAGATTTACAGGAGTTCACTACAGTTTGCTGAGACGAAGAGACAACGAGGTGGTGTCTCATGCGCTCAAATATTATTGCAACAGTTGTAGTTGCAAATTTATTGAAACAAAATATAGAACTTCAAACTATGTAAAGTACATTAAAGTTTTGACAATACAATAAGGGAAAGTATTACTGCAACTCCCATCTACTCTGGGGTCCGTATACACTAAAACGTTTAGATATTACTGCAACAATTGGAGTTGCAAATTTATTGAAACAAAGTACAGACCTGTTCCAAACTGTGAAAAGTAAATTTAAAGTTGACAGTGAATAGTCCATAACATCCACAAGAAAATATGCAGTACAAAAAGGAGAGGTATTATCAATGGTCCCATCTACTTCATTTACACTAAAATAGGGTCTTTTGTTATCAATCACAATAATATAGGAAGCTTGAATTCTCAAGCCACCACATAACAGACTCTGAATTCTCACAACCACATTCAATGCAATAATATGCAGAGTAAAAAAAACGCAAAGATGAGCATACCAGAATCTTCCTTTGTGAAGCACATTGGAGGCTTGATTCTGAAGACATTTCCATACATTCCTCCTTTTCCAGCCAACACTCCCAAGTCTGCATAAGTAGTGTAAGTGCATCAAAGATTTATAAATTTTACATAGCATCCCCACTACATGAACCAACAACCTTATGAGGATCAAACCAGGACAAAAGATATATGTTATAATAAATGTGAATGAAATACCTTTCATCCCCTCAAATACAATTGAAATCTCTTCTTTGGCTGGTGTTTTTGAAGTTCGATCAGTTACAAGATCAACCCCAATCATTAGACATCTCCCCCTTACATCTCCAATGACTGAGACAAAACCAAACTTTTATTTAGTTATAGATGCAAGTATTTCACCAATGTTGAGAGGAAATGAAAGGTTGATATCATCTGTTTTGATGGAATATTTTCTCAATACATGACTCACTATAAACAAGGCACAAAGTTTCAGGTTTATGCTTGAAACATGTCTTAGCTGTTCTTAGACTGGGAAAAAAAGGAATTAGCCCAGTTATATCTCATTATAACAACAATAAGACAAAGAAAAGATATGTAGAAGAAGATCCAAATGCAAAACATAACATAAAAATAGAATGAGATAACAACGTTTTCCTTATTGAAAAACTACTGATCTTCAATTCCAGAAAGAAAACTTGTCTGATGGAAGTCAACAGAGCTGCATATGTTCTAGCTTAAGAGATCTTTCAACTTCTGAAAAGAAAAGGTAGCATTGGTTTTATTGTTGAATGAAATTTGGTGAGAAAATTACTTTCATATTTGTCTTGAAGTTCTTTTAAACGGTTGATTAGATGAGTGCCCACAACAGCACAATGTTCTTGTCATTTTTCTTTCTCTAAAACTTTTAGCACGACATGGACACCAGGAGTACAGGCTGGATTTCCACCAAAAGTAACACAGTGAGATTGTTGTGTTAGCACTTGGGCAATTTCTGGAGTTGTTACAACAACACCAAGAGGGAGGCCATTACCAATACCTGTCAGTTACCATAAAAAATGGCAATCAACATACACAAGTTTCAGCCATATAGAAAGTTTTTTTGTTAGGCGTTTTCTCCTCTAAATTTAATTTAAAAGAAAGAAAGAACTACCAGAAATGAAAGAATCGAAAGCAGGAAGCAAACAGAAAGAAAGATAACCTTGGCCATAGTTACAATGTCGGGGATAACACCTTGTGTTTCAAAGCCCCAATAATGACTTCCCATATGACCAAATCCTGTATGAACCTCATTAGATATACAAACACCTCCAGCCTTCCGGACACTATCATAAACTATTGGCAAGTATCCAGGTGCCAGTTCTATTGCTCCACCAACACCCTGAAATAGAGACACCATGCAAAAAACTATTACCTCACATATCTTAAATGAAAATAACCATTTACAAGCTATATAGTAGATTGAGAAACCTCCACTTCTAAACCCTAAACTTGTCTTTATATTAGAAGTAACACATCAAGGAAATGTAAACTACTTGTATAGTTTCTGAAATAAATCTAGCAACACACCCAGTGGTTCCAAACTCAATAATATCTTGAACATCTTTAGCCTATTGTGGCCCATCAGAACCAAAAACCCCTCGATATGGGTTAGGGTTGAGTGCGTGATGCACTCCACTCTACACAAATTTTAATAACTTTGAATTTATTTTCAAGGACATAATGAAACTAACAGTGGAAAATGAAGCTTGACCTCTGTACACAAGGCTCTGATCACACCAATAAAAAACACACAAGCATTTGCACAAACAATGTTAATTCATATTCCTATATTTAGCATTACTTCATATTGTTGAATTGTGGGTATTGAATCCCTGTCTCCCCACTCGGAGGCCCAAATACCCATGGGGAACACTAATCTCCTTACTCTCTAACAGAAGTTTCCACATATGAGGTTTTAATTTACAAACCTGCACAATGTTAAATTTCCATTTGCTCTGACTGGTCAAACCCATTGTGTTAGCACTATTTCCATGGTATCCATTTCTCATTGAAATCATATCATGGTTACCAGTGTACAAGCGAGCCATCATTGTAGCTAATTCATTTGCCTCTGTACCTGAATTTACAAAGAAAACTACCTACAAATTGCAAGGAATGAAAAGTTAAAACTTGAGCTTCTCTTATATACAAAACAGTTGAACACTTTAGTTACTCTTACAAAACTCAAACCAAATGAAATTAGATCTTGATTTTTATTATACTGAAAATGCTTAACATCAATCAACTTAGCCTTGCAGGAATGAAAGACAATAGCTAAAACAAAGAAGCTATAGAATATGAACATTCACGGAATTTATCTAAGAATATCATTCAAGTAAGAAAGCCAATCATGAAAAAAAATGTGTAGGAATGTTTGCTTTGGACAATTTCAGTGGGATCTTCACGGCCTTTCTTGATGGAATTATTATATTAGCACCAAGCTATTTCAATCTGGAGATTTTCATATGTCAAAAAGGGTAGTGGGTCGATCAAGCACAACACTAGCGTCTTGATGCTTGGGACTTTACACATAGGGGGTGCTAGATTTTGTTGTAACACAACTATTTAAAGTAATGCCTTCCAACATTCTTATGCAAAACAAATATCCTAGCCCTTAGACAGTGCAAGGGACTTCTGAATAGGGAGCATAGTTCCCAGAACAACATTCAAGGGTATGTTCCACATATAAATCCCTATTTGGATCAATGTAAACCTATCATTTTAGAACAAGTTAAAGAAACACCGGTATCAACACCAGTCAATTCAACTTAGGGTCCATTGTGCTTAACCAAAGAGATGGCAAGTGGTGTCCTCACCCCCAACAAATCTCTATGACTTCAAAAAGGAGTGACAGGGAAGCATGGCAACAACAAATAAAGGGGAGAAGAAAACATAAGGCACTGGGGGTGTAGGAAACCATCCATAGCACCTATGAAAGCAGAATTGAAACCCCCCAACCTCATAAATGAGGAGCCTCCCTTGGTGCTACAAAGGGGTAGGTAGTAAGAAAAGGAAAGACAACCTCAACAGTCTTATTGGAATAGAAAAAACACCATTATTTTCATTGCAAGAAACCAAGCTGCAGGAGAATCACTTCTTAGATCTGCACAACAAATTATGGAGAAACAACCAATGGATTTGTGTTAGTGTCAAAGGCATCTCAGGTGCTGTACGAACCCTTTGGGATCTAAGGATCCTAGCGCTACTCTCAATTATAAACACAACATTGGATCTACACCCTCATGATTGAAAAGGCAAATGGAACCAGATTGCAAATCTTCAATGTATATTCTCCAAACAATTATAAAGAGAAAAAGCAATGCTGGGAACCCTTGAAAGCTTCTGCAGATTCCCTCCCAATGGAAAAAAGAATAGTTGACAGATAAGAATTGACTTCTCAGCCCATGGAAGAAAAGAAGCAGCAGTTATATTCGTGACCTGTGTAGGGAGAGTGTCAATGAGATGATTATCGATTGGGACTGGATAGACCCTGGCCCCCATAGAGGGAATTCACTTAGAACAACAAACAATTCAGACCGAGCACATAATGGAGCAGCTAGACTCGTTTCTGATCCAAATTTCCTTCCTTCTTGATGCCATACAAATCTATTCAGAAATCTTTCCCTCCTTAGACTCTGATCACAAACAGATTTATTTTAAGTCTGGATAAATGGAAGGACTATTGGCTATTGCCTTTCAAATTCAACACACTTTGAATCCATTGGCAAGAAGTATGGGATAACATTCAGAATGCATGGGACACTCCATGGCAGAGATGGCAGAAATGCAACAAAAGAATGTACAACCTATTTGACTTTTTGAGATTAGATCTAATGGCAAGGGAGAGAGAAATGACAACATGTTATCTGCCAAAAATTTAACAAAAAATAACAGATTAAATTTACTTAAGAAGATCAACTGTTATCATAGCGTTTCACTCAGCCATGAAGCTATCCATGCAAGAACCTATAAGGCAAATCCATTCTCACCTTATATCCAATGAGTTAAGGACCATTCTGAGATCTTAGGCTAAAACAGTGCTGTAAAGATAGCATGACATGTTCTTGAATATTTCATCTGCAAAAGAAAGCAGCAAAAGATATTATTGAAATTATTAGATAAAGAAATAATATAAGGCAAAACAAAATTGAAAGATGTGGCATGAATACTGTAAATAATCAAGCAAAATTGATTGCTATCAAGCCTCAAGGGGCATTGTCAAGTTTGCAGGACTTTTCTTGAAAATGCAATCAATGATAACTCTCTCCCAGCCAACTATATTATGAATATCTGATAGCATGCTACGTAATTTGTCTAATTCTCTATCATGAATTTCTGACCCTTGACATTTCTTGCCTACTAAATGAGGCGGGAAATTTCTGGTACTTGGCATTTCTTCTTTATTAAATTTCAAAAATATTCAAATATCCAATAACTAACTAGTTAATTGTAAAATATGCCCTGTATGTAAGTATTTTTTATCTAATGGAAAAAATGAATAAAGCGTTCTTAATATTAAAAAATCTAACCAGTTTTCTATGACCAACTTAGATGCTAATTTCCTCTTTGGTGAATATAGAGCATTTTTTGCCTACGCTAAGCTACTAAAAGGCCAATTGATATTACATTGCATAAAAGAAGAATCTTAAATAATATAGGATATAGTGTGGAGAACTGGATACCCCGAACACTATCAATAGAAAACGTTTCCAAGTTGAAACTCATCCACTCGAGTTTTCGTTTAAAAGTATTGAGTACTTGCAATCTCCCCAATGTAAGGAAGCAGGTGTCATACAGATAATCAAGTAGTCACAAGAAATATTGAAAATAGGGGATGTTTTGTCAAAGTGTAGGAAGATCAGATTCTACATAATCTGCTATATTTTGCCGTTCTTGGAGTTTGTGTATGGGAATGGTGCATTTAGAGATTTTTTTGACAATAAAGCTTCCTTCCACTAGTGCCGTCTGTCAATGCCTCAAACCGCTCACACATGTTGGGTGCACCTACTTTGGTGGAACATATTGCTATTTTGTTGTTGATCAGTGTTGCTGACTGAGGTAGTGGCTGAGAACAGGTCACAATCCATCAATTTCTGTAACATAACAGCTCCAGGAAGCTTCTCTACAAGTTGCAACCTTCTTCAACTGCTATATATGACTACTTTTATAACCTACAGGTGGTATAACCCTTCTTCCAAGCTGGTAGATCCAATGTTCCAGGATTGTTGATTAACCAACCTAGAGCTCTTTGAAAATCGTCTTTTGCATGTTGTTGATTTAATGGAAGCCTAGAAATGACAGATCTTGCCCAAATCTAAACTCTTTTATTGTCTGACCTCTGTGGAAATTTGTGAGGCCTATCGTTTTTTGTCCAAGTGAGAGAGGAAGAGCTTCACTTCTATATACATTTTATATCAATCCTCTTCAATGTTCGTGAACATCATCTGCTCAATATCAAATACCTTTGATGTCCATTCTTCTAGGACAATGGACTGCACCCACTTGGCAAGATCTATGGCTGAATGATAATCCTATTGCATGTGGGATTGAACAGGGGACTTGCTAGTTAGCATTTCAAGTAGTAAGACTCTGAAACTGTACACGTCTACCCCAAACATCGAAATAACACAGAAAAACCCCAAATTTCACAACAACAAATGGAAATAGCTAAATACCATTGAACATCATCCATTGAATATCAAATACCTTTGATATCCATTCTTCTACGACAATGCATTCTTCTGGGACAATGGACTGCTCCCACTTGGGAAGATCTATGGCTGAATGATAATCCTATTGCATGTGGGATTGAACAGGGGCCTTGCTAGTTAGCATTTCAAGCAGTAAGACTTTGAAACTGTACACGTTTGCCCCAAACATCAAAATAACACAGAAAAGCCCCAAATTTCACAACGGCAAAGGGAAATAGCTAAATACCATTACCATTTACAGGAAAGGTTAAAATCCCAAGGAATCCAAATATTCATAAATGAAGTGATGCTGTTAAAGAACACCATTACGAACAAGGATCCAAGCAGAGAACTTCACCTAGCTCTCCTCGGCGGCAACAACCTTTGTAGAGACTCCACCCTTTTTAGGCAGAAGAATATTATAAATATTTGGTAGAACTCCAACGCTAGCCATAGTTACAACCCCCAAAATCTTGCTAAGTTCTTCATTGTTTAAAACGACCAACTAGATGTGGCGTGGCACAATCCTTGTCTTCTTGTTATCCCTGACCGCACTCCCTGCCAACTTCAAAACTGGTAACAAAAACGTGACCGCCAAATAACAGGAAGAGGAAGATGAAGATGAAACCTCCTTGGATACTGAATCATGAATCAGATTTCAAATTCTTAGAACTGTTATTGTTTCCAGAGAGAAGAGGGTGCAAGCGGTTAACGTAGAGAAACACTTATACTATGAAACGAGAACTATATACTATGAACGAGAACTCTAGCCATACAAACTCATATTTTTGCATAAAAAACACCGAAAACAACCCCCAAATCAAAAAGTGTTGATGCCAGTATCATGTTTTCATAAAAAACACCAAAAACAACCCCCAAATCGAAAAGTGTTGATACTAGTATCAACGTTTTTTTTCTCTGGGTTAAAAATATAGCCATGGCTTAAAAATCTCATACTGTTGTTTACGAAAGCCTTAAATCAACCCCTAAATTGAAATTTTCTGTTTTCAACAAATAAATTCCTAACCCTAACCCCCAACAAACTATTACAAAAGTTAAAAAAAAAATTATAATGCGCCCCTCCTACCTTAAATGGTCAGGATTGTCTCATTTGCCCCATATTAATAATTTTTTTTTAAATTTACATTTAAAAAAAAATTACATATCTGACAAAAACCTAAACTTAAAAAATGAAAAATAAAACCTAAACTTTACCAAAAAAAAATAACAAAAAAAATATAGACTTTACAAAAAATACAAATTAAAAATTAAAAAAAAAAACTTTACAAAAAAAAATTAAAAAACAAATTAAAAATTAAAAAAAACAAGTTACAAAAAAAAATTAAAAATTAAAAAAAAAACTTTACAAAAAATAAATTAAAAATTAAAAAAACCACTTTACAAAAAAAATTAAAAATTAAAATAAAAACCAAACTTAAAAAAAAAAATCAAAATGGACCAAGGGGCCGCCCATCGAGCGGAGCTCCGCCCCCTGGGCGCCCAAAGGGCCGCCCCACGGGCGGCCCTTTGGGCGCCCAGGGGGCGGAGCTCCGCTCGATGGGCGCCCCGGCATCGAGCTGCCGCCCGTGGGGCGGCCCTTTGGGCGCCCAGGGGGCAGAGCTCCGCTCGATGGGCGCCCAAAGGGCCGCCCCACGGGCGGCAGCTCGATGCCCGGCATCGAGCTGCCACCCGTGGGGCGGCCCTTTGGGCGCCCAGGGTGCGGAGCTCCGCTCGATGGGCGCCCAAAGGGCCGCCCCACGGGCGGCCCTTTGGGCGCCCAAGGGGGCGGATGCTCCCCCCCATTTTGATTTTTTTTTTTTTTTAAGGTTTGTTTTTTATTTTAATTTTTAATTTTTTTTTTAAAGTGTATTTTTAATTATTAATTTGTTTTTTAATTTATTTTTTGTAAAGTTTTATTTTTAATCTTTAATTTTTTTTTTATAACGTGTTTGGGCGCCCACCTCTTTGGGTGCGATGTTTGTTTTTTTTGTTTGTATTTTTATTTTTATTTTTATTTTTAATTTTTGTTTTGTTTAATTTTTAAATTTTTTTTAAAGTTTGGTTTTGTTTAATTTTTTTTTTTGATTTTTTTTTTTGTTGTAAAGTTTAGTTTTCTTTTTAATTTTTAATCTTTTTTGTAAAGTTTTTTTTTAAATTTTAAATTTGTTTTTTAATTTATTTTTTATAAAGTTTTTTTTTTTTAATTTGTAAAGTCGAGTTTGTTTTTTGTTTTTTTTTTTGGTAAAGTTTAGGTTTTATTTTTTATTTTTTAAGTTTAGGTTTTTAATTTTATTTTTTAATTTTTTTAAGTTGGGTTTTAAATTGTTTTTAATTAAAACGATGTGTGAGGGGTAATGGGGTAGTGGGTAGGGCATTAGGGAATGTAATTTTCGGGGGGCTAAGGTAGAAGGTAATGTAAGGGGCTAGGGCATTAGGAAATGTACTTTGTTTTTTTAAATGTTTATCAATGGTTGGTTGAGGGGTTATAGTAGGATATGTAATTATTTTTTTAAATGTAATTTTTTTTAAAAATTACTAATAGTTTGTTAGGGGGTTAGGGTAGAAGGGACGCATTATAATTATTTTTTAAAGTTTTGTAATAGTTTGTGGGGGGGTAGGGATAGGGTTAGGGTAGAAGGGGGCAATGTAATTTTTTTAAATATTTTCTTTTTAAATTTTAATAATAATTGGTTAGGTGGTTAAATATTATGAAAAATAATGTGAAAGAGTATCATTTTTATACAAAATGACTAAAAATTAATTAAAAATGGGTTTAAATGTCTTTTTTTTTCTCGATTTGTTTACTATTTTTTCCATAAAAATATATTATTTATGATTAAATTTTAAAGATAAATTTCGAAAATGTATGTGTTTTTCATTATAGCTAGCTTCTAAATGTATGTTTTTTGTTAAATTTCTAAAAAACACACTTGAAAATAGAAATTAAAAATACTTTACAATAAAGATGTGTCAAAGGCCCAAAAAAATGCCTCAAAATGAAAATGTGTGATACTGGCATCAACCCTTTTTGAAACGGAGGTAAAAATAGCTACTAAAATTAGGAGAGAGAAAAACGAGAACTGTGTCGAGTTCTCGTTTCATAGTATAAGTGGTTAGAGATGCCTGGACCAACCGAGAGCCAGACCACGGATTTCAAATGCTCACTCTGAGCTGAGGCAGTGGATGGCCAAATGCACATGCTAAAAGATCGGGGCTCTGAAAAATCTTCCCGAAAAGACAAATGAACAGCGATTCCTAAAAGATGACAGAAACCTGGCAAATTTGGCGATGAACTAACCGTGACTGTTGGAAAGAGTACAAAATCATCACGAAATTGGCAGAAAATACCAACCCGAAGAGAGAACCTCCGCTAATTTGGCGTAAAGAATAAAAATGCACGTGGCAGGATTCCATTCATCCTGTAGATGAGGAATCCTGCTACAGTGCCAAGAATTGTCTTGGCAGAAAGAATGCCTTCGGCATAAATATAAATATTTTAATAGTTTCCTTTATTATGTTAACTTTTTAGAATATTTTTTATTATTTTATTTAGATATTAATAATTTAATTTTAATGATTTTCAAAATAATTTTAAAAAAGTTTTTAAATAGTTTTTTAAAATAATTTGTAGAAAACATTTTACAATTTTGTATTTAAGTTTAATTTTATAATTAGGTTTATTTTATATAGATATAGTTTATTTATTTTACTTTTTAGATTTTATGGTCCGGAATTGAGTAAATTATTTTTGCGTAAAATTCAAAGTTTTACTTGTTTAAATTGTGTTTTTGAAACCATAAATAGATTCAGCATCCTGGAATACGTTTTTGGCACCCAAATTATGCAATTTCCATAAGTAATATTTGTGATTCTAATTTGTTTTTAAAGATTTTCAATCCGAGCAAAATAAGACTAAAAATATACTCAAAAAAATTGAAAACTTAAAAAATTTAAACTACATCTATATATTGTTGTCATCATTTCATATATATATATATATAATTAATATATATATATATGAAATTAAGTTGACATTGCATAAGTAATTCATACTTTTGAATAATCATGGTTAAGTTTAAAGGTTGCTTTCATTTCATACATATATATTTTTAGTCTATATATTTTATAATAGTTAGTTTATAATATTGATAGTATATAATTTATTAGTAGTAATTACTTTAATAAATAATTTAATAATTTTAAAAATTTATTAATAGTTAATTTATACTCATAATAATAATATATAATTTATTAATATTTTAATATTATAAACAATTTAATACTTATATAGTTTATTAACTTAATAATATTTATTTAGTAAATAAGTATTTATTAATATTTTTATAATACTTATTAGTACTTATTTAATATTAAATAGTATTATATTTATAATAGTTATTTAATATTTATATAATATTAAATAGTATTAATAATATAAAGTTTATTGATATTTTAAATAATTGATTAATATTTTAATAATTTAAAAATTTATTAATTATATAAATATTTAATTAATATATAATTTATTAATAATTTATTACTTTAATAACGGTTCATAGTATAAATACTTTATTACTTTAAGACTTTATGGATAGTTTTTAGTTTATTGCCTTTAGTTGATCAATACTTTAATAATTTAATATTATAAATAGTTTATTAGTATTAATAATTTATTATTTTATCGATATTAATAATTTATTATTTTATCGATATTAATAATTTAGTATTAAAGTTTAATAATAGTTAAATAGTTTATTAATATTAATAGTTTATAGTTTATTTAAATATTATAATATTATTTATATATGGTTTTTCTAGTTTTTTCATTAGTGTTTTGAAATATTAGATTATAGTTTATTTATAGTAATTATATATATTTTTAATAGTTTATTAACGGTTACTATAATTTATTAATAGTTTATAGTATTAAGAGTACATAGGTTATTTAGTTTTTGTAAGGTTCATATCCATGAAGTTTTGAACGATGACCTTATGCAATGAGTGCCTTAACAATACACCCATTCACCATATATTCTATGCCCCGTGGGAAAATAGTACATATTTTATTAATAATATAGTAAAGTATTAATAGTTTATTAATATTTTTTTAGTAAACTATTAGAGTTTATGTTCTATTGATATATATAAAAAACAAGTATATGCAGTCAAAAATCAAAGTTGATGCCATATTGAGGGAAATCCATGTTAGGAACCCATGTCAACCCTTCTATTTACTTTGTTAGTATATTGTTGTTGGACACATATGCTTTGTAAGTCGTCCCATAGTATTTGTTGATCCATAGTTTGTATTATTGTTATTGGACGCATATGCTTTGTAAGTCGTCCCGTAGTAATTGTTGATCCATAGTTTGTATTGGCCCATGGTTTGTATTGACACATGGTATTGACCCATGGTATTGACGCCTAGACTTAGTATATAAGTTTGTGTTGAGACCAATTGTAACATCCCGAGACAAGACTACTCTATTATTTGAATATTATTTTATTTTTACGTTGTAATAAATTTGACAATGCACAACATGTGCATGAGCCAAGGGGGCTCGGAGGACACTAATAGTTGAGTGAGTGTTGAGCTAAGAAGCTTTGGAGCACTTCGACTCGAACTAATTAACTGATGTTGAGCTAGAGGCTCTGGAGCATCAAGTGAACTAGTGACTATTTTAAATAATGACTTATACTATTTTATTCTTTCGAACTGACTGGGGCAACCACTCAAAGAGAAGCTAAGCATGCAAGGATCTAGACAGGTCATTTGCCCCCGAAGTAAAGTCATAACCATCCAATAGGAGAGTAAAAGTCTAATTTATTAAAGTCAAAGATTTAAAATGAAGTGTGAGAATTAAAATAAAGATATATTAATTAAAAATTAATAACTGAATATGCTAGGTGTCAATTAGAGAACTGAGTGTTGTCAGACCCAAATACCTAGAAGCCTTGCCACAAAAATTATAAATAGTAGAGAAGGAAAACGCTACTAGGCACGTTGTTCCAAGTGCACTAAAGAGGGTCCAGTTGTGAGTCTAAGCACTCAAACACCAAGGTACTGAAACCTGGTGTGTCTAATAAAGGATTGTCCTGGGAGGACTATATTATTATTATTGCATGGGAAATGTTAGTTTGATGGACTCACACCATATAGGCTGATAAACGAACCTTGTGGACGCTCTGCTGTAGTGAAATATATAGAACTACCCTAGGTCTGTCTAGGTTCTTGTTATGCTCAGCTTGGCTCGGGGGTGACCAGTGGAACAATCCAGGAACGGATTGCAGTCTAAGGTTGGGAGGAACGTGGAAGCTCCTCAGTTAGTTAGTCTATATTAAATTACTGATAAGTATTTAAATCCGAAGTTCTCACATTTTTCTTTTATTGATGCATCTGTTCTTCTTTTTATATTTGAGAAATAATTGTTGACCTGCAAAATGTAGATCCATTGATCTACAGATCTATTATTGTAATCAACGACCGCACATAGGGTCAGATCAGATCTGATGAACTAGTTATTGTTTAAACAAACATATATATGTTATCTGTATTATATGAGCTAGGAGATAGCCGAAATGGATCTATTGGGATTCTGAGTTCTTTGTCAATAAAATGAAAGATCTATGGATTTAACCCTATTTCATGTTAGACATGAAATGTTGTGCTAACCCTAATGGTAATGTAGGTCGTATCCAGGTATTGTTGATACTCTTTCATATAGCTAAACTTATGAATATCGATCTGACTAGAATTACCTCAGCAAAACGTATTTTCTTACATTATTTATTTGTTATTCCCAATTTAGATTTTTAAGATCCGCTTGGGTGTTTATTAGCAAAATGCTTGGGTTGAATCTTTACAAGTTTAATATCTCTTTTCTTTTACAAATGCTAATTACTAGTTTAAAATTGTTGTAGCATGAAAACTGAGCATTACGATTTATTTTTCCTATGAGCAATGTATTACTTATAAACTATTTTATCAAACACGACTCTTTTCTTTTGAAAACCTAAAAGACAGAAATTGTACATATCCTCATTAAAATGATCTTAGGGAAAAACGAATCCCATCTATTTTCTATCGTGAACCTAAAACAACAACGTTATATATAGAAGTGTTGGACGATTATATTTCTTTATAGGCGGGACTAAATCAACCGTAAGCTTTTGTAGTTCGTATAAATTCTACATAGATTTTTCCCATTCATCTACAGCATGCAAATTCTAAACCTTGCTTGGGATGATTTAGTAACCTTTCCCATAAAATAAGAAATACCATGAAAACTCTATGGAAATCCTTATACATTAAATTAAAACAACACATACATGAAAACATAGACCTACTTTCATTTTCCATAAATCAATAATTCACTTTTTAAACACCTTACCAACCAAGACCTTTCTAAGGGACAAAAGCTATATGCTTTCGCTAGTAACTAGGTACGGGAAGCCACACATAGAGACCGCATAACCTTTATTTTAGGGCCACACTCTTTTTGTCCCTATTCAAAGGTTTTCAACGATTTAAAACAAGATTAAAATTCATCAAACGATTTTTCAACCATTCTATCATTCTCTATCCTAAAAATATGAGATCAGATTTGATCATAGAAAGGAAATTAAGAAACGAATTCTGATTTCAAACA
Organism: Larix kaempferi; assembly: GCA_027924585.1. Taxonomy (NCBI): domain Eukaryota; kingdom Viridiplantae; phylum Streptophyta; class Pinopsida; order Pinales; family Pinaceae; genus Larix; species Larix kaempferi. The sequence continues at coordinate 18,839,902 of BSBM01000269.1, read as the reverse complement.
TCAAATGCTCACAAAGTACATACACGGTCTCACAAATAGAAGTTAGGGACAAGAATACAAAACAGACTAACATAAGAATCGTATTCCTTTTCACTAACAGAGAAACAAAACGACTAAGCATTAAAAGTATGTCATCCCAGACGTAGGTATGTTTTTGTTTTAGCTAAAATTGTATAGTAGCTCATAACAGTCCATATATTCTTATTACAAGCATTATGATATCAAATAGTCTTCTTACATTAAGGAAAAACCCTACTGTTATAGAGGCGTTTCATGACTAATAACATTAAATGAAGCTCCAGGGATTAAAGTCTTTTTCCCATTTTTGCACATTGCCATTAAAGAAACCAAGTAGGCGCTAGTGAAGGAGCTGCTCGGCATAGGCCACATATTACATTCCTCTCCATTTAAAAACACCAACACAATAAATACTTCAGCAAGGGCATGTCCCCAGGACCCAGGTCTTACCAGGAATCGAAGTGAAAACTCATAGTTTAACGATCATCATCTCCAGCATGCTCAAGCTACAGGAACGACCGAAACCTGTTGCAATATTAACATGGAATTTACATTTCAGTAACCAGCACAAATCGAAACCAAACCAAGAATTAAATAGATATTTTTTATACAAAAGAAAACGCAGAGAAGTATGCTCTCACATCGTATAAACGTTTAGAGAGTTAACTCTGCAATTGTTGCAACATTTCAGACAGGTAGCGTGTCCAGAGTGCTCATACCATTGACGAAACTCCCATGGGCTCTCCCACGACCATTTAGTGAACAATACAGGGAAAATGTTAAACGAAGAATGAAATGATGGTCCCTTTTTCCCATACCTTGACGTGGATTCCACTAGCTGCGATTTCACATGGCATCCTTGAATGCCTCCTCTTCCAGAGTCATATCACATGAAGTTATGACAGGAAAGGCCTCGGTCACTACCCAGTCTTCATTTCAAGTCTTTCGACAAAGCCATAGGTTATGGGAAATCTTAGATATCATTTTAGACCATGGTATTATTTTTGGGATCGACCACCTTTACAAGTTGGAGCCACATACGTATGTATTTTGCACCTTTGGGTGTTCTTGTCTTAGTAGAGGTACCTGCATAAGAGAATGGTTAATAAAAAGTGTTAGCTTCTACGAAGCTAAGTAAGACCGCGGATCCCAAAAGGGGCCCTTCCAAAACATACTATGTGGTCGCTTAAAATGAGAGTCATGTAAATGTTTCTTGTCATTAAATTGAGAAAGTCCATCGTGACTAACCCAATCGGTGTGAAATCGATAAGCTAGAATAATCACGTTCTTCACTACCAAATCCTTGGTCAACACTATTTCTTTGATATGGATGTGTAACATCCCCTTTATTTTTAGTTACCTAGTTGCCTGGCCTCGGTTGTTACAAGTTAGGGTTTGTTTTTACCAATTTATACCTTAGAAAGAAGAGAGAAATTACCCCTTTAAAATTTTTAAAAATTTTCTCTAATTTTTGGGTTTATTACAAGTGGTATCAGAGCGATGGTTCAGAAACTTGAGGCCTATGGGCCTACTTTTGCAAACTGACTAAATCTATTGTTACACATTTGAGCATTGTTTAGGAAACAAGAAACATGATGAATGCCAAAAGAGAGGACAGTCAACATGGTAACCTAAATTCAATCCCCAAGGAACAAGAAATAGTATTAGACCTAAATGATAGTGATGGGGTTGAAAAAACCTCCGATTTGCTGAAGACAGTACAGAATCTGCAAGCTGAATTCCAAAATTTCAACGATGATAATCTCAACTAAAGAAGGGAACAACATGAGGTTAACGAGGCCATATTACAGAAGTTAATCGGGATGAAGAACCATAAGAAAAATACCCATTCAGCAACTAAGAAAGTATAAGGAGGACAGCCTTCAAGGAGAATTCAAAAAGATTAAAGCCCCTACCTTTGAAGGAGACCTCGATTCAGGAGAAAAAGCCGAAGAATGGCTACTGGGGATGAACAAGAATTTCCAGGTACATCACTATACCAGCCATATGAAAGCCCGCTTGGCCAGGTGGCAAGATTTAAAACACACCAAAGATATTAAAAGAGCGGAAGTAGGTTGGAAAGATTTTAGGACACTTTTTCAAGAAAAATACATGTCAGAAAGGTTTTTCAACAGAAAGATTAAAGAATTTCACGAGCTGCAACTAAACTCTCTCACTATGGATGCACTCATTAACAGATTCTTAGAACTATTACACTATGTACCATACGTGAAAGATGAAAAGGTAAAAATCCAGCAGTTTCTAGGCTACCTTCCAACATACTATAGAAACAAAATCGAGTTCGATGCACCTAAGACCCTAGAGATGGCCTTTCATAAGGCTCGACTCTGCTACGAACACAATCAACACCGAACTGATCTTCTGAATAAAAATAAGGACAAAATGAGGACAGCTTTTGACAGCTGAAAGAAAGGGTTCAAACCCCCTCCTTACAGAAAGCAGAATAACAGTTTTTTGCCAAACAGATTTTTTCCAAAGACTATGACGCATCCTAACAACTTGGAGCGAACAGTTAACAAGCCCACTTTTGACAGAGGATTTAGGCCAGCCCCTACACTAGGTAAATGCTGGGGGTGTCAAGGACCCCATTACTACCGAGACTGCCCGAACAATAAAAATGTAAAGGTCCTCAACAACCTACAGGAAGAATCAACTGTAGAGGACCTAGCAAGAACACCTCGAATATGTGCTACCTTAGAAGGCAGACAAGCAGACTGCCAATACACCATGGTTGAAATCGAAGGTAAGATTTCGAACATGCCTGTATCTATTTTAATTGACCTAGGAGCTTGCCGAAGTTATGTTTCTCCTAAAATTGTCGAAACTTGTAAATTGAACAAAGAAAAACATATCAAACCCTAGCTAGTCCAGCTAGCCACTGATACAAAAAGAAAGATAACCGAGCTGGTTAAAAGCTTCCAGCTAAATATGAATGGCTTACAAACTGAAACAGACTTAAATATTCTGCCTTTAGGAGCCTATGACCTGTTGATAGGTATGGATTGGCTAGAACAACATCAGGTTATGTTGGACTGTCTAAACAAAAGTTTTACATGCACTGACCAACATGGAAACCTGAGTAAAGTACAAGATATACCCAGGAAGGTCCTAATCCGACAGATCTCAGCTTTATAGGTAAAGAAATGTGCACGGAAGGGATGTAAATTATATGCTATTAATATTCATAACCTTGAGACAGAAAACGAACTTTAGATTGATGATTTCCCTGTGCTAGCAAAATTTCGAGATGTATTTCCAGATGAGATTCCCGGGTTGCCACCCAAGAGGGATTTGGACTTTTCAATAGAATTACTACCAGGATCTGTGCCCGTCTCAAAGGCGTCATACCATATGAGTACCCCTGAATTGGTAGAGCTGAAACTTCAACTACAAGAGCTTATAGACAAGGGTTACATTCGTCCTAGTGTGTCCCCATGGGGAACACCCATCCTCTTTGTCAAGAAGAAGGATGGAACCTTACGGATGTGCATTGATTACAGACAGCTGAACAAACTGACAATTAAAAACAGATACCCTCTCTGGAGGATATATGACTTATTCGACCAAGTTGGGGGAGCAAGGGTGTTTTCCAAAATTGATTTGCATTCCTGGTACCATCAGGTAAGAATCCAAGAAGAAGACATAAGCAAAACTGCATTTAGGACACGATACAGACACTACGAATTCGTGGTGATGCCCTTCGGGCTTACAAATGCACCCGCAAATTTTATGTGTATGATGAACAGTATTTTTAGTAAGTACTTAGATAAATTTGTACTAGTGTTCATAGACGACATACTTATTTACTCTAAGAATGAAACAGAACATCAGGAGCACCTTAGGACCATCTTACAAATTTTAAGGGAACATCAACTCTATGCCAAGTTCAGCAAATGCGATTTCTATAGAAATCAAATTCAATATCTAGGGCACATTATCTTCGAAAAAGGGATAGCTGTAGATCCAGAGAATATTAAAGCCATCCAAGAGTGGCCGACACCTGCAAACGTCATGGATATTAGATTCTTTTTGGGGCTGGCTGGATATTATCGAAAATTCATCGAAATTTTTTCTAGAATAGCCTGTCCTATGACCTCCCTACAGAAAAAGGAAAGCAAGTTTTTGTGGACAACCAAATGTGAAGAGAGCTTTCAGAAGTTGAAACAGTTACTAACAACTGCACCCATATTAAGGATCACAGACCCGGATGGAGACTTTGTGGTTTGCACTAATGCAAGTAAGGAAGGGCTTGGAGGAGTCCTCCTTCAAAATGACTTCGTGATTTGATACGAGTCACGGAAACTGAAGGATCATGAAAATAATTACCCAACCCACGACCTTGAACTGGCTGCCATTATTCATGCACTAAAAATGTGGAGATACTATTTGATGGGAAATAAATTCCTTCTTAAAACAGATAACATGAGCTTGAAGTATGTTTTTGACCAGCCTGATTTAAATGCCAGACAAGCTAGATGGATGGCTTTCCTAAGTGAGTACAACTTTGAGTTGAAACACATCAAGGGAAAGGAAAATAAAATTGCAGACGCACTAAGCCGCAGAGTCCACCTATTACACAACATAACAGTAAGTCAAACCAGTTCTGACCTAATTGATACAATCAGGACAGCATGCAAATATGATCATTTTTACACTGAAATGGTGCAGAAAATACAGGAAGACAGACTATTTGTACAGCAGAAAGACTACAAAAATGACGACACGGGACTACTTTGGTCAAAAGACTGTTAGGATATTCCTATACTCCATCCTAGTCCCACCAGTATTTTGATCATTTACATTTTCAGTCATGCATGCACCTTTTAGGGTTTGCATGCATTCTAGGGTTTGCATGCATTTTGCATGCATCCCACTCATCAGTCCAGCACCTAGCCCTCAGTTAGCCAGCCCCCAGGAGCTTCTCACTATTCAGTTTTAGCCCTCCAGTTGCTTAGTGCGCCCTTCTTCCTTGATTTTAGGGAGCAACTCGCCCTTCTTCACCTACCAGTTCAGTTACACTCAGTTACAGTCAATTATAGTCAGTTACACTCAGTTACATTGAGTTACACTCAGTTACACTCAGTTACAGTCAGTTACACTCAGTTACACTCAGTTACATTGAGTTACACTTAGTTACATTCAGTTACTCTTAGTTACATTGAGTTACACTTAGTTACATTGAGTTACACTCAGTTACACTCAGTTACACTTAGTTACACTGAGTTACACTTAGTTACACTGAGTTACACCTACCAGAGTTAGTTTGACTGATGGTTGACAGTTACTTGAGCATTGATGACTCCACTGATGATGATGAAGACTTCCAGTTGCGCTCCGATGATCATGAGGACACCTAGTTGTGCTCCGATGACACTCCAGTGATCCTTTGATCACTCCATGAAGGCTAATTCGAATTGCCACCTTAGGCATTCGAATTCCTCATGCATTGTATTATTTATATGTCCATTTGTGATTAATAACATAGTATGACCGAAGTATTATTGCTTCTATCTGAGTTCTACTGTACCATATTATTCTGTTGCTCATTATACTGCATGTATCACTCTTCTTCTATTTTCTTGCTTAATCATAATTATTCTCTTGTGAGATACATCATCTCTTAGATCTGCTGTGAGGATTTTCACATGGTATCAGAGCATGTTGAGAGTATTGTTTATCTCCATTCTTGAGAGTTTTTTGCAGGTTATTACCAAGATTTCGAGTGCAGCAGTTGTAGCAGAATCTGCATTTTTGCAGCAGTAGCAGTTGCAGTTATTCTATATTGTTTTTGCAGGTCTTCTACAACTTCAATGAATTTAGAAGAAATTACTCCTCTTTCTCCATTCAACTATGATGAATGGAAACCAAGAATGATAGCATATTTGAAGAGCCATGATCTCTTTGATTGCTATTTTGAAAGAGAGTTCGAATCCTCTACAAAGAAGATTAAATGGTTGAATAAAGGTGACATGCACATTGGAAGAATGATGCTTGCTATGACCGATTACATATTGTACCCGACCATCATTGATATTGAAACTCCAAAAGAGTTATGGGCTCATCTAGATGAAAGATTCGGCAAAAAGAATGATGGATTTGGTCCAAATCCCTTCAAAAGCAAGCAAGTTGATGCATTCGCTCCACTTGATGGTCTCTCAGATCATGATGCATTCGCTCCTCCTGATGGTCTCTCAGATCATGTTGCATTCGCTCCCCTTGATGATCTCTCAGATCATGAACCAATATCATCTCATATTGAAGTTGTTGACAAAGAACTTGCAGATTCTACGCTCATGCTCAAACCTTCTTCTCTTTCTGTGCCAGTTCACACTCTAGATATTGCAGAAGGTCCTAAATCCTCTCTTGCACCAGAGTTTGTTGGTTTGCATCATGATCACATGATTATTTCGGAGGTAACATCAGCTATTGGAGGTAATGCATTCGCTCCTCTTCAGCAAACATCTCTTATTTACTACTATATGATCATTAGCACATGCTTTCAGAAGGTTATTGAAGAATATGGCCATTGCCACCCCGCTTGAGATAATTTCTCATGCATCATATGATAGTTTTGATCTCACCCCTGCTGGTTCAAAGGAGATCTCAAGAAACTGTTTTGAAAGTCTTAAATCTGATTTTGATTTCAAGCAAACATGTAATAGTTCTTTTTGGCATAATCTCACCCATGGTGGTTCGAAGGAGAAGACAAAGGACTATATGCACATTCAAAAATTTGATCCTACCTCAGCTGATTCGAATCACAGGTTCAAGGATCATTCTAATACTGTTGGATTTGTTCTCATCACATTCGATCTGAAGAGCAAGTACAAGCACATGCTTTTTGAGCATGATCCACTTCTTCCCAAGAAGAAGATACCTCCAGACATATGACCAAGCATCACACATGCTTGAGTTTGGAGCTTTTATTTTTTATGTGTGCCTTACAGTCTATTTTTTGAGGAGGGGGTATGTTTCCCATGAAATTTTCCCACTTCCTTGGTTTATTGATTGTTATTATTCATTGTATTGGGTGACCTTTGGTCTTAGTTACCAGGGCCCAGGATGGATTAAGGGGGGGTGTTAGGATATTCCTATACTCCATCCTAGTCCCACCAGTATTTTGATCATTTACATTTTCAGTCATGCATGCACCTTTTAGGGTTTGCATGCATTCTAGGGTTTGCATGCATTTTGCATGCATCCCAGTCATCAGTCCAGCACCTAGCCCTCAGTTAGCCAGCCCCCAGGAGCTTCTCACTATTCAGTTTTAGCCCTCCAGTTGCTTAGTGCGCCCTTCTTCCTTGATTTTAGGGAGCAACTTGCCCTTCTTCACCTACCAGTTCAGTTACACTCAGTTACAGTCAGTTACAGTCAGTTACACTCAGTTACATTGAGTTACACTCGGTTACAGTCAGTTACAGTCAGTTACACTCAGTTACATTGAGTTACACTCAGTTACATTCAGTTACTCTTAGTTACATTGAGTTACACTTAGTTACATTGAGTTACACTCAGTTACACTCAGTTACACTTAGTTACACTGAGTTACACTTAGTTACACTGAGTTACACCTACCAGAGTTAGTTTGACTGATGGTTGACAGTTACTTGAGCATTGATGACTCCACTGATGATGATGAAGACTTCCAGTTGCGCTCCGATGATCATGAGGACACCTAGTTGTGCTCCGATGACACTCCAGTGATCCTTTGATCACTCCATGAAGGCTAATTTGAATTGCCACCTTAGGCATTCGAATTCCTCATGCATTGTATTATTTATATGTCCATTTGTGATTAATAACATAGTATGACCGAAGTATTATTGCTTCTATCTGAGTTCTACTGTACCATATTATTCTGTTGCTCATTATACTGCATGTATCACTCTTCTTCTATTTTCTTGCTTAATCATAATTATTCTCTTGTGAGATACATCATCTCTTAGATCTGCTGTGAGGATTTTCACAAAGACAGATTATATGTTCCCGATAGTGGAAATATCAGGTCTGATATATTACTAGAATTTCACTAGAAACCTTATTCTGGACATCCAAGATATCAGCCGTTAAGAAATTTTATTTTTGGCCAAAATTAAAATTTGATAAAGCACTGATTATCGCCAAATGTCAAGAATGCCAATTGGTAAAGGCGGAACATCAACATCCATCAGGGATGCTGCAACCTTTACCCATTCTGGAATGGAAATGGGAAGTAATCAGCATGGATTTTATCACTGGTTTGCCAAAAAGCAAGAAACAGAATGACTCAATTATGGTGATGGTAGACAAGTTGTCTAAATCTGCGCATTTTATTCTGGTTAAGTCGACTCATAAGGCTATTAATATTGCAGATATATTTTTAAAGGATATTTTTAGGCTGCATGGCATACCTAAGGCCATCATCTCCGACAGGGACACAAAGTTTACAAGTAAATTCTGGAGAGCCTTATTTTATGGCTTAGAAACATAGTTACAATTTAGCACTGCTTACCATCCACAAACAGACAGACAAACTGAGCGGGTCAACCAAATTCTTGAGGACATGCTCAGGATGTATGTCATGAACAATCCCAACAAATGGGAGGAGTATCTACACTTAGCAGAATTTTCATACAATAACGACTTTCAAGCCTCGGCTAGAATGAGCCCATTTGAAATGCTATATGGCAGGAAATGCAGGACTCTGGTCACCTAGGACAACCCAGTGGACCGACTTATGTTGGGACCAGACCTCTTGAAAGATCTGGAACAACTGGTTGTGAAGGTGCAACATAATTTCAAAGAGGCACAAGATAGGCAGAAAAGTTATGCAGACAGAAAACGGCAGTACAAGGACTATCAAGTTGGTGAACATGTGTACTTAAAATTCAAAGCAAAAAGGAGTTCTCTAAGTCTGGGAAAATGCGGAAAATTAGCTTCGCGTTTTTTGTGGGCCATTTGAAATATTGGCCAAGAGAGGACCAGTAGCCTATGAATTGGCTCTACCTGCACATATAAGAGTCCATAATGTTTTCCATATATCCTTACTTAAGAAATATGTTTACGATTCTAAGCATGTGATTGATTGGTCTTTGTTACAGGTAGAACCCGAAGGGGAATTTGTACTGGAACCTCTTCACATACTGGACAGGAGAGAGGTGTCGCTCAGAAAGCGAACCATCGTCCAGCTGAAGGTACAGTGGAAACATTTCGAACTTGAAGAGGCTACTTGGGAGAACGAGACCAAAACGAAAGAGGCCTACCCCTCCTTGTTTCATGGTTTCGGTTCAAGTCCCTAATACCGGGATGGTGTTGTTTTAAGTGGGGAGGGATGTAACATCCTGAGACAAGACTACTCTATTATTTGAATATTATTTTATTTTTACGTTGTAATAAATTTGACAATGCACAACACGTGCATGATCCAAGGGGGCTCGGAGGACACTAATAGTTGAGTGAGTGTTGAGCTAAGAAGCTTTGGAGCACTTCGACTCAAACTAATTAACTGATGTTGAGCTAGAGGCTTTGGAGCATCAAGTGAACTAGTGACTATTTTAAATAATGACTTATACTATTTTATTGTTTCAAACTAACTAGGGCAACCACTCAAAGAGAAGCTAAACATGCAAGGATCTGGACAGGTCATTAGCCCCCCAAGTAAAGTCGTAACCATCCAATAGGAGAGTAAAGGTCTAATTTATTAAAGTTAAAGTTTTAAAATGAAGTGTGAGGATTAAAATAAAGATATATTAATTAAAAATTAATAACTGAATATGTTAGGTGTCAGTTAGAGAACTGAGTGTTGTCAGACCCAAATACCTAGCAGCCTTGCCCCAAAAATTATAAATAGCAGAGAAGGAAAACACTGTTGGGCACGTTGTTCCAAGTACACTGAAGAGGGTCCAGTCGTGAGTCTGAGCACTCAAACACCAAGGTACTGAAAATTGGTGTGTCCAATAAAGGACTATCCTGGGAGGACTATATTATTATTATTGCATGGGAAATGTTAGTTTAATGGACTCACACCATATATGCTAATAAACGAACCTTGTGGATGCTCTACTGTAGTGAAAGATAGATAACTACCCTAGGTCTGTCTAGGTTCTTGTTATGCTCATCTTGGCTCGGGGGTGACCAGTGGAACAATCCAGGAATGGATTGCGGTCTAAGGTTGGGAGGAACGTGGAAGCTCCTTAGTCAGTTAGTCTACAGTAAATTACTGATAAGTATTTAAATCCGAAGTTCTCAGGTTTTTCTTTTTATTGATCCATCTGTTCTTCTTTTTATATTTGAGAAATAATTGTTGACCTGTAGAATGCAGATCCATTGATCTACAGATCTATTATTGTAATCAACGACCGCACATAGGGTCAGATCAGATCTGATGCACTAGTTATTGTTTAAACAAACATAGATCTGTTATTTGTATTATATGAGCTAAGAGATAGCCGAAATGGATCTATTGGGATTCTGAGTTCTTTGTCAATAAAATGAAAGATCTATGGATTTAACCCTGTTTCATGTTAGACATGAAATGTTGTGCTAACCCTAATGGTAATGCAGGTCGTATCCAGGTATTGTTGATACTCTTTCATATAGCTAAACTTATGAATATTGATCTGACTAGAATTACCTCAGCAAAACGTCTTTTCTTACATTATTTATGTGCTATTCCCAATTTAGATTTTTAAGATCCGCTTGGGTGTTTACTAGCGAAATGCTTGGGTTGAATATTTACAAGTTTAATGTCTCTTTTCTTTTACGAATGCTAATTACTAGGTTAAAATCGCTGTAGCATGAAAACTGAGCATTACAATTTATTTTTCCTATGAGCAATGTATTACTTGTAAACTATTTTATCAAACACGACTCTTTTCTTTTGAAAACCTAAAAGACAGAAATTGTACATATCCTCATTAAAATGATCTTAGGGAAAAACGAATCCTATCTATTTTCTACCGTGAACCTAAAACAACAACGTTATATATAGAAGCGTTGGGCGATTATATTTCTTTATAGGTAGGACTAAATAAACCGTAAGCTTTTGTAGTTTGTATAAATTCTACAGAGATTTTTCCCATTCATCTACAACAAGCAAATTCTAAACCTTGCTTGGGATGAATTAGTAACCTTTCCCATAAAATAAGAAATACCATGAAAATGCTGTGGAAATCCTTATACATTAAATTAAAACAACACATACATGAAAACATAGACCTACTTTCATTTTCCAGAAATCAATAATTCACTTTTTAAACACCTTACCAACCAAGACCTTTCTAAGGGATAGAAGCTATATGCTTTCGCCAGTAAATAGGTATGGGAAGCCATACATAGAGACCGCATAACCTTTATTTTAGGGCCACACTCTTTCTGTCCCTATTCAAAGGTTTTCAACGATTTAAAACAAGATTAAAATTCATCAAACAATTTTTCGACCATTCTATCATTCTCTATCCTAAAAATATGAGATCATATTTGATCATAGAAAGGAAAGGAAGAAATGAATTCTGATTTCAAACATCAAATGCTGACAAAGTCCATACACGGTCTCACAAATAGAAGTTAGGGATAAGAATACAAAACATACTAACATAAGAATTATATTCTGTTTCACTAACAGAGAAACAAAACGACCAAGCATTAAAAGTATGTCATCCCAGACGTAGGTATATTTTTGTTTTAGCTAAAATTTTATAGTAGCTCATAACAGTCCATATATTCTTATTACAAGCATTATGATATCAAATAGTCTTCTTACATTAAGGAAAAACCCTACTTTTATAGAGGCGTTTCAAGACTGATAACATTAAATGAAGCTCCAGGGCTTAAAGTCTTTTTCCCATTTTTGCACATTGACATTAAAGAAACCAAGTAGGCGCTGGCAAAGGAGATGCTCGGCATAGGACACATATTACATTCCTCTCCATTTAAAAACGCCAACACAATAAATACTTCAGCAAGGGCATGTCCCCAGGACCCAGGTCTTACCAGGAATCGAAGTGAAAACTCATAGTTTAACGATCATCATCTCCAGCATGCTCAAGCTATAGGAACGACCGAAACCTGTTGCAATATTAACATGGAATTTACATTTCAGTAACCAGCACAAATCGAAACCAAACCAAGAATTAAATACATATTTTTTATACAAAAGAAAACGCATAGAAGTATGCTCTCACCTCGTATAAACGTTTAGAGAGTTAACTCTGCAACTATTGCAACATTTCGGACAGGTAGCATGGCCAGAGTGCTCATACCATTGACGAAACCCCCATGGGATCTCCCACAGCCATTTAGTGAACAATACGGGGCAAATGTTAAACACAGATTGAAATGATGGTCCCTTTTTCCCATACCTTGACGTGGATTCCACTAGCTACGATTTCACATGGCAGCCTTGAATGCCTCCTCTGCCAGAGTCATATCACATTAAGTTCTGACAGAAAAGGTCTCGGTCACTACCCAGTCTTCATTTCAAGTCTTTTGACAAAGCCATAGGTTATGGGAAATCTTAGATATCATTTTAGACCATGGTATTATTTTTTAGATCGACCACCTTTACAAGTTGGAGCCACATACGTATGTAGTTTGCACCTTAGGGTGTTCTTGTCTTAGTAGAGGTACCTGCATAAGAGAATGGCTTATAAAAAGTGTTAGCTTCTACGAAGCTAAGTTAGACCGGGGACCCCAAAAGGGGCCCTTCCAAAACATACTATGTGGTCGCTTAAAATAAGAGTCATGTAAATGTTTCTTGTCATTAAATTGAGAAAGTCCATAGTGACTAACCCAACCGGTGTGAAATCGATAAGCTAGAATAATCACGTTCCTCACCGCCAAATCCTTGGTCAACACTATTTCTTTGATATGGATGTGTAACATCCCCTTTCTTTTTAATTACCTAGTTGCCTGGCCTCGATTGTTACAAGTTAGGGTTTTTTTTACCAATTTATACCGTAGAATGAAGAGAGAAATTACCCCTTTAAAATTTTTAAAAATTTTCTCTAATTTTTGGGTTTATTACACCAATGAAGGTACCGTGAAGTTATTTGTATTGAGCTTGCTCAAAGGAGGTTTCCCCCTCGAAGTGGTTTGCGATCAATAAAAAAGATTATGAGTTCTGTTATTTCTGCTATCTCGCGTATTCTCATTAATTAATTGTTGCAGGTTCTTCACATCTGGTATCAGAGCACTTTCTTGGGCTCACTGGGTGAAATTTCTGCCAAACTTTTTTTTTTCGCATCTGTTGTAGCTTCGGATCTGAGAATAATCCCTATCGGCTTAACTGTGGGAAGTACTTAGGCATAAGCCCTAAAACTCATTGTGAGGAGTACCAGAGGAACCCCAAAGTAGCTAGCCCATTGAGAGGACCTGCCAGCGAAAAGGGCAACGACCCCTACCTGATTGACTAGTTCCCACCCGTGAGGTAAACCAAGAGTTGTCATTTGTGGCAAAGCGGTTATCAATTTTACCTGAGCCGTGGAGTGAGGGGTACTTCCCCAATACGCAAGCTGTCAGACAGCATTGGTGGCCAAGTGAATCCCCTAAACCGATAGGAAGCCGAACATACCTGGGGTCCATATCTATTTTTAGATGAACTGTTGCCAATCACTTCCACGCCATTGCACATCCATCTGTTGCCGATCACTTCCGTGCCACTGTAGATCCATTCCGAAAGTCGTTTCTGATCCATCCATTTCATATCCATTCTAAAATTCGTTTCAAATCCAACCGTTTTTTATCCATTCTAAGCCATTCCAAATCCCGTTGTTTCCCATCCATTCCGAAAGCCGTTCCAAATCCATTTTTTTAACTCCGTTTTCCCTGAAACTTCACTGACACCTCTGCAATCCCATTCTGCATATTTCATTCCTGAGGACCCTATCCCAAATTCCACTTCCCAAAGTCAGAAATCTCACGTTTGTCTATTTTTAGGGTTTGCCATAACTCCTTCGATTTTCACCTAGTCGCCCTCAAATTTTGCCATCGTGTCCATTCCCTATTTCTGCTTCTTTGTTCCTATCTGACAAATTTTCCCATTCTTTCACCTCGTTTCTGAAATCCTCATTTTCTGCTTCCCTATCCATTCCAAAGTGTCCAAAACCTAGTCAAACCCCAATTACCCATCTGAGTTTTTTCCAAATCCAAATTTCACTTTACTAAATAAGCTTTTGTTTGTGTTTTTCTATCCATTCCCCCCCCACAAAAAAAAAACTCCTGGTTATGGTTGTCACCCACGGAGGAGCAAAAACCATTAAGGAAGCACTTGTAGCCATCCAAACCAAACTACAGGATCTGGATGAAAAATTTCTCGGCCTCCATCTAGAGCATTCATCCATGAACAACAAACGCCAATCCGAGTCTTCATCAGACAATGGGTTCTCTTCTTCTAGCAATTTCTGTGGTCCGGAGCTTGAATTTCCTTGCTTCAATCATACTGATCCGACTGGATGGATCTATCGTGCAGATCAGTATTTCTGTCTGCATAATACTTTTGATGTCCAAAATTTTTCACTTGCATCCTTTCATTTGGAACAGGAAGCCCTTCAATGTTACCGTTGGTACATCAAGGCTCATGACGAGCCAAAATGGATAGATTTTTTCCAACCCCTTTTGCAACGATTTGGTCCTAGTGCTTTTGATGACTTCACCGAAGCACTCACTAAACTTCGTCAAATTGGCACTATGAGAGAGTATTAGACAAAATTTGAGAAACTAGCCAATCACATAGAAGGATTGTCTCATGAATTATACAAGAGTTTTTTTATCAGTGGTCTTAAGGATGAAATCTACTCAGAGGCAAAAATGTTCTGTCCCAGCATAATGATGGAAACCCCGGGGTTGGATAAGTTGGCAGAAGACAAGATTGCATCCCAATAGCGCTCCAAACCCACTTTTGTTCCCTTCCGAAATATGGTTTCTCAACGACCTCCCATCCTGCCAGCTCCTTGACCAACTCCTATCAAGCATTTGTCTGAAACAAAGATGTAGCCACGTATAGAAAAAGGGCTTTGTTATAATTGTGATGAGAAATTCACTCGGGGACATAGATGTGCTCAACAAAAGATCTATCTCTTGTATATGGATTATCCGCCTGCCTCTAAAATTGGTGAAGAAGCTCAAGATACAATGGATGATTAGGTTGACATTTAGGAGCCACCTATTGACCCCCCATCTCAGGATGACCAACCAGAGATATCTCTCCATGGCGTCACCACCCCCCAAATAATGTGGGTCAGGGGTTACTTCAAGAGGCTTCCTCTTACAGTACTCATTGATTCTGGTAGCACTCATAACTTCATTGACCCTCCAATCGCCAAACAGGATGATTGTTTTGTCCATCCTTGCTCCAACTTTGAAGTCATGGTTGCCAATGGGGGCACCTTACCTTGCAAGGGGAAGTGTCACATTGTGCGTATCTCTCTGGAAGATTATAACCTACGCTATGACATGTTTTCCTTGTCCCTAGGAGGATGTGATGTGGTTTTGGGTGTTTAATGGTTACAGACACTTGTCCCCATCTTATGGGATTTTGCTGAACTTTGGATATAGTTTTCAGTCAATGGGAAACAACACAAATTTACGGGCTTCCAACAAGGGTCTCTCCGCATCATTAGTTCACATCGCCTGGAAAATATCCTTAAGAAGAATTCACATGGTGTCATCGCTCAACTCCATTCCATTTAGATGCACCCATCAACAGTCTCCCCTACTTCCTTGGATAGATATGCAGGCGTCTTTACTGAACCAGTGGGCTTGTCGCCTTCAAGCGACCTTTAAGGTAAGACTTTAGCCACATCTGCATCTCAGCAAGAAATGCTGGTTGTTTTGTATGCAATACAAAAGTGGCAGCCATACGTATTAGGGAATCATTTCTGCATCAAGACTAATATCCAGAGTCTGGAAAATTTCCTAGAACAACCAGTCTCCTCCCCAACACACCTGAAATGGGTTATCCAACTCATGGGTTATGCATATGCGATCACTTACAAGAAGGGTAAGGACAATATGGTGGTAGATGCTCCTTCTCACACATTCCATGACCCAGTTCCTCTTACAGCTATTTCTTTGCTTGTTCCAAATTGGTTGCAATTTGTTCAACAAGGCTCTCTCTTCTATGAACTCCAAGCTTCTTCATCGGTAGGGCACTCTGGGTTCCTCAAAATGTATGCCCGGGAACAATGTAACTTCTTTTGGCAGAGACTGAAAATGACAATTCAATAGATGGGGGATGACTGTGATACTTGCCAAGTCAACAAGGGTGAAACGACACTCCTTTCGAGACTGCTCGAACCCTTGCCCATCCCTACACAGATTTGGGCAACTATTTCTATGGATTTCCTAGAAGCGCTCCAGTGGTACAATACCACATCTATAATGACACCATATGGAGCCGTCTATGGACAGGCACCGCTAGTTCTTCTTCCATACACCCTCAGCAACTCCCTAGTTCAGGAAATTGACTCAGTTCTTCAAAACCGTGATCAGATTCTTCTCATTCTGCGGGACAATCTTCACATGGCAAGAATTCGACTAAAACAACAAGCCGATCAACACCATTCTAAGTGCACTTTTCACGTGGCTGATATGGTTCTTCTTCGTCTATAGCCTTCCAAGCAACCCTTCCTGAAACTCAAAAGGCGTCAGTGGCCTGGAATGCAACCCGATGATGCTATAGGGGAATCACTCCTTTAGATTCTGCATCAATTACCATATCTAAAGCTTTGATGACAAAGATTTTTCTAAGGGAGAGGGGATGTTAGGAACCCATGTCAACCCTTCTATTTACTTTGTTAGTATGTTATTGTTGGATGCATATGCTCTCCAAATCGTCCCGTAGTATTTGTTGATCCATAGTTTGTATAATTGTTGTTGGACGCATGTGCTTTGTAAGTCGTCCCATAGTAGTAATTGTTGATCCATGGTTTGTATTGGCCCATGGTTTGTATTGACACATGGTATTGACCCATGGTATTGGTGCCTAGACTTAGTATATAAGTTTGTGTTGAGACCAATGAAGGTATCGTGAAGTTATTTGTATTGAGTTTGCTCAAAGGAGGTTTCCCCCTCGAAGTGGCCTGCGATCAATAAAAGCGATTCTGAGTTATGTTATTTCTACTATCTCGTGTATTCTCATTAATTAATTGTTGCAGGTTCTTCACAATCCAACCCAAAATTTAAACATGAGTTTAACTACAACAACTGTATCTATGCTCCTAATATTGTTAAAAGCATTTAAATTGAAACTAGTTACATAATAAGATTTTTACACAGTGCTAATATTGACATAGATGTTCAAAAACTAAAAGCAAATTGATCGAGGGTGATTCCATGAAGGTGGCTCACAATTTTTGTCAAGTGGGGCGCCATAAATTTGTGCAGTTGACCCTCGATCGAGGTATTTTAAAGTCCTCGATTGAGCTATTAAAACCTCGATCAAGGGTTTAAAACTACCTTGATCGAGGGCTTTAAAACACCTTGAACGAGGTTTAAAAAAATACCTCCATCAAGCTATTGAAACCTCGATCGAGGACTTGGTTAAACTCTTGATCGAGGAATTGCTCGACCGAGTTGTTGAAACAAAATAAAAAATAAAAAAAGCAGGCCCCTTGCCAGCCAGAACCATTTCCAACGAAAGCGACTAGCAACCAACTGCTCGACCAAGGATAGTAGCTCGACCGAGGACCTGAGACTGGAACCACCCCACCACGCACTGTGTTGTCGAACCCACCAGGTAAGTCGACCATAAACCCCACTTATTTATTTTTTAAATAAAATTTAAATTCTTGTTTGTTTTTTTTTATAAATTTGTATCCACGGATAGCGTTTATGCCGCCGGTTTTATTTCTAAATGTGTATTGGTAAGCATAAATGTTACTGGATTATACATTTGGAAATAAAACCTTACCATTTTGTTTTCTTCAATAAATTTAACCAAATTGTGTAAAAAAAATCATTGAAACCTATATTTTTTATATCTATGAACCTATCAATTACCAAGAACCATGTGAAAACTGATTGAAAACTCCGATTGAAAACATGTGTAGCAAAACCAATTACATTAGGTTAAATATGTTTTAAATTTTAAATTTAAGTTTTATTTATTTTTTCAAGTTATGGATATATGTTTATATCAACCGGTAGCATTTATGCTGTCGGATTTATTTTAAAATGTGTATTGGCAAGCATAAATGCTTCCCTTTTTTTCAATCCTCTGAAAATGCAGGGAGGACTGAAAAAAATACATATTTCAAAATAAAACCAGCAACATAAACGTTGCCATAAACGTTGTCAGCTTTTTTCCAATAAATTTCAATAAGGTCATATAATCATCTAATAAGAACCATTAACATTAAAAAAAGACATTTGAAAACCTTTGAAATTGAAATTGAAATTTGAAGTACAAATTTCCATTTGATGAAATTGAAATTGAAATTGCAATTGGATTTGCAGTTGGAATTGCAATTGAAATTGGAAATTTAAATTTGGAATTGAAATTGAAATTGCAATTGCAATTGCAATTGCAATTGCAATTGTAATTTGAAATTGAAATCGAAATTGAATTTGAAAATTTACATTTGAAGTTGAAATTGAAATTCATATTGGAAATGGAAATGGAAATGGAATTGGAATTGAAGATTGCAATTTGAATTTTGACTTGTGAATTATTAGTGAACACCACAATTGCAATTTGAAATTTCAAAATTTCAAAATTGAGAATGAATATGAAATTGAAATGGAAATGAAATTGGGAATTGGAAATGGAATTGAAATTAAAAATTGAAATTGGAATTGGAATTTGAAATTGAAATTGAAATTAAAATTGATTTGAAATTTGAAATTGAAAACTGACATTGAAATTGAATTTGAAATTGAAAATTGTAAATAAAATTGGAATTGAAAATTGGAATTGAAATTGAAATTGAAAATTGAAATTGAAATATAAATGGAAATTGGAAAATTGAAATGGAATTCGAATTCGAATTGGAAATTGAAATAGAAATTGAATTTGAAATTGAAACTTGAAACATGAAATTTGAAATTGAAACTCAAAATTCAAAATTCAAAATTGAAAATTGAAAATCAAAATGAAGTTGATATTGGAAATTGAAATTGAAATTGACATTGGAAATGGAATTGAAATTGAAATTGACATTGGAAATGAAATTGAAATTGAAATTTGAAATACAAATTTGAAATTAAATTGAAAATTGCAAATTGAAATTGAAATTTGAAAATTAAATTAAAAATGAAATTGAAATTTGAAATTAAAATTGAAGCATAAATTTGAAATTGAATTTTAAATGGAAATCCGAAATCAAAATCAAAATAAAAATTAGAAATTGAAATCATAATTGAAACTGAAATTGAAATTGAAAATTCAAAATGAAATTGATTTTGAAAATTGAAACTGATATTGAATTTGATATTGAAATTGGAAATTGGGATTGGAAATTGGAATTGCAATTGAAATTAAAATTAAAATCAAAACTTGAAATTGAACTTTGAATTTAAAATTTGAAATTGAAAATTGAAATTGATATTTGAAATTTGAAAATGAAATTGAAATTGAAATTGAAAATGTAATTTTACCTTGAACTTGAAATTGAAATATGAACTTGAACTTGAAATTGAATGTCAAATCAAAATTGGAAATTTGAAATTGAAATTGAAATGAAAGTTGAAATTTGAATTTGAAATTCAAATTGAATTTTAAATTTTGAATTGAACTTGAAATTGAAATTGAATATGAATTCAAATTTGAAATTTGAATTCGAATTTGAAATTTGAATTCGAATTTGAAATTCAAAATTTTAAATTGGAATTGAAATTGAAATTGAAATCGAAATCGAAATCAAAATCGAAATTGGAAATTGGAAATTGAAATTGAAATTGAAATTGAAATTTGAAATTTGAATTTGAAATTATATTTGTAATATGAAATTGAAATTGAATTTGAATTTGAATTTCAAATTGAAATTGATTTTCAATTTAAAATTGAAATTGGAAATTGAAAATTTTAAATTGAAAATTTTAAATTGAAATTGAAATCGAAATTGAATTTGAAATTTGAAATTGAAATTGAAATTTGAAATTTGAAATTGAATTGAATTTTAAATGGAAATCCGAAATCAAAATCAAAATCAAAATCATAATTGGAAATTGAAATTACAATTGAAATTGAAAATTCAAAATGAAATTGATTTTGAAAATTGAAACTCATAATGAAATTGAAATTGAAAGTGGGAATTGGGTTTGGAAATTGGAATTGGAAATTGTAATTGTAATTATAATTGCAATTGAAATTGAAATTAAAATTGAAACTTGAAATTGAACTTTGAATTTGAAATTTGAAATTTGAAATTGAAAATGTAATTTGAAGTTGAACTTGAAATTGAAATTGAAATTGTAATATGAACTTGAACTTGAACGTGAAATTGAAATTGAAATTGAAATTGAAATTGAAATTGAAATCGTAAATTTGAAATTGAAATTCGAATTTGAAATTTGAATTTGAAATTGGAAACTTGAAATTGAAATTGAAATTTGAAAGTTGAAATTTGAAATTTGAATTTGAAAATGAAATTGAAATTGAATTTTGAATTGAACCTTAAATTGAAATTGAATCTGAATTTGAAATTTGAATTTGAATTTGAAATTTGAAATTGGAATCGAAATAGAAATTGGAAATTTAAATTGAAATTTTATTTCTAATATGAAATTGAAATTGGAAATTGAATTTCAAATAAAAAGTGGAAATTTGAATTTCGAATTGAAATTTGAAATTGAAATCAAAATTGAATTTGAATATGAAATTTCAAATTGAAATTGAAATTGAAATTGAAACTGAAATTGAAATTGAATTTGAATTGAATTTGAATTTGAAATGTGAAATTTGAAATAGAAATTGAAATTAAAATTGAAATGTGATGCAGAGAGTTCTCAAGAGAGACCTTCATTGCTTCATGCTTGGCGAAGCACGAGAGGATCCAACATCGCTCCACAGGGTGGACATCGTCAGCGCTCTCGTTCATCGAGGAGCGAGGCCACACCGGGGTTAGCTGCCGCTGGTGGAAACAACAAGAGAGATAGTGCGCCGATTCATCCCGATGATATACATCTTGATCCCGAGGAGGATGTGCGCTAGGACACAGGTACATTAGGTGCATATTTTTTTAGATACATTTTCAGTTAATTTTTAATATAGAATGCATTGAATTTCACTTGCAAGTTATAATATATATTTTCACTAACATTTGTGTTTTTGTTTGGATCGCAGGTGCATCGGGAGGATCGTACGACGATGAGGTTTCCTGTATCACTCTTGTTGATATTACCACATATCAAGAGTGGGTGCACTCATGCGTCTACACACTCAAGGAGGATTATCCTACCAGACGCTCATTATCCATGATGCTGACAACAATTGATGATATGTCGTCCCTCTATAAGAAAGTGGGGCCTCTGAGGGACATTTTGTGTTTTACATGCCAGAGGAGAAGACAAGATGTAAAGGGTCCCCATAAATGGGATGATGCCAAATCCTCCACAAGATGACATGATGTCAAGGGAACATTTTTTGACATCCTTCCTAATCGCCATGTCGATCAATCGCTTAGATTCAAGGAGTTTAAGCTCGAGGCCGTTTCACTGTATGTGTATGATAGATTCATTGGAGCATGGGGCATGTTCTCCCACCATGACCAGGTCCCATTGTACTTTGAAAAACATATATATGCATATTTTTTTCTAGATATGCACTCAAACTACACTAGCACGATATCTGAGTTCTTTGGCACTCGTAGAGGAACATCCTACCAACATCCTAGAGCTCGTAGTGACCCTGATTTCATGCCACCCCCTCCGAGGTTGGTACCAATTCCAGATAGGATGGTTATCAGGTTAGGGGACATAACACAACCATCCTAGCTTACTACAGAGGCTAGATAGGGGATTATGGACTCATTCTCCACTTCCATGGGAAGTGCTATTGTTGCTGTGCAGGGAGAGACGTCTAGAACATCCCCTGCACCTGCACATCCAGAGATAGAGTGGGTCGATGAAGACCTACTCAAATTTTTTGATGATGAGGCCATCTAGAGGTATGCTCGGTTAGTCCGAGATTCATACTTTCAGATGTATCATAGATACGGAACTCTAGGACAGGTATATTTTTGTACAATTATGTGTATATGCTTTCATGCTACATCATATTATATGTTGTAAATTGAATGCTCAATAATACTTAAGGGGTGTATTTTATTGCTCCATGCAAGGAACCACATACATGGATGAGCTCTTTCGTAGTGAGCCATCGGTTGGTCCATCCGCTCATCCTAACCCACCAAACACAGTCATCGAGGTAATTTATAATTTATGATCCAATTTAATTTGTGTTTATTAAGCTCAGTTTATAATTTATGTTCCAATTCATTTCACATTTAATAATTTCAATTTATACTTTATGTTTTAATTCTTGAATTATAACTTTTCTGTTTTAGTTTTAGTTTTTAATAAATATAACTTATTACATGTAATGGCATCTTACACAGGCATCACTACAGGTGGGCATCGATGTTGCAAACACTTTATAAGATGATTGGGATGCAGCTCATCCATGTGGTCCTAATGAGGGCCCATCTACCCAGATTCCGACCCAGATTCCAAATATCACCATTGACTCGAGTCAGGTGATTTTCACATCCATCCATTAAAATTTTTCACTTCTGGTTGAATATTATACATTGGTCAAAATATAAGTAACTTACATAATTCACAATTTTAACTTTTACAGTATGTTGAGATCGAGGCCTTCTTTCATAGTTTACCGCCTCAAGGCTAGCATGGGTCTACTGCAAGTGAAGGTAGTCACACAGTCGATCAAGGGCTTGGTGGGGGTAACGACCAATGACTTGATGATGTATACATATTCATGTTTTGGTTATTTTCATGTTTTGGATGATCTATGTATACATTTTCATGTTTTGGATATGGACTTCTATCATATATATGGAATTTTATCATATATAGACGTTGGATATGGACTTTTGGATATTTTGTTATATATTTTGTATATTTTATCATATTGAGGTCTTCATGTGTCTTTTTTATATTGATTTGAAATCGATTGTCTTTTATATTACATCTATATATAGTTATTACAATTACATTTATGTTTTGTCATTTCAATTGCAAATTTAAAGTACAGTGACTACAATATATAAGTTCAATCTCAATTACATTACAATTGAAAATTCAAAACTTAAAATTTGATTACATTACAATTTCAAATTTAAATTACAATTTTACATTACAGTCTACACATTACAATTCAATTACATTTTACACATTGTATTTCAATTACAATTTAAAATTTAATGTGTAATTCCAAGTGAAAATTCAATGTGGAGTTACAATTTAAAAGTTCAATTTCACTTACATTACAATTGCAAATTCAAAATTTAGAATTCAATTGTACATTACAATTTAAAATTGAAATTATAATTAAATTATGTAGTCTACACATTACAATTCAATTACAATTTACACATCCCAATTCAATTACAATTTCAAATTTAATATTTAATGTGTAATTTCAATTGAAAATTCAATGTGTAGTTACAATTTAAAAGTTCAATTTCAATTACATTACAATTGCATTTGAAATCAAAACTTAAAATTCAAAGACATTACAATTTAAAATTTAAATTATAATTTTACATTGTATAGATGCTTTTTAAATTATAATTTAAAATTTAAATTATAATTTAAAATTTAAATTACAATTATATTAGGGTTGCATAGGTTCCGCATCTCCTTATTTCTATCAAATAGATGTTTATCCTAGATATTGATAATTTTCAACCATCTAGTAGATCTTTAATAATGATTTTAAAGCATCTACAGAAATATTTATAAAACTATTATGGAGGAAGTTCATGGAGAACTGACCATACATTCAAGTGTATTCAAAGTATCATTGTGCTTGTCACATTGGAGCACGATGATCCAATTTTCACAAAAACCTCCCATCTACTATTTTTAATTTTGGCATTAAAGCATCTAAAAAAATAGATTTATAAAACTATTGGTCACCTTGAAAACAAATCCTATATAAACAAGGAAAAAACAACTTCCACAAAAATATTCAAGAAAATCTTCAACAAGTCAACATGACAACTATGTCAATGTTGCAAGTGGCATACATGTAACTCATTCATCTGGCCAATGGGTTATAGGCATGCAAGTCTCCATAATACGATCATGGTCAGTTGCTTCCATCTTCAATCTCTTTGGCTCACCTCTCTTCACCTTGATTTATGTTATGTATTTGAGATACCACCACCAAATGACTGTATTGGCATGATATATATTTAAGCATAAAATATCTGTAAATATTATCAACACCCTGTTTTTTCACTCTTTCAAAAAAGTGGCCCAACCTCCTTGGTATGTGAATTCTCCATCTTGATAGGGTTGCACCAACCTCCTTTTAATTTGTGTGAACTGCATCAAATAATATGCCACATTTTCTTGATTATGGGGTGGGGGGGGTGCAATGACAACGAATACATCACCTGCGAGAGAAATTACAAATATTATTCAAAAGTCCTACATGCATTTATACAAGATTTGTATATGTGTAATATATAGTGAATTAATTAACTTAATTAAGTCTTGTACCTTCCCTAACCACATCAGAAACTCGATCATGATCTAGTGAGACCATTGCATCAATAGTGTGCATCTCTTTCCATGTTGGAATTGGACATGGTCCCTTTGGATTAAGAGGGACATATTTCCATGGTTTCACATATACATCATTTTCACAGTGATGAAGCTTGCATCCATTTGCATCAATGCAAAAATCGCAAAAACAAGCATACATTCTCGTTTCAATGGCGAATATGTCGCTCATGTATTTACTTTGAACATAATGTAATTCCCCCGTACCAGGTATGGTCTCACAATAACATGACATGGATCTATTCACATCACTAAGGGAAACATCCCAAAAGGACCTGCATGGAATTCAATTTGTCATATATAAATTCCTACTAAGTAGGTGTTCTTTTGGAAATGATGATATTTTATGTTATTAGCTTATTAATTGAGTTTGGAGTTTATTACCCACACACTGGCCTTGCTCGTTCGTGACCTTGATGTCCCAAATACCATGTGCACCAATCAACTACTTCTACAGAGCATTTGGTTCGAGTTGCACTCATTTTCACTCTTTCCATGCCCTGTTTCAAAAGAGTTCCAAGTGTGTCGGACTCTTGTCTCTTTGTGAAGGCGACTCAACCAATAAAATAAGAGTGCCAATTTGAACTTCCCTGCATACCCATTTGAACAAATCCAGTTTTCAGTAAATGGTACGCCTCTCTGTCTAAATGAATCATAAATCAACCCAAAGCAGTGTTGAACGAACAATGTTTCATGCTCACGATCATCACTAACATAAAAACGGTACTCCTTGATCACTTCGCGTGACTGAGGAGCGTTATCCCTACCATCAATGCTTGCCTGAGCATGTCTGTACAATACATGTACAAAGATAGACACCTTTTTGGAGTGATAGTACTCACTCTGTATCTCTCTCTAAGGAGAAAATGTTAAGTTCTCAGCAAATTCTACCACTGATAAGATTGTGCCCAGCTCAAATACCTCATGGGAATGTTTGAATTCTGAAGCTTGCCACTTGGACCTATGGGATTGCTTTATGTATTTATAAATATGACTTTGAAACTTCTCCATGAAATATGAAACAAGAATCTTATCCTCGAGCAAGTCGATCCTCTTAGATGGAACAGATGAAGAAGACGATGGATTCATGGAGACATACTCATACCTCTTCCACATAAATGTGATATCTGACAATCCAGGGTGTGTTGGATCGATAGGAAATTTCCTATCGAACAATGTCAAATCACTACATTCAGGGCATCTTGTCCCACCTACACACCTCTTAGTTGTAATTCAACATGGTATTGACAACAACAAGTGTCGCAAATCATATTCGGCCTAATATACCATGGTTTCAATTTTTTGAACATGCTAAATGATGTCTAAACACCATGATTGGTTTCTTCGAATTCCTCGTAAAGTGCAACTCCCTTCATCCCCATTACATGCTTACAGTGGTCCTGATAAATTCCTCTGGATAAACGTTGTCGCAGGACATGCTTTCGATCTGGAATAACACAATAATGGCTATCCCAAAACTCTATCACCTTCTCTCTAATGCCCTCTGCCATCCTGCCTCGATAGGGTTCCCTACAAATAAGATCCCAACAAGCAACTTCATCATTTTCATGACCCTGAATTTAGTATATTTGAACAATGCTATTTTTGAAACTTTGAGCAATGATGCCATTGTTGCTACCATTCAATTTCCTGAGGTGCTTTGTGCCATAACAACCGTTTTAATTTCCCTACAAGCATCTCGGATATCATCATTTATTGATTTTCCAAATGAAGATAATGCAGTTCTTACATTTTCTATTGCATTATCGGATGTCTTTTTTGTTTTAGCATCTTGAAAAGCAAACAACTTTGTGTCATGTTTCAATTTTTTTGTGTTTTATCAACCCATGTAGGATTTGAGCTTGTGCCATCGCTGAATGTTGTTCAAAATATGACTTAATTATGTTACCGACATGCTCTTTGACTGTCCGACATAATTGAAAATACATGAAAAACAAGAAAATAGTTTGTAACTTGAATTCAAAATAACTAAATATGTATTTAACATGAAATTGTACATTTAGCTTGAGAATTGTACTAGGTAAAGTTTGAAAATCAAGTATACTTGATAATTGTTAATAACTTGATAGAACTTGTACATTTAACTTTAAAATTGCTAGTAACTTGAAATTTGTTACATGGAAATTAACAAATTGGAAATTGCTAGTGACTTGAGACTTGGAGCTCACATGAACCTATGCAAATATTTTTTTGCAATTCCTTATTATATACTATAAGGAAAAAAATATAACTTATCCCTAGATTCATGCATAGAAAAAGTTGGTGCACGAATTGAAAATACTTTTAAAACAAGAAAATTGTTTGTAACTTGAATTTAAAATAACTAAATATGTACATTTAACTTGAAATTGCACATTTAGCTTGAGAATTGTTAATAAAGTTTCAAAATCAAGTATATGTATTTAACTTGATAATTGTTAATAACTTGATAGAACTTGTACATTTAACTTTAAAATTGCTAGTAACTTGAAATTTGTTATATGAAAATTAACAAATTGAAAATTGCTAGTGACTTGAGACTTGGAGCTCACATGAAGTTATGCAAATAAATTTTTGTACTTCCTTATTATGGTACTATAAGGAAAAAAAATATAACTTATCCCTACATTGATGCATAGAAAAAGTTGGTACAAGTATTGAAAATACATTAAAAACAAGAAAATTGTTTGTAACTTGAATTCAAAATAACTAAATATGTATGTAACTTGAAATTGTACATTTAGCTTGAGAATTGTTAGTAAAGTTTGAAAATCAACTATGTATTTAACTTGATAATTGTTAATAACTTGATAGTTGTACATTGAACTTTAAAATTGCTAATAACCTGAAATTTGTTATGGAAATTAACAAATTGAAAATTGCGTGTGACTTGAAATTTATCCATTTAACTTGAAAATTGTTACAAATTATTACACATTGTTATGTATAAATTTATAAGAATAAGATTTGATTTTTTTAGTGCATGTTTAATATATTATGATATACACATACCACATAGCACATATGAAATCTAATTATATAATTGATAGGAAGAATTTGAGATTTGACAAAGTCTACAACCCTTTCATTGTCATTGAATCTTCAAACTATTACATAACTATCACAATGCTCATTTTTATTGTTGTCATTGTATTTTCCAACTACTACATAACTATCACAATGTTCGTTTTATTTGTTTTCATTGGATTTTACAACTACTACATAACAATCAAAATGTTCATTTTATTTGTTTTCAAATTGAATTTTCCAACTAATACATAACTATCCATTTAACTTGGAAATTGTTACAAAATTTGAAATATAACTAACATATATACTTACTATAAGGAAAAATATATTTAACTTATCCCTACATTCATGCATAGAAATAATTGGTACATGAATTGAAAATACATTAAAAACAACATAATTGAATTTTCCAACTACTACATAATTATCACAATGTTCATTTTCTTTGTTGTCATTGAATTTTACAACTATTACATAACTATCAAAATGTTCATTTCATTTGTTTTCAAATTGAATTTTACAACTAATACATAACTATCACAATGTCTATTTTTAATAGTTATTTCAATCGACAAATGTTGAGACTTGGAGCTCACATGAGGCTATACAAATATTTTTTTAACAAATACAAAACAAGAATTGAAATTACATTTAACTTGAAATTGTTAGTAACTTAGAAATTGAAAATAGCTAAATATGTACATTTTAACTTGAATATTGGATTCAAGTGTACATTTAATTTGAAAATCGTTCCAATAACATTGAAAATTGTTAGTCACTTGAAAATTATTCATTTAGCTCGAAAATTGTTACAAATTTTTAAATATAAATATCAAAGTTATGAAATAAATAAGAATTTCATTACAAACAAATAGTAAAGAAATTAGATTAGGAAATAGTTTTTTTTTTAAAAATTGTTACTAATTTTGTAAGATAAATAAAAAATTGTTAAGAATCTTATTACAAACAAAATCTAGTAAGAGTAAGATGAAAAAAATTGTTAGTACATAACTAATTATTAGAGAAATATAAAATATGAAATTTAAACTAGGTAGCATGTAATTCAAAAATTTACCTTGGTTGTCCTCCATTGGAATTTGTTGCACCAAAGGTGCATCTTCTTCTTCTCTCAATCTTTCTCTTTGTTGTCTCATTCTTTCTCTATTCTTCTCATGCTCTTCATTGTCGTTTTGTTGACGAGCATGCTTCCTTGTCATTTTCTTTTACTCCCCATCAAGCTTCAATGAAAACAAACAAATATTTCTTCCAATTGTTATCACAAACAAAAATATGTTAATATGGAATTTGAAGTAGGTCTACAAAGAACTTCCTATATGTGTAATGGACTCTAATTGAACAACATTAAATTCACATAGAACTAATTGAAATTAAACTAACAATGATTTAAATAAGTGTTGTTCGGAAATTGTTTAGTGGTTATATAGAGGTTGGTTGCTGTTTTTACGTGAGAATTGTGGTTGGACAATATTAATTGTCCAACTTCTTTCCCAGGCTATTTTTTTTGTTTACACAAACAAATTCTCGATCGAGGGATTGAACATACCTTGATCGAGGTATATGTAAAAACCTTGATCAAGGTCTCATTTAGCCCTCGATCGAGGTATTTTTAAAACCTCGATTGAGGGCCTTAAAAACAGGCCGAAAGCCCTTTTCTCTGCAAAAAGAAAAATTTGTCTACCTTTCAGGGGCTTAAACTATGTCATTAAATGCACATTAATAGGTGGACTTGATACCGTTAGATTCACCAATGAATCCTCTATCCATGTACATATAATTTATGAATTTTTATCTTCATATGTCATTCTTTTTTAAATTTCTTCTAAAGTTTACCCTAAAAAACCCTATCGACAACTTCAAATGAGCTCAAAGATAAATCAACAACATTGAAAATACACATTCAAAAAATTTGTAAAAATATACAAGTGCTACATCAGTGCGTCCTCTTCAAAAGGGTATTTTTAGTTTTGTAAATTATGTAAAAAATCAAAATATTTGGCGCACACACGCACATGTGTGCAAAATGCGACTGAAATATTCAGTGGTCAATTTCAAAAAATAATAATAAATATAATTTTTTGAGAAAAATTAAAAGAAAAATATGTACGCACTAGTGAATTTTGTCTAGATCATGTTCACAAATTTCATTTTTTTTAAATTATTAATTTAACATTAAATTATTTTTTACACACACAAGGAACTTGTTAATTGCTCTTCACATTTTTAAGGACACACGTTTCATTAAATGAAAATTTGACACAATAAATGACATTGGTATATTTAAAAAAAATTATAATTGGAAATCCAACATAATTCTCTACATTTGTTTTTTAACCGCATGTTGAAATTCATATGGAAAATATGAGTTTCGAGGGCTTCAATTTAATACATGGGTAAAATTTCTATTTTTCATCACCATATTTGGCCAAAAAGAGTTAACGATTTTCATGGAATCACCCTTGAGATTACCTATTTCTTATTCTTTGCTTCATCATACTGAGTTGAATTGATTGGGGTCTGGCTCGCTTAAACGTTTAGCTAGCCTTCAGGAGGAAAATCCTTTCTTGTTGTGGCTTGGTAGAGAGAGTAACTATCTTTCTTTCCAACCTTATTTTTGAGCCTGCAACTTACTCTTTTGGTCAATGATTTCCTCCACCATAAGTACTGATGCACGAGAATCCTGCTCTCTTTCCAAGTCAAATGTTTGGTCATACCTAGAAGGGGTCTTCATTTTCTGAATTAGAGGTCTTTGATGAAATATTGTAAATAATGCTATGTTTTAGTGTGATTCTAGATGGGTGATGAGTCACTAGGTGACTGATGAGTCATTTAGGTGAGTCCTTGGGTGATTCATATAACTAAGTCCACATCTAATGGCAACATTCGATGAGGATCAAAGGATTGCATGAGCGAGTCATAGGATAGGTTTGAGAATTTGCTATATTTAGAATTAGTTAGCAGGATGATAAGAGATTGTTGAGAGTTTATTGGATCTGAACCTGAATTGGTTTCAGAATCCTTATGTATAAATGTATGATTCTACAAGGCATAAAGAGTGTGGCCAAACAATGTTAATCAGGCCAAGGGAAGCTGGTCATGCTTGTATCAGGACTAAAAGGATTAGAACGCAGGTTCTGAATCAATGTGAATGTACATGTTTCTAGTGGTTGAATTAATGAAAGATAATTATTACTGTCTTTGTATCCATGGATGAATCCATGTCTGAATTTGTGATAAAAGAATAGCTCTCTCTGTGTATAAGATTCCATGAATTTAATGACTAGTAAACTTTGTTAATGACTAATTAAATCTCTGTGTGTATGTCGCAGCCTGAAATTAGGGATTTTGAGAAATGAAGGTTGCAGAGAGTGTTTGGCGGATCTCTGTGCGTGAGTGCATGAGTAAACCCTGTATCATCAATCACTGAAAGGATCGATTCCTGATGTATATGAATCAGTAGAAGTGATGTTCAGGTTTAGGCTGGAATGCGCCGTGGAGTCGAATTGAAGTCCTAAGAGGTGATGTACAAATCCAATGAAGAATATCAAGCCGGTGAAGGTCGATTGAACCTTAATTGAGAGGATATTGAGTTTTATTGATCAATTCTGTGATCAATCAACACAGAGTCACAACGTTTGCATTTGGTTCATTTCACAAAGGTTGGATGATCTAGATCAAAGGAGATAAGACAAATTGACAGTGGGGAAAGGATTCGTGAAGTGAACGTGCGTGGAATATAGAGCTCCGCAAAGCCTAAGTTAAGCATTTTGCATTAGCCATAGCTCGATGGACGAGATCGAAGCCAAAGCTATCAAAGTCTCATATAGAGTTCCGTAGGAGAAATAGTTCAGGTTTTAACGGCCCGAACGGATGCGAGGAGTCCATCGTTGATCCAGATCTGACAGTCGTAAGAAGTTGCGGAAAAAATACTTGTCAATCTGACGGTCCCGAGTAGTTGCAGAAGGTAAGTTGAGGAAGGGAATTTGTGGAAAGAGCTTTGCGGGAGACAATTTGTGCAAGCCAATTGCGGAATTCAATTACGAGGAAGTTGAAGAAGATACATCCGCAATTGCGGGAGGAAGGCAATTGCGGAAGGAACGTTGCGGATGGCAATTTGCGAAAGGTTGTTGGGGAAAGAAGTTGCGAAGGCACACCCTCAATTGCGTAAGGAATGTTATTGCGAAAGGTCGATTGCATAAATGCGATTGCGGAAAGGTAATTGCGGAAGCATTTTTTGGAAAGTGAGGCCCTCATTTGAAGAAAGAATTAGCTAGGTATGCTAAGTTTGGTGGTTCTATTAAATTTGGAATCACACTAATCCTGGGGAAAGCGGGTTGGATTGGATTTGCTAATCCCACCTTGAATCAAGTACTAAACCATTTATTTCCTCTGATGTATCCATGATAGCCTTAAGTCTCTAAGAAGACATTTACTTTTCCACTTAAGAGCAATTTTTTTGAAGAATTTGGTTTCTCTAGCTCTGGTGTTTCCAGGATCCTAAGCACCACTTTCCATGTTTTCCATTATTTACTCTTCTAGAGTACATTGTTGATCTAACAGAGTGCCCTTCTTAAGTTATTTAATTATTCTATGAATGTGGGATGGGGTCAGGTGGAGGTACCAAGAGCAGTTGACCTCAATTTCTTGTTTGATTCTACATTTTGAGATAGGGGCCTTTCCCTTGTGGGGATCATAAGAAAGAGGCAATCTTATCATAATGATGGAGGAGGGACTCAAAAGGTGGAGGGGAAAAAAATGTAGGGCCTAGATTTCCGAAATAGGAAGAGGACACCCCCTCCTACTCACAAAATAGAGAAGAACTAGGATGACCGAAGGATCGGTGACCAGAATGATGGAGGAAGGAGAGGGAAAGGGTACCGAATCCACTGAAAGTAGACAATTAGAATATTTCGAGAGAAAGGATCTAAAATATTTTTGATAAGAATCAAATAAGGGGGTTTTAGAAAAAACTAAAACCCAAACAAGCTTGAGAGAAACAAGTCCTAGAAAATACCCATCCATTAAGCATGTTTGGTTCTAATTAGAAGTCATGTTCTCTGAAGATGCAACCCATCTATCCTTATGATGCCAAAACCTAGTGCTTCAATTACTAAAAAAACAATAAATCATAACCATGATAACATTTGTACTAATTCCTTAAATGAATTCAAGCTTGTTCATGAAGTTATGCCAGTAAACTACGTAATTACAGATGTACATTTCCCCAAAGTGAAAATTAATTTCCATGATTTGCAGTATAAAGAGACTAGAGAGGCAATAAATCACACGCTTCGTCAGAGCTAAGGGTGGCCGTGAGTGTAGCATCTTCATTAATATGTATGAACAAATGGCGTGACTATCAAGAGGAGGACACACAAGTTTAATGGGCCATGTCCTCTCCTTGTGATGGGAAACGCAATGGATCATGCTCATGCGTGTTGACAGACACCTTATTCGGGGAAGTATAAATACTTTATTACTAAATTAATAGTTTACTAGTAGTTTATTAATGGTTTTCTTAATAGTTTATAGTTTTATTAATACTATAATATTTAAATAAACTATGTAAGTTAGTTATTTAAATAGTTTTTTAATAGTTGATTATTATACTATAGTCTATTAATAATTTTTTAATTTACTTTATTAATAGTTTATAGTTTTGCAATAACTTTTGTAACACCTCATATTTGGCATTCATTAATTAAAACTTAACATGAATCGGATTAGCATTTTAAATTCTTATTATTTAATTGGATTCAATTAGATTGTTTTTAAAATTGTTAGTCATGTGAACATGTGGACACTCATGTGTTGATAGTAAATAGAATTTATCATTTACTTTTATTGAAGGTGATGAATATGTTGTTTCAATTAAATATGCAAATTCAATGGGGAATATAGATATGTCTATGCCAATTAAGTTTGTACTTTGGATATAAAATGAATACAATATATGTTGCAAATGAACTTACATAATTGTTTAAATCTCGTTTTAGTAATATAGATTATCACCCAAAAGTGTTGGATATGTTTATACATTAATTTTATGTTAGTGGTGAGCTAACCCATATGTTGATTGGCTAGGAGATAGCCAAATTCCTACAGTGCCAAGGGGAGCGAGATGTCTTAGATATCAAGAGGATAATGATGCGATATTAATTTTCATGTGAATTAATTATGAATTCCAATATTTCTATGACTTGTGGGTGAGTGTGATTTTTGACAGGAACCATAGCTTTCCCAAAGTGGTTGTTCGATGACAAGACCCTTATAACATTGATGACACAATATGGTTGATGTAGGGTGTTGACCCTAGTACTATCAGGGGGTGGAGGCATTTTCCACTGTTTATCCTCTGAAACCTAGAGTCGTGGGAGGGTTGTGATGAGAATGCTCCCCAGATGTGTAATGACGACTAGCGGGTGCCTTCTAGGGAATCTTGATCGATATAGTTGACACTTCCACCTACAAGTTATATCCATGGTTAGGTTGGTGTAGGTGATGCCACAACATATTGCAATAGAGAACGAGATGGTGAGGTCAGGTGATGGAAGTAGTGGTGATTAGGTGGTTGTAGTACCAATGGGGATGGAGGGGACCAAAAATGGATTGGAGGGTGTTCTTCATTGTTATAAACCATTATGATTATATGCTTGATTTGATTCATTATGTTTATCTAATTTAGTTTTATAGCTTTTGTATGAATAATTATGAATGATGAATGATGGATTGTTTAGGTTGTTCTTCAGTATGTTGTTTGCAAGCATATAATAATGATACATCAGGGGCATTAAAACTGATTATTAATACCCACACTTAAGACATGTATGTTGGCCATGCATATGCTATTTTGTGAGTATATAAGTATGATCGATCATTTGATGAATACATTAGTATGAGTTCGATAGTGTAATAATCTGGTTGAAGAATTATTGAATTACTTTAGCATGTGGATATCTATAAATATGATTTCATGGTTTATAAGAATTGTTGATATGTTATATACTTTAAAGATTAAATTATGTAAATGAGTTGTTGAACGTTGCATATGTATAGGTAGAAATAAACAAATAATATCTTATTGGTTAATGTGAAAGATAAGGTTGCATGAATTCTTAGGAAGAGTGGTCAAACTTCATTAACTTGACATGATTGAGAGTATTTTATTTTAATGTATATCTTAAAACTCAAGGAGGGCGTGCAATGGAAAGAGTTGGAGGAGTTCTATAAATCACGAAAAGGATCTTAAAGTTTGGGGGGACTTTTTATAGAGAATTTTGAATGTTTGGTAGGAGAAGCTTGGAAGAGTTGCTAGAGTTTGAGAACTCTTTGGAGATTTCATACATATTGGTGTATCACTGATCTTTGGGGTATTTGGCACATAGGGATAGGAAGCCATTTCGATGGCTTCCTGGGGCTAGGGAGCCAACTAGGCACCTAGTTGGTTGAGTGGTGAAATGTGATCCCATTGTAGGCAAGTGGAAGAAAGGGGTTCTCCTCCAAATTCGAGGATTAGCAATTACCAACGGTTCAAATATATTTTCTTGTTAAATTACTGGTTTAATGTAGTTATTTCTAGTTAAATTTCTATAATTTAAACATGTTAAAATTTTAGAAGATGTATATGTTACATGTATTTTAGAATATTTATATGTTAAATGTTATACATTACTACAGATTATACCCATCGACAAAGAAAATATAAGAAATAGTAAAAGTTATCAATTTAGTCAAATAACAAATTCTATGTTTATGTCTTGAATGAGTAGCTACAGCTTTTAAATATCTTCTTTTAAAGGATTTTAAAATAATTTAAAATAGGTTTTTAAATAGTTTTGGTTGATAATAGTTATTTAAATAGTTTTAAATAAAATCTTATAAATTATTTTGAACTCAATTTTTTGAAAGTTTATTTTTAATATTATGTTTATTAACTAATGGTATATAAATTGTGTATTAGCATTGGCTCTATTAATGTTTTTTGTCTTTTCTAGTGCTAGGCATTTTTTCTCATGGATATTGTTATACTTGTCCCATAGATGCTCAACATGGTAAGATATTATCCATATTTCCAGTTTTGCAGACTCCCCTGATCCCTTATGATCTATGAACAATACTTCATCTGAAAAGATCTTTAAAAACTATGTTTTTTAAGTTATACATGCCTTATTACACTGCTAGACCGAATATACACATTTGTCCTTTGTCTAGCCCACATACATGTCTGTTCGAGGGGGGAAAATAAAAATAAGTTACTTTACGGTAAACGTTTTAGTTTCGACTATTCCCACTTGTCGCAATCCCATAAGTATATGTCTCCAGCTTCCCTAATTGCCTCCATATCAATATAAATGAGGCATAAGTGAAGCAAAAACAAGCACTGGGTATTATAGATTATACCCTCATGTTATCTAAAGCCCCATTTTATCTCGGTCTGCAAAACCCCCTTTCCATATCTATAACACAGTCTTTCTAATTGTTCCCGAGAGTTGTTATTATGCTAGAGAATAGTAGGGACTCTCTTGAGCATATTTCCCAAGAAAGATACCAGATGGATGTTGAGTGTGTGAAAAATTGGGTGGAAGAACTCAGGCATTAGTTTCAAAATGGTGCCTCAATGACAATCAAGTGAAACATTTACATTTGTATCTTGTTGTTATATATATATAAAAGATCTCTCTTTTCCATCCATTTCAAGTGTTCAATTACAATTTATAATTGTTGGAATTTGGATGTGTAATTCTACAAATTTATTTGTAATTTGAAACTTTGTAATAGTAATTGCTCTTTGTTATATCTTTGTTCACTTTCAGATTATCTCTTGGAGATTTAGGTGATAATATTGGAGCAGCTACAACCGAACAGATTCTTCATCAAACACTTGGATCTGGGAAAGTCACTTATTAACCTACTCGTCCATTGAAAACTTGTGTGTAAAGATTGTGAATTTATTTTTGCATGAATGTTTGGGTTTTATTTTATGGGTATTTCTATGTAGTGATCTTTCAAAAATATCAGTAGGGTTGTAAATATTCCTAAAATAGAAAGGGCGACTCTAGTGAGGAGTTTTTCCATTTTTTGGGTAGTTTAGGGATTTTGTGTTTTCAATTGTTTTTTGGTTTGTTTTGGTTGTTGTTTCTAAATCTTTATGTCATAGACTAGTAATTGATTATCTTAGGACCCTTCTGGGAAGTAATTGTTGGTTCTAGGAATTTAATTTTTTGTTTTTTGTCTTCTCCTGTAGTTATACATGGGTTACACTTCACACAAGTGTGTATAAGCCCTATAACTTTCATTGGTTTTTAAAAAAAGTGTGTTTTTCCTTGTACGCTTCCTAAACATTGTACAAGCATGCATACACAGTTTTGCTTTGCATAGCCCATGTACAATTTGTTTTGCTTCTTTTTTCAGTTTTGCTCCCTCTTATGTTAGGATATTTAGACACTTAGGAGTTAGTTAAGATCAACTTGTGTAATATATCCGTTAGGGATAGTGTGTTTCTTTAGTATGCATTAGTATGCATTTGTAAATACTTAATCCGACGGTCACGATATGTTTCCGACATAGAGTGATCCGACGGCTCAACTTCTCTTAGATCAAACCTAACCTTGATCCGTGGCTTAACACCCGATTGGTCCATGATCTCTATTTAAAGAGCATGGAGGGTCATTGTTTAGTTGATCGATTATGAGAAGCTCATTTGTAACTTTCTTTATTTGCATAATAAATTGTCCCGTAGAAGCTATTTGGCCGGGGCTGTGGAGTGTTTCCCTCAAGAGGGTTTAAACCACGTCAAAACATCGGTGTGTTGATCTGTGATCTGTTTGTGTGAAGTGGTTGCTCTTGGTGTTCGGTCCTTTGGTAGTACCCTATGTACCCGAACATGGTATCAGAGCTTTTATGAAGTGCCGCTTCCGGTTATGATCTAGATCTTGAACTGTTGTTGCCGAAACTCGAAAGGGTTTCTGGTTCTAGTATTTTTGTGCATTTTTGGGCTATGGGAGGTGTTCCATTGTGTCCGGAGCGTCGTTTCCATTGGAAAATAGTTTTCGTTTGATCGAAAACGATTCCCGGTTGCTCCAGAAACGCGTATTTCATCAGATCTGAAGGTATAATGTTACAGTGACGCATTTTTTTATTTCGTTTTTTGAAAAGAAAAATCTCATATTTCATCTTTTTTTTATTGTTAGATTTTTTTTGTTCGGATTTTTGCTTTTCCGTCTGCGTATGCTCTTTGCCGTGCACCTTGAGTGATCTCGGCAAATCAGAAACAGAAAGGAAAAAGGGTTTTTCTCGGCTGCGTATGCTCTTTGCCGTGCACCTTGCGAGATCTCGGCAAATCAGAAACAGAGAGAAAACGTAAACTTTTCGGGCAAGCTAAGAAGATCTAACTCCACAAGTGTGGAAAAGTTTTTTTTGTTTCGATTTGTGGTCTGTTTTGCAGGAAAAAGAGCAAGCACGCAAACCGAGCAAGAAGAGTAAAAAAAAAAAAAAAAAAAAAAACCCCTTCCTCATTTCCATATTTTACATACCTTTTAAACTAGCTCACTTGGTCCAAAGTTGCTTTATTCCTTAATAGGTCTTGAGTTCAAGTCTTAGGAAGTTACTTTTAAAATAAAAAGTGCATGCAATTTCTAATTTCAAGTTACTTTATTGTAAAAGTGCATCTCACTTAAATAATAAAAATAAAAATACAAGTGAGTCACTTAAGTTTTTTTATTGTTGCACTATTTAAAAGTAATATCATTGTAAAAGTGAAATCACTTATTTTACAAAAGTGGTTCACTTAAAGAAACTTTATTGTAAAGTGTTTGTCAAAAGGTTCATCTTGGGAAGAGGGGGGTTCTTTTTTTTG
Source organism: Larix kaempferi (assembly GCA_027924585.1). Taxonomy (NCBI): domain Eukaryota; kingdom Viridiplantae; phylum Streptophyta; class Pinopsida; order Pinales; family Pinaceae; genus Larix; species Larix kaempferi. The sequence continues at coordinate 18,801,234 of BSBM01000269.1, read as the reverse complement.
CTGGACATTCTCTAGCTGCCACGTCACTATTGGGGACATCTTCAACAGTTTCTTTGTTCAAGCATAACTTCATCATACAGAGTCAGTTTTCAGTGCCGTTTGTTTTTTAAACCGCCTATTTTTTCGAAGCTCTTCACATCCAGACTATTGGTTTATGCTTTTACAGCCATTAATTTACAAATATGGCCGCTCATTGTGATATTCTACTTAACAGTTCCAACTATTTCTCATGGAAATCTCGTATGGAGGATGTTCTACGAAGTAGGGGACTTTTCAGAATTACCACAGGGAAAGAAAAGGAACCCATTGATGATGATAAAAAAACAAAATGGGCAAATAGATGTGATGAAGCTCGTGGATTGATTGGGATGCCAATCTCTACTGATTTGCGATTCCACATATCTGGAATTGATGAACCTAATACTGCTTGGGACAAGTTGGAAACTGTGTTTGGTAAACACAATGAAATTCGAGGTCACCAACTCGAAAATGAGTTGATTTCTTTAAATCCAAGTGACTTTTCATGCATTCAAGATTATTTATCTAAGTACAAAACTCTTAAACTCTTATGTGCAGAATGTAACATTGAGAGAGAAGACAAACAGTGCATTTATCATATTCTTTCCAAACTTGGACCTGCATATTCTGTTTTTGTATCTACATTTTACTCCATGAAAGCATCCATGAATGCAGCTAGCTATCAAGAGCCTAGTCTTGAATCCTTTTGTGATTCCTTGATTAGAGAACAAGATAAACTCATTCACCTTGGAATAATCAACAATGCAGATACATCTGGGAAATCCTTATTGTCCCAACAGAAAGAAAAGTCCAAGCCTCCTAAGAAAGAAAATTTTCGCAATAATAAGTCAAACAAGGGTCCCAAACCCTCTCAGTCAGCTCCTTCTTTAAAAAATGACAAAGGATCCAAGCCAAAAGGCAAGAAGACTGAGCGGCATTGCAACTATTGCGGGAAAGATAATCATGATGAATCAAAGTGTTTCAAGAAGATGGCAGCCTTGGAAGCAGCAATGAAGAAGCACCACATCAGCCTAGATTCGCCATCAGAATCTACCTCTCATGGACATGCACTTTGTGCTTCTGGTTATTCTTATAATGCATCTTCTTCTTCTACTTCAAATGAATGGCTCATTGATTCTGGAGCATTTTATCATATGGCTAAGGATCAAGCCATCTTTTCTACGATGCATGAATGTAACACCAAACAAATATTTGTTGGTGATGATAGATCTCTAAGTGTTGTAGGAGCTGGAACAGTTCCAGTAGATAATGGTCATTTTAGTGATGTACTATGTGTTCCAAGAATTTCCTGCAATTTGTTATCAGTCTATCAAATTACTCATTCTGGTGAAGGTAAAACTGTGACCTTTACACCTCACCAAGTTGTAATCAAGGATTTTAAAGATCCTCAACAGGTTCTAGCTACCGAAATTGTTGATGATATTACCAGGTTGTACAAGTTTAACAACTTTGGGTCATCACCTTTCCCTTCAGTTTTTGTTGCTCATAGTGATAACTTGAGCAAACTTTGGCATGAGCGATTTGGTCACTTAAATTATCGCTCATTGCAACAACTATGTAAAGAAAATATGGTGACAGGTCTTCCGATGGTATCTTGCAGAGATGGTGTTTGTTCCGGTTGTGTACTTGGAAAACATCATCGGGACAGTTTTGACAAACGTGCCTCTTGGCACGCCTCGGTTCCCTTGGAGCTTGTGCATAGTGACTTGTGTGGCCCTCTTCCATCTGCTTCCTTTTCTGGTTTCAAGTATTTCTTAGCTTTCATTAATGATTACACCAGACGCACTTGGGTTTATTTCCTGAAACTTAAGAGCGAAGTATTTAACATGTTCTTGGCCTACAAGGCCCTTGTTGAAAAACAATCTGGTCATCAAATTATTAAGTTAAGATCTGACAATGGAGGAGAATATGTTAACAAACAGTTCACTACTTTCTGCACTGAACAAGGCATCCAACAACAACACACTGTTCCATATACACCACAACAAAATGGTGTAGCTGAGCGGAAGAACCGCACTTTAAAAGAAATGGCTAATTGTATGATCCAATCTAAGGGACTAAGTCTTCAATTTTGGGCTGAAGCCATAAATTGTGCAAATTACATAGTTAATCACACCCCCACAAAAGCATTACAAGGTATAACACCGGAAGAAGCATGGAGTAAAATTAAACCTGATGTAAGTCACTTTCGTGTGTTTGGTAGTGAAGCATGGGCTCACATTCCGGATGAAAAACGGAAAGCATTGCAACCTAAAAGTGAAAAGTGCATATTTGTTGGATATTTTGAAGATGTAAAAGGTTATAGACTTCTTCAACCACATTCTCATGCTATAATCATTAGAAGAGATGTTAAATTTGATGAAAATATCTTGGCCTGCGAGCCTAACTCGGCGAGTGTGCCATCTTTGGCCTGTGAGCCTGATTCGGCGTTTGTGCCTTCTTCTTCTTCTTCCAACTTCCTTGACAGGTTTCCAACTCCAGTTTCTGATGATGACAGTGAGGATGAAAATCCACCTCCGCCTGCTCATGTTCCTCCAGTTGCACCAGCACAAGTGCTTCCTCGATGGGTCCGTTCAACATGTGAAGCAGCTGGTGATCTTGCCGGTGATCCTAGAGATCAACGTCGAACACGTTCTCAGTTTCAGCGAGCCTCTTCTCTTTTGGCTCAAGTTTCCGAGAATCATGATCCAGAAACTTTTGCAGAAGCTTCAGGGAATCCAGATTGGGATGCAGCCATGGATGAAGAATATCGTTCCTTAATGGCGAACGATACTTGGGATCTTTTACCTCTTCTAAAAGGAAGAAAACTTGTCAGATGTAAATGGGTCTACAGAACTAAGTATGCATCAGATGGAAGTGTTGAAAGACTTAAGGCAAGGTTATTTGCCAAAGGTTTTTCCCAAGTTGAAGGGATTGACTACAATGAAACCTTTGCTCCCGTCGCCAAAATGAACTCCATCCGCCTTGTTCTTTCCCTTGCAGCCTTACACAATTGGGAAGTCCATCAAATGGATGTCAAGTCTTCCTTCTTACATGGTGATTTACAAGAGGAAATTTACATGGAACAACCTCCTGGCTATGTTCAGAATAACTCTAGCCTTGTCTGCCGCCTTAATAAATCCTTATATGGCCTTAAGCAAGCTCCTAGAGCTTGGTATGCCAAAATGGATAACTTTCTCCTTGACACTGGTTTTTCTAGATGCCATTATGACCCCAATGTCTATACCAAGAAAGTAGGAAACCATCTCATCATACTTGTTCTATATGTTGATGACCTTATTCTTACTGGTAGTGACCCTAATCTTATAACCCATGTGAAATCCAATCTTAAACAAACTTTTGAAATGTGAGACTTAGGACATTTGCATTATTTTCTTGGCCTCCAAGTTCTGCAAACCAAAGAAGGAATCTTTCTTTCTCAGTCTAAGTATGCTTGTGACCTTCTTCGTCGCTTTCACATGGAAGATTGTACACCAGCCCCTTCTCCCTTCTAGTCTGGAGTCAAACTTTCTGCCACTTGTACTTCACCTGAAGTAGATGCCACCTTGTATCGTCAGCTTGTTGGTAGTATTTTATACTTGACTCATTCCCCTCCTGACCTTTCCTTTGCCGTTGGTCAAGTTGCCCATTATATGCAGACACCTCATGAAAGTCACTAGAAAGCAGCTAAAAGAATACTTCGATATATTCGAGGTATAGTTCAGTTTGGGATTCATTACAGTGCAGGGGGAAACCTTTGTTGGTTGGTTTCACTGATTCAGATTGGGCCGGCGATCCTGATGATCGAAAGTCTACTGCAGGTTATGTTTTCAGTCTGGGATCTGGACCTATTACTTGGGCTTGTAAGAAACAACAAGCTCTTGCTCTTTCTTCAGCAGAGTCAGAATATCGAGCAGCAGTTAATGCCAATCAGGAAGCTTTATGGCTTCGACAGATCCTTTCAGAGTTTGGATTCGAGCAGCAGCAGCCTACTCCACTTTGGTGCGACAATCAAAGTGCCATCAAGCTTGCCAAAGATCCAGTTCTACATCAACGCAGCAAACACATTGAGTTACATATGCACTTCATCAGAAATCTTGTTCATGATCGTGTTCTTGAAGTGTTCTTTTTCCCTACAGATGATCAAGTTGCAGACATCTTCACCAAGTCTCTTACAGAAGCGAAGTTTTCTAAACTTCGATCTATGTTAGGAGTTCAGGAACTTGTCATTAAGGGGGGATAGGCTCTAATGCCTCCTTCCTTCTCCTAATAGTGTCACTTTTGTAAATCCTTCAATCCTATCCCAAGTTGTTCTTAAGGGGGGATGTTAGGATATTTAGACACTTAGGAGTTAGTTAAGATCAACTTGTGTAATATATCCGTTAGGGATAGTGTGTTTCTTTAGTATGCATTAGTATGCATTTGTAAATACTTAATCCGACGGTCACGATATGTTTCCGACATAGAGTGATCTGACGGCTCAACTTCTCTTAGATCAAACCTAACCTTGATCCGTGGCTTAACACCCGATTGGTCCATGATATCTATTTAAAGAGCATGGAGGGTCATTGTTTAGTTGATCGATTATGAGAAGCTCATTTGTAACTTTCTTTCTTTGCATAATAAATTGTCCCGTAAAAGCTATTTGGCCGGGGCCGTGGAGTGTTTCCCTCAAGAGGGTTTAAACCACGTCAAAACATCGGTGTGTTGATCTGTGATCTATTTGTGTGAAGTGGTTGCTCTTGGTGTTCGGTCCTTTGGTAGTACCCTGTGTACCCGAACATCTTAGAACTGGAAATGTGGGTCTTCCTGTGTCTAAGTTGAGCATGAACTCCTATGGTTTGTATTTGATTTCAGAAAAAAAAAAAATTAAAAAAAAAAATATATATATATATATATATATATATTTACAAAAGCAAAAAATAAAAAGGGATCTTTTTTTATTTAGGTCTTAGCCAAAATATTTTGTTTGGGATGCTTGTACAAGTTTTAAGCAGTCACTTTTTTATAAATATTTCTATTGTTTGTGTTTATTTTTATTTTTTATGTTCATATCATCGAAGAAAAGAATAAAACGCACTAATTTGTAAGCTTTTCTTTCAATTGTTTTATTTCAATTTGGAAAAAACGTTGTTTGTACCTGTTTGTTTCTTTATTTGCATTTTTATACATTAAATGAAACAATTAGTTTACAATATTTTTATACTTCTTTCTTTTATTTCAATTGTTAAAAAGATATATTTTTATCTTTCTTTTTTTGAAAAAAAAGATTCTTTCTTTTGAAAATTTGAAGTCATCATTTGGCACCAATGATGTCGAACCCCCCACAAGCCCGAGGAATTTGATAAACCTTGAAACGATCAACCCATAGTTCATCATTTTATAGCTTCACATTTACTCCCCCACCTTCAGCAGTCAGTGCCATCAAATTCCTTGGGAAAATGTTATGATCAATAACCAAATTCGACCAATCATACCTCCATGATAACTCTACCATCTACAATATTCTTCATACCATCAACTCATACTCTCCACTAAAGAACCAATGGGGATCGCACCTTCCGAAGCAACTAATTCTGTTCACTTATTCCCGTAGGAACAATCTGCATGGAATTGATTCATGGGGCACCTATCTTTGCGTTTTCAAAACAACCCTCTTGTATTTTTGGAAAAGGTTCCCCGACTCACTCAAAACCATGGGAACTTCTCCCATCATCAAATTTATTCCTCGATTTTATCAAAACCGTGTTAATCCCACCCATCATCAAATATGTCCCCCGAAACCCCAAAAACTGTGGGGACTCCACCAATTATTCTTTATGAACAAACTATTCCTCGATCCATTCAAAACCATGGGAACATCACTATTCTTTTGGTAGAAACCCCTAGTTTCCTTTGATTGATGTAGTTGAGTCACATTATCCTTAGAATTATGTGTTTGGTTAGTCACCTTCACCCTCAATGTTGTGTCCATAACTAAGCACTTCATCTGCAGTTTATATACCCCCATTACACTCTATTTCTTTATATTGAAGAATGTTGCTAACCGATACTCCCCAAGTTGACAACGATCAAAGGAATTCATGCATTTTCTAGCAGCATCTTGAGGTGACCCCTCAGTCTTTTTTTTTTGTAGCCACTTGTGGCATATTTTCATGAGCATGGGTATGCCTTCCCCATTTGTATAAAAAATATTATTATTTATGAATTCACCAACAATATTCCCCCTGTGGGAGAACCCTATTCATTCACACACGCTTTGCATCTTTCAAATAACAAGATAGAGAATACAAAAGAAATGATGATGCGAATTTTACTACTTCAAGGATGGTTATGTTAGATCTTCAAACAATTTATATATTATCATAATAACCATATGCAATAGGATCATTGAAATATAGACAATCACAACATAAACAAGAGTACACAAATATTCATTAGAGAAAATTTGGTGTCTAAAATGGACTTCATAAGAATACGAGCCATCTTGTAAGAAAACAAGTCATTGAATTCAAGAACCAATAGAATTTCAATAAATAAGTCAACCATAATGGTTGACATGACATATTTGACATTTAAAAACAATTTTTTTTAATTTGTATTGTCAACATATCTCCCTGGTCGTTTTACTCAAATTTCGAGCGAGAGCACTTGTTGGATGTATTTTTCATTTTTCATGGTGTGGGGTACCTAAAAGTATGCAGTGTGCGTACTCATTGGATGCTGAATTTAATTCCGCATCCAACGAGTGCTCCCGCTTGAAATTTCTGTAAAACGACAGGGAGATATGTTGAAAATATGAATTAAAAAAGTAGGTTTTTTCTCTTTTCCTCCAAAACTCATAAATATTATTTTATTATTTCCTTAGGAGGCCCATTTTAGACCTCAAATTTTCTCTAATGTACCCTCGGAAAACCCTCTCACAGAAAAAAATAGGAAAACTTCTTTAGTATAGATGCATCACAAGTACAATGCCAATCTAGTATATCAAGAGCTAAAAGCTCTTACACAAAGATCCCAGGAATAAGTTAATATAGAAAAACCCAAAGATAAGATATCTTGACAATGCAACTACTCTTCCCCTCTAGTGAACTTGAACTTCTCTCTCATCTTATGCAAACTTGCTTGAGTGAGTGATGATCCAAATGAGGAATTCAACCCCGTTTATTTATATACCTTTCTGGATTACTTTTCCACTAAAGTTTTAAGGTTAACACTGTGCATTCCCCCGAGGAGTGGCGATAGTCAGGAATGATAGTTTATGTCAGGGTATAACGCCAGTAATTAGGATTGGTATAATTTAAAAGATCTGTCCATATTTAAAAAGAAACCTCACTCTGTGGCATGCGAGTTTCTATCCTAATTAACATTAAATAAAAGAGACAGCTCCTGGAGAAAGAGAAATTGTTAGCACGAGATCTTGAGGTAACAACAAAATATATTAGACTTCTTTAAAAGATAAACCTCACAATAATTATACAAATTATTCCACCTTGTGTGGAGATAACAATAACGATGTATGACCTCAAGAGAAATTCAATCCTGGTAATTGAACCGAAGACTGAACCATTTAAATGGTTACTGCAATGTTTACACAAATGTAAGGATTATTTTATTTTTTTTTATTTTTTGTTGCTTAACATAACAGGATTTTGCACAGAGGTTTGTACACTGTAGATTGATTATTACAACCAAACGATCAGAAAACTGCCAGTGATTTATATCCTTTGCAAGAATAGAGATAGGTTATAAAAGAAAACTTTACACCTGCCCTTAAAGGTCACTCGACAAAGTGCCCTTAAAGGTCCACAGTCATTCTAGAGGCATTACATACACCCCCTCCTATATAGAACTTCATCACGCTGTTAATTTTTTCTCCTACTATATTAGACTTTACCTTTAATATCCTATTATCATTTTCTTGTCATTCTCTTCTATATTTCTCAACAATCATGGCCATATACACTAGTGGTTCTAATTATTAGTTTGCCCCTCCTTTAGGGTACTTTTGAACTGAACCTGAAACTTTAACAACTTCATACAAACAGATTAGCTGTCATAATCACTGGAAAAATAAAATAAATTAAGTAAATAACTTAAAGAAAATAAACAAAACCATAACTTGTCAACTCGATGTTAACACTCAAAAAGTGCTTACTACCTCATCTCCCTCATTACATGACACATTAAGTAAATTATCGATGAAGGTGCCTCTACATGCGTTATGTCTACATTCGTTTGGCAGAAGTTGGGATCCCCTACTCTCTAGCAGTCCACCACTGCATTGCGAGCCTACGATGGCTATTCGGCTCAACCCCAAGGTATCTTAGCTAATGTCCCCGTCCAGTTGGCTGGAAAAACTGTGCTGATCGACATAGAGGTCATCAATGCCCAACTTGATTATAACCTCTTACTTGGACACATCTACATGTATGCCATGCGGGCGGTTGCCTCATCTGTTTTTCGTACCATGATGTTCCCCCATGATGGATGCATGGTCAAGGTCGATCAACTCACCTATTACGATCCCAATGCCCTCGCTGCACCCAAAAATGTTCTCCTCATGGTTGAACAACCTGTTTGTGGTGCAACTACCTCATTTGTTTCCTCCATGGGACCCAGATTTTACTCAGATACGTCGATGACCTCAACATTCCAATCCATTCCACCCCTGTCACCAGTGCCCAAAATATCTAACCTATGCACCCTTTCCCACAATACACAAACACCCAAAAATCAACCGCCCTTGTTAATCAAACCAACATTGGTACCTAGTCATATTGGTGGTACACCCATCCACACAATCCCCTTCCTATTCCCTCCCTCGGGAGTAGTTAGCGCCCCGGTTATGGCTACTCTCAGCCTCCCCGGGTTAACCTTAGGATTACTCGTACAGTATATTTCGCCTCCCGTTCCCCCGCCGACACCAAATGTTGTCCTACAACCGGTGCAACCCATCACCACTACTAGTCAACCACCTCCCGGTGTCACTACTCCTTCGTCATCTATGAATCCACCCCCTCTTATCAAGCACACTGGGGGTAGAGGCCCATAACCATACACTGTTGTACCCCCACCCAAAACAGTTAAAAACCCCCCTATTTTTTGTGCTCCTCACAAATGCTCGCTGTGTGATGAGTTAGGCCATATGACTCACCAATGTCCACAATTACCTACATTATAGGAACACATGCAAATGCTTGACGACGAACCCAACATCCTGGTTGTCCAACTCGACCCGACTCCTAAGCCTCATGATAAATCACTGCGTACCAACCACCCTTGTGCAATATGCGGTATTTACGGCCATTACTCACATCACTGTCCTGATCTCCGAGATTACAGAGCAACTCTCTACGAGATGAATAATTTGGACCTTAAGACGGCACCCCCCCACAATTGAGGAAATCCACCCCCAAGTATCACCCTCATTTAGAGAGATTAACACCATCTATATGATCTCTTTGACTACCACTTCGTCATCATCCGATTTGACAACTCAAAGTTTCCGCAATGATGAGGAGATTCTAGAGGCTCTTACTGCCCTGGATTATCCCTGGAAAGACATGCACCATTGTTCTTATTTCCTCCCAGAAGAGTCCTCCTCCACCACAGCCACCCAATTTGTGGTTGAGTCCAAAGATTTCCTTCCCACAAAGGCTCTTTCTGGAACTCGCCCTCGGGTTCTACTTGAACCATATTCCAATCAATTGCATGAGTGACATCATGCACATATTTTTTAGCAAAGAAAAATGAAATACATTGCATACTTTTATAATAAGGGGAAGTGCTAGCTGATAGGGTACTAGCCCTATCTTAGCTAACACTTGGAAAGGCCCACAATACCTGGGTGCTATCTTGGAAAAGCTTCCCTGTAATTCCCCTAGACTGATTATAAAATTTGAGGGCACTTGTCAAGTGACTTGGCTGAATAAACATTAATAAAATGATCATTTGAATATTTATGTTTGAATAATTGAGAAACACATAATCATGTGCATGACGACAAATGTAGAGCCCCTCCTTTAGGGTCCTCCTGAATTGAACCAGAAACTTTAACAACTTCATACAAATAGATTAGCTATCATAATCACTAGAAAAATAAAATAAATTAAGTAAATAACTTAAAGAAAATAAACAAAACCATAACATGTCAACACGATCCAGCTGGTCCATTGCCGTCCACATCTTTCGTAGGATCCCTCCAGCAAAGCTTGTTTAACCATTGGCGAAGCAACCGTTAGCTTCGCCACCCAACCATAGGCTCATGCTTTTAGTCGCATGGCCTCCCCCGAGCTTCGATCGTAAATCTCACACACTCCTTTCAAGAATCTCCTCAATGGGCTCCCCCCCCACACGAATTTCTAGCCAAGCCCCAAGTAGCATCTATCGCAAGAATTACGATATCCATCCAAAAACTGGGTCCCTTTTCCCTTCCCAAGGCCTTCCTTAAGTAGGAAAATCTCCTATGACACATGTCGCTCCATGCAATAATATTTATTTTATTAAACTTCAAATTTAAATAAAACTAAACCATCCATGTGTCAGTCTTTCTAGGAGATTCACCAACATTCCTAAGTTTGCTCATGTTTGTCCCCAAGATATTTCACCTAACTCCTAAATTTGTGGTGAAGGTGCAGTTGACTAGATGTCTATGCTTGGGATTCTATTTTGCTCCTAAATAAGGATTTATATTATTTTAAATGCTAAAATAGTCTTTTATGTGCAAATGCATAAATAACAATTAATATATTTTAACTGCTAAAAAATATTTTATGTGCAAAAGTCTCAAGTGCCAATTTCTATTGTTTAAAGTGTTAAGTCAGTATCTTGTTTTTTCAAATTTTGGTTTGATAGAATCTTGTTTTTTAAAATTTGGTTTGATTTGCACTTTATTTTAAGTTATTCATTTTCTTTAACTTGATTTCTTCTTCCTTAGTAAGTTTTCCTTAGGATTTATATAAGATTTTGGGCTTGCTTTTGATTTTTTAGATTTTAAAGCTTTATATTTGTTTTTGATGAGAGGTTTTAAAAGTTCATTATATCAAATAAGAAACTCATAAGTCTTATTCTAAGTGAGGACATGTACAAGTCTTCTCCTGATAGCCTTAAGATTCCATGCAAAATGATATAAAGTTGTCTAAAATCAACAAAACAACGTTGAAGTTTTTCTTGTAGCGCTGGAGCCGAAATTCATCAAAGAAGCGCTACAAGAATATCGCGTTTTTCCTGTTTTGGGTTAATGCAGTCAAATGAAGACCACGAGCTGATGGAGAGGAATTTTTGAAAACCAAAGGAGTTTTTTGTTTAGAAGATACTCATATACAAAAACCTCTCTCAGTTTTGCAACAACTGTTAAGGCTTGAAAGATTCAGTTCAATCTTTGCAGCCTATTTTCCAGGGATTTTAAATATTTAATATTTTCCTGTTTTAGTGTTCATTTTGCGGGGGCCGATTATGATTGACTGGAGATGAATTTTTGAAAACCAAGAGATTTTTTTGTCCATCACGGACCCATTAACAAAAACCTCTCTTAGTTTTTACACAGGTGTCACCAATTGAGAGATATGAAAGCTTCTTTGACACCTATTTTTCCAGAAATTCGCCATATTTGCGAGGAATCCGATTTGCTATTTTTAGTTAATTAGTTAAGCTAGTTAGTTAATGTAACTGCTAGGAAGTTTGAATTTCGACCTAATGAGGGGGAAATAGAATGACTTCTTTGTAAATATAAAAGAGGGATAGAGGGACTGAAAGGTGGTTCTGATTTTTGGGGGCAGTAGGAGGTCTGCAGATTGTATTGTAACTTCAGACTTGTTCAAAAGATAAGTACTGTGACTCTTATGAGCTTTAGCTGATGAAATAATGAAACATATGACTTTTTCTCCTTCATTTTTGTTTGTGACTGGCTTTGTTGTTAAGCTTGTTTAGCTTCTTAAATGGTAATTTCATTGCTAGTTGATGTGTATTTTCTGGTGATGCTTATCTTTTATGTATGAACCTCAACACATTCTTTCTGTGAGATCTTTGTGATATGTTATGCATCTTTATCAGTTTATGCTTATGATTTAGTTGTTACTTTTCTATTGGATGTATTCCCTGACTGTTCCCAGAGCTTACAACCATTCAAATCATATTCAAAAACCCTAAAAACTTTGTCTTATTTACTGAGTTTACTCTTGAGATTGTGTTAGCTTGTTTCCTTAGCCTTAGAAACAATTTCTGGCACAAACATAAAGTACTAAAATGAATTTCTCTAAGTAAATGTTCTAGGTCTAAATTTATACGCTTTTATGCAATTTAGTTTAACAATCATTTTCACTAGGACCCCGATGCCACATTGTTGGGCTCCCTGTTTCTTAATTTCATTTTCCCGACATGGCACCACTTCGTCAGGTCCAGTCATCCATAGTTTCCATTCCTCGACAAGGTACCACATCGTTGGGTCCTTGCGTTCACTCTTTCCATTGTCAACAGGGTACCGCACCGTCAGGCCCTTCTGCTGTCATCCTTTTGTTTTGACTTGTGGGAACTTCATGTAGGGATGTTAGGAGCCGTTACCTTCCATCCTCCGTCTACACGCTATTAGGGACTAATGGCGCTAAGGAGTGAGTCCGTTGTCACTGCATGCCCCCCAAATCATACGTGCCCAACTCCATCGTGCCCACTTTGTACACCCTCACGCTTTCCTCTTGAGCAAGCGGATCGGTGCTTATCTGCTCATGCATGGTATTCCATCGGAAGTCGACATCATCGTAGTTCTCCCTGTGTGTGATTTATCCGTACTCTACGACCATTCAATTCCGTTGTGTGTCCGTTTGTGAACCATTTCACCTACCACTACACACATTTCCCACAAACATATATTAGTAATATTGTCCTCAATTATCATAATATGATTCATAAATCTGCTATATCGCTAACAATTTATAGTTTACTCATTCATCTAATAAGAAATACATCTCATCAATAATTACTTTCTTCATTCTCATTACATAATCAATCGTACAGCTATCCGTTAAGCATCATTCATATGTACATTTTCCATAATCATAGTTAATTGTTAAACACATGAAATCATCCTTTACATCAACTATCCAGAAACACACAAATATCATTATTTTATTGATTCCCAATTAATCGTAGGTATAAACATACTCAAAATAAAATCAAAGAGTTATTTTATTAATGTTTCAATCAGTCAGGTCACTCAACAGGTGCCCTCAATGTCTAAAGTAGTCTAGGGGCACTAAATATAGCCCTACTTATATAGAACTTTGTGCCGAAGTTCAGAATAAAAATGGAAAGTTATGACGCATCTCAATTGCGTCCTCTCAATCAAGGCTAATCATTAAGCAATATGTAATCAATCAATTATACCACTCCACACATATCATTTAATTCACTAATTCATTTATCAATTATTGTCGTCATTCACATCTTCAGGTTTTCTTCAATCATTTGAGACATAACAAGGTTCAAGAGACCACTTATCGAAGTTTGTTCAGTTGGGTCGCTCGACAAGTGCCCTTAAAGGTCCACAGTCATTCTAGAGGAATTACATACACCCCCTACTATATAGAACTTCGTCCCGAAGTTAATTTGTTCTCGTACTATATTAGGCTTTACCTTTAATTTCCTATTATCATCTTCTTGTCATTCTCTTCTATCATTATCAAAAATCATGGCCATATACACTAGTGGTTCTATCCATTAGTTTTCCCCTCCTTTAGGGTCCTTCTGAACTTAACCTGAAACTTTAACAACTTCATACAAACATATTAGCTATCATAATCACTGAAAAAATAAAATAAATTAAGAAAATAACTTAAAGAAAATAAACAAAACAATAACTTGTCAACCCGATCCAGCAGGTCCATTGCAGTCCATGTCTTCCGTAGAATCCCTCCAGCAAAGCTCGTTTAACCATTGGCAAAGAAACCGTTAGATTCGTGACCCAACCATAGGCTCATGCCTTCAGTTGCATGGCCTCCCCCGATATTAAGTCGTAAAGCTAATGCACTCATTTCAAGAAATTCCTCAATGGGTTTCCCCCCCCACAAGAATTGCTAGCCAAACCCCAATAGCAACAAGTCGCATCTATCGCAAGAATTAGGATATCCATCCAAAAACTAGGTCCCTTCTCCCTTCCCAAGGCCTTCCTTAAGTAGGAAAATCCCTTGCGATAGATGTCGCTCCATGCAATAATATTTATATTATTAAATTTCAAATTTAAATGATTTACTGAGCCATCCATGTGTCAGTCTTTCTAGGAGATGCACCAACATTCCTAAGTTTGCTCATGTTTGTCCCAAAGATGTTTCACCTAACTCCTAAATTTGTGGTGAAGGTGGAGTTGACTATATGTCTATGTTTGGTTTTCTATTTTGCTCATAAATAAGGATTTATATTATTTTAAATGCTAAAATAATCTTTTATGTGCAAAAGTCTCAAGTGCTATTTTCTATTGTTTAAAGTACTAAAATGAATTTCTCTAAGTAAATGTTTTAGGTCTAAATTTATACATCTTTATGAAATTTAGTTTAACAATCATTTTCATTAGGACCCCGGTGCCGCACCATTGGGCTTCTCCATTTCTTAATTTCATTTTCCTGACATGGCACCACTCCGTCGGGTCTAGTCATCCGTAGTTTCCATTCCTCAGCAAGGTACCACATCGTTGGGTCCTTGCATCCACTCTTTCTGTTCTCGACAAGGTACTGCACCGTCGGGCCCTTCTGCCGTAATCATTTCATTTTGACATGCGGGAACTTCATGTAGGGATTTCAGGAGCCGTTACCTTCCATCCTCTGTCTACACACTGTTAGGGACTAGAATGGCGTCGAGGAGTGAGTCCGTTCTCACTGCGCGCCCCCCAAATCGTACGTGACCAGCTCCGTCGTGGCCCACTTCGTACGCCCTCATGCTTTCCTCTTGAGCAAATGGATCAATGCTTATCTTCTCATGCGTGGTACTCCGTCGGAAGTCGACATCATCGTCACTCTCCTGTGTGTGATTTATCTATACTCTATGACCCTTAAATTCCCTTGTGTGTCTGTCGGTAAACCGTTTCACCTATCGCTACACACATTTCTCACAAACATATATTAGTAGTATTTTCCTCAATTATCATAATATAATTCAAAAATTTACTATTTCGTTAAGCATTTATAGTTTACTCATTCATCTAATCAGAAATGCATCTCGTCAATAATTACTTTCTTCGTTCTCATCACATAATCAATCGTACAACTAGCCGTTAAGCATCATTCATATGTACATTTTCCATAAACATAGTTAATCATTAAACACATGAAATCATCCTTTACATACACTATCCAGATACACACATATATCAGTATTTTATTAATTCCCAATTAATCATAGTTATAAACATACTCAAAATAAAATCAAAGAGTTATTTTATTAATGTTTCAATTAGTCAGGTCACTCAACAAGTGCCCTCAATGTCTACAGTAGTCTATGGGCACTACATACACCCCTACTTATTTAGAACTTCGTCCTGAAGTTCATAATAAAAATGAAAAGTTATGACGCATCTCAGTTGCATCCTCTCAATCAAGGTTAAGAAAGATGTAATCAATCAATTATCCCACTCCACACCTATCATTTAATTCATTAATTAATTTATCAATTATTGTCGTCATTCACATCTTTAGGTTTTCCTCAATCATTTAAGACATAACAAGGCTCAAGAGACCACTTATCAACGTTTGTTCACCTGGGTCGCTCGACAAGTGCCCTTAAAGGTCCACAGTCATTCTAGAGGCATTACATACACCCCCTCCTATATAGAACTTCGCCCTGAAGATAAGTTGTTCTTGTACTATTTTAGGCTTTACCTTTAATTTCCTATTATCATCTTCCTGTCATTCTCTTCTATCTTTATCAACAATCATGCCCATATACACTAGTGGTTCTAAATATTAGTTTGCCCCTCCTTTAGGGTCCTTCTGAACTGAACCTAAAACTTTAACAACTTCATACAAACAAATTAGCTATCATAATCACTGGAAAATAAAATAAATTAAGAAAATAACTTAAAAAAAAAAAAAAACCATAACTTGTCAACTCGATCCAGCTGGTCCATTGTCATCCGCATCTTCCGTAGGATCCCTCTAGCAAAGCTCATTTAACCATTGGCGAAGCAACTGTTAGATTCACCACCCAAACATAGGCTCATGCTTTCAATCGCATGGCCTCCCCCGAGCTTGGTTCGTAAAGCTCATGCACCCATTTCAAGAAAATCATCATTGGGTTTCCCCCCCACAAGAATTTCTAGCCAATCCCAATAGTAGCAAGTCGTATATATCTTAAGAATTGCGATATCCATCCAAAAACTGGGTTCCTTCTCCCTTCCCAAGGCCTTCCTTAAATAGGAAAATCCCTTACGACACATGTCGCTCCATGCAATAATATTTATTCTATTAAATTTCAAATTTAAATAAAACTCAGCCATCCATGTGTCAGTCTTTCTAGGAGATGCACAACCATTCCTAAGTTTGCTCATGTTTGTGCCCAAGATGTGTAGGGCCCCTCCTCTAGGGTCTTTCCTGTTTAACCTGAAACTCAACCACTCGATACAAAAGAGATTAGAAAGCATAAAGACTGGATAAATAAACTAAATAAATGAATAAACTAGCAAATTAAAACAAACCATAACCTTAACCAGCAAAGCTCGTTTAACCATAGGCGAAGCAACCGTTAGCTCCGCCACCCAACCATAGGCTCATGCTTTCAGTCGCATGGCCTCCCCCGAGCTTTGGGTCGTAGAGCTCACACACGTTTTTCAGAAATCCAGCTTGGGTTTCCCTTCCCACCAGGATTTCTTAGCCAAACCCTTAGATAGCAGCAAGTCTTTGAGGCATTCGAAAATTACGACAATCGTCCAAATTCTGGGGCCCTTTACCCATTCCCTAAGCCTTCCTTATAAAGGAAAATCTCCTGCGACACATGTCACTTCATGCATAATTAAATATTTTTAATTAATTATTTAATTAAAACACTCATCCATCCAAGTGTCAGTTTATCTGGGAAGTGCACCTACATCCCTAAGTTTGCTCTAGTTTGTCCCCCAGATATTTTAATCAACTCCTATCTTTTAGTTGACTAGGTGTCTAATCTTAGGATTCTATTTTGCTCCTAAATAATGATTTCTATTATTTTAAATGCTCAACAAAAACAACTATTCATGTGCAATTGTCTAAACTATTCTTTTTTTTTTATGCATTTGCTAAGTAATAATCTAGAGTTATTCTCCTAAGTTTTTATGCAGTTTAATTTAACAATCAAACTCACTAGGATCATGGTGCCGCGCCGTTGGGCTCCTGGTTCCTTAACTTTAATTCTCTGACATGGCACCACTCCGTCGGGTCCAGTCATCCATGGTTTCCATTCCTTGGCATGGTACCGCATCGTTGGGTCCTTGCATCCATTCTTTCATTTCTCGACAGGGTACCGCATCGTCGGGCCCTTCTGCCACCATCTTTCCGTTTTGACTTGCGGGAACTCTTGTAGGGATTTTAGGAATCGTTACCATCCATCCTCCGTCTACATGCTATCTAGGGACTAATGGCGCTGAGGAGTGAGTCCGTTCTCACTGCGCGCCCCTCAACTCGTACGTGACCAGCTCCGTCGTGGCCCACCTCGTACGCCCTCACGCATTCCTCTTGAGCAAGCGGATCAATGCTTATCTGCTCATGCGTGGTATTCTTGTCGGAAGTCGACATCGTCGTCGCTTCCCTTGTGTGTGATTTACCCGTACTCTACGACCCTCCATATTCCTTTGTGTGTCTTTCGGTGAACCGTTTCACCTGTCGCTACACGTATTTCTCACAAACATAAATCATTATTTTATTGATTTACAATCAATCGTAATCATAAATATACTCAAAATAAAATCAAAGGATTATTTTATTAATGTTTCAAACAGTCGGGTCACTAAGCAAGTGCCCTCAATGTCTACAGTAGTCTAGGGGCACTACATACACCCCTACTTATTTAGAACTTCGTCCCGAAGTTCAGAATAAATGCGGAAAGCTATGACACATCTCAGTTGCGTCCTCCCAAGTCACAAAGCTAAGGTTGTAGCTGTCCTACTATACTTTGACTTGACCAATCAAGGCTAAGCATTTAAGCAAGAACTGATCAATCAATTATCTCAGTCCACACATATAATTCAATTCATTAATT
Source organism: Larix kaempferi (assembly GCA_027924585.1). Lineage (NCBI taxonomy): Eukaryota > Viridiplantae > Streptophyta > Pinopsida > Pinales > Pinaceae > Larix > Larix kaempferi. The sequence continues at coordinate 18,783,003 of BSBM01000269.1, read as the reverse complement.
CATTTATCAATTATTTTCTTCATTCCCATCTTCAGGTTTTCCTCAATCATTTAAGACATAACAAGGCTCAAGAGACCATTATATCGAAGTTGTTCAGCCGGGTCACTCGACAGCTGCCCTTAAGGTCCACAGTCATTCTAGGGGCATTACATACACCCCCTCATAAATAGAACTTCGTCCCGAAGTTAATTTTTGTTCTCATAATTTCAATGCTAAGCTTTACCTTAATTTCCTATTATCATCTTATTTCCATTCCCTTCTATTTTTATCCAGCAATCATGGCCACACGCACAAGTGGTTCTAATCATTAGTTTTCTTTTTCATCCAACATGGTTCCAATGCACCCTCGGGACTTAATCGTAATTTCACGCAATGCAAATCCAATAATACATTTAATAATTGCTAGTCCCAACTATATCTCCTATATCTTCTATTCATCTGGGAAGATCCGTGATATCCGAATTAAATAAAGGTTATATTTCGTCCATAGCCACACCATATTTACCTAATCACCAATTTGCACATCAAATCCAATCATGAAGTCAAATTCATTGGCTATCCGTTCCTTCAAAACAAGAAGGAAACACCATACAGTATTAAGTAAAATACATACGGGTAAGTTATAATGACAGATAAATAAGTTAAGAGTGTCTATCAAATAGTCCTAAATCCCATTCCCATAAGACTACTTCCAAATCCTTACATGTCAGTTCTCAATTCGATAGGATTGCAAGTGTCGAGACATAGCGACTTAGTCGAACATCTTAAACTTTAACTTCTAGTCATTTCTTCAGTAATATCATGTCTTGATCAATGAGCTCATCATATCCTTAGCTCATTTCATCCCTTAGAACTTCGTCCCGAAGTTAATTTTTGTTCTCATAATTTCAATGCTAAGCTTTACCTTAATTTCCTATTATCATCTTATTTCCATTCCCTTCTATTTTTATCCAGCAATCATGGCCACACGCACAAGTGGTTCTAATCATTAGTTTTCTTTTTCATCCAACATGGTTCCAATGCACCCTCGGGACTTAATCGTAATTTCACGCAATGCAAATCCAATAATACATTTAATAATTGCTAGTCCCAACTATATCTCCTATATCTTCTATTCATCTGGGAAGATCCGTGATATCCGAATTAAATAAAGGTTATATTTCGTCCATAGCCACACCATATTTACCTAATCACCAATTTGCACATCAAATCCAATCATGAAGTCAAATTCATTGGCTATCCGTTCCTTCAAAACGAGAAGGAAACACCATACAGTATTAAGTAAAATACATACGGGTAAGTTATAATGACAGATAAATAAGTTAAGAGTGTCTATCAAATAGTCCTAAATCCCATTCCCATAAGACTACTTCCAAATCCTTACATGTCAGTTCTCAATTCGATAGGATTGCAAGTGTCGAGACATAGCGACTTAGTCGAACATCTTAAAATTTAACTTCTAGTCATTTCTTCAGTAATATCATGTCTTGATCAATGAGCTCATCATATCCTTAGCTCATTTCATCCCTTTTGTTGTCCTAGGACCACTTCGACATACCTATCAAGTCGCACTATGTGTGTTTTCTTAGCCTCATGAAGTTTGATCTTGAGGTCTAGTCGTCCTTTCATCAAGGTTTCATCGCGACTTAAGGTTTAGCTTTGTTGCGTTCAGTTTGTTATGCTATTCGTCTTTATACTTCATTTTACGAAAATTATCTTCATTTGTCCATTTTGATACCATGGTTAAATTTCAAGTTCGTAGTCCTTAGTTTTCATAAATGGTTTTGTCATAATGCAAAATGCATGTCGTTGAGTTCAGCTCGTCATACCGATCACATTTGATATCTTGTTTTCAAATTTTAAGTCGGTTTCTCTTTCTCGATAATCCGACAAATTCTTGTGAACCTAAGCATCTTAGTGTCTTGTCAGTTAAAGTTCTTCGATTTAGTAACTTTACCAAATATATCCATTGATGTTGTTCCCACTACATATAGGCCCATGAAGTGGCGAAATTTCCGTTCAGGGAACTTTGTCTCAACTTTAGTGCAAGAATAGTGTGGTCCATTCCATTTTCACATCCTTACTTATTTAGCATTAGTATATCAATCCTCCATATCACCCTTTTCCTTTTAGATCAACATCTTGTATTACTTCCCTAATGTACATGTGCTAACATAATCATATAAGTTCCAGATAATTTGCTTTAAAGCATAATATAAACCATACACTTGTATGTATTAACCCTTTTATATGTCCTTTTCTATATACAAAACATATTATATATTTTGTTCTATTCTCATACTCCAATCTATATATAGATAGATATAGATAGATATATTTCAAACCTTTATATTTTAATTCATATTCTTTGTTCTTGATTTACTTAATCATATAACATATAAATTGCATGTGAAATCAATATTTTAAATTAAGTATCCAAAATACAAACTTTAATAAGATATATTGAATCCCTTTCATATGCTAACTCTTTCTTTCATGTAAATTTTATTTATTTAAATATATATATATATTATATATATAACTTTTAAATAAATCCAAAGATAACCTTGGATTATATTATTTGTATGAAGCCCTTCAATACAATATATGACTTATGTATATAATGCAAACTCCACATAATATATAAATATATGAAAAACCCTTTCTAACTTTCTTTATACGTTCTATTATATGACATGTCATTCCAACATATATACATAATATTAAAAGTAACTACCATTATAATTCATTCACCTATCCAATACTAAATCATGATTTCATGAACCGTAATAAGTTGGCACGCAATTTCTACATTTATATTTGGACTATGCGATATGTATTTATTTAGATGAATATACTAATGACCTTATCCTTTCTAAGTTTTATAATGACCTTATCCTTTCTAAGTTTTATAATGATAAAACTATGATAAAACAAATTCTTGATGAATCACTGCCATATCTAATTGTTCATAATTAGATGTACAAGTTCACAATTTCTTAGAATTCATCTATTTTTCATATGTGTATATCTAATTCTCCTTCCTCAAGTTACAATATCATTATGTACATATATAAAAAGATATAAACATAACTTCATTTTAAGTTTCTTAGTAACTTCCAAACTTTTATCGTAATATCTATTGGTAAAACATATAAAAGTATATGTGAAAACATATTTGAAAACATATAAAAATATATGTGCAAACATATATGTATGTAGTTTTATCAATAACAAATATAATCAATATATACAATGTGATTGATACCCAATTATTTATTTTTATTTTTTTTTGCAAGAAGTTGAACCTATTATTCGAAGTGTGCATTCTCAAGTCATTCCTCTCTGGTAAAACTATGACTTATGACTCTTAAATTCACAAGTACATGTCCTTCAGTACTTGTCCTAATAGTTTATTTATAAGGGGTTCTCTCATTTGAATTTATTGCACCATAATTAACATTTATCACATATTTGAAGAAACTCTTTCATAAATGAATTATAGTATAAATAAGTGACATCTATCGTTTATCCCTGAGGGTGCATTATAAGGAATTTCTTCTACAATTCTACATTCTATGCTACATCTTATCCATTCTTATCGAAGTGATTCCTCCACAGTGTTTACCCTAAAAGATTATATTATGCCATCCGTTACTTACATAATTCCTCAACTAGTTATATGGTAGGTACACACTTGGTTCTTTTTAATACATGACTCTTTAATGCACTCTATATAATATTGAACTATATTATTCTTTTTGAATAGTTGTACAACATATATATAATTAAGTCATAAAATTTTGATATCCTACCATTACCATACAATATATATATATATATAATACAATTTCTCTTCATTTCCTTATTATATCAAATAATATTATATTCTCTTTATCAAGATCACCAACATTCAATTTATTTACATTAAAAACTATTAGAATAAACTTTCCATTAACATATAATCATATTCATATTGATTCCAATCTCTTAATACATCAATGGTATTTAAGATTAACCACATCATTCGTAATGACATCAAATGATACCAACTCTGATCAGTTTAACAGCTACAAGACAATATTAAATTAAACACATCACTTCTCACCATTCGTTTGCTCAATTCCATAATATTAATGAGGCACATATATTCTTCAGCCATAGATATCATGCAAATTATTTTATGAATTCACAACTAGATTTTATCTAATGTAATCTACGGGTACACACTTACATAATTAATCCATATGTATTAACATATCTCCCCATTTATATAATTCATCAGCATAATCATCACTCCTCTATCAATCCAAATTAACATATATTTATACCTGCTCCAGCCGGTAACTTAATTAATTTGTCTATAAGAAAACAAAATGGAAACACAATAACATGTAAAGACCCCGGAGTCATACCTTTTTATTTGTTACATGAATCAATCTTGTGGGTTTATAATTCAATATCTGCCAATTTGACCTTTACTGGAGGTCATCGCCAAAACCAAGTGTCAACCGATTATGCGGGCGGGCATCCATAAAATAGTCCGTTGACAACATGGTGCATATATATATACATCTATAATCATTTCTTTAAAATCCTCATTTATAATTTAAGAATACAACAAAACATATAATAATAATTCACTTTACTTTAACTGTATTATATGACTGTTATGCTTTCCTAACGATTTTGACAGAAATACTTAAATAACAATGCGGGACTCTTCCACGCATATTTACAGAGGTGGGGATTTCAAGATACAGATATTTACCGAGTTTAACCAGGGATCTTCACTGAAATGTCCAAAGGAAAATACTGTATCAACAATACTAAAAACAAAATACCGAAAACTTACCAGGATTTATCCTGAGATAATCCAATATGAAAATGCATGGATCTATGCGAAGGAAACCCAAAATAGGAACAGGGTTCAATGCTGAGATGATCACGCTGAGATGATCCAAATCAGAAGCTACGGAGTAGAAATTCGAGCCCCAAAAACTGTTATTTTTTTTTTTTTTGCCGGCTATCTTCATACTTTACCGGACTTCCATCTTACTAAGTTTTTTTTTTCGTCTTAAAATGTGTATAACTGAGATGTACTTTGGGCAGAGACTAGAACAAGGCTTCTGTAAAGAAATGTATATAACCAACTTCTACGCAACATTATATAAGGTAAAAACACAACTTCCACGCCATATCAAATATCAACACTGTATATCCCTGTACGAAAAAGAAACTTCCGTGCCCCAATAATCTCCTAAACAAAAGTTTAAGTCCCTCTCGCTGGACTGGATTTTTCCCCAAAGACCAACTGCGAGTAGGTGTCCCCCTCCCCCCATCTAAAACTCTTCCTCCTTTAAGAAGGACGTGCATCGATTGAACCATGTTTTTCCTCGCTCACCAACCCGCTCTATGAGTAATCAAGAGATACTCTAAGTGACAAATGGCAACTATACTAAATCATTCCCATTTCAGCGAGACAAGTCAATGATAAACGCGGAGATCAAACTAGTACTCCGATGGAAAGGTGAGTTGGAATTAAATCATGCAATTATTACATTGGCGGAAGGGATAATCAATCAAAACAGAAAGAACGCCTATATCGCTGGAATTCCAACCCGCTGATATATGTTTTAATCACGGTTGCATGATCGGAACTCCTTGTTCTTAGCTCGTCGAGCTATTTATGCGCTAAGTGGAGGTATCAGTGTGTGTAAGCAGAGTCAATCTAAGACACGACTTCACCCACTCCAGTCAATCTAAGACACGACTTCACCCACTCCAGATGGAAACTAGAGTTCAAACAAGTGTGGACAGTATGCTGGAGAGTCACGGTGGTTTGACTCGGTCGACTGAAGGTGTGGAAAAGGAGGCTTAGATTGATACGCAATCAGCGATCCATCTTGCTAACCGATGGGGATAAAAGTTTACTCCACACTCCAGGAACGATTTTGATTTGGAAAACAGAAATCGAATGAGGATATGCGTTCTAGAGGTTGTACGTCTTAGTCAACGTAGATTACTACTGTCCATACAACAATCCAGAATATTAACGATGGATCTCAGGACAGAGCGTAAATACTGTGGTGGTTTGGGGTGTAATTATCACAATAATAAAATATCTAAAGAACACAGTTAACTTTCCGATCTGGCACATAGGCATGAACTAGCTCATAAATTCTAACCATACATAGAGCAGGGTTAAAGACCGCGATCTGGGCGTTTGCAATGAAATGGTTCTCAGAGTTTTGATAAACATTGAATTCAGAGACAGAGTAAGAAGAAACATGCACCGGGATTCGGTCATGCTGAAAATATGAGAGAGATTTGTGAATGCGCAATCAGAGTTTCAAGATCTAAACGATCAAGATTCGATTAGATCATCATGGATTTGGAATGCAATTCGATTTCGAAATAAAGCAATAGAGAGTTTACGAGCTAAACAACCAAGATCCAAGTTTCATCGAGATCTGAAATGTAATTCAATTTTGAAATTCACGCAACAGAGAGTTTAGGGGATAAACAACTAAGATCCATTTCTCATCAAAATCAGGAATGCAATTCGATTTCGAATATTAAAGAAACAGAGAGTTTAGGAGTCAGACGACAGAGATCAAGGTGGGTAATACTCTGAGGTATAACGCTGATTGCTTCGGCTCAAACTGAGTCTTAACAGAGAGTGGCAATCAAAATATCGACTCTGTTCAACATCTGGAGCCTTTAGGCAGTCCACGGGATTGTGCTGATCTGTAATTTATTAAAACAAATCACGAAGATCTACTTGAGATCTACTCCTGCTAAAGAAAGTAGCGTTCTCACTGTCACGAATTTTCAACAGAGATTCAATTAATAATTAAAAGAAAGATGTAGAGTTTTATCTCATTAAGGATATCTGAAGGTATCTACTATCATACTTTACAAGATTTCATAAATAAAACAAGCGGAAGGTACTTCCTATATTCGTCTAAATACTTATTCGATCACCCGATCACATTCCTTACATTGCACAGAAATTTTAGTGTATAAACCAATTCAGAAATCTCCACATGATTATCCAGAAAAAAAATATTTAAAACTATAGATCTGTATTTTTTTATTTCTTTCCAGTCAATTGATTTCAGTAATTAAATTTATGCATACATGTTCACATATTATGCCACTCAAACTTAACAGATAACATAATTAAATAATTGAACCTGATTTCGTCGACCAGCTGCACAGAGATGAATGTGTTGATATACCGTCGATCTGGATCACTCCTCGCTTGACAAAGACACCAACAACCCCTGATAGAATATGAGTCCGGTGCCCTCAAGGCTCGACCCGCTCTGATACCAAATGTAGGGCCCCTCCTCTAGGGTCTTTCCTGTTTAACCTGAAACTCAACCACTCGATACAAAAGAGATTAGAAAGCATAAAGACTGGATAAATAAACTAAATAAATGAATAAACTAGCAAATTAAAACAAACCATAACCTTAACCAGCAAAGCTCGTTTAACCATAGGCGAAGCAACCGTTAGCTCCGCCACCCAACCATAGGCTCATGCTTTCAGTCGCATGGCCTCCCCCGAGCTTTGGGTCGTAGAGCTCACACACGTTTTTCAGAAATCTAGCTTGGGTTTCCCTTCCCACCAGGATTTCTTAGCCAAACCCTTAGATAGCAGCAAGTCTTTGAGGCATTCAAAAATTACGACAATCGTCCAAATTCTGGGGCCCTTTACCCATTCCCTAAGCCTTCCTTATAAAGGAAAATCTCCTGCGACACATGTCACTTCATGCATAATTAAATATTTTTAATTAATTATTTAATTAAAACACTCATCCATCCAAGTGTCAGTTTATCTGGGAAGTGCACCTACATCCCTAAGTTTGCTCTAGTTTGTCCCCCAGATATTTTAATCAACTCCTATCTTTTAGTTGACTAGGTGTCTAATCTTAGGATTCTATTTTGCTCCTAAATAATGATTTCTATTATTTTAAATGCTCAACAAAAACAACTATTCATGTGCAATTGTCTAAACTATTCTTTTTTTTTATGCATTTGCTAAGTAATAATCTAGAGTTATTCTCCTAAGTTTTTATGCAGTTTAATTTAACAATCAAACTCACTAGGATCATGGTGCCGCGCCGTTGGGCTCCTGGTTCCTTAACTTTAATTCTCTGACATGGCACCACTCCGTCGGGTCCAGTCATCCATGGTTTCCATTCCTTGGCATGGTACCGCATCGTTGGGTCCTTGCATCCATTCTTTCATTTCTCGACAGGGTACCGCATCGTCGGGCCCTTCTGCCACCATCTTTCCGTTTTGACTTGCGGGAACTCTTGTAGGGATTTTAGGAATCGTTACCATCCATCCTCCGTCTACATGCTATCTAGGGACTAATGGCGCTGAGGAGTGAGTCCGTTCTCACTGCGCGCCCCTCAACTCGTACGTGACCAGCTCCGTCGTGGCCCACCTCGTACGCCCTCACGCATTCCTCTTGAGCAAGCGGATCAATGCTTATCTGCTCATGCGTGGTATTCTTGTCGGAAGTCGACATCGTCGTCGCTTCCCTTGTGTGTGATTTACCCGTACTCTACGACCCTCCATATTCCTTTGTGTGTCTTTCGGTGAACCGTTTCACCTGTCGCTACACGTATTTCTCACAAACATAAATCATTATTTTATTGATTTACAATCAATCGTAATCATAAATATACTCAAAATAAAATCAAAGGATTATTTTATTAATGTTTCAAACAGTCGGGTCACTAAGCAAGTGCCCTCAATGTCTACAGTAGTCTAGGGGCACTACAAGATGTTTCACCTAACTCCTAAATATGTGGTGAAGGTGGAGTTGACTACATGTATATGCTTGGGATTCTATTTTTCTCCTAAATAAGGATTTATATTATTTTAAATTCTAAAATAATCTTTTATGTGCAAATGCATAAATAACAATTAATATTATTTTAAATGCTAAAATAATATTTTATGTGCAAAAGTCTCAAGTGCTAATTTCTATTGTTTAATGTACTAAAATTAATTTCTCTAGGTAAATGTTCTAGGTCTAAATTTATACGTCTTTATTCAATTTAGTTTAACAATCATTTTCATTAGGACCCCGGTGCCACACCTTTGGGCTTCCCCGTTTCTTAATTTCATTTTTCTGACATGGCACCACTTTGTCGGGTCTAGTCATCCGTAGTTTCCATTCCTCGGCAAGGTACCACATCGTTGGATCCTTGCGTCCACTCTTTTCGTTCTCGACAGGCTACCACACCGTCGGGCCCTTCTGCCGTCATCATTTCATTTTGACTTGCAATAACTTCATGTAGGGATTTCAAGAGCCATCACCTTCCATCCTTTGTCTACATGATATTAGGGACTGGAATGGCACCGAGGACTGATTCCATTCTCACTGCGCGCCCCCCAAATCGTACGTGACCAGCTCCGTCGTGGCCCACTTCGTACGCCCTCATGCTTTCCTCTTGAGCAAGCGGATCAATGCTTATCTGCTCATGTGTGGTATTCTGTCGGAAGTCAACATCATCATCGCTCTCCCTGTGTGTGATTTATCCGTACTCTGTGACCCTTGAATTCCCTTGTGTGTCAGTCGGTAAACTATTTCACCTGCCGCTACACACATTTATCACAAACATATATTAGTAGTATTGTCCTCAATTATCATAATATGATTCAAAAATTTACTATTTCGTTAAGCATTTATAGTTTACTCATTCATCTAATCAGAAATGCATCTCGTCAATAATTACTTTCTTCGTTCTCATCACATAATCAATCGTACAGCTAGCCGTTAAGCATCATTCATTTGTACATTTTCCATAATCAAAGTTAATCGTTAAACACATGAAATCATCCTTTACATCAAGTATCCAGATACACACATATATCATTATTTTATTGATTCCCAATTAATCATAGTTATAAACATACTCAAAATAAAATCAAAGAGTTATTTTATTAATGTTTCAATTAGTCGGGTCACTCAACAGGTGCCCTCAATGTCTACAGTAGTGTAGGGGCACTACATACAACCCTACTTATTTATCCGTCCTGAAGTTTAAAATAAAAATTGAAAGTTATGACGCATCTCAGTTGCATCCTCTCAATCAAGGTTAAGAAAGATGTAATCAATCAATCATACCACTCCACACCTATCATTTAATTCATTAATCCATTTATCAATTATTGTTGTCATTCACATATTCAGGTTTTCCTCAATCATTTAAGACATAACAAGGCTCAAGAGACCACTTATCGAAGTTTGTTCAGCTAGGTCGCTCGACAAGTGCCCTTAAAGGTCCACAGTCATTCTAGAGGCATTACATAAACCCCCTCCTATATAGAACTTTGTCCTGAAGTTAACTTGTTCTCGTACTATATTAGGCTTTACCTTGAATTTCCTATTATCATCTTCTTATCATTCTCTTCTATATTTCTCAATAATCATGGCCCTATACACTAGTGGTTCTAATTATTAGTTTGCCCCTCCTTTAGGGTCCTTCTCAACTAAACCTAAAACTTTAACAAATTCATACAAACAGATTAGCTATCATAATCACTGGAAAAATAAAATAAATTAAGTAAATAACTTAAAGAAAATAAACAAAACCATAACTTGTCAACCCGATCCAATTGGTCCATTGCTGTCCGCGTCTTGTGTAGGATCCCTCCAGCAAATCTCATTTAACCATTGGTGAAGCAGCCATTAGATTTGCCACCCAACCATAGGCTCATGCTTTCAGTCGCATGGCCTCCCCCGAGCTTGGGTCGTAAAGCTCACACACTCCTTTCAAGAAACTCCTCAATGGGTTTCGCCCCCACAAGAATTTCTAGCCAAACCCCAATAGCAGCAAGTCGCATCTATCGCAAGAATTACAATATCCATCCAAAAACTGGGTCCCTTCTCCCTTCCCAAGTCCTTCCTTAAGTAGGAAAATCCCTTGTGACACATGTCGCTCCATGAAATAATATTTATTTTATTAAATTTCAAATTTAAATAAAACTCAACCATCCATGTGTCAATGTTTCTAGGAGATGCACCAACATTCCTAAGTTTGCTCATGTTTGTCCCCAAGATGTTTCACCTAACTCGTAAATTTGTGGTGAAGGTGGAGTTGACTAGATGTTTATGCTTGGGATTATATTTTCCTCCTAAATAAGGATTTAGATTATTTTAAATGTAAAATAATCTTTTATGTGCAAATGCATAAAAAACAATTAATATTATTTTAAATGCTAAAATAATCTTTTATGTGCAAAAGTCTCAAGTGCTAATTTCTATTGTTTAAAGTACTAAAATGAATTTCTCTATGTAAATGTTCTAGGCCTAAATTTATACATTTTTATGCAATTTAGTTTAACAATCATTTTCACTAGGACCCCTGTGCTGCACCGTTGGGCTTCCCCGTTTCTTAATTTCATTTTCCCGACATGGCACCACTCGGTCAGTTCCAGTCATCCGTAGTTTCCATTCCTCGACAAGGTACCACATCGTTGGGTCCTTGCGTCCACTATTTTCGTTCTCGACGAGGTACCGTACCGTTGGGCCCTTCTGCCATCATCCTTTCATTTTGACTTGCAGGAACTTCATGTATGGATTTCAGGAGTCGTTACCTTTCATCCTCTGTCTACACGCTATTAGGGACTAGAATGGCACTAAGGAGTGAGTCTGTTCTCACTACGTGCCCCACAAATCATACGTGACCAACTCCATCGTGGCCCACTTCGTACACCCTCACACTTTCCTCTTGAGCAAGTGGATCAATGCTTATTTGCTCATGCGTGGTATTCCGTCGTAAGTCGACATCATTGTCACTCTCCCTATGTGTGATTTATCCGTACTCTATGACCCTTCAATTCCCTTGTGTGTCCGTTGGTAAACCATTTCACCTGCCGCTACACACATTTCTCACAAACATATATTAGTAGTATTGTCCTCAATTATCATAATATGATTCAAAATTTTACTATTTTGTTAAGCATTTATATTTTACTCATTCATCTAATAAAAAATGCATCTCATCAATAATTACTTTCTTCATTCTCATCACATAATCAATCGTACAACTAGCCATTAAGCATCATTCATATGTACATTTTCCATAATCATAGTTATTCGTTAAACACATGAAATCATCATTTACATCAACTATCCAAATACACACATATATCATTATTTTATTGATTCCCAATTAATCGTAGCTATAAACATACTCAAAATAAAATCAAAGAGTTATTTTATTAATGTTCCAATTAGTCGGGTCACTCAACAGGTGCCCTCAATGTCTACGGTAGTCTAGGGGCACTACATACACCCCTACTTATTTAGAACTTCATCCTGAAGTTCAGAAAAAAAATGGAAAGTTATGACGCATCTCAGTTGTGTCCTCTCAATCAAGGTTAAGCAAGATGTAATCAATCAATTATTCCACTCCACACATATCATTTAATTCATTAATTAATTTATCGATTATTTTCATCATTCACATCTTCAGGTTTTCCTCAATCATTTAAGACATAACAAGGCTCAAGAGACCACTTATCGAAGTTTGTTCAGCTGGGTCTCTCAACAAGTGCCCTTAAAGGTCCACAGTCATTCTAGAGACATTACATATGCCCCCTCCTATATAGACCGTGGTACTGAAGTTAATTTTTCTCATACTATATTAGGCTTTAACTTTAATTTCTTATTATCATCTTCTTTTCATTCTCTTCTATCTTTCTCAGCAATCATGGCCATATACACTAGTGGTTCTAATTATTAGTTTTCCCCTCCTTTAGGGTCCTTTTGAACTGAACCTGAAACTTTAACAACTTCATACAAACAGATTAGCTATCATAATCACTGGAAAAATAAAATAAATTAAGTAAATAACTTAAAGAAAATAAACAAAACCATCACTTTTCAACCCGATCTAGCTGGTCCATTGCGGTCCGCGTCTTCCGTAGGATCCCTCCAACAAATCTCGTTTAACCATTGGTGAAGCAATTGTTAGATTCGTCACCCAACCATAGGCTCATGCATTCAGTCGCATGGCCTCCCCCGAGCTTGGGTTGTAAAGCTCACACACTCCTTTCAAGAAACTCCTCAATGGGTTCCCCCCCCCATAAGAATTTCTAGCCAAACCCCAATAGCAGCAAGTCTCATCTATCACAAGAATTACGATATCCATCCAAAAACTGGGTCCCTTCTCCCTTCCTTAGGCCTTCCTTAAGTAGGAAAATCCCTTGCGACACATGTTGCTCCATGCAATAATATTTATTTTATTAAATTTCAAATTTAAATAAAACTCAGCCATCCATGTATCAGTCTTTCTAGGAGATGCACCAACAATCCTAAGTTTGCTCATGTTTGTCCCCAAGATGTTTCACCTAACTCCTAAATTTGTCGTGAAGGTGGAATTGACTAGATGTCTATGCTTGGGATTATATTTTTCTCCTAAATAAGTATTTATATTATTTTAAATGCTAAAATAATCTTTTATGTGCAAAAGTCTCAAGTGCTAATTTCTATTGTTTAAAGTACTAAAATAAATTTCTTTAAGTAAATGTTCTAGGTCTAAATTTATACGTTTTTATGCAATTTAGTTTAACAATCATTTTCACTAAGACCCCGGTACCGCGCCATTGGGATTCCCCATTCGGTAATTTCATTTTCCCGACATGGCACCACTCCGTCGGATCCATTCATCTGTAGTTTCCATTCCTTGGCAAGGTACCACATCGTTGGGTCCTTTCATCCACTTTTTCTGTTCTCGATAGGGTACCGCACCGTCGAGCCCTTATGCCGTCATCCTTTCATTTTGACTTGCAGGAACTTCATGTAGGGATTTCAGGAGGCGTTACCTTCCATCTTCCATATACACGCTATTAGGGACTAGAATGGCGCCGAGGAGTGAGTCTGTTCTCACTGCACGCCCCCCAAATCATATGTGACCAACTCTGTCGTGGCCCACTTTGTACGCCCTCACGCTTTCCTCTTGAGCAAGTGGATCAATGGTTATCTGCTCATGTGTGGTATTCCATCGGAAGCCGACATCATCGTCGCTCTCCCTGTGTATGATTTATCCGTACTCTATGACCCTTCAATTCCCTTATGTGTCTATCGGTAAACCGTTTCACCTGCCACTACACACATTTCCCACAAACATATATTAAGAGTATTGTCCTCAATTATCATAATATGATTCAAAAATTTACTATTTTGTTAAGAATTTATAGTTTACTCATTCATCTAATTAGAAATGCATCTTGTCAATAATTACTTTCTTCCTTCTCATCACATAATCAATCGTATAGCTAGCCGTTAGGCATCATTCATATGTACATTTTCCATAATCATAGTTAATCGTTAAACACATGAAATCATCTTTTACATCAACTATGCAGATACACACATATATCATTATGTTATTGATTCCCAATTAATCATGGTTATAAACATACTCAAAATAAAATCAAAGGGTTATTTTATTAATGTTTCAATTAGTCGGGTCACTCAACAGGTGCCCTCAATGTCTACAGTAGTCTAGGGGCACTACATACACCCCTACTTATTTAGAACTTCGTCCGAAAGTTTAGAATAAAAATGAAAAGTTATGACACATCTCAGTTGCGTCCTCTCAATTAAGCTTACGCAAGATGTAATCAATCAATTATCCCACTCCACACATATCATTTAATTCATTAATTCATTTATCACTTATTGTCGTCATTCACATCTTCATGTTTTCCTCAATCATTTAAGACATAACAAGGTTGAAGAGACCACTTATCGAAGTTTGTTCAGTTGGGTCACTCGACAAAGTGCCCTTAAAGGTCCACAGTCATTCTAGAGGCATTACATACACCCCCTCCTATATAGAACTTCATCACGCTGTTAATTTTTTCTCCTACTATATTAGACTTTACCTTTAATATCCTATTATCATTTTCTTGTCATTCTCTTCTATATTTCTCAACAATCATGGCCATATACACTAGTGGTTCTAATTATTAGTTTGCCCCTCCTTTAGGGTACTTTTGAACTGAACCTGAAACTTTAACAACTTCATACAAACAGATTAGCTGTCATAATCACTGGAAAAATAAAATAAATTAAGTAAATAACTTAAAGAAAATAAACAAAACCATAACTTGTCAACTCGATGTTAACACTCAAAAAGTGCTTACTACCTCACCTCCCTCATTACATGACACATTAAGTAAATTATCGATGAAGGTGCCTCTACATGCGTTATGTCTACATTCGTTTGGCAGAAGTTGGGATCCCCTACTCTCTAGCAGTCCACCACTGCATTGCGAGCCTACGATGGCTATTCGGCTCAACCCCAAGGTATCTTAGCTAATGTCCCCGTCCAGTTGGCTGGAAAAACTGTGCTGATCGACATAGAGGTCATCAATGCCCAACTTGATTATAACCTCTTACTTGGACACAGCTACATGTATGCCATGCGGGCGGTTGCCTCATCTGTTTTTCGTACCATGATGTTCCCCCATGATGGATGCATGGTCAAGGTCGATCAACTCACCTATTACGATCCCAATGCCCTCGCTGCACCCAAAAATGTTCTCCTCATGGTTGAACAACCTGTTTGTGGTGCAACTACCCCATTTGTTTCCTCCATGGGACCCGGATTTTACTCAGATACGTCGATGACCTCAACATTCCAATCCATTCCACCCCTGTCACCAGTGCCCAAAATATCTAACCTATGCACCCTTTCCCACAATACACAAACACCCAAAAATCAACCGCCCTTGTTAATCAAACCAACATTGGTACCTAGTCATATTGGTGGTACACCCATCCACACAATCCCCTTCCTATTCCCTCCCTCAGGAGTAGTTAGCGCCCCGGTTATGGCTACTCTCAGCCTCCCCGGGTTAACCTTAGGATTACCCGTACGGTATATTTCGCCTCCCGTTCCCCCGCCGACACCAAATGTTGTCCTACAACCGGTGCAACCCATCACCACTACTAGTCAACCACCTCCCGGTGTCACTACTCCTTCGTCATCTATGAATCCACCCCCTCTTATCAAGCACACTGGGGGTAGAGGCCCATAACCATACACTGTTGTACCCCCACCCAAAACAGTTAAAAACCCCCCTATTTTTTGTGCTCCTCCCAAATGCTCGCTGTGTGATGAGTTAGGCCATATGACTCACCAATGTCCACAATTACCTACATTATAGGAACACATGCAAATGCTTGACGACGAACCCAACATCCTGGTTGTCCAACTCGACCCGACCCCTAAGCCTCGTGATAAATCACTGCGTACCAACCACCCTTGTGCAATATGCGGTATTTACGGCCATTACTCACATCACTGTCCTGATCTCCGAGATTACAGAGCAACTCTCTACGAGATGAATAATTTGGACCTTAAGACGGCACCCCCCACAATTGAGGAAATCCACCCCCAAGTATCACCCTCATTTAGAGAGATTAACACCATCTATATGATCTCTTTGACTACCACTTCGTCATCATCCGATTTGACAACTCAAAGTTTCCGCAATGATGAGGAGATTCTAGAGGCTCTTACTTCCCTGGATTATCCCTGGAAAGACATGCACCATTGTTCTTATTTCCTCCCAGAAGAGTCCTCCTCCACCACAGCCACCCAATTTGTGGTTGAGTCCAAAGATTTCCTTCCCACAAAGGCTCTTTCTGGAACTCGCCCTCGGGTTCTACTTGAACCATATTCCAATCAATTGCATGAGTGACATCATGCACATATTTTTTAGCAAAGAAAAATGAAATACATTGCATACTTTTATAATAAGGGGAAGTGCTAGCTGATAGGGTACTAGCCCTATCTTAGCTAACACTTGGAAAGGCCCACAATACCTGGGTGCTATCTTGGAAAAGCTTCCCTGTAATTCCCCTAGACTGATTATAAAATTTGAGGGCACTTGTCAAGTGACTTGGCTGAATAAACATTAATAAAATGATCATTTGAATATTTATGTTTGAATAATTGAGAAACACATAATCATGTGCATGACGACAAATGTAGAGCCCCTCCTTTAGGGTCCTCCTGAATTGAACCAGAAACTTTAACAACTTCATACAAATAGATTAGCTATCATAATCACTAGAAAAATAAAATAAATTAAGTAAATAACTTAAAGAAAATAAACAAAACCATAACATGTCAACACGATCCAGCTGGTCCATTGCCGTCCACATCTTTCGTAGGATCCCTCCAGCAAAGCTTGTTTAACCATTGGCGAAGCAACCGTTAGCTTCGCCACCCAACCATAGGCTCATGCTTTTAGTCGCATGGCCTCCCCCGAGCTTCGATCGTAAATCTCACACACTCCTTTCAAGAATCTCCTCAATGGGCTCCCCCCCCCACACGAATTTCTAGCCAAGCCCCAAGTAGCATCTATCGCAAGAATTACGATATCCATCCAAAAACTGGGTCCCTTTTCCCTTCCCAAGGCCTTCCTTAAGTAGGAAAATCTCCTATGACACATGTCGCTCCATGCAATAATATTTATTTTATTAAACTTCAAATTTAAATAAAACTCAGCCATCCATGTGTCAGTCTTTCTAGGAGATTCACCAACATTCCTAAGTTTGCTCATGTTTGTCCCCAAGATATTTCACCTAACTCCTAAATTTGTGGTGAAGGTGCAGTTGACTAGATGTCTATGCTTGGGATTCTATTTTGCTCCTAAATAAGGATTTATATTATTTTAAATGCTAAAATAGTCTTTTATGTGCAAATGCATAAATAACAATTAATATATTTTAACTGCTAAAAAATCTTTTATGTGCAAAAGTCTCAAGTGCCAATTTCTATTGTTTAAAGTGTTAAGTCAGTATCTTGTTTTTTCAAATTTTGGTTTGATAGAATCTTGTTTTTTAAAATTTGGTTTGATTTGCACTTTATTTTAAGTTATTCATTTTCTTTAACTTGATTTCTTCTTCCTTAGTAAGTTTTCCTTAGGATTTATATAAGATTTTGGGCTTGCTTTTGATTTTTTAGATTTTAAAGCTTTATATTTGTTTTTGATGAGAGGTTTTAAAAGTTCATTATATCAAATAAGAAACTCATAAGTCTTATTCTAAGTGAGGACATGTACAAGTCTGCTCCTGATAGCCTTAAGATTCCATGCAAAATGATATAAAGTTGTCTAAAATCAACAAAACAACGTTGAAGTTTTTCTTGTAGCGCTGGAGCCGAAATTCATCAAAGAAGCGCTACAAGAATATCGCGTTTTTCCTGTTTTGGGTTAATGCAGTCAAATGAAGACCACGAGCTGATGGAGAGGAATTTTTTAAAACCAAAGGAGGTTTTTGTTTAGAAGATACTCATATACAAAAACCTCTCTCAGTTTTGCAACAACTGTTAAGGCTTGAAAGATTCAGTTCAATCTTTGCAGCCTATTTTCCAGGGATTTTAAATATTTAATATTTTCCTGTTTTAGTGTTCATTTTGCGGGGCCGATTCTGATTGACTGGAGATGAATTTTTGAAAACCAAGAGATTTTTTTGTCCATCACGGACCCATTAACAAAAACCTCTCTTATTTTTTACACAGGTGTCACCAATTGAGAGATATGAAAGCTTCTTTGACACCTATTTTTCCAGAAATTCGCCATATTTGCGAGGAATCCGATTTGCTATTTTTAGTTAATTAGTTAAGCTAGTTAGTTAATGTAACTGCTAGGAAGTTTGAATTTCGACCTAATGAGGGGGAAATAGAATGACTTCTTTGTAAATATAAAAGAGGGATAGAGGGACTGAAAGGTGGTTCTGATTTTTGGGGGCAGTAGGAGGTCTGCAGATTGTATTGTAACTTCAGACTTGTTCAAAAGATAAGTACTGTGACTCTTATGAGCTTTAGCTGATGAAATAATGAAACATATGACTTTTTCTCCTTCATTTTTGTTTGTGACTGGCTTTGTTTTTAATCTTGTTTAGCTTCTTAAATGGTAATTTCATTGCTAGTTGATGTGTATTTTCTGGTGATGCTTATCTTTTATGTATGAACCTCAACACATTCTTTCTGTGAGATCTTTGTGATATGTTATGCATCTTTATCAGTTTATGCTTATGATTTAGTTGTTACTTTTCTATTGGATGTATTCCCTGACTGTGCCCAGAGCTTACAACCATTCAAATCATATTCAAAAACCCTAAAAACTTTGTCTTATTTACTGAGTTTACTCTTGAGATTGTGTTAGCTTGTTTCCTTAGCCTTAGAAACAATTTCTGGCACAAACATAAAGTACTAAAATGAATTTCTCTAAGTAAATGTTCTAGGTCTAAATTTATACGCTTTTATGCAATTTAGTTTAACAATCATTTTCACTAGGACCCCGATGCCACATTGTTGGGCTCCCTGTTTCTTAATTTCATTTTCCCGACATGGCACCACTTCGTCAGGTCCAGTCATCCATAGTTTCCATTCCTCGACAAGGTACCACATCGTTGGGTCCTTGCGTTCACTCTTTCCATTGTCAACAGGGTACCGCACCGTCAGGCCCTTCTGCTGTCATCCTTTTGTTTTGACTTGTGGGAACTTCATGTAGGGATGTTAGGAGCCGTTACCTTCCATCCTCCGTCTACACGCTATTAGGGACTAATGGCGCTAAGGAGTGAGTCCGTTGTCACTGCATGCCCCCCAAATCATACGTGCCCAACTCCATCGTGCCCACTTTGTACACCCTCACGCTTTCCTCTTGAGCAAGCGGATCGGTGCTTATCTGCTCATGCATGGTATTCCATCGGAAGTCGACATCATCGTAGTTCTCCCTGTGTGTGATTTATCCGTACTCTACGACCATTCAATTCCGTTGTGTGTCCGTTTGTGAACCATTTCACCTACCACTACACACATTAGTAATATTGTCCTCAATTATCATAATATGATTCATAAATCTGCTATATCGCTAACAATTTATAGTTTACTCATTCATCTAATAAGAAATACATCTCATCAATAATTACTTTCTTCATTCTCATTACATAATCAATCGTACAGCTATCCGTTAAGCATCATTCATATGTACATTTTCCATAATCATAGTTAATTGTTAAACACATGAAATCATCCTTTACATCAACTATCCAGAAACACACAAATATCATTATTTTATTGATTCCCAATTAATCGTAGGTATAAACATACTCAAAATAAAATCAAAGAGTTATTTTATTAATGTTTCAATCAGTCAGGTCACTCAACAGGTGCCCTCAATGTCTAAAGTAGTCTAGGGGCACTAAATATAGCCCTACTTATATAGAACTTCGTGCCGAAGTTCAGAATAAAAATGGAAAGTTATGACGCATCTCAATTGCGTCCTCTCAATCAAGGCTAATCATTAAGCAATATGTAATCAATCAATTATACCACTCCACACATATCATTTAATTCACTAATTCATTTATCAATTATTGTCGTCATTCACATCTTCAGGTTTTCTTCAATCATTTGAGACATAACAAGGTTCAAGAGACCACTTATCGAAGTTTGTTCAGTTGGGTCGCTCGACAAGTGCCCTTAAAGGTCCACAGTCATTCTAGAGGAATTACATACACCCCCTACTATATAGAACTTCATCCCGAAGTTAATTTGTTCTCGTACTATATTAGGCTTTACCTTTAATTTCCTATTATCATCTTCTTGTCATTCTCTTCTATCATTATCAAAAATCATGGCCATATACACTAGTGGTTCTATCCATTAGTTTTCCCCTCCTTTAGGGTCCTTCTGAACTTAACCTGAAACTTTAACAACTTCATACAAACATATTAGCTATCATAATCACTGAAAAAATAAAATAAATTAAGAAAATAACTTAAAGAAAATAAACAAAACAATAACTTGTCAACCCGATCCAGCAGGTCCATTGCAGTCCATGTCTTCCGTAGAATCCCTCCAGCAAAGCTCGTTTAACCATTAGCGAAGAAACCGTTAGATTCGTGACCCAACCATAGGCTCATGCCTTCAGTTGCATGGCCTCCCCCGATATTGGGTCGTAAAGCTAATGCACTCATTTCAAGAAACTCCTCAATGGGTTTCCCCCCCCACAAGAATTTCTAGCCAAACCCCAATAGCAACAAGTCGCATCTATCGCAAGAATTAGGATATCCATCCAAAAACTAGGTCCCTTCTCCCTTCCCAAGGCCTTCCTTAAGTAGGAAAATCCCTTGCGATAGATGTCGCTCCATGCAATAATATTTATATTATTAAATTTCAAATTTAAATGATTTACTGAGCCATCCATGTGTCAGTCTTTCTAGGAGATGCACCAACATTCCTAAGTTTGCTCATGTTTGTCCCAAAGATGTTTCACCTAACTCCTAAATTTGTGGTGAAGGTGGAGTTGACTATATGTCTATGTTTGGGATTCTATTTTGCTCATAAATAAGGATTTATATTATTTTAAATGCTAAAATAATCTTTTATGTGCAAAAGTCTCAAGTGCTATTTTCTATTGTTTAAAGTACTAAAATGAATTTCTCTAAGTAAATGTTTTAGGTCTAAATTTATACATCTTTATGAAATTTAGTTTAACAATCATTTTCATTAGGACCCCGGTGCCGCACCATTGGGCTTCCCCATTTCTTAATTTCATTTTCCTGAAATGGCACCACTCCGTCGGGTCTAGTCATCCGTAGTTTCCATTCCTCAGCAAGGTACCACATCGTTGGGTCCTTGCATCCACTCTTTCTGTTCTCGACAAGGTACTGCACCGTCGGGCCCTTCTGCCGTAATCATTTCATTTTGACATGCGGGAACTTCATGTAGGGATTTCAGGAGCCGTTACCTTCCATCCTCTGTCTACACACTGTTAGGGACTAGAATGGCGTCGAGGAGTGAGTCCGTTCTCACTGCGCGCCCCCCAAATCGTACGTGACCAGCTCCGTCGTGGCCCAATTCGTACGCCCTCATGCTTTCCTCATGAGCAAGTGGATCAATGCTTATCTGCTCATGCGTGGTACTCCGTCGGAAGTCGACATCATCGTCACTCTCCTGTGTGTGATTTATCTATACTCTATGACCCTTAAATTCCCTTGTGTGTCTGTCGGTAAACCGTTTCACCTATCGCTACACACATTTCTCACAAACATATATTAGTAGTATTTTCCTCAATTATCATAATATAATTCAAAAATTTACTATTTCGTTAAGCATTTATAGTTTACTCATTCATCTAATCAGAAATGCATCTCGTCAATAATTACTTTCTTCGTTCTCATCACATAATCAATCGTACAACTAGCCGTTAAGAATCATTCATATGTACATTTTCCATAAACATAGTTAATCATTAAACACATGAAATCATCCTTTACATACACTATCCAGATACACACATATATCAGTATTTTATTAATTCCCAATTAATCATAGTTATAAACATACTCAAAATAAAATCAAAGAGTTATTTTATTAATGTTTCAATTAGTCAGGTCACTCAACAAGTGCCCTTAATGTCTACAGTAGTCTATGGGCACTACATACACCCCTACTTATTTAGAACTTCGTCCTGAAGTTCATAATAAAAATGAAAAGTTATGACGCATCTCAGTTGCATCCTCTCAATCAAGGTTAAGAAAGATGTAATCAATCAATTATCCCACTCCACACCTATCATTTAATTCATTAATTAATTTATCAATTATTGTCGTCATTCACATCTTTAGGTTTTCCTCAATCATTTAAGACATAACAAGGCTCAAGAGACCACTTATCAATTTTTGTTCAGCTGGGTCGCTCGACAAGTGCCCTTAAAGGTCCACAGTCATTCTAGAGGCATTACATACACCCCCTCCTATATAGAACTTCGCCCTGAGGATAAGTTGTTCTTGTACTATTTTAGGCTTTACCTTTAATTTCCTATTATCATCTTCCTGTCATTCTCTTCTATCTTTATCAACAATCATGGCCATATACACTAGTGGTTCTAAATATTAGTTTGCCCCTCCTTTAGGGTCCTTCTGAACTGAACCTAAAACTTTAACAACTTCATACAAACAAATTAGCTATCATAATCACTGGAAAATAAAATAAATTAAGAAAATAACTTAAAAAAAAAAAAAACCATAACTTGTCAACTCGATCCAGCTGGTCCATTGTCATCCGCATCTTCCGTAGGATCCCTCTAGCAAAGCTCATTTAACCATTGGCGAAGCAACTGTTAGATTCACCACCCAAACATAGGCTCATGCTTTCAATCGCATGGCCTCCCCCGAGCTTGGTTCGTAAAGCTCATGCACCCATTTCAAGAAAATCATCATTGGGTTTCCCCCCCACAAGAATTTCTAGCCAATCCCAATAGTAGCAAGTCGTATATATCTTAAGAATTGCGATATCCATCCAAAAACTGGGTTCCTTCTCCCTTCCCAAGGCCTTCCTTAAATAGGAAAATCCCTTACGACACATGTCGCTCCATGCAATAATATTTATTCTATTAAATTTCAAATTTAAATAAAACTCAGCCATCCATGTGTCAGTCTTTCTAGGAGATGCACAACCATTCCTAAGTTTGCTCATGTTTGTCCCCAAGATGTTTCACCTAACTCCTAAATATGTGGTGAAGGTGGAGTTGACTACATGTATATGCTTGGGATTCTATTTTTCTCCTAAATAAGGATTTATATTATTTTAAATTCTAAAATAATCTTTTATGTGCAAATGCATAAATAACAATTAATATTATTTTAAATGCTAAAATAATATTTTATGTGCAAAAGTCTCAAGTGCTAATTTCTATTGTTTAAAGTACTAAAATTAATTTCTCTAGGTAAATGTTCTAGGTCTAAATTTATACGTCTTTATTCAATTTAATTTAACAATCATTTTCATTAGGACCCCGGTGCCACACCTTTGGGCTTCCCCGTTTCTTAATTTCATTTTTCTGACATGGCACCACTTTGTCGGGTCTAGTCATCCGTAGTTTCCATTCCTCGGCAAGGTACCACATCGTTGGATCCTTGCGTCCACTCTTTCCGTTCTCGACAGGCTACCACACCGTCGGGCCCTTCTGCCGTCATCATTTCATTTTGACTTGCAAGAACTTCATGTAGGGATTTCAGGAGCCATCACCTTCCATCCTTTGTCTACATGATATTAGGGACTGGAATGGCACCGAGGACTGATTCCATTCTCACTGTGCGCCCCCCAAATCGTACGTGACCAGCTCCGTCGTGGCCCACTTCGTACGCCCTCATGCTTTCCTCTTGAGCAAGCGGATCAATGCTTATCTGCTCATGTGTGGTATTCTGTCGGAAGTCAACATCATCATCGCTCTCCCTGTGTGTGATTTATCCGTACTCTGTGACCCTTGAATTCCCTTGTGTGTCAGTCGGTAAACTGTTTCACCTGCCGCTACACACATTTATCACAAACATATATTAGTAGTATTGTCCTCAATTATCATAATATGATTCAAAAATTTACTATTTCGTTAAGCATTTATAGTTTACTCATTCATCTAATCAGAAATGCATCTCGTCAATAATTACTTTCTTCGTTCTCATCACATAATCAATCGTACAGCTAGCCGTTAAGCATCATTCATTTGTACATTTTCCATAATCAAAGTTAATCGTTAAACACATGAAATCATCCTTTACATCAAGTATCCAGATACACACATATATCATTATTTTATTGATTCCCAATTAATCATAGTTATAAACATACTCAAAATAAAATCAAAGAGTTATTTTATTAATGTTTCAATTAGTCGGGTCACTCAACAGGTGCCCTCAATGTCTACAGTAGTGTAGGGGCACTACATACAACCCTACTTATTTATCCGTCCTGAAGTTTAAAATAAAAATTGAAAGTTATGACGCATCTCAGTTGCATCCTCTCAATCAAGGTTAAGAAAGATGTAATCAATCAATCATACCACTCCACACCTATCATTTAATTCATTAATCCATTTATCAATTATTGTTGTCATTCACATATTCAGGTTTTCCTCAATCATTTAAGACATAACAAGGCTCAAGAGACCACTTATCGAAGTTTGTTCAGCTAGGTCGCTCGACAAGTGCCCTTAAAGGTCCACAGTCATTCTAGAGGCATTACATAAACCCCCTCCTATATAGAACTTTGTCCTGAAGTTAACTTGTTCTCGTACTATATTAGGCTTTACCTTGAATTTCCTATTATCATCTTCTTATCATTCTCTTCTATATTTCTCAATAATCATGGCCCTATACACTAGTGGTTATAATTATTAGTTTGCCCCTCCTTTAGGGTCCTTCTCAACTGAACCTAAAACTTTAACAAATTCATACAAACAGATTAGCTATCATAATCACTGGAAAAATAAAATAAATTAAGTAAATAACTTAAAGAAAATAAACAAAACCATAACTTGTCAACCCGATCCAATTGGTCCATTGCTGTCCGCGTCTTGTGTAGGATCCCTCCAGCAAATCTCATTTAACCATTGGTGAAGCAGCCATTAGATTTGCCACCCAACCATAGGCTCATGCTTTCAGTCGCATGGCCTCCCCCGAGCTTGGGTCGTGAAGCTCACACACTCCTTTTAAGAAACTCCTCAATGGGTTTCGCCCCCACAAGAATTTCTAGCCAAACCCCAATAGCAGCAAGTCGCATCTATCGCAAGAATTACAATATCCATCCAAAAACTGGGTCCCTTCTCCCTTCCCAAGTCCTTCCTTAAGTAGGAAAATCCCTTGTGACACATGTCGCTCCATGAAATAATATTTATTTTATTAAATTTCAAATTTAAATAAAACTCAACCATCCATGTGTCAATGTTTCTAGGAGATGCACCAACATTCCTAAGTTTGCTCATGTTTGTCCCCAAGATGTTTCACCTAACTCCTAAATTTGTGGTGAAGGTGGAGTTGACTAGATGTTTATGCTTGGGATTATATTTTCCTCCTAAATAAGGATTTAGATTATTTTAAATGTAAAATAATCTTCTATGTGCAAATGCATAAAAAACAATTAATATTATTTTAAATGCTAAAATAATCTTTTATGTGCAAAAGTCTCAAGTGCTAATTTCTATTGTTTAAAGTACTAAAATGAATTTCTCTATGTAAATGTTCTAGGCCTAAATTTATACATTTTTATGCAATTTAGTTTAACAATCATTTTCACTAGGACCCCTGTGCTGCACCGTTGGGCTTCCCCGTTTCTTAATTTCTTTTTCCCGACATGGCACCACTCAGTCGGTTCCAGTCATCCGTAGTTTCCATTCCTCGACAAGGTACCACATCGTTGGGTCCTTGCGTCCACTATTTTCGTTCTCGACGAGGTACCGTACCGTTGGGCCCTTCTGCCATCATCCTTTCATTTTGACTTGCAGGAACTTCATGTATGGATTTCAGGAGTCGTTACCTTTCATCCTCTGTCTACACGCTATTAGGGACTAGAATGGCACTAAGGAGTGAGTCTGTTCTCACTACGTGCCCCACAAGTCATACGTGACCAACTCCATCGTGGCCCACTTCGTACACCCTCACACTTTCCTCTTGAGCAAGTGGATCAATGCTTATTTGCTCATGCGTGGTATTCCGTCGTAAGTCGACATCATTGTCACTCTCCCTATGTGTGATTTATCCGTACTCTATGACCCTTCAATTCCCTTGTGTGTCCGTTGGTAAACCATTTCACCTGCCGCTACACACATTTCTCACAAACATATATTAGTAGTATTGTCCTCAATTATCATAATATGATTCAAAATTTTACTATTTTGTTAAGCATTTATATTTTACTCATTCATCTAATAAAAAATGCATCTCATCAATAATTACTTTCTTCATTCTCATCACATAATCAATCGTACAACTAGCCATTAAGCATCATTCATATGTACATTTTCCATAATCATAGTTATTCGTTAAACACATGAAATCATCATTTACATCAACTATCCAAATACACACATATATCATTATTTTATTGATTCCCAATTAATCGTAGCTATAAACATACTCAAAATAAAATCAAAGAGTTATTTTATTAATGTTCCAATTAGTCGGGTCACTCAACAGGTGCCCTCAATGTCTACGGTAGTCTAGGGGCACTACATACACCCCTACTTATTTAGAACTTCATCCTGAAGTTCAGAAAAAAAATGGAAAGTTATGACGCATCTCAGTTGTGTCCTCTCAATCAAGGTTAAGCAAGATGTAATCAATCAATTATCCCACTCCACACATATCATTTAATTCATTAATTAATTTATCGATTATTTTCATCATTCACATCTTCAGGTTTTCCTCAATCATTTAAGACATAACAAGGCTCAAGAGACCACTTATCGAAGTTTGTTCAGCTGGGTCTCTCAACAAGTGCCCTTAAAGGTCCACAGTCATTCTAGAGACATTACATATGCCCCCTCCTATATAGACCGTGGTACTGAAGTTAATTTTTCTCATACTATATTAGGCTTTAACTTTAATTTCTTATTATCATCTTCTTTTCATTCTCTTCTATCTTTCTCAGCAATCATGGCCATATACACTAGTGGTTCTAATTATTAGTTTTCCCCTCCTTTAGGGTCCTTTTGAACTGAACCTGAAACTTTAACAACTTCATACAAACAGATTAGCTATCATAATCACTGGAAAAATAAAATAAATTAAGTAAATAACTTAAAGAAAATAAACAAAACCATAACTTTTCAACCCGATCTAGCTGGTCCATTGCGGTCCGCGTCTTCCGTAGGATCCCTCCAACAAATCTCGTTTAACCATTGGTGAAGCAATTGTTAGATTCGTCACCCAACCATAGGCTCATGCATTCAGTCGCATGGCCTCCCCCGAGCTTGGGTTGTAAAGCTCACACACTCCTTTCAAGAAACTCCTCAATGGGTTCCCCCCCCCCTAAGAATTTCTAGCCAAACCCCAATAGCAGCAAGTCTCATCTATCACAAGAATTACGATATCCATCCAAAAACTGGGTCCCTTCTCCCTTCCTTAGGCCTTCCTTAAGTAGGAAAATCCCTTGCGACACATGTTGCTCCATGCAATAATATTTATTTTATTAAATTTCAAATTTAAATAAAACTCAGCCATCCATGTATCAGTCTTTCTAGGAGATGCACCAACAATCCTAAGTTTGCTCATGTTTGTCCCCAAGATGTTTCACCTAACTCCTAAATTTGTCGTGAAGGTGGAATTGACTAGATGTCTATGCTTGGGATTATATTTTTCTCCTAAATAAGTATTTATATTATTTTAAATGCTAAAATAATCTTTTATGTGCAAAAGTCTCAAGTGCTAATTTCTATTGTTTAAAGTACTAAAATAAATTTCTTTAAGTAAATGTTCTAGGTCTAAATTTATACGTTTTTATGCAATTTAGTTTAACAATCATTTTCACTAAGACCCCGGTACCGCGCCATTGGGATTCCCCATTCGGTAATTTCATTTTCCCGACATGGCACCACTCCGTCGGATCCATTCATCTGTAGTTTCCATTCCTTGGCAAGGTACCACATCGTTGGGTCCTTTCATCCACTTTTTCTGTTCTCGATAGGGTACCGCACCGTCGAGCCCTTATGCCGTCATCCTTTCATTTTGACTTGCAGGAACTTCATGTAGGTATTTCAGGAGGCGTTACCTTCCATCTTCCATATACACGCTATTAGGGACTAGAATGGCGCCGAGGAGTGAGTCTGTTCTCACTGCACGCCCCCCAAATCATATGTGACCAACTCTGTCGTGGCCCACTTTGTACGCCCTCACGCTTTCCTCTTGAGCAAGTGGATCAATGGTTATCTGCTCATGTGTGGTATTCCATCGGAAGCCGACATCATCGTCGCTCTCCCTGTGTATGATTTATCCGTACTCTATGACCCTTCAATTCCCTTATGTGTCTATCGGTAAACCATTTCACCTGCCACTACACACATTTCCCACAAACATATATTAGTAGTATTGTCCTCAATTATCATAATATGATTCAAAAATTTACTATTTTGTTAAGAATTTATAGTTTACTCATTCATCTAATTAGAAATGCATCTTGTCAATAATTACTTTCTTCCTTCTCATCACATAATCAATCGTATAGCTAGCCGTTAAGCATCATTCATATGTACATTTTCCATAATCATAGTTAATCGTTAAACACATGAAATCATCTTTTACATCAACTATGCAGATACACACATATATCATTATGTTATTGATTCCCAATTAATCATGGTTATAAACATACTCAAAATAAAATCAAAGGGTTATTTTATTAATGTTTCAATTAGTCGGGTCACTCAACAGGTGCCCTCAATGTCTACAATAGTCTAGGGGCACTACATACACCCTTACTTATTTAGAACTTCGTCCGAAAGTTTAGAATAAAAATGAAAAGTTATGACACATCTGAGTTGCGTCCTCTCAATTAAGCTTACGCAAGATGTAATCAATCAATTATCCCACTCCACACATATCATTTAATTCATTAATTCATTTATCACTTATTGTCGTCATTCACATCTTCATGTTTTCGTCAATCATTTAAGACATAACAAGGTTGAAGAGACCACTTATCGCAGTTTGTTCAGTTGGGTCACTCGACAAAGTGCCCTTAAAGGTCCACAGTCATTCTAGAGGCATTACATACACCCCCTCCAATATAGAACTTCATCACGCTGTTAATTTTTTCTCCTACTATATTAGACTTTACCTTTAATATCCTATTATCATTTTCTTGTCATTCTCTTCTATATTTCTCAACAATCATGGCCATATATACTAGTGGTTCTAATTATTAGTTTGCCCCTCCTTTAGGGTACTTTTGAACTGAACCTGAAACTTTAACAACTTCATACAAACAGATTAGCTGTCATAATCACTGGAAAAATAAAATAAATTAAGTAAATAACTTAAAGAAAATAAACAAAACCATAACTTGTCAACTCGATGTTAACACTCAAAAAGTGCTTACTACCTCATCTCCCTCATTACATGACACATTAAGTAAATTATCGATGAAGGTGCCTCTACATGCGTTATGTCTACATTCGTTTGGCAGAAGTTGGGATCCCCTACTCTCTAGCAGTCCACCACTGCATTGCGAGCCTATGATGGCTATTCGGCTCAACCCCAAGGTATCTTAGCTAATGTCCCCGTCCAGTTGGCTGGAAAAACTGTGCTGATCGACATAGAGGTCATCAATGCCCAACTTGATTATAACCTCTTACTTGGACACAGCTACATGTATGCCATGCGGGCGGTTGCCTCATCTGTTTTTCGTACCATGATGTTCCCCCATGATGGATGCATGGTCAAGGTCGATCAACTCACCTATTACGATCCCAATGCCCTCGCTGCACCCAAAAATGTTCTCCTCATGGTTGAACAACCTGTTTGTGGTGCAACTACCTCATTTATTTCCTCCATGGGACCCGGATTTTACTCAGATACGTCGATGACCTCAACATTCCAATCCATTCCACCCCTGTCACCAGTGCCCAAAATATCTAACCTATGCACCCTTTCCCACAATACACAAACACCCAAAAATCAACCGCCCTTGTTAATCAAACCAACATTGGTACCTAGTCATATTGGTGGTACACCCATCCACACAATCCCCTTCCTATTCCCTCCCTCGGGAGTAGTTAGCGCCCCGGTTATGGCTACTCTCATCCTCCCCGGGTTAACCTTAGGATTACCCGTACGGTATATTTCGCCTCCCGTTCCCCCCGCCGACACCAAATGTTGTCCTACAACCGGTGCAACCCATCACCACTACTAGTCAACCACCTCCCGGTGTCACTACTCCTTCGTCATCTATGAATCCACCCCCTCTTATCAAGCACACTGGGGGTAGAGGCCCATAACCATACACTGTTGTACCCCCACCCAAAACAGTTAAAAACCCCCCTATTTTTTGTGCTCCTCCCAAATGCTCGCTGTGTGATGAGTTAGGCCATATGACTCACCAATGTCCACAATTACCTACATTATAGGAACACATGCAAATGCTTGACGACGAACCCAACATCCTGGTTGTCCAACTCGACCCGACCCCTAAGCCTCGTGATAAATCACTGCGTACCAACCACCCTTGTGCAATATGCGGTATTTACGGCCATTACTCACATCACTGTCCTGATCTCCGAGATTACAGAGCAACTCTCTACGAGATGAATAATTTGGACCTTAAGACGGCACCCCCCACAATTGAGGAAATCCACCCCCAAGTATCACCCTCATTTAGAGAGATTAATACCATCTATATGATCTCTTTGACTACCACTTCGTCATCATCCGATTTGACAACTCAAAGTTTCCGCAATGATGAGGAGATTCTAGAGGCTCTTACTGCCCTGGATTATCCCTGGAAAGACATGCACCATTGTTCCTATTTCCTCCCAGAAGAGTCCTCCTCCACCACAGCCACCCAATTTGTGGTTGAGTCCAAAGATTTCCTTCCCACCAAAGTCGTCTAGTTTAAGGATCCCATTCTTGCTCCTGATGCCTTTGAGGAAGGTAACATGGCCAACATCTCACCCACAATCCAAATTGATATCTCTGGCCTAGGAGGTGCCCCTGAACTCATTACATTAGGAGCCTCTTGCAGTGAGTATGAGATCGGAGAGTACAAAAAAAAATTTCAAGAGTTCCGTGATGTCTTGGCCTGGTCCTATACGGAAATGCTTGGTCTTGACCCCGCTATTATAGAAAAACACATTGACACATGGCCAGATGTACCCCCCATTCGCCAGAAACAATGCCCCATTCATCCCTCAAAGCTCTTCGATGTTAAAGTAGAGATTGAGAAACTTCACAAAGCAAGATTCATTTATCCTATTGCATATACCACTTGGGTTTCTAACCCCGTCCCTATTAACAAGAAACAAGGCACCATCAGAGTATGTACTGACTTCTATGATTTAAACTGAGCCTGTCCCAAAGACAACTTCCCCACGTCATTTATTGACCAAATCATCGATGCGTGTGCGGGGCATGAAGTCCTATCTTTCATGGATGGTTTTTTCGAATACAACCAAATTCAGATCCACAAGGAAGATCAGTACAAAACTGCCTTTACCACCCCATGGGGCACCTTTTCCTATCGCGTCATGCCTTTTGGCCTCAAAAATGCTGGTGCCACCTTCCAGCGGGCCATGACCTACTATTTTCACGACTTGGTCCATATCCTGCTAGTCTATCTTAATGATCTTACAGCTTGTTCCCGGAAATGATCAGACCACCTTAACAACCTCTGGCAAGTCTTTCTGCGTTGTCACAAATATCAAATCCACTTGAACCCACACAAGTGTGTCTTTTGCATTCTGGCAGGCCGGTTGTTGGGTTTCATTGTTTCCCAGAAAGGAATTGATGTTGATCCCCTAAAAGTCCAAGCCATTATAGACCTTCCCGCTCCTTGCATGCTCCGGTAGTTCCAAAGTCTGCAGGGGAGATCTAATTTCCTCCGTCGCTTCGTTCCTGATTATGCCACCACCGTTAATGGTTTCTCACACCTACTTCGTACCCACATACCCTTTGTTTGGGATGACTAGGCACAAGATGCATTCGAAGCCCTTAAGAAAGCTCTCACACAAGCCCCTCTAATCTCTCCCCCAGATTTCTCTCAAGACTTCATCCTGTACATCTCGGCATCCGATTATGCCGTGTCCGGAATCCTTGTTCAAGAAGACGCCACTCGCCAGGAGCATGTCATTTATTACATCAGCCAAACATTGTATGGACCACCCCTACGTTACCCATATGAGGAAAGACTAGCCCTTGATGTGGTCTTTTCCGTCCAAAAATTGCGACATTACATTTTACTCAGTCATACCACAGTTGTCGCTGACTCCAACCCCATGGTCTATCTCTTGAACCAACTCCTCCTGCAAGGTCACGTTGCTAAATGGGTAATTATCCTCCAAAAATATGACCTCACTTTCACAACCCCTAAGAGCACTAAAGCCGTCGCGCTTGCCCAGCTCATCACTGATCTCCCATCCCTTTTGCCATCCCCACAAATCTCTAATGAGTTACCCGACAATCACTTGTTCATCATCTCGTTTGATGACCCATGGTACGGTGATATTTTGTTATACCTTCACACACAAAAGTTTCAACCCAACATAAATCATGATGGACGCCATCGTATCCGTCACCAGGCCTCTCGATATCTCCTCTTGGGAGATGTCCTTTATTGGCGAGAGGTTGAAATGATTCTCTGTCGTTTCCTTACACACGAGGAAGCTGAACAAGTCCTCATTGACTGTCATAGCAGTGCCTGCAATGGACATTTCTCTAGAATGGCCACCACCCAAAAGGTCATTCGCGTCGGATATTTCTGGCCCACACTCTTTACCGACTACATCATAGCAGTCAAACATTGCCATAATTGCCAATTGTTTTCCCCTAAGGCTCGGACACCACCCGCTCCTTTACACCCAGTCGTCACCGTTGGCCCCTTTTGTAAATGGGCCATCGACTTTATGGAATGTAAACCCTCATCCACCAACAGCCATAAGTACATCATTGCCGCCGTCAACTACTTCACCAAATGGGATGAAGCCATGCCCACCTTCAATTGTAAAGATGACACTGCTGCCCGTTTCTTTTTTAACCATGTTATCACATGATTCGAGGTACCCAAACAGTTGGTCTCAGACCATGGTTCACACTTCGAAGATTCCATTTGGCGTGAGTTATCCACCCTCCTGAAGTTCAAACATCAGTATTCCTTTGCTTACTACCCCCAAGGGAACGGCCAAGTAGAGTCCATTAACAAAATTTTAAAAACCATCCTCCAATGCACTATTGACCGGCATAAGTCCAATTGGCATCACATGCTCTTCCCTGCATTATGGGTTTACCGTACATCAACCAAGACCGCCATCGGTTTTACCTCGTTTCATTTAGTTCATGGTGTAGAGTCTGTCCTCCCCATCGAGTGTTAGATACCTGCCTTACACATCGCCGTCAAGCTTCTTCCAGACACCTCCCCAGTCGAGCAACGTCTGATATCACTAGAACAAGCTGATGAAGACCGTCGTGCCACCCTCCAGACCATTGAAGCGGCCAAGAACCGCTCCAAAGCTGGTTACGACAAACAAGTCCACCCTCGAACTTTCCGTGAAGGGGACCTCGTCCTTGCCTATGACCAAGCCCATGACAAGACTGGTAAAGGAAAGTTTGAATCCATGTGGCAAGGCCCTTACATCGTGCAGACCTACCTCAGAAATTGGGCATACATTTTAACTGACTCAGAAGGTCACCCTTTGCGCAACCCCCGTAATGGGTTGTATCTTAAACGCTTTTATCCTTAAACAAACCCGCGGCCCCATTGGCTCGTATTGTACAGTTTGCTCTCTTTTTGTTTTTCACCTTTTTTACCGCAACCTTACATTCATCATTTTTGCATGATCACAGATGGACCATCTTCCACATCATTACATTGGATTCACTGATGGAGCAAGCCGCTGGTCTCCAAACTTGGCTTCTGCAGCATGGGTCTTATATTCCGCTTCACATGAATTGATTCACCTTGACGGAATATGTATAGGAACTGCTACCAATAACCAGGTGGAGTATGATGCTGTGACCAGTCTCCTGACCACTTCCCTTCAGATGGGCATATGTCACCTTCATGTGTTCCTTGACTCCCAACTCAACAACTGCTACCAGGTGCGTGATCCCTGCCTCTTTAGAAAATTCCAGCGCACAAAACAACTCAGCCGACAATTTGAATCCATAACTTTCACCCATGTCCCAAGAGCTCAAAATAGTGTCGCAGATCAAATGGCTAACAACATCCTAGATTGGCATATCAATAACACCATGTAAAACATCCATCATGCATCATCACCCCATATCATCTCATCAAAAATATATAAAAACCTAAAAAGATTGCATTTACAACAAGGGGCATCCACGTGCCTATCATCACATAAATATTTGCATCCATGTGCAATAACATAAACACATTACTATACAGGGGCATCCACGTGCCTATCCTACATACATAATGTTGCATCCATGTGCAATACATAACATAAAATACACAAGGGGCATCCACGTGCCCATCATCCTACACTACTTGCATCCACGTGCAGTACAAATATATAACAAAACATAAGCGCATCCACGTGTGTACACTAAATCATCATCGCAAAAAGGTGCATCCATGTACATATATATATATATCAAAAAATAAACGTCAATGTGCTACACATGTCCTGAGTACCCCCGTACTCAGCTATACAAAAAAAATCTATACATCGATAATCCTCATAGAATACATGCCGTAGCTACAAAATCGGGGGGGAGTCCTCTGCACTCCCTACTAAGAGTCATACCCTCCGTCACTGCCTGCATCAGCAGCCTCTGAGTCCTCACCCCGCTCCTCCTCTGGCAGCTCCTCATCCCCTGGAAGCTCCTGTGCCTGACCCCTATTCGCCAAAATGGCCACCTGGATCGTGATTGATCGGAACTCCCGTGGCACCCTCAGACAGTCCTGAATCACCTCCAGATCCATGTCTCACCACCCATCATCAGTCACTCCAACCAGCAAACGATCGAGAAGCGTCCGTACAGCATCCAGAGTCCCCTCAACGTCCCATCGATGCACCTCCCCTCGACTCGGCAGGGTTGGTATCGCCACATGATTCCTGTGAGCTACATGTCCTAGCGGTGGTCTCGGGCCAACATCTGGAGATCATCCATCAGTCAGTAACAGCATATCAATATCTCAAACCTATCATACACAAAACCTGACATCAACAACAATCAATCAAATCAACACATACCATCTGGTCCCCACACCTGCCCTAGCAGCCGTGGTGCCTTCGGATCCCCTGAGTAGTCCATCTCTTTGTATGGATAATCCTCCAATGTCACCGGCATCTGCAACCACTGTAAGTAGAGCTCCTGAGTGAAGTACCTGCCAACCTCACCGCCACCCCATCGGCACATCATCTCGCCCCACCGCACCATGAGCGGCTCCACAGGTCCTGCTGCCCTGATCGGCACTTGTGGCCGCAAAGTAGGTACCCTCTCCATGAAGAAGGAACACAAAGGATCCATAACAGAATCCCTTGCCAGATTCCTTCACCGAGGTCAACTGCCGCTGAACACAAGTGAGGAACATCTGGCCCCAGGCATAGTATACACCATCCAGCACTCGCTCCACCAGCTGCATCTAGCCCCCTGACACCTTCTCAGGCGACAGGGACCCCAAAAACTGAACCACGCACGCCGCAATTGCCCGTACTGATGGCTCCTGTAGGTCCACAACCCAGAGTGCATTCCTCTGCACCCTAGCCTATGGATCGCAGTATCGCGCCAACATATCCTCAATATCCACATCTGCGGATACTCGTGGCTGTGTATCAGCCACCCTAACTAGACAGGGCAACCCCGTCAAGAAATATACATCTGCGAGGGTGAGATCCACCCTCTCTCCCTACACCCTGAACGCCTGTATGTCAGGCTCCCAAAATATCACTAACTGGTTTAGCATTAGCACTACTGAACGCATCATGGGAACCTGTGCGAACTTCAACATCCTGCACAAACCCAAAGTAGACCGAACATGCCGATCCCTCCGGATGACATCCACTATGTCGTCTGGTACATCCCGCTCTCGCCACAACACTAACGACATCCTATCAATCACACAAGGAAAAATCATCAGACTCATGTCAAAGAAGTAACCCTTCCCCCCTGGGAAAACCCTAAAGCTCGATACCAATTGCGGCTTTAGGGCCCCTTGCCGCAGTATCTGACTGCGGCTATCAGACCTACAGTCACGGTTCGAGACCGCACCTATAGGATCCAAACTCGCAGTCCCAAACCACGAGTCCAGCCTTGGAACTCGCGGTCCCAAACCGCGAGTCCAGCCTTGGAACTCGCGGTCCTGAACCGCGATTCCAGCCTCGGAACTCGCGGTCCAGGCCCGCGTGTTCTGACCCAGAACTTGTGGTCCCTGTCCTCGTGATCAGCCCTGAAACCCACGGTCCCTGACCGCGGTTCCACCCCACAAACCCGCGATCCACCCCACATTCACCATACAAAAAAATCCCCTGGGACCCACTACCCCCCCGAACCCAATGAAAAATGCAGGTATGAGTTTATCGGAATACCTGTAACTCCCAGATCTGAAAACGGTCAGTCGGATCGTCCAGAAACACCAACTAAGCTCTGGTCCACTCTAATTTGTAGTCAAAGTCAACAATTCCAAATGACACTTGTCATGTTGGACCCACTTACTATTTATAGTTTGTTGACGTTTTCTTGTTTTGGCCATTCTGAACCCATACTGAGTCCATTTTTCGAATTGTTTCCACCAGTGGAATCATCACGACGAGACCGTCATGATGGTCGACTTGTTTTCTTATTTTTTCTGCATCATTTTTTGAGCATTTTTTCTAGACACCACTAGTCGCCTTGGTTTGCGTGCCACTTCGGTCGCTCTCTATTTTTGATATATTTTATATCATCGGATTCATTTTTCTGAGCCCGTGACGATGCTTGAGATCATTTATCACTCTCACCCCCATATTTTTTGGGTATTTTTTCCAAAATGCCCTGTCGCCTCGGTTTACGTGCCACATCGTCCATTATCCATTTTTGACACTTTTTACATCACCGGATTCATTTTTCCGAGCTCATGATGATGCTTGAGATCATTTCTCGCTCTCACCGGGTACAATTTCAACATTGTGTCCCGACACCTTGCTGCCTAGATTTGCGCACCACATCGGCCGCCATCGGAGTATTCCACATTTTTACATGAGCCATTCACTCCTTTCATATTGCAATTATTTCGTTATTTTTCCACCATTCATTATCCCGCAAGGAGGCCCACCAGTGTTCCCCCCTACCCTTATTCCTGGTCATCATCAATGTTCCTTGATTGAGCACTTCCTCCTTGCCTAGCCATTCCTTTTGTTCGGTATAATTTTATCCCTTTTTCGGGTCGGACAAGTCCTTTACGAAAAATGCACTTAGGGAGTTTTTGTTAAGCTCTTTTTTGACTCCTAAAACAATGAAAAGATCATCGATCAATCTTGCTTCCTTTCATGCTCGTTAAATTACCTGAAAGAGCGTCTATCTGGTATAAGTTTAACCCTTTTTCGGACCTAGTAAACTAATTATGAAAAAGGAATACTCTAGTCACACCAGCTAGAAGAGTTCTTCATTGCATCCTTTTATGCTTCTTCGGGCATTGGAGACTAACACACGAAAAAGCAACCCCCTAGAGTCTTCTTATCGCTTTCAGACTCTCTAAAATTGAAAGCAACCATGAGCATGAACTGTCCTGGGCTCGTACAAATCTACACGACAGTACCATTCCATTCTTTTAGAGTCTTCTTATCGCTTTCAAACTCCTTAAAATTGAAAGCAACCACGAGCATGAACTGTCCTGGGCTCGTATAAATCCACATGACAATACCATTTTAAACACACTTCTTCTAGTTCCTTAACCCATGAAGAAGTCCCCCGATGCCTCTTGGCACTATGATCGATCATCTCCGCAGCACCCCCAATCAGGTCGCCTTTGTTCAGAGTATTCTGCAATCTCCTGCCATTTTACACCAACTTGAGTATCCCTCATCCCAGTCACTATCCTTGATCCATTACATATATGATCCCTTCCCCTCCAGTCAGTTTCATATGCTGCCCGATCATCCCCCGTCATCATACTCTGAACAAAGGAATTTTGATTCCACCCACTCTACTTGCCCAGTTATTCCCTACCCCCACAGTATGTCAGTCCTACCATTAGTACTCTCACACTTCGGTTCTCCACCTTGTGCTCCTATCAAGGAAACATCATTGCCTTGCTAGTTGCAGGTCTCCCTCTTTCGATGACAGCCCCTTTATTCCAGAGGATAGACCCAGAGGTCCCTGCACCTTGGACTCATCACCATCTGTGGTGAGTGCCTACAGACCATTTTGAGAGGAGTCATCAGTGCCTCTCCGAGTAGTTGTTTCTCACATGCTCAACTTCAACACCTTGATCGCATCGTTGAGAATCGCACAGGGTATATATCCCTTCAGTTATTGGTCGAAGACCCTGGATTTCCCCCGACTCTAGCACATTGGTGAGTCACTTCGGAACGCGCAGTTATATGTTCCCGTGGATGTCCAGGTTGCGTTGGCGATTGTATTCGGAAGCCATCTAGTTATATGCTTCCTTGAGTACCCAGTTCAGTTACAGTTCAGTTCCAGTTCAATGTACCATTGAGGGTATGACTCCCCGTCACTATGATCCAGCAGCTCATCAGTTCCTCTAGTACCACACTCAGTAGCACTGTTGTTATTCCAGTGTATCAGTTCTTCGGCTCAGACATGGTCAGACTATCAGTATGTCCCAGATTTGTGTCCCCTCTGGACTCTTATGATGTACACAGTGGTTATCTATGTATCTTACAGGTCCCCCTTTTCGGGCCTCATTGTTATGTTTATATATCTTGATACGAGCATGGGTATGCCCGCCTCGTCCATATATTGAGATTCTTCCTCCTTTGAGGCCATGTATATTTTAGGTCTCCATTTATTGGACCCCCTTGTTATTGTTCTATATCTTGATACAAGCATGGGAATGCCCACCTCGTCCATATGTTCAGATTATTCCTCATTCATTATTGAGTTCATGTACTTTTAGTTTTTGCAGTTTGTTTGGGATCGTTGTTCCAGGCTCTAGTTCGTTTCTTCTCCTCTCCACACCCCAGGAAAACCATAAAAGACTTATGATGTCTATCGGCCATACGATGAGATCCTGCCCTCACACATCAGGGGGCAATCTGTTAACACTCAAAAAGTGCTCACTACCTCATCTCCCTCATTACATGACTCATTTGTCCATATTTCCTATCATATTTGCTTCCTAAAACCTTAAAAACCCATTAAAAAGTCTCTAAAAGGCCAAAAAACCCCTTTTTCCCCCAAAATAATCCAAAATTCCTCCAAAATAGCAAAAACCCTCTAAAAAGGGAATAAAAAATACAAAAAAGTGGAAAAAGAGGGAAAAAGAAAGCAAAAACCCTATACAGCTGACCTAAACCATATGGTGCCCAAAACCATGGGCCAGTACTCCACCACTAAAAACCTATAAATAGGTGATGGAGGCCGCTCGTTTCACATCCATAATCATCCATATCCTTACTCTGCCAAAATCACTCCTAAAACCCTAGCTCACCCTTGAGCTACTTTCACATTTGAGTGCCCCTTTGGCCCATTTCCAAA
This sequence comes from Larix kaempferi, assembly GCA_027924585.1. Taxonomy (NCBI): domain Eukaryota; kingdom Viridiplantae; phylum Streptophyta; class Pinopsida; order Pinales; family Pinaceae; genus Larix; species Larix kaempferi. The sequence continues at coordinate 18,742,800 of BSBM01000269.1, read as the reverse complement.
AACCTTTGGAGAAAGAGAAAGGCACAACACTGGAGCTTGGAAGCAACCCTCTTGGACTGCTACAAAGGCTTCATCAACCTTCACATTGGAGGTATAATCAATACAAAAAACCAATTTTATTATCTTTCTGTTATTTTATGCACATGATTAGAGTAGTTACTGTTTTGTTTACTGTCTTTTATTTACTGAATTTTCTGAACTACTACTAAGGAGGCCCTTCTCCTTAGTAGGTGCTCATTTGCACAAGCTAGGGTGAAAACCCTAGCTACACCCGATTCATTTGGTCCATTGACGTCTGCGTCTTTTGTAGGTTCCCTCCAGCAAAGATTGTTTAAACATTGGCGAAGCAACCATTAGCTTCGCCACCCAACCATAGGCTCATGCTTTCAATCGCATGGCCTCCCCCGAGCTTGGGTCATAAAGCTCACGCACTCCTTTCAAGAAACTCCTCAGTGGGTTCCCCCCCCACAAGAATTTCTAGCCAAACCCCAATAGCAGCAAGTCGCATCTATTGCAAGAATTACGATATCCATCCAAAAACTGGGTCCCTTCTCCCTTCCCAAGGCCTTCCTTAAGTAGGAAAATCTCTTGCGACACATCTCGCTCCATGCAACAATATTTATTTTATTAAATTTCAAATTTAAATACAACTCAAGCATCCATGTGTCAATCTTTCTAGGAGATGCACCAACATTCCTAATTTTTCTCATGTTTGTCTCCAAGATGTTTCACCTAACTCCTAAATTTGTGGTGAGGGTGGAGTTGACTAGATGTCTATACTTGGGATTCTATTTTGCTCCTAAATAAGGATTTATATTATTTTAAATGCTAAAATAATATTTTATGTGCAAATGCAAAAATAACAATTAATATTATTTTAAATGCTAAAATAATATTTTATGTGCAAAAGTCTCAAGTGCTAATTTCTATTGTTTAAAGTACTGAAATGAATTTCTCTAAGTAAATGTTCTAGGTCCAAATTTATACGTCTTTGTGCAATTTAGTTTAACAATCATTTTCACTAGGAACCTGGTGCCGTGCCATTGGGCTTCCCCATTTCTTAATTTCATGTTCCCGACATGGCACCACTCCATCAGGTCCAGTCATCCGTAGTTCCCATTCCTCGGCAAGGTACCAGATCGTTGGGTCCTTGCGTCCACTCTTTCCGTTCTCGACAGGGTACCACACCGTCGGGCCCTTCTGCCGTCATTCTTTCATTTTGACTTGCGGGAACTTCATGTAGGGATTTTAGGAGCCGTTACCTTCCATCCTCTGTCTACACGTTATTAGGGACTAATGGTGGTAAAGAGTGAGTCCATTCTCACTGCGCGCCCCTTATCTCGTTGGTGACCAGGTCCGTCATGGACCACTTCGTACGTCCTCACATTTTCCTCTTGAGAAAGCAGATCAGTGCTTATTTTCTCATACGTGGTATTCTATCGGAAGTTGACATCATCGTTGCTCTCCCTGTGTGTGATTTATCCATACTCTACAACCCTTCAATTCCCTTGTGTGTCCGTCGGTGAACCATTTCACCTGCCGCTACACACATTAATTAGTAGTATTGTCCTCAATTATCATAATATGATTCATAAATCTGCTATTTCGTTAAGCATTTATAGTTTACTCATTCATCTAATAAAAAATGAATCCCATCAAAAATTACTTTCTTCGTTCTCATCACATAATCAATCGTACAACTAGCCGTTAAGCATCATTTATATGTACATTTTCCATAATCATAGTTAATCGTTACACACATGAAATCATCATTTACATCAACTATCCAGATACACACATATATCATTATTTTATTGATTCTCAATTAATCGTAGTTATAAACATACTCAAAATAAAATCAAAGAGTTATTTTATTAATGTTTCAATCAGTTGGGTCACTCAATAGGTTCCCTCGATATCTACAGTAGTCTAGGGGCACTACAACAAAATGATAAACGAAAATAATGAAATGGATGATACTTGTATAAATGGATACTTTACTTGAATTGATGAATGAATACATGCCCCAATTAACGATTAGTTATTTACTAAATATATGATGTGAATGAATGAATTGCATGTATTGCTTAATGAATAGCAGAATTACGAAAGATGATTATGATTATGGACTAATTTACATGATGTATATTGATGAGTTATGATGAGTAGTAATATTGACGGTTAGTTTGAGAATATGTGCAGCAACAAGTAATTATAATAACCAACCTTCTCACAAAGGAAATAAATGCGTTGTACAGTACGAATAAATCACACACGGAATAATGACGACGGTGTCGACTTCCTACGGAATCCACGAACGAGTTCAAAATCCCTTATCCGCTTACTCGGGGAAGCATGAAGTCGTGTGAAGTGGATTTTGATGGATTTGGTCACGTACGATGTTGAGGGGCACACAGTAAGAACATAATTAATCCTCAACACCATTAGTCTCCAATAGAGTGTATACGGAATATTGAAGGTAATGAATCCTAAATCACTACATGAAGTTCCCGCAAATTAGATGAAACAAAGAAGCATTAACGAAAGGACCCGATGATGTGGTACCTAGATGGAAGCAGGAAATTGATGGTCGAAAGGACCTGACAATGTGGTACCTAGACCCAAGACGAAAACAATTGATGAATTTTATGCATTAAACATGTAAGTTTGCATTTAGGCTATTTCCACATGAAATGAATATTAGTAATTAAATAATGGAAAATAATTCTTTTAGGAGAAAATGGTAGACTAAACATTATCATATAGCCAAATCCACTTGCACCCACAAAAATAGAACTTAGATTGGAGCATCAGGGGACATACTTGAGTAAATCTAGGAATGTAGGTGCATTCTCATGAGATTTAGACACATGGCTAAGTGAGATAATTATATTTTAATTAATTAGAAAAAAATAGGAATTTTGCATGAAGTGAAATGTGTCGTAGATAATTCTCCTACTTAAGGAAGGAAAGAGGAAAGGGAAGGACACCCTATGGCTGGTTGGTTATCGTAATGTTAACAAGACATTGATTTGCTTCTATTGTGATTCTGGAAAAGGATCTTGGTGAGGGGGGAACTCACTTCTGGATCCTTGGTTTTTGTGTGTGAGCTCTACAGCCCCATTTCTAGGGGGTTCGGGAAGAAGAGTATTCCTGAAGTTGGATATTTGGACTTTGCAGCAAGGAGTAGTTGTTCAGCGAATATGCACCGGAAGGAGATAGCTACAACCATCGAATCCAGGTTCGAATATCGATGTAATTTATTTATAAAATGTTGATTTATTTTGTGATTTGATAATGTTACTTCTCATGATTATTAACTGATAATTCTGAGTTTAGCATAAACTCTTATGTTATGCATTTATAAATGTTAATTTCTATGTAAAATTTTGAATAAGGGTACTAGCCTTGAGCTAAGTGTTACAATGATTAATTTCTGAAGTTTTACGAACTTCACATGTTACTAATACCATTCTGAATAGTCAATGTTGGATATCGTGTTTGGAGAGATCCTTGGATCGCTATCTCATATCACAGGTTGATACGGGGTAGTGATTGCACAAGATATATGCCAATATAATATATTGTGTGAATGATAGGATCGTTGTCTCATATCCCAAGTCGATACGGGGTAGCAATTGCGCAAGAGATAAGCCAATACAATATACTGTGTAACGAATGAAAGTCACTGTCTCATATGGAAGGTCGATATGGGGTAGTAATTTAAGCAAGAGGTGTGTTATAATTATATATTGTGTGTAACTATGAGTCATCTGAATGATCTCAATGTCACCTTGGTAAGAGTAATAGTCCATAACCAAGACTAAATAGATCCTGTATCTTCATTGGCCGACGATTATTTACTTGTCGAAAGTGTTTATTTCCTCACAGACTCTTTTAAAAACCATAGATCGATTCGGGTAAGAACCCTCTACGCTTATAACATGGGATCGCAACCCTATGATTTAAGCTCTGATCCTCTGCAGAATACACTACATTTAACCACAGATTTTTTAAACTTACATTATGTATACAAATGGGTAAACCCTGGTCCAGACACTCACAACGACCTGATCTACCATGAAGTTAACCCTGCGATGATTCCGAGAATGTAGATCTACCCTCTGTAGATGTATAACTCTCTATGGGTTATTTATCACAACGAACCTTGTTGACTTACGTTCTACGAAGTTAGAATTCCAACCATTGTTCATCTCTGTGATGACCGCTATTAGTAATATCTTCAACGAACCCGAATATATGGATCACATGATAGTGAATGCGCCAAGCATGACGGAATGGATCAATCCATATGGATCTCAGCCTAATATCGATACATTAACGTTAAACATGGGTATCAGTAGTCGTTAAGACCTTTGCTCCCGCTTATTGGTATCACTGTAAGTGCATAGTAAAGAACCATTACAGGAGTAGTGTATGGACCTAACCATAGATTCTTGAACCATAACTTTCTCCCCGCACCGATTGACAAGGGATTGTTTGGGATCCTATTGAAATCATAGGCTGACGGGACCAAATGTGTATTCACAGTAGCAATGTGCGTAAATAATTTTGACACAACGATTAATGCCTTCAACAAACAATCGATCTAGCGTGTCATGGGAATTGTCAGTAAATCCTAGGCCTCCTGAAAACGTCTCCAGGTCCAAACTATATATCAACCCTGGAATCACTCAGAAGTCGTTTATGCTTGTGATTGACGGTCTGTCGGTTTCAATCTGGGCACGCGAAACAACTGGCAATTGTGCCTGAGTTATGGTTTATGATATTACCAATTAAATGTTGGATTGATTCCATATGTCGAACCATTCGAGTGTACAACCCATAGTCCAAGCGTCGACCTAAGTATCCCTTAATGCCCACTCTATTGCAACATCTTTATAGTTATATTTATGATTAACGAATGGTTGTGGTAATATCTTTGATGGTAAACTCAGAATTGGTATGATGCTTTGGGTTTGGGAGATTTAAATGAATGCCTGATATGTAACATTACCAAGCAATCCCCATGCCAATATGGAGTGAGTTACAAATTAGTGGTTTACTTATGATTGCTAGCGACATGTTAATAGCATAGTTTTGATATTATCACATGAATCGATTAGCATAGGACTGTGGTAAACTTTATGATAGGTTGCATATTATAACGATTAGATTAACTACATCATTACACTATGACCTGTATGATTATATCTCCACACATACTTATGCTACGAATTATTCTTATGACATGTCTAACGTGGAATTGATTCGATTCCGCCATAACATAATATGGTAAATGTGGATTGGTATACATATTGGGTCATTGCTGAACTATTTTAGATTTTTCTTTCAGTATGATTAATGGATTGTATATTTTATTATGTGATGGTAGCACATGAAGTAAACACTACCTATTGCATCAATATATCGTATCAAGGATCACATGGATCAAGCACTCATGTGAGTAGCATGATATACGAGAGATCTCCTCACCGATCGGGCGAGAAAATCATAGACTCCACTTGTTATGATGGGATCTAGTTTATTGGTAGTGATATCTTTCAGATAACCGTTGCTTAAGTTTGGGCATAATTATTAAATGTTTCTATTTGTTATGATTTTAAATACTTAAATAATATTAATGAAAATTATTTGAGTAATGGTTTAAGTTTGATTCAGATTGTGAATGTCCTACATGTGAGTACGAGTATGGAAATTAGACTTTATTATTTCATAAATGATTTTTTTCGGTTAAAATTGAGTCCTTATAATATTTTGCTTATATTAATTTGGCCAGGAAAAGATAGGATAAGTGTACCCATTAATGCATTATAAGTTTATTGGATCATGTTACAGAGCCTTCTTGCATACATATTGTTGAAAGTGTAAACTATAAAGTAGATGTATTGGATTTGATATATATGTTCTCGTTATGAAATGGAATGTGGTGTGAATTTATATGAGTTGATTATAAAAATTAAGGGACACCACCTTTGCTTTATTGTAAAACAACTAAAATAAGACAAATTAAGGCAATCTAAGACACAATCAAAGAAAAAAAAAATTTACTTGCTTTCTCATAGAAGTGAGGTCCCTTCATTTGCTATCAGAACGGGTGGAACCTTGACCAGACCAAGAAAACTAGTGTGTTATCTTCTGCAAAACTTTCGACTATGTTTACTTGAGTTAAAATGTTGCAATTACAAATTATTATTTTATGTTGGAAGCTAATGAATTTTTCCATCGAAAACCAGGACATGGATCGTGACGGATGAAGAGGGAGAGGGAGAGGCAGGCGAGGATGAATTGGACGTTCTCCACCCATGTCAACTCCTACAACCACCCCACCCAGACAAGAAGAACATGAAACCATTCCTGTTAGAGAAGTGGTTTCCATGATGAGAAGCTTCCAACGAATTTCAAAATCCCTAGTTACAATATTAGACCACGAGAACGACATCTCACAAGTAGCATTTGTACCACCAACTCCACCGTTGGTCAACATACATCGGGAATAGGAAAAGATCATATTTCCAAAATTTTGGGGTTCCATTGAGGGGACTGACACTGAGGCATGGTTGGAAAGTATGGCCATGTGCTTCACACTGAGGGATTATACAACAAACATGAAGGTTCACATGGCAGTTCTGCAACTAAAGGGGGGAGCTCTCCTTTGGTGGAAGACTTTACGACCTCAACTAGGTTTGGAACTCGAGAATATTTCTTGGGAATTGTTTGACGAGAACTTTCGTCAACATTATCTATCCGATGATTTCATCAAATGATAGTTAAATGACTTCGACGCCTTAAGACAAGGGCATCGGGCGGTGCAGGAATATGAAATCCGTTTCATGGAACTACTAAGGTATGCACCTCACGTATCGACAAAAAATTTAAAGGTTAATGAGTTCGTTTTTGGGATAAACTAGAATATCAGAGATAAGTTTCACATCTTAATTCCCTTCATATCGACCGCCTCCCTCAAGCAATGATCATGTAAGGCCTTTTGGGAAACCAACACAGTTTGGACCATGACAGAACAATGCATCAACTGGAAGTACCACAAGAGGTCCAAAGTCAGGATGTTGGAAATGTGGAGGACCACACTTTCAGAGCGAATTCCCTAGACAAAATCAAGGAAAGAAAAGAATTAAAGGGAAAAATCAAGGACCTCGACCAACTACTGCGGCTGATTTGGGACGTGCACACCATATACATGCGATTGTCAACAATCGCCAAGATAAGAATCAATCTACAGTCCTCGAGACCAGTGGTAAGATAAATGGTAATGTATTATATTTACTAGTAGACCTTGGTACCACTGAGAGCTTCATTTCATCTAAATATTTAGAACGTAGTAAGATGATGGAAATCAGTCAAGAGGATTTCGACATTGTCGAAATGGCCTCCGAAAGTATCCAAAGGGTGGGTCTCAAATTTGAGGATTGCGAGGTTGACTTAGGGGTATGCTCTACTAAAGTGTCATTTTATGCTACAGAATTAGGCACTTATGATGTAATCCTAGGTATTGAGTGGCTTGAGGCACATTCAATAGTAATGGATTTCCGAATTAAGGAGTTAACTGATCCGGGTCGTGTCCAGGAAGCACGAGGGGGACAACGGTTCGACTGAATGAGTCAGCTCTATTATGGTGGAAGCTTAAAAAATAGAATGAGCAAAAGAAGGATTACACAACACAAATAAACATAAATATGTGCAGACAATATGCAGGAATGCGAACTGTTCTTCTATTACTTGCAAAGCAGATAAAAAACATATGTATGTTACAATATTATACATGCTTATATAGAATTTTGAGACGCTTGGGTGCCTTCCCATTACGTTCACTTACAAATAATAAGTTAGAATGGTTTCAACAGTTCAATCGTTACAATCGAATAAAATACAGAGAGACAGTCTGTCGAAGTTCGACAATCGCTGGTCGCATGTCGACGCTGCATGTCGATGTCGTGAGTTGTAAGGTTACTGAACATGTCGAAGGTGCAGAATGTGTCGCATTATGGCGAAGTCGAGACTCATCGGAGTTTTGTCGAAATAGGAACCTGTCAAAGTCATGTCAAGTCGAAACTTGTCGAAGTTGTATCGACATCGATGAGTTGCAAACTATGATGCGGATCAGACCTCCTTTTTTAAGAAACAATGGACCCCATTGTTTGCTCGTGAAGGTGAGTAAACTTGTGGCTTATTTCAGTAACAGAGTACCGCTTTCCTTGAGATGGGAGATGGCAAGCCTTGGCAACCTGAAACAAGGGAATTGTGTTCGTCCTTGTATGGCGTACTCGTCGTCCCACAATGGTGTGGCAAGGAAGAGGCTCTTGAACATCTGGATGGATGTCTTCGGGTTCTGCTGTCGGTAAGTCGTTCTATTCCAACAAAGGTGCATGGTATGGTAGAAGTAGATCCACATTAAAGACTGGATGTAGACCCAGGCATACAGGAATGTCGAGCTGGAAATCATTTTCGCCAACCTGTCGAAGAATATTGTACGGACCATATCGCAAAGGCTTGAGCTTTTTGAATGGGCCAGTGAAGCGCTCCTTCTTGAGATGTAACCAGACCTTATCCCCAATTTAGAATGAATGAGGAATACGATTCTTGTCATGTCGGGCCTTAGATTTCTCATTTTCTCTATGCAACATATCTTGTGCTTGGTTTTGGATGTCGCAAATCTGTTCTCGAAACTTGACTGCTTTATCAACTTCTCGCTGGTCGTAGTCTATGTCGGAGTTTGGCTGTGTTGAGGAGCTGATCAATTCGATAGGCACTAAGGGTTGAAATCCGTAACAGACTTCAAATGGACTCTTTCCTGTAGAGCTGTGATGAGCACAATTGTAGTTGTGCTGAATGTATGGAAGAATATCATCCCATGTGCGTTGATGCTTGTGATTGTACATGCGAAGCAGTTGTATTACAAGGCAATTTACAACTTCTGTCTGTATATCGGTCTGAGGATGGAAAGCTATCTACAATGAGAGTCATGTGTCTAGCTGTTTCCATAGGGTTTGTTTACACCCAAATAGAGCCCCAGGTCGTAAGAAAGGGTAATTTGGGGTAACCACTAACCAATCTCTGGACTGATGTTACTGACCCAACATAGTCTGAGAGGGCTCTCTCAATAAACTAATGAAAAACAGGAAATAATCAAGGTCGTCAATCATGAAAAAGGACACCAGCATTCATTTCTCAAGATGTTCTATTTAAACATATACAAAAGGTCAGATTTCTATAAGACAAATTTTACTCTTGTAAAGCATTGGTTGGAGAACAATAGGGATCTATATTGGGAAATGGAGTTGATTCAAGTATAACATAAACATTATCATCAAATACTCAACAGATGCATTCACACAGAGGTAAGGTAGCAACCATCTAGTAGTCAAAGTGATTTAATTGGTGAAAAAGAAGAAAGATGAACAATCCATTGATATAAGGCATACACATATGAATCCTATACCAACTTTAGCAGAAATAATTAGTGAAATACTTGGTAAGAAATGAACAAGGCATAATCTCTATGAATCTCATTCAGATGCTACACTGAACCAAGTACGAAGGAATGTTAACAATATGGATTAACAAAGGAAAGAAACACATATCACATAGGAAAAGAAAAACAGACTACTAGACCAATTACACAGGAATCTCTGAAAAGCGCATGTAAGCTTTTGACAATTTTATTCAAGGAATATCTCAAAATAACAACAGTGGAAAAAATATGTAGAGCTTCAAAATTTCTCCCCCCCTTTTTTATTTTGAAATTACAAGGAACTTATAGTGGCCTGGAGCCTCATAATCGGCCCATTTGAAACATAAATTAGTTACAAATTCAGGGACACCTCATTACAGTTCAGATGTCACTATCATAAAACAAAAAATATAACAAGATAAGCTCAATCGCTTTCTTGCATTTGCCGGTATGCCGTTTAAACAATATAAAAAATATTAAAGTATATGTCCAATGGTGAAACTTCATTACATAACGGGCAACCCACTGCCACATCCTGGAAAATAAAAATCCTAGATATATCCTAAGCTCAAAAATTGGTATTTAAACTTGCACAGATCTGAGATTTAAGGGATAGCATCGGCCAGCGGAGCATGATAGGTATATTTCATCTTCCCGTATTTCTCCACAGGTGCCCAAAGTTCAGGTGTATGGATGTCATAACTTGTCATAACTCGGTATCCATCTTATTCACAGTGACTTCCAGATTAGAAATCTTCAAGGCCGCTTCCACTAGATCATCATATAGACCTTCTCCGATTTTCCTATGAAATTGAATCCTATCTGGCAAAGGTATCTTTTTCCAGTCTATCTTTGCTTCCATCATTTTGTCTTTATCAAATGTTGTCAGATTCAAAGTGTGTGTCTGGATATCTCTACTCGTTATCAAAGACATTCCTATTTTAGACAAATTCCTCACAGTGGGCATTAGTTCAAAAAATTTCTGTGCAGAGGCCTGCTTATTTTTCCCATGATACTTAAACATGTCTTCTTGGGATTTAAATCGGTCGTCCTCATTCCCTCTTGTTGCATCTTGGAATTGGTATTCATGGATTTGGATAACTGGGGCTGATGGCCCTTCTTCCTGTTCATCCATATCACTTATCTGGACGGTTAACTCATCTGGTGTTTCCAATTTGAGTCTTTTATTTTCAATTTCTTCCTCTTCTTCTCTTTCAGTAATTTCCTGTGAATCTCTCTTCCCTCATACTTCCTGAGTATTAAACAACTGGTCTATCTCCATAGGATCATCAGCCGTGATTAGGGCTTGTGTTTGTAAATCTATATCTTCAGCCTCTTCGGGCTCATACAACAATGAATTTCGCCCCTTCGGTAGCCCTTCAACTTCTTCGTGTTCCCGTGCCTTCAGACCACTTTTCTTCTTTCTTTCAGCTACGATATGCAGAGGATCATATGCAATTGCTATATCCTTTCTGAACCCCATATTTCTCAATAACCTTTCCACTTCGCTAACAGCTTCTTTAAACTTTACAATGAAAGGGCCAACTTGCCAAGGGAGCTTTATATCAGAGCCTTTCTTATATTTCCCAAACTGCTCTTCCTCTGCAATCAACCTCTGCCGGATGAAGTCAAGGGAAAAAACTCTCAAGGTCAAAAATGCTGGAAAAAGTATGGTTCATGTACAAAACCGTACACCCTTATCACAGTAGCATATTTCAGCAAGAACTAGTCGCCAACGGCTAGTTCATCCTTCAACTGCATGAGGGTTTGCATCTCTGGTAGTACTCTGGGTAGTTCTTCTTCAAACATAACCTTATACATAGCAGATAGAATGTAATTCATGTAATTGAAAGCATTATCCTCCAAATTCCCTGTAAAGAGTATCTGAGAGAACCTTAACTCTTCTGTACTACTATGCAGAATCATTTTGGTCAAATATGCCTGGAACATAAAAAATCTGGTATTTTCTAAACAACTTAATTGTGCATGTATTTTTTCTGCCAAAAATTCCTCAAACTTGAGGGATGGGACTGACTCACTTCCCACCTCCGGGGAACTAACACTAATCCTGAATAACAGGCTTAGTTGTACTTCAGTTATCCATAAGTCTGAGTCTAAACCTAAAAACTGAGCTATGAAAGAGAAAACCAACTAGTTTTTGTCATTAAAAAGGTTGACGTCCAGCGGGTAGGGAGTGTCCACAATTTCTACATCGGGTTTGAAACAAGTATCAAGGAAAGCTTTACAGATTTCAGGGGAAATTTGCTTGTACAGGATAACGACTGATTCTTCGGAGGAAGTTTCAAGGGCTAGGGCTGGGGACTCTGGTACAACAAGGGTATTTCGGATGACGACAATGTCGATACTACAGACGATTTTGGACCTCTTGGCATTCATTATCACTCATTGGGGTCCTGAGTAATTCAATGAACACCATGACACGAACTCTGGGAAAGACATTATTTGTTCCAAGTAGAAAAAAGATGAAACAGGACTGGTGGACTTTATGGACATCTAACCCCTGTTTGAGTAAAGTTTTCAGCCTTCTTTTAACCTCTGGTATAGGGAGCCGAAGGCTTGGGTCAAACACATCACAGTCCTTGTCTTGTAGGGTTACTCTGACCTTAGAACTAGTAGAAACCTATTCGTCTGACATTCTATGATTATAAAACATACTACACGCTGCAAACAAAGGAGTTTGGGACCCTACCTATCATGGGAAGCTTGAGAGCGACCTTTCACCTGTCGTCCTTTTCGGCTTCTGCACTTCCAGAAGCTTTCAACTCCAACAGGTCCAAGAAAGAAATATTTATTTTTCACATGCTTCGTTATATATATAAAACTTTTCCGAATAACTTTTGATCACCTTCGCCAGCTGTCCCTCTTTTCTGTCCGTTGATCTGTTGGGCGTCGCCTCCGGTCCGTTGGTTTGATTCTTTATTTAACCCTTTTGATTTGACATCTTTTCTTCTCTGCCGTAGGATCTTCTACGGGCTTTAAATCTTAGCCATCCATCTTACTTAGCCACATATAAGGATACGGTGGTATCGTGACCCGACTTCTGGTTTTGGGTTACCGCTTAATTCCCCTTGCAAGGTGTTCAGGTGGTGACACATGGCAGATGGTATATAGTCTCGCAACCACCTTCTCTGCTTATCTGGGATGCTCCTTTACCTTGCAACGATCGATGACGAGCATTTATCTTGACTTTAACATATCTACAGTGGAGAGCTATCCAGGTGTCTAGCTTTCAGTACTTTTGTGGGTGGAGCCCATTATGTTATCAACCTTGCATCTCCTGCATCCACTAGCTGTAGATCTGATCTCTTTTGTCATGAGCCATTGATCTACCCCGATATCCGTGCTGATGTGACAATGAATCTTTCTGTTCCGTCAGATTTTTGACCATGCAGCTTGCGTCGTCGATCTGGTAACCCACATTTTTGTTGTGATGGTATCGCAAGCCCTTTAGCGGTTTCCACTTACCGTCGAAACTTTTGTGCGAGGTCTCCTCCGACTGCCACCTATCCCGGTGGTTTATCTCTTGCAACCACCTTCTTTTGTTTCCTTTCATGCAACTTCACTATGCGAGGGTGATTGGTGGGCCGTGGATTTCTTTTGCATGCTCGATCAGTGGTGGGAATCAGTCCGAGTTTTATCTATCATTTTATTTCTTTTTGGACTATAGACTATTGGTCTTTTTATCCATTTTTATCATTCGGGCTACCTCCTTATGCCTAAAGTGTCCAAACCTTCCATCTTCCTCATTATTTCTTTTCCAACTGAGCTCCTTCCTTGGCTTTAGTAGCCTAGACATGATTGGGGAGGGTTTTTTTAGCCATTTCTTCTAGGGGTTCATCAGTGGAATCAATCCTTTTCTTAGGACTTGTGCAAAAATTTATGGGTGCCAACAACTGGCTCTAGCTGGGGATGCTATCCTCCTTGTGAGGTAGCAAAGAACTCCGTAGACTACGTGCCTAATCCATTGGGCGGTTCAAACTTCAGAGTAAACAACTTCTTCTGATTTCTTAGAATTGCAACTGTATCTTCCGCATATCTAGGCTGCTCACACATGAAAAGAGAAAGGAACCATGGCTAGGTTTCTAGACCTCTTCTTCTTTTCTCTAGGGTTTCAAGACTTGCAGGTTTTCTGTCAGGGATTTTAAAACAACTGTTAAAAACAAATGAAAAAATATATACAGAGGCTATGGTACATGGAATACATGCTTCCCTTGGGGCATGTAGTGTTTTAAGAATCTCTCGTTGACTGGACCTCCCGATCAGGCAGATCCATCTTGATGTTCCAAGACAAAAGAATTTATTCCTCGGACTGCTGCAATAATATACGGCCCCATCCAAATATGGTCAAACTTTCCATGTTTTTCTTCTTTAGGGGCGTTCCATTTCAGAACTAGGTCATTAATCTGAAAATAATCGTCCTTGGCCTTTTTGTCGAAGGCTTCCTTCATTTTTTCCTGATGGCTTTCCACTTTGTCATATGCCTTATTCCTTAGTTCATTCAGCTCGACTATCTGATTTACTCTTCTTTGCATATGATTTGGTTCTTCTTCTATTCCTTGCAATAACATCATGACAGGCAAAACTAGGGATGCTGGAAAAATTACCTTAGCTCCATACACCAACTGAAATGGTGACATCTCGATGGCCCTTTTTGTGCTGATTCTGTCATCCCACAGAGTATACTTTAGCTTTGTGTGCCAAGACCTCTTGTTATCTTCTAACAACTTTTTTATGATTCTTACCAGGATTTTGTTTGAAGACTCTGCTAGTCCGTTTCCCTGAGGGTAATAAGCCGTGGAATGATTTAGGTTGATATGGTATTTATGGCAGAAATTAATCATCTTTTTGGAACAAAAAGCTGGAGCATTATCAGTCACAATTCTTTTGGGGCATCCGAATCTGGACAGGATGTTATCTTCCAGAAAATCCATGATTACTCCTTCAGTCGCTTGCCTGGTAGTATGGCTTCTATCCATTTGGTAAAATAATCAGTAGCCGTCAATATCCATCTGTGTTGCCCAGAGGAGTTTGGGGTTATTTCTCCAATGAAATCTAAACCCCACTGTTGAAAAGGAGCTTCAACTATAATAGGATGTAGAGGGAGGGAAACAACCTTTCTTTTTCCATTTAAAATCTGACATTGGTGACAAACCACAGTCTCTTTGTAAACATCGGAAAACATAGTGGGCTAGTAAAACCCTGCTCTCAGGATTTTGTTTACAGTCGCTTTCCAGGAGTGATGTCCCCCGCAGTCCCCTTTGTGGAATTCTTCTTTTGTGTGTTTAGCCTCTTCTTCAACCAAACAGTTTAGAAGCACCCCTCTAGGGTCTTTCCAATACAGGTATTGGTTCATGATACAGTATTTGGCATCTTTTAGTTTCACAGATCTGGCTCTGCTTTTACTTAACCCTGCAGGTGCCTGTAAATTTTGTAGTACAAATACAATGTCAGTATACCAAGGAGACTCAGATAATTCAGGTTTCACCTGTATGTTTGCATCCAGCTGGTTTGGTTGATTTTCCAGAAAATTTAGCTGCAAGGAGTCACAATTTTTTTCGGTCATTAATTTTGCTAACCCCTGGCCTTTCACTAGTTTAGTGGGTTTTATTTCTAAATCATATTCCAGTAACACTGCAATCCACTTGGCCCTTCCACCTTCAAGATCAAACTGGGTCAAAATGCTTTTCACATCACTATTTGGGACATAAGAAATGACGTGTGAGTGTATAATATAAACCCTGAAATCTTTCAGAGATTTTATGAGAGCATAAGCCTGTTTCTCCATGATATCGTATTTCAGTTCCCCTTCTCTCAACACTCTGCTGAAAAAAGCAATCGGTTGTTCAACATTTTGGTCATTCTTCTGCAACAGCACCCCAGCTATTGTATGTTCAGATGCATATGAAAAATCTAGGAAATCCTTAGTAAAGTTTGGGATAGCCAACACTGGAGCTTTGGTGATGGCTGTCTTGACCCCTTTAAAAGAATCTTTGGCTTCTTCGGTCCACTTTATTTGATTCTCTTTTCTTAGCATATTTGTAATACTCCTCATTATTTTGACAAAACTTGGTATGAATCTCCCTAAAAACCCACTTGGCCAATGAAAGATTGTATTTCCTTTTTGCTTATGGGCTCTCCTACTTTCTGAATAGCACTGACCCTCTCAGGATCAATTTTTATCCCATCTTTGGTGATGATATGCCCTAAAAGCTTAGCTTCATCCAGAGCGAAAAAATATTTTTTGGGATTCAAGGAAATGCCATATTTCCAACATTTTATGAAAACTCTTTCCAAATGCTTGAGATGTTCTTCATCTGACTTTGAAAAAACCGTTATATCATCCATGTATACTGCCACAAATTTATCTTTTTCTTCAACAAACGCAATATCCATAGCTCTTTGGAAAGTGGCTCCAACGTTCATCAAACCAAATGGCATCTTAGCGTACATGAAGGTTCCCCAAGGAGTTGTGAAAGCAGTTTTTTCCTAGTCTTCTAGGTGTACTTTAATCTGATTATAACCTGAGAAACCATCCATGGTGGAAATTCTTTCGGCTCCTACCACTTGCTGCAAAATGTGCTCCATTTTAGGTAAAGGGTAATTGTCCTTCATTGATGCTCTGTTCAGGTTCCTGAAATCAATACAGATTCCAATTTCTCCACTTTTCTTTTTGACTGGGACCAGATTTGCTATCCATTGTGAGAACCTTAAGGTAACAATTATCTTTGCATTGAAAATCTTTTTGACTTCTTTCTCTATGATATCTATTAGCTTAGGATTGATTCTTCTTAATTTTTTCTTAAAAGGTTTCTCACCTGGCTTGAGTGGAATGGTATGTTGTATGATTGATGTAACATACTCTTTCAAGTCTTCATAGGTCCAGGCAAAAGCATCAGTGTGTTTTTTCATCAACTCTACATAGCGTTTCTTTTTGTCAGCTTGTAGTCTTTTAGACAGCTTCACCATTCGAGGATCTTTCTCTGTACCCAAGTTTTGATCTTCTACTGATTCTCGGGAAGGTTCAATATTTGGATTTTTGGCTGCATCATCTTGATCAAAGAGCTTTTCCAGGGGTATCAAACCTTTAGGGATGTAATTATTCTTCAAATGAATAATATCCTTACCACCCATCATGTTTTTCCACCCTTGTTTTTCAGCTTCTTCTTCAGCATTTTCTCCTTCTACAAGGTTTTCCAGGTTCTCATTTTCAATATCAATATGCACATTTGCAAACTCATCAGAGAGTTCCAAAAATATCCTGAGCTGTAAGTTGTCTTCAAATACCTGCCAATACTTAGAATTATCAAGAATAGAGGGTATGTTTATTATGTCGACCTCATACTTAGCTTGAGAGAAGATCGGAGTCTTAAATCCTCCAGCAGTAGTTGCCAAAGAGTCTGCTACATCATTTTCATGTCTGGGTATTACTCTAATCTTGTGTTCTGTCAAAACTTCCCAAAGAAGTCCCAAGCTTCATTTCTATATGCCCTCATTCTTGGGTGTTTGGCTTGGTAACTATCATTTATCTGGTTCACTACCAACAGAGTTTCCAAACACTTCTATCTTCTTAGCTCCCAAGTCTTTTAGAGCCTGCAATCCCAATAGTAATGCTTCGTATTCGGCAACATTATTAGTGCATTCAAAAGTTAGCTTGTATGAAAGTGCCCTAGACTCCTTGTTGGGAGGAATGATCCAAACCCCTGCTCCAGAACCATTCTTGCTCACAGAACCATCAAAATACATTTTCCACCAGCCTTCTTCATTTCTTTCTCTTTCAGAAGCTTCATACCTGGCTACAAATTCCTTATCTTCATCAACTTCCCTATATGAGGGAGGGTTAGGATCACAATGAGGACCATCAACAACAAAAATGGAGCAGCCCATGTCTGTATCAACTGCATATATAGGATGATTCTCAGGTTTTCTTTTGCTGATGACGACATATTCCATCCTCTTTTCTCTATACAATCTCCTATTTGCTCCAAACACGGGAATTGTGGCATAAGATAAGTCCATCTACATAGTTCCTTTCAACTTTGAAACCCAGGATCTTGACAAAAGCATCCCAAACTTTGCAGGCACATCAACCACCACCACATCCATCATGACACTTTTAGCAGGGAGTTGGGTTAGAGTTACTACCATATTCTTAATCAGTCCCAAACATGGTACCTTTCTAGAATCAAAAGAGAAAAGGTCTTGGTATGGCCTTGTCACTTCTAATCCTAGTTCTTTCAGCACAGATTTTGGCATTAGGTTATGAGATGCCCCAGAGTCTATTAAGGCATTGTGCAAGATCTAATCATCGAAATTTAGGCTTAAGTAGAAAGGAGGGACTTCTTCATCGCTTGGTTCTTCCAACTTAGATCCAAAGATTATGGTAGGAGCATCATCAGACAACTCTAGAATATCATACTAGTGTTCATCTTTTCCTTTAACCATCTTCGTTATCTCTTCCCTGTATTCATTATTTTTCAGTAACTCGTTAAGAGGGATGGAGATCTTTACCTTTGAAAGTTCAGCACTGAGGCTAAAGGTGGGGGCAAGTTTGATTGCCTCTATGATTTCTGGTGGTTTAACCTCCTTTGAAGGTTGACCATCTTCTTCTTTATTTTTAGGTATTTTGTTTGCAATAGCTTTTTGTTGCTTCTATTTCGATTCTTCTGCAGCTTGTTGGGTGACTGGAGGTTGGTTCAAAGGAAGCTTTCCTTTACTCATGTTAACTTCTCTACTTCTCAATTTTATATTTCTTTGAAGATCATCCACATCATTTTGATAACCCATTAGGTATTGTTCGAATTCTAACTCAGGTTTGTTACTAGTACTCCCTTTGTTAAAGAAGTCATGCTCCCTTTCAGTTAAGTATATTTCATGGTCTAGGGAGTCAACGAAATGAATCTGGGCTTTGGTGGGCTCTTCAGCTATTTCATTGTCTACCATATTTTCAGCAAAAGGAGGGTGCATGGGTTGTTCTTCAAGGTTTCTTTGATTTCTTGCAAGGGGCGGTGGTCTCCTAAAGTTTGGGTTTCGGATTTCATTTTCAGTATTTTCTCGGGCAGGAGGTTTGGTATCTATGGTCAATCTATCCATCAAATTTTCCATGGCTTTCATCATGGTATCAAATTTTGCATCGTCAAAAGCAGATGAGGTAGAATTTTGGGTCTCCTACTTTTTTCTTTCAGCCTCTATCTTACCCTTTATCTTTCCTAAGGCCATCATGTTTGCCTCTACTTCTAGGGCATCCTTTAGCAAGATAGGAAAGGAGGCAGATTTTCTTTCTCTTAATGTACATGAGAAATCTCCATCAAAGGCGTCTGCAAAGTGGAGTTTCACAGCGCCTGCTAAGGGTGTTAGATCATCTGGAATAGAATTATATGCCCTCATAAACCTAGCAGAAAATTCGTGCACAGACTCAAAACCTCCTTTCTTGATGTGATTGTACTGGGACAAGACTAGGGCAAGACTTCCTATCATTTCCCATCTTTCTAAGAACAGGGTCTTGAACTCTGCAAAATCATTTATGGAGGCATTTGGTAGCAATCTGTACCATTTTTTAGGTTCTCCAAATAAACTTTGGGCAAATAACCTCATTTTTGCATCATCATAATCCACTTCCTCTAGGTCAATAAAATCTTCAAACCTGTCTACATGTTGTCAGGCATAAATTTTTCCCTCTCTATCATAGGAAACAATCCTTTGTGCGTAGTTTTGGGGTAGGTCATGTAAAACAACTGGTAGGGCTAGAGGTGCAAATCTGGCAGCCATGATTACAGGCAGATTTTGTAAAAGGGGTGGGGTATGCTGGGAACAGGGTTTAGCTTTTTTAGCTTTGATAGTATCTAGTAAATTACGCCAGATAGGATCTAACAAGTAAGATTCGGGATTATTAAGAACTCCTTCACCTAATATTAGACAAGATTCAGATCTTGATCTGGGTAAAGGTTTCCCAATGTCAATCTCTATATTTAATTCTTGAAAAACAGGGGATTCTGCTTCGGATACAACTCTTTCATTGTTTGAAGTATTAACTTTATCTTTTTCAGCTTTTCATCTAAGCAGACTTTCCGGATTATCAACAATTAACAGAGTTTCAGGAATAGGGTTACCTCTGGTATGGATCTTTCTTGAGGCCAGGATGCCTTGTTGAGATCTTCTTTAGAATTAGGATTCAGCTTCGGAGGTCTTCCCCATTGGAGCGCTTTCTTGAATATAAATCTTTATGAGTGGAGTCGCCAGGGAAAAAACTGTACAACCCTTGAAAAATATGGAAATCTCTGTTTTCCCACATGGATCTCCCTTTTCTTCGAATCTTTGTCGTTCTTGCAAGGAAAACAAGAAAACTTGCGGTCCCCGGTAACGGCGCCAATTTGTTAACACCCAAATTGATCCCCGAGGTTGTAAGAAAGGGTAATTCGGGGTAACCACTAACCAATCTTTGGACTGATGTTACTGACCCAACATAGTCTGAGAGGGTTCTCTCAATAAACTAATGAAAAACTGGAAATAATCAAGGTCGTCAATCATGAAAAAGGACACCAGCATTCATTTCTCAATATGTTCTATTTAAACATACACAAAAGGTCAGATTTCTGTAAGACAAATTTTACTCTTGTAAACCATTGGTTGGAGAACAATAGGGATCTATATTGGGCAATGGAGTCGATTCAAGTATAACATAAACATTATCATCAAATGCTCAACAGATGGATTCACACAGAGGCAAGGTAGCAACCAACTAGTAGTCAAAGTGATTTAATTGGTGAAAAAGAAGAAAGATGAACAATCCATTGATATAAGGCACACACAGATGTATCCTATACCAACTTTAGCAGAAATAATTTGTGAAATACTTGGTAAGAAATGAACAAGGAATAATCTTTATGAATCTCATTCAGATGCTACACTGAACCAAGTATGAAGGAATGTTAACAATATGGATTAACAAAGGAAAGAAACACATATCACATAGGAAAGGAAAAACAGACTACCAGACCAATTACACAGGAATATCTGAAAAACGCATGTAAGCTTCTGACAATTTTATTCAAGGAATATCTCAAAATAACAACAGTGGACAAAATATGTAGAGCTTCAAAAGTTATCCCCCCCTTTTTCATTTTGAAATTACATAGAACTTATAGTGTCCTGGAGCCTCATAATCGGCCCATTTGAAACAGAAATTAGTTACAAATTCAGGGACACCTCATTACATATCAGATGTCACTATCATAAAACAGAAAATATAACAAGATAAGCTCAATTGCTTTCTTGCATTTTCCGGTATGCCGTTTAAAAAATATAAAAAATATTAAAGTAAATGTCCAATGGTGAAACTTCATTACATAACGGGAAACACACTGCCACGTCCTGAAAATCAAAATCCTAGATATATCCTAAGCTTTTCTATCAAAAATTGGTATTTAAACATGCACAGATCTGAAATTTAAGGGATAGCAATGGCCAGCGGAGCATGATAGGTATATTTCATCTTCCCGTATTTCTCCATAGGTTCCCAAAGTTCAGGTTCCGAGATGTCATAACTTGTCATCTCTTTCTCGAGGACTTTGATGTTAAGTGGAATCCCTTCTCCAATAGAAATCAATCTGTACAGCATCTCGAAATCTTCGTCCAACTTGTCTATTAGGATTTTCCCTGAAAGTGGTTGGCTCAGATGTTTGAACTTGGAATGATCCATCTGCTTGCTAGTCATCAACCTTTTATGCTCACTTTGAGGAATCAACTTTTGCTTTTCATCCCAAAATGCAGGAAATCCCTTTTCTACTAGTCCTTCAAATTGTCCTTTGAATTCTGTCAACTGTTCATTCATTTCACTGGCTTTGGTTTCCATAGCTTCGACCAATGTGTATTTCCCTACGATTCGTTTTGCTGCTGCAATGGTTGTGATCCTGTCATTGATGTTCAAATCTATGAAGTCTTTATCTGTTAAACTATTTAAAAAACTTATAGCATTATACACAGTCTCCTTTGGTCTTTTGTGCAGTTTTTCCTTCATAGCAGTGCAACTCTTAAAGACATCAATGACTATTTTCTCCTTTATTCTCATGAGATCTAGATAAGGTCTGAATCTCTCTACCTCCTGGATAATTAAATCCCAAATCAAGTGCTTGCATCCCTGCATAGCTTCTCTCCCTGTAATCTGCTGAGAAAACCTATTGTTAATTGCCACTAATTACTTATATTTTTGTTGTAGCTCATTTGTCCCTTTTTCCCTTACCTCATTTTCTTCTTTCAATCTTTGATTTTCCTCTTTTAGCTCTAGTATCTCACCATCCTTTAGGTTGATCTGGGACATGGCCTGCACAATGTTGTCTGTACTATCCTTCTCTTTATTCGGGCCTTCGCTTGCCTGTTGTGAACATATGTTTGACAAACTTCTTTTTAACTCTTTGATCTGACTTTTCAAACTCATCCTTTCTTTCTACCAGCATCCTTTTTTCTCTGAGAACCTTAGCAATTCGGCTTTATTATTGCTGATCTTCTGGTTTAAATCTTCTTTTTCTTGTATTAGCTTTGTCTCTTCGAGAGATTGTATTAACTGGGTGCTGGGAATCTTCATTTTCTTCTGTAGGTTTTGGATCAAATTGTCTTTATCCTTTAACAGCTTATGGCTTGCTTTTCCTCCCCCATCATTTTCAATTAAATCAAACTGCAACTTTTTGATATGCTGTTGAAGTGCTTTATTCTCTAACCTTTCATGTTTTAACTAGGTATCCATCTTATTCACAGTGACTTCCAGATTAGAAATCTTCAAGGCAGCTTCCACTAGATCGTCATATAGACCTTATCCGATTTTCCTGTGAAATTGAATCCTATCTGGCAAAGGTACTTTTTCCAGTCTATCTTTGCTTCCGTCATTTTGTCTTTATCAGATATCATCAGATTGAAAGTGTGTGTCTGGATATCTCTACTCATTATCAAAGACGTTCCTGTTTTAGACAAATTCCTCACAGTGGGCATTAGTTCAAAAATTTTATGTGCAGAGGCCTGCTTATTTTGCCCATGATACTTAAACATGTCTTCTTGGGATTTAAATCTGTCGTCCTCATTCCCTCCTATTGCATCTTGGAATTGGTATTCATGGATTTGGATAACTGGGGCTAATGGCCCTTCTTCCTGTTCATCCATATCACTTATCTGGATGGTTAACTCGTATGGTGTTTCTAATTTCAATCTTTTCTTTTCAATTTCTTCCTCTTCTTCTCTTTCAGTAATTTCCTGTGAATCTCTCTTCCCGCATACTTCCTGAGTATTAAACAGCTGGTCTGTCTCCATAGGATCATCAGTTGTGATTAGGGCTTACATTTGTAGATCTATATTTTCATCCTCTTCGGGTTCAAACTGCAATGAATTTCGCCCCTTCGACATCCCTTCAGATTCTTGGTGTTCCCATGCCTTCAGACCACTTTTCTTCTTTCTTTCAGCTAGGATATGCAGAGGATCATATGCAATTGCTATATCCTTTCTGAACCCCATATTTCTCAATAACCTTTCCACTTCGCTAACAGCTTCTTTAAACTTTACAATGAAAGGGCCAACTTGCCAAGGGAGCTTTATATCAGAACCTTTCTTATATTTCCCAAACTGCTCTTCTTCTGCAATCAACCTCTGCTGGATGAACTCAAGGGAAAAAACTCTCAAGGTCAAAAATGCTGGCAAAAAGTATGGTTCATGTACAAAACCGTACACCCTTATCACTGTAGCATATTTCAGCAAGAACTAGTCGTCAACGGCTAGTTCATCCTTCAACTGCATCAGGGTTTGCATCTCTGGTAGTGCTCTGGGTAGTTCTTCTTCAAACATAACCTTATACATAGCAGATAGAACATAATTCATGTAATTGAAAGCATTATCCTCCAAATTCCCTGTAAAGAGTATCTGAGAGAACCTTAAATCTTTTGTATTGCTATGCAAAATCATTTTGGTCAAATATGCCTGGAACCTAAAAAATATGGTATTTTCAAAACAACTTAATTGTGCATGTATTTTTTCTGCCAAAAATTCCTCAAACTTGAGGGATGGGACTGACTCACTTCCCGCCTCCGGGGAACTAACACTAATCCTGAATAACAGGCTTAGTTGTACTTCAGTTATCCATAAGTATGAGTCTAAACCTAAAAACTGAGCTATAAAAGAGAAAACCAACTGGGTGTTGTCATTAAAAAGGTTGACATCCAGCGGGTAGGGAGTGTCTGCAATTTCTTCATCGAGTTTTAAACAGGTATCAAGGAAAGCTTTACGAATTTTGGGGGAAATTTGCTTGTACAAGGTAATGACTGATTCTTCGGAGGAAGTTTCGGAGGCTAGGGCTAGGGAATCTGGTACGAAAAGGGTATTTTGGATGACGACAACATCGATACTACAGACGATTTCGGACCTCTTGGAATTCATTATCACTCGTTGGGGTTCTAAGTAATTCAATGAACACCATGACACGAACTCTGGGAAAGGCATTATTTGTTCCAAGCATAAAAAGATGAAAAAGAACTGGTGGACTCGAACATCTAACCCATGTTCAAGCCGAGCTTTCAGCCTTCTTTTAACCTCTGGTATAGGGAGCCGAAGTCTTGGGTCAAACACATCACAGTCCTAGTCTTCTAGGGTTACTCTGACCTTAGAACTAGTAGAAACCTATTTGTTTGCCATTCTATGATTATAAAACACACTGCACGCTACAAACAAAGGAGTTTGGGACCCTACCTGTCATGGGAATCTTGAGAGTGACCTTTCACCTGTCGTCCTTTTAGGATTTTGCACTTCCAGAATCTTCCAACTCCGACAGGTCCAAGAAATAAATGTTTATTTTTTGCATGCCGCGTTATATATATAAAACTTTTCCAAATAAATTCTGCTCACCTTCGCCAGCTGTCCCTCTTTTCCATCCGTTGATCTGCTGGGCATCGCCTTCGGTCCGTTGATATGATTCTTTATTTAACCCTTTTGATTTGACATCTTTTCTTCTCTGCCATAAGATCTTCTATGGGCTTTAAATCTTAGCCATCCATCTTACTTAGCCATATATAAGGATACGGTGGTATCGCGACCCGACTTCTGGTTTTGGGTTACCACTTAATTCCCCTCGCGAGGTGTTCAGGTGGTGACACATGGCAGACGGTATATTGTCTCGCAACCTCCTTCTCTGCTTATCTAGGGTGCTCCTTTACCTTGCGTCGATCGATGAGGAGCGTTGATCTTGAATTTAACATATCTATGGAGGAGAGCTATCCAGGTGTCTAGCTTTCGACACTTTCGCGGGTGGAGCCCAGTATGTTATCAACCTTGCATCTCCTGCATCCACCAACCGTAGATTTGATCATTTTTGTCGCAAGCCATTGATCTGCCCCGATCTTCGTGCTGATGTGACAATGAATCTTTCTGTGTCGTCAGATTTCTGACAATGCAGCCTGCACTGTCAATCTGGTAACCCACCTTTTTGCTGTGATGGTATCGCAAGCCCTTTGGTGGTTTCCACTTACTGTCGAAACTTTTGTGCGAGGTCTCCTCTGACTTCCACCTATCCCAGCGGTTTATCTCTCGCAACCACCTTCTTTTGTTTCCTTTCATGCAACTTCACTATGTGAGGGTGACTGGTGGGCCGTGGATTTCTTTCTCGCACTGGATCAATGGTGGGAATCAGTCCGAGCTTTATCTATCATTTTATTTCTTTTCAGACTATAGACTATTGGTATTTTTATCCATTTTTATCATTTGGGCTACCTCCTTATGCCCAAAGTGTCCAAACCTTCCATCTTCCTCATTATTTCTTTTCCAACTGAGCTCCTTCCTTAGCTTTAGCAGCCTAGACATGATTGGGGAGGGGTTTTTTAGCCATTTCGTCCAGGGGTTCATCAGTGGAATCAATCCTTTTCTTAGGACTTGTGCAAAAATTTATGGGTGGCAACAGGGTCTTCCAAAAGATGTTGACGAATCTGGCATCTCGATCGGTAACGATGGTTTTGGGTAAACCAAAGTGTTTCCAAACATGTGTAAAGAAGAGCTGAGTGGTCTACTGCATTGTCGTGGTATTCTTACATGGTATGAGAATGGCCATCTTGGAAAATCGGTCGACTACTACTAATATCGCATCATGCTGACGTCTGGTAGTAGGATAATCCATCAAGTAGTCCATAGAAATAGATTCCCATGGTCGACTAGGAACTGGCAGAGGTGTGTACAATCCCTGTCATTGATTAGGAGGTTTAGCAATGGTACAAACCACACATGATCGAATGTACTTGTTGACGTCGGATTTAAGTGTAGGCCAGAAGAAATACTTCTATAGAATAGCAAGTGTCTTTACTACTCCAAAGTGTCCTGCTGTCTTGTTGTAGTGCGCGTCCCAAATGAGTTCCTGTCAAGGCTCACCAATTGGTACACAAAGCTATCCAAGCTTGTATAGCAAGGTGTCTTTCAAGAAGTAGTCAGAGTCTGAGGTCGACAACTTGTTATTCTGTAACTATCGGTAGACTGCTGAGAATTCACTATCATCCTCGTACAACTATGTCCAAGTGCTCATGTCGTATCCTTGCATACTCATCACTGTCAAAAGGAGAGTAATGGGTGGTCGAATGAGGTAATCGACGGTGGCGTTAGCTTTACCTTTCTGATACTTAATCACCAACTGGAAGTGTTGTAGGTAATTAATCCACTTGAGTTGTCAGTTTGTCTGCGGCTTTGATTGTGTCAGAGCGAACTGTAGATGCTTATGATTAGTGAGAATGACCATTTCCTTGCCAAGGATGTAATGCCTCCATTGCTTGAGAGCTTGCAAAATGGCGTACAGTTCTTTTTCGTACCTCAAGTATCTTCTAATTGTGTCATTAAAAGTATCGAAATGAAAAGCAATTGGGTGACTAGACTGAGTGATCACTGCGCCCAAGGCATAGCCCGATGCGTCTGTCTCAATCTCAAAGGGCTGATGCAAATCAGGTAACACAAGTACTAGTGCAGTGCGGAGCTTGTGTTTGAGCTATTCAAAAGCTGCTTGTTGTGTTGTTATCCATTGGAAGACAATTTTCCCATTTCCCTTCGTCAACTGATTCAAGGGCTAGGCTATGTGACTGAAGCCTAGTATGAACTGCCGATAGAAATTCGCCAAACCAAGAAAACTTCCTAGTTCTTGAATGCTTCTAGGAATGGGCCAATCTTTGAGGAACTGTACTTTTTTTGGATCGACGTGAATGCCTCCAGAGTCAATTACATACCCCAAATATTTGATGTTGGTCATCGAAAAAGAGCAGTTGTCCATGTTCAGATAGAGCCGATGTTGCTGGAGAGTGCCGAGGACTTGTCAAAGATGTCTGACATGTTCTTCCCATGATCGACTGAAAATCAATATATCGTCGAGATAGACAATAACCCATTTTCCAATGAAAGGTCGAAGAAGGTTATCCATATGTTGCATGAAGGTTGCAGGTGCGTTGGTTAAGACGAAAGGCATGACTAACCATTCAAACACTCCTTCCTTGGTTTTGAAAGCAGTTTTCACACATCTGAGGGCTCGATTGGAATTTGATGGTATCCTGACTTGAGGTTGAGCTTAGTAAAAAGAATTTAGCACCTTTCAGACAATTGATGAGCTTGTCTATCCATGGCAGAGGGTAGTGATTCTTTACCGAAATTTTGTTGATAGCTCTGTAGTCGATGCACATGTGCCAAGTCCCATCTTTCTTCGAAACTAAGACATGGACTTTCACAAGGAGAGGCGTTGGGTCGAATATGACCCTTTTTTATTAATTCTTGGATATGTCTACAAATCTATTCATTTTCGAGAATGGATCTTCTGTAAACATATGCGTTAGGAAACGAAGAACCAAGAACAAGTTCAATAGAGCGTTTTACCTGACAATGTTGAGGTACTCCATTTGGAGATTGAAAGAGGTTCTGGTACTCATCGAGAATATGATCAACTTGTTGCTTCTATCGAGAATTGCATTGGTCAGTGACTCAACTTGTTGCTGTAGTCTTCTGAGAATGTTGCGGATTGATCATGATTAATGCGAACTTCTCAGCATGATTGATGAGCTTCTTTATCTATTTGGAAGATATCAATGCAACCGTTCATGTAGGATGACGCTCTAGTATGCTAAACCATGGATTTTGAATTCTGACAATCACCTTCTGCGGCCGTGACTAATAACTTCCATGTCTATCCCAGAGGTAAGGCTTCCCAAACAGGGCATTGGCTACGGAGAGTGGTGCCATGTCACAGAGTACTTCATCTTCAAAAGGCTTTATGAAGTAGGAGATTTTACATTGTCGAGTGATCCATAGTTCTTGTCCAACCTTCATTCAACCAATCTTGTAAGGCTGAGGATGCAGATTGGTAACAAGACCTAGTTTCTTCACAAGTTCTTTAGAAACAAAGTTTTTCTGGCTCCCGTTTTCCACAATCATATGTAATGGGTTGCTCTAGACCCATATCCGTGTATGGAACAGGTGCTCTCGTTCCTCTTCATTGACGATATTCAAGGCTGCTGGAGTGGTCTAGGTCAAAAGGGTCATTGTGTCTGATTTTATCGAAGTGAGTTCTCGTCGAGGATCCTCCAGATGTCGAAGCAAATCGCAAGAGAATCTCATTAAACTGGGCGAACATTTTAGTCCGTTGTCGAGCCAAAGCTTGCTCAATAAGTTGTGCTATCTCATCGTCTGCATGTCTATTGTCTGTTTCTTATGTCATTTTTGGAGATCATGTCTGCTTGGATTGCTGAGATTGTGAGCGAGTTTGAACCGGCATAAGTCAGGTAACTTCGAGATAAATGTATACGCAAAACTTAAGCATGAACAAAACTGAGTGATCTGATACCAATGATCTGGGTCGTGTCCAGGAAACACTAGGGGTACAATGGTTGGACTAAATGAGTCGGATCTGTTATGGCAGAAGCTTAAAAAATAGAATGAGCAAAAGCAGGATTACGAAACACAGATAAACATAAATATGCGTAGACAATATGCAGGAATGCAAACTGTTCTTCTATTACTTGCAAAACAGATCAAAAACTGATGTATGTTACAATATTATACATGCTTATACAGAACTCTGAGACGCTTGGGTGCCTTCCCGTTACATTCAGTTACAAAGAAGAAGTTAGAACGGTTTCAACAGCTCAACTGTTACAGTCGAATGAAAGACATAGAGACAGTCTGTCGAAGTTCGACAGTCATTGGTCGCATGTCGATGTCGCGAACTGTGAGGTTGTTGAACATGTCGAAGGTGTGGAATGTGTCGCAGTATGTCGAAGTCAAGACTCATCATAATTGTGTCAAAATTGGAACCTGTTAAAGTTGTCGAAGTCATGTTGAATTGAAACTTGTCAAATTTGTATCGACATCGATGACTTGCCAACTATGATGCAAATCATTAACCTTTTACGATGATGAAGGTTACAAGAGAGCACTAACGGGAAGAAAAAGGAAAGTTTCCTAAAAGATGATTTCATCCATGCAACTGAAGAAAAGTATGAGGAAGGAGTACCAACTTTATGCTGTAATAGCTATGAACAAGGAAGGGGATAAAGTAGAATTAATCAACCACCCCCTATTTTCGGAATACATGGATGTATTTCCGGATACTTTAGCTGGTCTACCACTGCAGCATGATTTAGATTTCACTATTGAACTGAAACCAGGGACAAAACCTATAGCAAGAACGCTTTACCGAATGTATGTGCTGGAATTGAAGGAATTACAGGTCCAACTACAAGAGTTATTATATTTGGGGTTGATTAGACCCAGCGTATCTCCATGGGGAGCATTAGTTATTTTTGTCAAGAAGAAAGATGGATCATGGCGTTTGTGCATTGATTACTATCAGTTAAAAAAGGAAACTATAAGAAATCAATACCCTCTAACCAAGATTGATGACCTTTTTGATCAAATGAAAGGTGTAACAATATTCTAGAAGATAGATCTAAGATCGAGATATCACCAATTGAGGATTAAATATGAGGATATTTCTAAGACTTCCTTCAAGACAAGATTTGGACACTTCGAGTTTGTAGTAGTACCTTTTGGATTGAAAAAATGCACCAAGTGTATTTATGAACTTAATGAATGGTGTATTTCATTAATACCTAGACAAGTTTGTCCAAGTATTTCTGGACGATATTTTGATATATTCTAGAACAACAAAATAATATGAGGAACACTTGAGAATAGTGTTGCAATTCCTAAGAGAGAACCATTTATATGGGAAGTTATCCAAGTGTTCGTTCTTTCAAAAAGAGATTCACTACCTTGGCAACATTATATCCGATGAAGGGATTGTAGTAGATCCTATGAATATAGAAGCAATTTCGGAATGGTCGGCACCCACCAATGTACATGAGGTACGAAGTTTTATGCGACTTGCGAGGTATTATAGATGCTTTGTAGAAGGTTTCTCCAAAGTGGCAAGACCCATAACGGAATTACAAAATAAAAACCGACCCTTCATATGGACAAAGAAATGTGAAAAGGATTTCGCTAGACTTAAATAACTATTGACAATAGCACTGATATTAAGAGTTTCAGATATGGAAAAATATTTTATAGTTTGTGTGGATGCATCGAAGGAGGGAGTTGGGTGTGTTTTCATGAAAGAAGGAAGGGTGATTTCCTACACATCCCGAAGGCTACGACCGCACAAAGAGAACTATGCAACCCATGATATGGAAATGACCACGGTAATTCATGCCTTAAGGTTATGGAGACACTACTTGGTCAGAAGGAAATTTGAATTAAGGACATATAATTGTGGGTTACAACACATATTTACTCAAAGTGACTTAAATGATAGATAGATAAGATGGTTAGAGTTACTCAGCGAGTATGATTTTGACATAACCTATGTGAAGGTAAACTTAAACAAGGTAGCTGATGCACTTAATCGGAGACCTAGGATATTCTCGGTTATAGCGATGAAAACCAACCTAAGAGAATATATTCTAGCACTACAACAAGATGATACATGGTATAACGAAGTGAAAACGGAACTGGAGAATGAGCAAATGCGGATACCCAAGCATGAGGGATACTCCTTTGACATGGACAGATTGCTGAGGTATAGAAACCGTATCTATGTACCGGAAAATCAAGAGATCCGAAGTTTGATTTTGGTAGAAGCTCATAGAGCAATTTATAGAGCTCATCCCAGAGTAAAGAAAATGTATTCAGATCTGAAAAATGAAGATGGATTTGGTAACCCTCATAGAAAAATGTATGGAATTCCAAATGGTCAATGCAGAACATCGAAACCCTGATAGATTTCTCCAACCCCATGCAATTCCTGAATCTAAATGGGAATTCATATCAATGGACTTTATAATTGGTTTACCTATGACCAACAAGAGACATGACACAATTTTTGTAGTATTCGACACTCTTTCCAAGAGTGCACACTTCGTATCAATCAAGAACACATATCAAGCACCATAAATTACTAAGGTTTTCTTAAATAAGGTTGTAAGTTTGCACAGAATACCGAAAAATATCATTTCAGATAGAGGTTCAGTAATTACCGGAAGGTTTTGAACAATATTTCAAGACATCCTAGGTACTCAACTCAACTTCAATACCGCCTATCACCCATAGACAAATGGAAAAACTGAAAGGGTGAACCAAGTTTTGGAGGACATTCTAAGGATGTATGTGATGGATCGACATAATAGGTGGGAAGAATACCTACCTTTAGTAGAATTTTCTTACAATAACAGTTACCATATTTCGATCCAAATGGAACCTTTCGAATTTCTATAGGGACGACCATGTAGAACACCTATGAGTTGGGATAGATTGGAAGATAGGGA
Organism: Larix kaempferi; assembly: GCA_027924585.1. Classification (NCBI taxonomy): domain Eukaryota; kingdom Viridiplantae; phylum Streptophyta; class Pinopsida; order Pinales; family Pinaceae; genus Larix; species Larix kaempferi. Next base: position 18,711,486 of record BSBM01000269.1, on the reverse strand, counting down.
ATTGTTAGGCCCAAAAGTGATACAAGAAATGGAAGAACATATGGTGACCATTCGTGCTCGATTGAAGGAAGCACATTATCGACAGAAGAGCTATGTGGATGCGCATAGAACCGACCAAAGTTATGATATTAGGGATAAGGTATTTCTGCGAGTGAAACTGCATAAGAGTTTGATAAAATTTGGCAAGGGAGCCAAGTTGTCCCCTAGGTTTGTGGGATGCTTTAGGATTTTGGATCGGATAGGACCGGTTTCATACCCTCTTGACTTGCCGTCATCTTTGAGTAGGATTCACAATGTTTTTCATGTTTCTATATTACATAACTATATTCCTGATACTTCACATGTTATTGATCTGAGTAATGTGGAGATAACAGACGATGAGGATGTGATGACCGAACTGATCCGAGTATTGGACCAGCCAACACGGCAGCTTAGGCACCGTGTGATTGATCAAGTCAAAGTGCAGTGGGACAATTATATTCCTAGATCTACAACTTGGGAGAATGCAATAGAGATGCGTTGTAGTTTTTCGTATTTATTCTGAACTTTGGGACAAAGTTCTAACTAAGAAGGGGTGTATGTAATGCCCCTAAACTGATTGTAAACTTTGAGGGCACTTTCCAAGTGACCCAGTTGAATAAAATTTAATAAAATGATCCTTCGAATATTTATGTTTGAATAATTAATGAGAAACTCTTGATGATGTGCAAGATGACAAAATGATAAACAGGAATAATGAAATGGATGATACTTGTAGAAATGGATACTTTAATTGAATTGATGAATGAATGAATGCCCCTTTTAACGATTAGCTACTTATGAAATATATGATGTGAATGAACGCATTGCATGTATTGCTTAATGAATAGCATAATTACGAAACATGATTATGATTATGGACTGATTTACATGATGTATATTGATGAGTTATGATGAGCAATACTATTGATGGGTACTTTGAGAATATGTGTAGCTACAGGTAATTCTCCTACGCAACTGACTCACAACGGAAATAAATGGGTCGTAGAGTACGAATAAATCACACACGGAAGAACGACAACGGTGTCGACTTCCTACGGAATCCATGCACGAGTTCAAAAGCCCTTATCCGCTTACTCGGGGAAGCGTGAAGTCGAGTGAAGTGGACCATGACGGAATTGGTCACGTACGAGGTTGAGGGGCAGTAAGAACAAAATTACTCCTCGGCACCATTAGTCTCCAATAGAGTGTATACGGAAGATTGAAGGTAACAAATCCTAAATCACTACATGAAGTTCCTGCAAATCAGATGAAATGAAGAAGCATTAACGAAAGGACCCAACAATGTGATACCTAGATGGAAAAAGGAAATTGATGGTCGAAAGGACCCGACTATGTGGTACCTAGACCCAAGACGAAAACAATTGATGAATTTTATGCATTAAACATGTAAGTTTGGATTTAGGCTATTTGCACATGAAATGAATATTAGTAATTAAATAATGGAAAATAATTGTTTTAGGAGAAAATGGTAGACTAAACATTAGCATATAGCCAACTCCATTTGCACCCACAAAAATAGAACTTAGATTGGAGTATCAGGGGCCACACTTGAGTAAATCTAGGAAGGTAGGTGCATTCTCATGAGATTTAGACATGTGGCTGAGTGAGATAATTATATTTTAATTAATTAGAAAATTAGGCATTTTGCATGAAGTGACATGTGTCGCAGAGAATTCTCCTACTTAAGGAAGGAAAGAGGAAAGGGAAGGACATCCTATGTGTGGATGGTTACTGTAATGTTAACAAGACATTGATTTGCTTCTATTGTGAGTTTTGAAAAGGATTTTGGTGAGGGGGAAACTCACTTCTGGATCCTTGGTTTTCGTGTGTGAGCTCTACAACCCCATTGCTTTGGGTTTGGGAAGAAGAAGAGTATTCCTGGATTTGGTAGGGAGGTCAACCGAGTGGTTAGTTTGATATTTGGACTTTGCGGCAAGGAGTAGTTGTTCGAAGAATCTGCACTGGAAGGATCTACCTACAACCATTGAATGCAGGTTCGAATATCGATGTAATTTATTTATAAAATGATGACTTATAATGTGATTTCATAATGTTACTTCTCATGATTACTAAATGATAATTCTGATTTTTTTTGGTTGTGGAGCCTGATCTTCCTGTCTCATAGATGATGAGTCAGTCGTGTTTGTACCCCAGGTTTGGTTATGATCCCGACACATGCAACAAGGGGTCCAGCGAGCCCCCAATTGAAATTTTTGTTATGGGTTGGTTTTTCTCCAACATATTACAGGCCCATGGTTTTTGGTAACCCATGGTATTTTCCCATTATATTCCCCTTTATACGAAATACATTGTAATATGGCTAGGTTTGATGTATTAGATATTATTCATTCTAAAGATCTCTGATATCGTGAAAGAGAGACTATGATACAGTGAAGAGGAAGTGCAGCGGATGTGGTATAGGTTGTATCCCTTCATTTGTTGGATGGTATAATAATAAGCACTCGCAATTTCAGTAGGGACGTAGCCCATCTTGGGTGAATCACGATATATTGGTGTCTCTCTTGTAATATTTTTGTGTGATTGTATTTGCATCTTGTTTATTGTCATTGCTATATGATCCTATTTTTCTAACAATTGGCATCAGAGCCAAAGGTCTATTTGGAAGATAAACCCGCAGGAAACTAGGGTTTCTGGTTCGAGTGGGAGCAATGGCGAAAGAAGGAAAGTTTAAGGTCAATAAATTTAATGGCCAAAAATACCAGTTATGGAAGATGAAAATGGAGGACTATCTATACCAAAAGGATCTATTCCTACCGTTGGAAGGAAGAGCAAAGTAGTCGGCGACTATGAAGGACAAAGAATGGGAGGTCCTTGAAAGAAAAGCACTGGGAACAATACAACTATCCCTGGCTTCATCGGTGGCTTTCAATATCTCAAAAGAAAAGACAATGGAGGGTTTGATGAGCGCATTGGGTAAGCTATATGAAAAACCCTCGGCCTCCAACAAGGTATTTCTAATGAAGTGTTTATTTAATATGAATATTTTTTAAGGTGGATTTGTTGTTGATCATTTAAATGAATTTAATACGGTTACAAATGAACTAAGTTCTGTAAGTGTGAACTTTGATGATGAGGTTATGGTTCTTCTAATCTTGTGTTCATTGCCAGAAAGCTGGAATGGCTTGGTCATGGTTGTAAGTAACTCTGTCTCTGGTTTAAACACCTTGATATTTGATGATGTTTTTAGTGTTATTCTTAGAGAGGAAATGCGAAGAAAAATCATAGGTGAGACATCAAGTAATGCGTTGACCATGGAGAGCAGGGGAAGACAAAAGGAGAGAGGAAAGACTCAAGGTAATCATAGCAAGTCTAAAATGGGTAGATCCAAGTCTAGACTGCGAAAGATAGAGTGCTGGAACTGTGGAAAGAAAGGACATCTGAAAAAAGACTGCATATCTCTTAAGAAGAAAGGAGATGGATAGCAGGAGACTACTCAAGAAGCAAGTGTAGCAAGTGATGTGTTACAAGATGCTTTGATTCTTGCATTAGATAATAGTAGTGATTACTGGGTAGTTGATTCAGGGGCTTTATGTCATGATACACCCCATAGGAAATATTTTCATGATTATGTTGTAGACGATTTTGGACATGTCTTATTGGGTGATGATGGGACATGTAAAATTGTTGGAATGAGTAAGGTATGGATAAAATTTAAGAATGGAACTGAATGGCTGCTGAAATATGTTAGGCATATTCCTGCTATGAAAAGAAATCTGATCTCAACAGGGCAGTTGGGAGATGGTGGCTGTCTATCTACGTTTGGAGAAACGCGGTGGAAGATCACTAAATGATCAATGGTGATAGAAAAAGGAGACAAGGTAGGCACGTTGTGTTTATGTCCTCATAATACTCACCATCCCATCTCTTTAGCTTCCACAAGATTAGATACAACATTGTGGCATCATAGGCTTGGCCATATGAGTGAGAAGGGGATGCAGATTCTCTACTCAAGGAAGTTGCTTCTAGATTTGAAGCAGGTAAGTTTGGAATTCTGTGAGAACTGTGTTTATGGAAAACAGAAGAGAGTCAGATTTCTCGGGGTTGAGAAATAGAAGAAGAATGAAAAGTTAGAGCTTGTGCATACAGATGTATGGGGACTGACTTAGGTACAATCTCTTGGTGGATCTCATTATTATGTTACATTTATTGATGATGCAACTAGAAAAACTTGGTTTTTTTTGCATTAGACATAAATCTGATGTGTTTGCTACTTTTAAGAAGTGGAAATATTTGGTTGAGAATGAGACAGGAAAAAGGTTGAAGTGTCTCAGATCTGATAATGGAGGTGAGTATTGCGGCAAGGAGTTTGATAGTTACTATTCATACCATGGGATTCATAGAGAGAAGACAGTCCCAGGAACACCTCAAGAAAATGGTGTGTCAGAAAAGGATGAATAGAACGATCATGGAGCGTGCAAGGTGTATGAGATTGCCTGCAGGGTTTCCCTTACAGTTTTGGGTAGATGTTGCAAATACTATTGTTTATTTAATAAACAGAGAGCCTTCAAATGCTTTGGATGGTGGTATTCTAGAGGAGGCATCGACAGGTAAAAAGGTAAACTACTCATTTATGAGAAATTTTGGTTGTGAAGCATTTGCCCATATTGATAAAGAAAATAGAACAAAGCTTGAAGCTAAATCCAAGAAATGTTCCTTTATTGGATATGGGGTTGATGATTTTGGTTATCGCTTATGGGATTATGAAAATCACAAAACCATTAGGAGTAGAGATGTGATATTCAATGAAAAGGTCATGTATAAAAATCAGTTGTAGGGAAAGAAACGGGAAGAAGAAAACACATAGTACACAATGCTTGATGAAATTAACAAAAATGAAGTTCCAAAGGTGCCAGAATATCAAGAACAACAACAAGTACCTGAAACTCTTGCAAGTGTAAGAACATCTACCAGGTTAAGTAGACTCCCTGAACGATACCCTCCTTCAATGTATTATTTATTGATGAATGATGTTGGTGAACCAGAATGTTATGAAGAAGCAATGCGGGTGGAAACTAGAAAGAAGTGGGAGCAAGGCATGAATGAGTTGATGGACTCATTGGTAGGAAACCAAACTTGGTATTTGGTTCAGTTTCCTGCTGGTAAAAGAGCATTGCAGAACAAATGGATTTACAGGTTGAAGGAAGAAGGAGGTAAGAAGCGGTACAAGGCCAAACTTGTTGTAAAGGTGTTTGCACAGAAGAACGGTATAGATTTTGTTGAAATATTTTATCCTGTTGTTAAGATGACTTCAATTAGGACTATTTTAAGTCTAGTGGATGTAGAAGATTTGCATCTTGAATAGTTAGATGTAGAAACAACCTTTCTCCATGGAGATTTAGAGAAAGAGATATATAAGTAGCATCCACAAGGGTATGAGGTCAAAGGGAAGGATAATTTGGTGTGAAGGTTGAAAAAGAGCTTGTATGGCTTGAAGTAAGCTCCAAGGCAGTGGTATTTAAAATTTGACAGGTTTATGACAGAACAAGGTTATAGTAGATGCCATTCTGACCACTGTGTTTATTTCAAGAGGCTAGATAATGGAACATTTATTATCATGTTATTCTATGTGGATGACATGCTTGTTGCAGGGTCTAACATGCAGGAAATAAATGTGCTCAAAAGAAAGTTAGCAAATTCATTTGCGATGAAGGATTTGGGTGTTGCAAAGCAAATCCTTGGTATGAGAATAACAAGAGACAGGAAAAATTGCAAATTAACATTGTCTCAAGGTGAGTACATATAAAAGGTGTTAGAGAGGTTCTGAATGCAAAATACAAAACCAGTTAGTACACCTTTGGCTAGCCATTTCAAACTAAGTAAGGAAATGTGTCCCAAGACACAGGAAGAGATAGATTACATGTCCAAGATTCCCTATTCATCAGCAGTTGGCAACTTGATATATGCCATGGTGTGCACAAGACCAGATATTGCACATGAAGTGGGAGTTGTGAGCAGATATATGAACAATACAAGTAAAGAACATTGGAAGGTAGCACAGTGGATTCTCAGGTTTATGAGAAGTACTACCAGTCATGCATTATGCTTTGAAGGTTCAGACACTGTTCTACAGGTATATGTTAATGCAGATATGGCAAATGATAAGGATAGCAGGAGGAGCACCACAAGGTATGTGTTTACTGTAGGTGGAACAACAGTAATATGGATTTTGAAATTGCAAAACGTTGTTGCACTTTAAAAAATGGAAGCAGAATATGTTGTTGTTACAGAGGCTAGTAAAGAGATTATTTGGTTGCATAGGTTTATGGAGGAATTGGGTAAGAAGTAGAAGGATAGCAAGTTGTATAGTGACAGCCAGAGTGCCATTCATTTTACAAAGAACTCAGCATTCCATTCTAGGACTAAACATATATAGCTCAAGTACGATTTCACACGCTCTTTTCTAGAAGATGAACTGTTGAAACTAGAGAATATACATACTAGCCAGAATCTTGTAGACATGTTTACAAAGGTAGTGACCAGAGAGAAACTGAGTTCCTGCTCGATTTAAGTTGGCCTTCTAGGGTGAAGGTGAAGATGAGAAATTTTCTGTCATGTCCCAAATTTGGCATCGGGCCACAATGGCCTAAGCAAATTGTCCCTATTCATTAAAGTTTGTCAAATTGATGCTAAAGGTCAAATAATTGCCAAGGAGGAAAATTACTAGTTTCCTAGGTTTGGGGTGGAAGCTTTGGGATTTGGAATAATGGGGATAATAAATGATGTTGGAACATTAGGATGACATAAATATTTAATAAATGAGATAAATAAATATATACAAGTGAAAATCAAAGTGGAATTTGATCATGAAGACACATGGAGGAAGTGGGACCCACCCAAGCTAGAATTTATGTGTCACATGGCATCCTCTATTGACCAATGCGACCTCAGTCGATAGGGGTTCACCTCACTGTTGATGCATATCACAATCTCCTTGGGAACCGGCTCGGGTAGGTTTGAGCCCACCCAGCAACACCCGCAGGGCGGATGAAGTCTCACCCAAGGCGTCCAGGAAGAGCAGACATAACCATGTTTCCGCCGAGGGAGGAGGAGAGTGTTGAGATATTGTAACTTCAAAGAATATTATATTTGTACTTTATTATTCCGGATATGTTTCATTCCTCCGTGAAGATCTTATTGTATATTCAGAGATGTTTATTCCTCCGTCAGAATGTGGTAACTCGGGTTATTAGACTTCCCTAGTGGGGGTCGGCCCCTGTATGTGTTATGTGGGTCAAAGGGTTATTAGACCACCCTAGAGGGGTCGGCCCAGTCAGTTGTAGTGGGGTATTTAACCCATTGGTTAAATACGAGCCTACGTGTACTTGTGTAAAAGATATGTCAGAGTAGTGTATAAATAGAGGAGGTGTGTTCCTCATTTGACACACACACACACTTGAGAGAGAGGCGCACTTGTGGAGGAGAGGTATGCTATGGTGGAGGAGGAGATCATATCTTTGGTTTTCATCTTTGTATATTGTTGGTCATCTATATTGAGGAAGCTTTACTAGGTTTTCTACCCCATGAGGGTTTTCCAGGATAAATCTGTGTCTCTTGTGTTTATGCTATGCTTGTTGTTTCTTCAGTGATCCTGTATATGCTATTATTGTGAAATGGAATGTAATGCTGCTATTTTCTATCTTAGCATATTAAATATTAACATGGTATCAGAGCTAACCTGAAGGAAGGCAAGGTATGTCACTTACGACACTTGCTTTACTTACGACAATTTGAAGGTTAGGGTTTTACATAGCAAAAACCAGTCATCGTGGAACTTTCGATATAAATCCATTTATGCGAAGTTTCAGGGTCTGAAAAGTTTACAGGTCGAAGATAACATCCCCAGGTACCTTGTGTCCAAAGGGAATCCTCAGATTCGTTGTACTTTATGAGTTATGATCAGTACAAGTTAGGGTTTCTGCCTCTTCTAGATCTCAGTCAAAATCAGGTAACCTTGGAAAAAAGGTCATAACTTGGGATAGGAAGCTCCAAATGAAATTTTGTAAAATGTGACAAGTAGTACACAGACTGTACTATCTCAGGAAACGTTTTCAGAGGCCGAAGGTGAACCAGTGACACGTGTCACGCCGTAAAAGTTTGCTCTCCTTTTTTATCCCATAAACAGGTCACGTTGCTACACTTGGAATAACTCTCTCTCAGAGAGTCCAATTGAGGTCAGAACTGTCAGGATAGAAAGATAACAGGGAAAGCTATCGCAGGAAACATTTTCAGAGGCGAAAGTTCAAACAGTGACACGTGGCATGCCGTACAAGTTCGCTCTCCTGTTTTATCCCATAAACAGGTCACGTTGCGACACTTGGAATAACTCTCTCTTAGAAAATCCAATTGAGGTCAGACCTGTCAGGATGGAAAGATGACAGGTCAGGCTACTGCAAAAAAAAAATTCAGACCCTGTGGAGCAAAAATTTTAGAGTTATAGCAGAAACAATCAGGTGCATATTTCTGTCAAAACAGAATTATTTTTGGAGCACCTTTATTCATGGCTTCCGGAATTTAGGGTTTCGGAGAAAGTTAGAATTTTTGGAATCGGAGTCCACGACTGAATACTACTCAGGAAAATCGAAATTTAGAGACCAAGATCGAATTTTTTGGTTGGGTAGAAGACCGGGCTTGATCAAACCCTAGTTCAGGATTTTGATCAGAAAGATGGAAAATTAGGGCTTCAACAAAAGTTGGAATTTTTGAAGTCTGTAACCACGGCTGGAAGCTCCTCAGAAAAATAAGAGTTTAGAGCCTTGGATCGAACCTTTTGATTGGACAGAAGGGTGGGCTTCATCAAACCCTAGTTTGGGTTCCTGTTTAGAAGATCCAGAAGTTTCGAAGGCAATTTTGAGGGGTCAAATTTTGGAGATTTCAAAAGTGAAGTATGCTAGTTTGATCAGCTCAGCAAGACACATCCTTCCATCCATTCAGAAGCATGAAAGTCAAAGATTGAATTTTTAGGGTTTCTCTAGCAAGCCCTAATCAAGCTCCAAATCAAGTTTCAGGGGGAGTTGAGGCTAAGGCCTTACATAAGAAGACTACAAGAAGTCTCGACAGGTATGACTTAAGGAGGTTCAGATATGTCTCTTGATTAAGTTCATAATGTGTTTGTCTTCATATTATTTATTAGTACAATCTTGATTATTGTTAGAATTGTCTTATCACCCTAGTAACAGTATGAATGCATGTGAATGATCGAAGACATTCATTGATTAGGGATATATGATTGTACTAATGCATTATGGTGTTGTGTGAGGTTGATGTTGTCTGCTAACAAGATATAGGTACATCACAAAAGACAAATCAAGTTCCATGACCATGGCAACATGAAGACAAAGACTCATCCATAATATTTGTTCTACTTACGAGGTATGTATGACTTTGTTATATTATGCTTAACCTATGAGACATGCAGGTTCTAGCTCAAGATCTCTAAATCATTGAAGAGATTGTTTAGGTATGTTGTACATAACTAATCCAGATATGTTTTCTTATGTCAAGTTAGAATCTTACCTTGTGTTAGGATCCCTTATATAAGTATACTTGGTATGATTGGTTATGCTTATTCATAAAGTTAGTAATCAAGGGTTTATGCATATTATGTCTCTTGTCTTGATGATTTAATTAACCAGAAGAGTACTATGATCAAACAAGAATATGCATGAGTAAAAGAAGACTTCCTTGAAACCTTGAATACTAATGATCATGACTATACATATTCAAGATTATTTAGAATTAGAATGTTTGGAGAATATACTAATGAACGTATGTTTGTGTATGAGATCATTAGGATGACACTAGTGCACAATTGAGCATGCACAGTGGTACAGAATGAATACAAGTTCAAAAGACATATAGAAGATCAAGTGGGAGGCAACCACACAAACATAAAAGATAAGTATTTGAGTTGTTATTTGAAATAGTAAATGATATTGCTTGTATGCATATTTGTATTCCTAGAATATATCATGCTCAGTGTAAACATTCATAGAGCATTGAACAGTATACTACTAATATGCATATGATTGGTAAGTTGGACAAACATTCCATTGTTTCTTGCCTAGAATGAAACTTCTTTGCTGACATGCTGAGAGTTGTGCACACTCTCAATAGTATGTTCTGGTAGAGATGGAAGGCATCTAGATAGCCACTGTATGCATACAGGATATGGGAAAGTGTTGTGCCAAAGTATTGGTCAAAATAGTTACATAACTATGTAAATGATATCTGTATGCATAATAGGTTATCATGTCAATATGATTTGATTATTATGAAGTATTACTAATCATGTACTTAATTTTGATTTGTAGGAAAGATCATGATGAATGATGAACACTGAACAAGCGATGGATGTTCAAACAAAAGGATTTACAAATCAAACACACTATAGAAGGCTTGTGGCTAGAAAATTCTCTTAGAAAGAGGAAGAGAATCATGATAAGATGTTTGCTCCAAGTGGCTAGATAAGACCATTCTCTTAATGGTGTAATTAAAGAAGAAGTGTGAATCAGGTTCTGTATGGGTACCCAGGATCGATAATCAATTGATGAGCTTAATGATCACCATGGGTGATGAGGATCTCAACCTTTGCTACAAGGTTGAATATTGTTTCTATACACAGACGATATGGTGCAGAAAGGAACCAAAAGTTAGAATTTGTAACAATGTACTAACCAAACCTCTACCGATCCGATGTACTAACCAAACCTCTACCTCAAGTAAAGTTTTCTGAGACAAACTTAATATAGTTCAGAAGGACCCTCCTCAAAAGGGGGAGTGATGTGATAACTCATGATGAGATTGCCTGCATCGACAGTGAGGTCGATGATGAGGATACCTATATTAGTGATGCCGACAGAGAGGTTGGTGGATGGTCCTTAGACAGGGTCTAAGGTGACAAGAGGATTGCATCATCCTTGAACATATATTCTAAAAGAGGCCGTAGACATGATGTCTCCGAAAATGAAGTCCTTGGTGGACATATAGGATTGCATCATCCTAAAGAGAGCCGTAGACGTATGTCTTCGAGAATGAAGTCCTTGGTGGACTTGAGGGGATTGGATCATCCCTGGACTTTAGTCCTAAAGAGAGTCGTAGACGTATGTCTTCAAGAATGAAGTCCTTGGTGGACTTGAGGGGATTGGATCATCCCTGGACTTCAGTCCTAAAGAAGAGCCGTAGACGTATGTCTTCAAGAATGAAGTTCTTGGTGAACATGTGAGGGGATTGGATCATCCCTGGACTTCAGTCCTAAAGAAGATCCGTAGACGTATGTCTTCGAGAATGAAGTTTTTGGTGAACATGTGAGGGGATTGGATCATCCCTGGACTTCAGTCCTAAAGAAGAGCCGTAGACGTATGTCTTCGAGAATGAAGTCCTTGGTGGACGGTTGAGGATTGAGTCATCCTTGGACATGGTCCTAAATGTACGGTTGAGCATTAAGTCATCCTTGGACGTGGTCCTAAATGTACGGTTGAGGATTGAGTCATCCTTGGACGTGGTCCTAAATGTACGATTGAGGATTGAGTCATCCTTGGACGTGGTCCTAAATGTACGGTTGAGGATTGAGTCATCCTTGGACGTGGTCCTAAATGTACGGTTGAGGATTGAGTCATCCTTGGACGTGGTCCTAAATGTACGGTTGTGAATTAAATCATCCTTGGACAGTAAATCCAGTAATTCCAAAAGGAAGGATAGTCCTAAATGAATTGAATGGATTAAATCATCCTTGGACAGTAAATCCAGTAATTCCGAAAGGAAGGATAGTCCTAAATGATATTGAGTGGACTAATCATCCTGTAAATAGATTGGGATTGCCTCATCCCTAGACATGGTGAGATGTCTTAAAGTGATAAGGACTAATCATCCTGTAAATAGATTGGGATTGCCTCGTCCCTAGACATGGTGAGATGTCTTAAAGTGATAAGGACTAATCATCCTGTAAATAGATTGGGATTGCCTCGTCCCTAGACATGGTGAGATGTCTTAAAGTGATCAGGACTAATCATGCTGTAAATAGATTGGGATTGCCTCGTCCCTAGACATGGTGAGATGTATTAAAGTGATAAGGACTAATCATGTTGTAAATAGATTGGGATTGCCTCATCCCTAGACATGGTGAGATGTCTTAAAGTGATAAGGACTAATCATCCTGTAAGTTGATTCGGGATTGCATCATCCCTAGACATGGTGAGGTGTCTTAAAAGGATAAGGATTGATCATCCTGTAAGTTGATCTGGATTGCATCGTCCATAGACATGAGAGATGTCTTAAATTGAGAGGGATTGATCATCCCATAAGTGGATCAGGATTGTATCATCATTGGACCTATGTCCTAAAGTGAGAGGGATTGACCATCCCGTAATTGGATCATGTGTGTTGCAGGGTATGATGCTGTTGTGTATACTTGTATCGGTGTGGATACTTGTATTGATAGATGTATTAGTGAGAATACATGCTTTTGATGATAGATGTATTAGTGAGAATACATGCTTTTGATGATAGATGTATTAGTGAGAATACATGCTTTTGATGATAGATGTATTAGTGAGAATACATGCTTTTGATGATATATGTATTAGTAAGAATACATGTTTTGATGATAGATGTATTGGTGAGAATACATACTTTTGATGATACATGTATTGATTAATGTACTTGTATGGTTGAGGATACTTATGTTGTAGATCGAGATGATCCAGATGCTGTAGATCGACATGATCTAGATGTTGTAGATCGAGATGATCCAGATGTTGTAGATCGTGATGATCCAGATGTTGTAGATCGAGATGATGTGACGATGCTATAGATCGAGATGATGTGACGATGCTGATCATGTTGATCTAGATGACCATGTTGATCGTGTGATGACGATGTTGATGATCGTGTGATGATGATGCTGATGATCGTGATGCTGATGACGATGCTAATGATCGTGTGATGACGATGCTGATGATTGTGAGATGATGATGCTGATGATCGTGAGGATCCAGATGTTGATGTTGTTGTAGTTGTTCGAGTGATGCAGAAGATAAAGACTCAGTACTGAAGATGTTGATGTTCCAGTATTGAAGATGTTCCAATAACTGCTTGAGTTACTGATGATGTTGAGAAAGCTTCCAATGATTTATAGATGTATCATGTATGATGTTGATGACTCCTTGCTCGTGCAGATGCTGTTATAATATCCTTCTCGTTAAGGGGGGGTGTTGAGATATTGTAACTTCAAAGAATATTATATTTGTACTTTATTATTCCGGAGATGTTTCATTCCTCCGTGAAGATCTTATTGTATATTCGGAGATGTTTATTCCTCCGTCGGAATGTGGTAACTCGGGTTATTAGACTTCCCTAGTGGGGGTCGGCCCCTGTATGTGTTATGTGGGTCAAAGGGTTATTAGACCACCCTAGAGGGGTCGGCCCAGTCAGTTGTAGTGGGGTATTTAACCCATTGGTTAAATACGAGCCTACGTGTACTTGTGTAAAAGATATGTCAGAATAGTGTATAAATAGAGGAGGTGTGTTCCTCATTTGACACACACACACACTTGAGAGAGAGGCGCACTTGTGGAGGAGAGGTATGCTATGGTGGAGAAGGAGATCATATCTTTGGTTTGCATCTTTGTATATTGTTGGTCATCTATATTGAGGAAGCTTTACTAGGTTTTCTACCCCATGAGGGTTTCCAAGGATAAATCTGTGTCTCTTGTGTTTATGCTATGCTTGTTGTTTCTTCAGTGATCCTGTATATGCTATTATTGTGAAATAGAATGTAATGCTGCTATTTTTTGTCTTAGCATATTAAATATTAACAGAGAGTCGTGGCGGTGCAGACTATCTCTATTGCAGTACTTAAACAGAATTATAACACTTTAACTAATCGTAGCATTCATATTCCATATCAAACAGATCATTTAATCGCATCAATTGTCATTCTAACACAGATCATTTAATCGCATCAATTGTCATTCCAACAATAGTAAACAGATATTACATTAAACAATAATTATATATCGCATCATTGCACAAATATTGCACCAAAACATCATTCTATTACTGTTGCAGTCAAAATACCAGAGGCAAAACATACATCTTCTTATCTCCTGCTCTTCATCATCATGCTTGCTTATCCTCTCAACACTTACGACTCTCATCTATTTATAGGCTACTGCCATTACAATATTTGTCCACTTACAACTAACTTCCTAACCAACACTATGGACAATTGACCCACTATCTAACTGACTTGGTCCAAATGACCCCAAAAACCCGCATACCACGGTACAACTGACTCACTATTACATAGTATGTGGTCCAAGTGACCCAAAACCTGCCAACTGCGGTATTCTTTAGTACAAAATGCTCCTTTCACGCCTTCATCCAATGTGTCGCAACGTCGATGGTACCGCGACACGTACTCATCAAACCGCCTTCCAACAGGCCCCCAACACAATCTTGTGGCTCGCCCTCGAGCCACGTCAACTGTTGGACAGAGTACATGTCGCGGTCCTTGCCTTGAAGTCTGCATACGGCTGTTTGACATTCCTAACTAGCTCCTAAGCCTCCTTAGCGGTTGCCTAACTGCTGCTCACATCTTCGGCTGATGGGTGATCAATAAGGTTGTCCATGACCTGTTGTCGATACTGCTGTACTACTGGGAGTGATTCACTTGCCTACAACATCAGTTTCCCGCCAGTGTCCTGGAATTCTTCTAACTGGATTGCACGCAGCTTCTGGCGTTCATCTGCCTTGGTGACCCATTGTTGCAAGTCCTTCAGTTCGCGCGACTTAGCAACTTTCTCCATTGGTGGTAAGGTTCTCATCGCAGCCTTTAATGTGGCCACCCAACAAATAATGCCTGAATTTCTGCAGCGCGTAAACCATGGTCGGACCTTTGCGTTTTGTGGTGGTATAATTGCATTATGCAGAAGACAGCTTCCGACTGGAAAAAGCAATGGGATGATCAATGTCGCCTTCGCCTGGTTGAGCCAATACAACCCCTAATGCAACTGATGAAGCATCAACATGGACATGGAATTCCTTACTCCAGTCCGGAAAGACCAATATTGGGGCCGACGTCATCTTCACTTTGAGCGTTTCAAAACTATCATGACATTCGAGGTTCCACTGGAATGCCGCATCCTTCTTCAACAACTTTTCCATAGGGGCAGTAATCGCACCATATCCCCTAATGAACTTGCGATAATATCCCGTGTGACCCAAGGTCGCTTGCAACTGCTTAATAGTGGTCGATGGTTGCAACCCCAAAATAAGCGCAATTTTGGCTGGATCAACCAGCAATCCCTGCTTACATGCAATATGACCCAACAATATCCCAAATGGTGCACATAAAATACATTTCTTCAAGTTCAGCAATATCTGGTGCTATCAGCATCGTTCAAGCATTAACCATAAATTGGCCAAATGATCGCGAATCAATCCATAAACGGTCCAATCATCCATATATACCTGCAGAAAGTTTTGAATAAAATCTTTGAATGCGGCTACAATGACCCAGGAAAATATCGCAGGTGCATTCTTCAAACCAAACGGCATGACCGTGTACTGAAAGCAACCCCATTCAGTAACAAAAGTTGTCTTATGGTGATCTTCCTTAGCAATGTGAATCTGATGGTAGCCATAGAATCCATCAGTGAAAGAGTACATCTCCTGGCCACCCACTCCTTCAAGTACCTCATCAGTAAACGGGGTCAGAAAAGGGTCATGCAAGCAGGCATCGTTCAACTTTCACAAGTCGACACAAATGCGTACTTCGCCTGTTTTCTTGTCCTGCACCACCATAGGACTGATCCATTTTGACTCTTCTACATGTTGAATAATACTAGCATCCAACATGCGATCAAGTTCCACCTTAACCTTTTCTTTATGTCGCGGATTCAGCTGATAAGGTCGCTCTTGGACTCGCTTAGCATCTGGTTTCAATGGAATCTTCATCTCTCATAAATCACCTAGGATTTCCTTCATTTCGGAAAAATTCATGGGAAACACGTGCTGAAACTCATGCAATAACTTGGTAACCTTGCTTATCATCTCATCATCCCAATAATCCCCAACATTAGCAAACTTTGGAGTAGCTTCGGTGCCGATATTCATCTTGCGAAGCTGCAGTGGTTGACTGAACGGATTACCTAGCGCAACAGGGGGGACTACATCATGACTACCTTTAGATTAAGGAATGTTGATATTCCGGGGATCATCATCATCTTCTGGCCCTCCACTGACGTTGAAGCACTCCATGAGAGACTACATCTGACAGTGGGTGTGCGGGTCGACAGGGTAGGCCGCGGGAACAACCTGAAATATCACGTTGCGGATGAGTTGCAAGGCGTTATGGACATCAAGGTTACCATCCGCAAAAGTGAACATATGAGTGAAATAGATCGTCAACTCCCCCCATGTTTTAATTTCACAACGCAACTCGACTGCAGTGTACCACGAGCGCGGTATCTCCTCCAAAGTATGAAAAAAAGCATGAACCCACTCATCTCTGGGTCACGCTACCCACAATCGTTGTCACTCCATCACATGATCACTGGGATTAATCCGACCATCATACTTGCCAGTTTGATAAACTTCAGTATCGCCAAACCAAACCATCATCAACCTTCGACACTATGACCAATATTTAATGAATTTCTTATGTGTCGCCCACCATCATGTTGGAGCAGCCTTTAGTGCTTCAGCCAAGGCCAGCAATCGCTATGGTTCTGGGATGCGGTCTTCAAACTCTACTACAAAGGTGTTTAGGCCAGGCAACCCCTCATATATAGGCAATGTGATCGTTTCTGTCGCAACACGACACAAGGATTGCGTAACTAAACCACATTTCTGGACTGATACTTCATGCATGTGATTCTGCCAGTGTTCCAATGCATCATTGGAGTTGGAAGACATAGAGCTCTCACTGCGCCACTCCAACTCACCGTAGGCAGTAGGATGAATGTAATCTTCAGAAATGTTGAATGCATGGTCCCATCTAGCGGGATCATCATCTTTTATAGGCTCCACTTATCGGTGTCCTTCAGCCGGATCCAAAGGGGCGATAACTCTAAAATCGCGATTCTCAAAGGTCATCATGCGCTTCTTAAAGTTGATTACAGCTCCACTGTCGTTAGCCCCTCCGATCCCCAAGAGTGATGGATAAGAGTTTCCTCCCTCAACCACTTCAATAACATCAAAATCAGAGTAAGTATTCATGCCCTCAATATCGATCATGAGCTGTGGAACTCGTCCAATGGGTGTTACCTGTGCATGGTTAGCCAACCGAAGCTGCACAGGAGACCAGCTCAATGGGGGACTCCCCATCTTCTTCCATGCCTATTTGGTTAAGATGTTAACATCCGAACCAAGGTCAAAAATTACAGAGTCAACATCATAGTCACCAATCTGAATATTCATTTGCATTTCCTTGCCAGTGTTCCGTTGCTGTAAGGAGTTTACTGCCGACTCCTACCGTCCTTTCAAAAATCGCTGCAACCATCCCTCAATCTCAACCAGGGAATTCGGGTCTCGTTCCAATGACAGACAACTTTCAAGGAACTTCGGCAGTGTCCCTGGTGGTGGTCGATCGGCGTCTGATGTGGCATCAAAGACAGGCGGCATATCGCAAACAACAGGCTTACTGCAGTCTTCTCCAACGTGTGATGTGCCTCCAGGAATGTCTCTTGCTCCATATCGATGTCGAAGGGTACCATCTTTTGACCAGCTAACTGAATCAGTGGTCGCGAACCATCTTCCCTGGTCGTCTTGCCTCCACGAGTGACAACAGCCATCGAAGCATCCTGTGGTCGCGGTTCTGCAGAAATGGTCACAATATTTGTGCCCTGTGTCTGGTTCTGCTGCAAATTCCCTGGTTGATTGATATTTTGATTGGCATTCAGCGATGGTCTCAGGGGCTGGTTCTGTACTCGTTGCTATACCGGGTTCTTTACTGGTTGTTGTGGCTGGTCTTGATTCTGTAGTTGCGGAGCATTCCTAGCCTGCCATCGTGCAATCAACTGTGGACAATTCTCAAGTATATGATCATTACCAAAACAAAATGTACACTGATTCTGTAGTAGCGGGAAATCATGCCGATAATGCCCCCATACCGCACAGTGGTAACATTGAATAGGTCCACGACCACCTTGGCCTCCTCCTCCATGACCAAATCCGCCACCACATCCTCCCCTGTAGCCTCCCCGGTAGCCGCCCTGCTGATGGTATTGTTGTTGCATTAGTGCTGCTGGAATCCCTTGCCCTTGTGGTGCATACTGAGGTTGCTGTACATATTGTGTCTGTGGGGGAGCCACCTGCATTGGGGTGTATTGTGGCATGAATTGTTGTGGTTGTTGTTGCTGTGGTGCAAATTACATCAGCGGCTGGGCTACCTGTGGTTGCAATTGTGGTTGTTCCACCGTGCGCTAATCATCCTTGACGTAGAATGCATTGCACATCCTCTCCTGTAGCAACCCATATGCACGACAATCCTTGTCATTGTGACCCACCGACTTGCATAATGTACAGTAAATATTTTGCAGGGTTGTGACCATTTTCTGCATATATGGGCAATTATCGTGACTATGCCCAAACACATGATAAACGCGACACCACGGTATACTGCCGCCATTCAACGGGTTTGGCGCACCTGACACCAAGTAATTATGGAAATCCGGACAATTATCCTTCGTATGCCCTTCTCTTCGGCATCGCGTACACCATACTTCATCATGCTGTTCCTTGTTCTTCTTCAAATCTTGCAACTATATAGTCAGATTGGCAAGTTGTGTCTGTATCTGCGACATCCTGGCTGCATTATCTCCAATCGGTGACGCCTCCAACCGCATTACAATCTCTAGAGCTTTGCTAGACTTCGATATGTTTTGTTGCATCAGCGGCAGCTGAATGTGGGGTAGCAATGCCGCAATGAACCACTCTTTATGTTGGACAATACTCATATCGAAACTAACCTTTTCCATTAGTGTCTTGAATCGCTAGTCAAAATCCCATACCATCTCATTAGGGTACTGCTTAATTTCCTTCAATTCAGTAATATATTGAGCCTCCGACTTAGGCTGTCTGAATTCAGTAATCATTCCATCCCGAATCTCATCTAGTGACTTCTCTAGGGCCCCCGTAGGGACTAAAATAAACTTCATGAACCAATCTAATGCACGACCTCGCAGAGTCGTGGCTTACTGTCCTTTCTTAGCATTGTCATCAATGATCTGTTTCATGGTCCGTACTGCTTCACACAAAAACCAATACTGTTATGGGTTGTCTGTCACACTTCCATGGAACAATGGTATCTTAGCATCATCGCCCGCCATCCTGGGCTTCCTTCCTCCTGTCGCTGTGCTACTATTGCCAATTAACTTCTGCAGTGTCGACGGACTTGGCGGTGTCGAAGTAGTGTTTCTTGCTGGCTGAGAGTTAGTAAGCGGAGGTGTGGGTACGTTGGTACTGGAGTTTGGTCCTGCCTCTATTATGGGCATAACCTGGTCGTTCCTATCAGGACTGTGAGGTCACTTCGTCCTGTGTGGTCTTCCTTCGCAGTTTTATGGTTCGATTGCAGCAGGACCTTCTCCCATCCTCTGCCTCTTTTCCTGTCGAAACCTCGCTCCTCCTCTTGTAAGACCACTTTCTTCCTCGGCTTCGCTCACAGTCTCCTCATGGTTTGCACCCATCTATTCCTTTACCATTCGATGTATCATTCCCCAACGGTCACGGTACCCACGTCCTCCACCCACCAGGCTGTCTACTGATCAAGGTGCATCTTTAATATTCCCTTTTCATAGATTAGCATCTTAATCGACCCTTTTCGCAGATTAGCATCTTAATCGACAGTTGGAGTGATAGGAGAAACCTTCCCCTTGGTCCTTGGAAAAAATATCTTTCAGCTTCGCTATAGGATTTCTTCGTGTCGACCACAAATTTAGTGATATATCCTTCCAAGATGCTATCAAGCCAAACTTCGATAGCCCGCGATGCCTTATTATTGACTTCCTGCAATTCTTGAATCAATTCCGGGGTCCAAGTCATTGGCTCACCACCCTGGAAGGTCAGCTTTGACAACTATTCATACAAAATGACTGGGAATTCACAGAAAAACCATTCATGCGGACTGTCATGAATATATCTTCCCACCCAATGATCTACCGTCAGTTGCGTATTCTGACTTTCTTCTTCAGCAAACTCTTGCAACTTCTGATCGAACCATTTTTGTATCTCTGGCTTCATCGGGTGCCACAACATGACCTCCTTCTACTCTGCACACAGTCTCGGCAATGGAACCATTTGTTGACCAACGCAACCTCAGTCGACAGGGGTTCACCTCACTGTCGACGCATACCGTAGTCTCCCTGGGCACCGGCCCGGGCAGGTTTGAGCCCACCTGGAAACACCTACAGAGAGGATGAGGTCTCACCCGAGGCATCCAGGAAGAGAAGACGGAACCATGTTTCCACCGAGGGAGGAGGAGAGTCATGGCGGTGCAGACTATCTCTATTGCAGTACTTAAACAGAATTATAACACTTTAACTAATCGCAACATTCATATTCCATATCAAATAGATCATTTAATCGCATCAATTGTCATTCTAACACATATCATTTAATCACATCAATTGTCATTCCAACAATAGTAAGCAGATATTACATTAAACAACAATTATATATCGCATCATTGCAGAAAGATTGCACCAAAACATCATTCTATTACTATTGCGGTCAAAATACCATAGGAAAAACATATATCGTCTTATCTCCCGCTCTTCATCATCATGCTTGCTTATCCTCAACACTTACGAGTCTCATCTATTTATAGGCTACTGCCATTACAATATTTGTCCACTTACAACTAACTTCCTAACCAACACTATGGACAATTGACCCACTATCTAACTGACTTGGTCCAAATGACCCCAAAAACCCGCATACCGCAGTACAACTAACTCACTATTACATAGTATGTGGTCCAAGTGACCCAAAACCCTCCAACTGCGGTATTCTTTAGTACAAAATACTCCTTTCGTGCCTTCATCCAACGTGTCGAAATGTCGACGGTATCGCGACACGTCCTCATCAAACCGCTTGCCAACATCCTCTTCTTGCAATTTCGAATCCATGGGAAGCCTAATGTTCTTGGTATGAGTTATAAGGTCAATAATACTTGGCATGAGTCAATGAGGTTGAAACATAGAGGAAGAGTAACTCCCATGGAAGAGGAAGAGGCAATTTGGAGCTAGTGAGACACTTGGGCTAGATTCCCTAGCTCTATGACAACAATGTTGAAGATGCTATGAAACTTATGACACAAATCAGAATTGAAGGATGACATATGACATATATGACATGTCAAGGCTAAAAATAGACTCCAAGAGGGCACTCAAGGGTGTTAGAGCAGCTAAGATGCTTCCACATGTGATTTGGTGGAAGTGGGAGACTAGGAATTGTTGTACAAGTGGCATTCTTTGGAATCTCTTCCCAACTTGAGTTGGCATGAGTCTCCTGGAAGGAATTCGACCCATGGAGGACATTAGAACTTTATAAATATCAATAACAAATAATTAAACCAAATTTTGATTATTTGTAGAATTTGCAATTGCATTTGTGTAGAGGGAGAGCTAGTGGATGACTAGTTTCTTGCCTTAGCCAATTTTGAGGGTGAAAGATTCTCATCCAAGTTGGTAATTGGAAAGGCCATTTAGACCTTTAATTTGGAGCTTTAATGGATTCTTTATTTGTAGGTGTAAGCTACAGGGTAGCTCGTGGTTTCTTCTATTGCAGCACATTCTCTCAACCATTTCCAGTTCTGATGGCATGGTCTTGATCCTTGAGGGAGGAAGTTTTTGGTGAGATATTGTTCTCTTTGGGGGAGCCTCTCATGCCCCATTTCTATTTTAATATGAATTAAATACTCTTTTCTTCATCTCTATAAATTTTTAGTTCGAAATTCCAAATAGAAATGTATAAATCTCATTTTTAATGAAAGAACAGTGTCATTTCCCCACTACATTGATGTATATCATGATAATGCTAATGATTTCGAATGAGTGGATGGTTCTATGATATATTTATGATTAGTAGACTTACATGGATGTATTTTACAAGTTTCATGTACTGTACTTGAGCATTTGAAGTATTTTTACTCAGTTTTATTGCATTGGGAGAAGAAATAGTGCCATTTCCCCAAGGGTTGAATTGGTTTTTTTTGCAGCTGAATGGGAGAGGGTTGGAACATAGATAATAATACATTAATGATTCAAATGATACCTTAATAAAATCCTTGAGACATCCCCTACCTCTTTTAATAAATTTGAGTGGGTTTGGAGGCATTTGGGAAGCAATTTTCAATACTTACCCCAGGGGGATTTGAACCCCAAATTACTAGTAAAATTGCATACTTGGTCCAGAATATTAATAGAGTTTTCAGAGGTATTTTGGTGGCCATATATCATCCCTTAAAATCATATTCAATTACTAATATCATTCATACACCTTCCTTGAATATTTGAAGGCATTTGGAGTCAATTTGAGACCTAGAGACCAATACTAGTCAAAGGGAAATTACTAGTAAAGTTCCCTACATTGGCCAGAATTGAAAGAGGATTTGAAGAAGTATTTTAAAGGTCTAAAAGAATCCTTGAAACACATACTTATGTTCTAAAATCATCCATATACCTTCTCAAAATATTTGTGAGCAATTGGAACAATTTGGGGACCTAGAGCTCAAAACTAGTCAAAGGTCTAACTAGGAAAAAAAAGTGAAAAATTGCTATTTTAATAAAATTCCTAACAATGGACATTACAGTGGTATCAGAGCATGGTCCTTTCACCTGTGGATTAGGTACATATATTCAAGAATAATTGGAAACCATCTCTTACTATTATGATGAATCCTATGAGTACAATTCTTATGAGGAATATGCTTATGCTTATGAGCAATATGAAGCAGAATGTGAATGGTACGAGGAAGAGGTGCCACCATGCAAAAATTCTTACAATTTCAGGAGAAATGAATATTATTCTTATGATTTAAAAGTGTGTCACACCAACCAAGGATAATTCTATGAATGAGTTCCAAAGATGGAAAGCAACATATAACACCTTGCCCCAACAATATCAAAAATATCAAGAATATCTTGATTTGAGAAAAAATACACAAAATGTCATGTCTTTTGAGTACTTTGTTGAACATATTTTTGAAAATAGGCCCCAAAATGAAGATGTGGATTTAGTAAAGAAATTTTTATGCCCTTCTTGTAAAGAACCTTGGAGAGAATATCATATATGTGTTTAGGAAATGATGTCCTACTTGAGGAGAGCTTTTGGGAATTCTTCAAAAAGAGATTCCAAAGATATTGATCCTAAGGAAAACAAGGGGAAAAATGCATCAGCTTGCTTGAAGGAGAAAAAGGAAGAGACATCACAAGAGCATGAAGAATATTCTATTGAGAATTTGGAAGATCATTTCGAGACACCTTCTAGCTTAGACATGAACCAAAGAGCATCTACTGATGGATGCTTAAACTATGAAGGAGTACCTACTGATGGGTGCTCACACCTCTATGTTGGTGACATAGAGATCACTTTTGAAAGTGTTTTTGCAATCCCAAGTTCCATTAATCATGATAATGAATAACTTGTAGCATTTGAAGAAGAACCAAGATCAACTTCCCCATCACCACTTGAGCTTCATGAAGTTGGTCCAAGAAAAAATGAAGAAGATGAGGAGGTTCATTTGCAAGACCCTAATTTTCTTGAAAGATCCTTAAATATGAATGAAAAGAAGATCCAAAATTCTCTTAGCATTCTCCATGACACTCAAGCATTGGTGTCAAATTCTTGTTGGAGAGCTACTTCATTGGAGGAAACATCCTTCCTTGAAGACATGGAGAAGATTCAAAGAGCAATGTGCCACATCAAAGGTAATTTCATGTCCTTGTTTTTTTATAGAAACCATTTGTCTGAGCTTAATGAATTGTTACATGATGCATACTTGAAGAATAATGAGGATAATCATAAGCTCACAATTCAAAATGAGCAACTTCTTGAAAAGTTGCAAGATACTTGTTTTTCCTCCTATATTTCAGATTGTCAAATGGTAGATTGTTTGGAGGATTCTCATGACATGGTGGATCATGAGAAATGTGGAAATTTGAATTTTATTAATGTGTTTTAATATGAAATTGAAGAGATCCAAACACTTGATGTGGTGGAAGAGGAACTTGAATTGTCTCTTGATGAAGGTTATGCAATTTTTAAAGAAGAGCATGATTCCTCTACATTGGAACTAATCTACAACAAAGGTTTCACACTTTTGAAGGCATTGCATGATACTAACCATATGAATCCTTTCCATGATGAAAATTCTGCAGTTTTTGATAATTTAGGTGAGTTAGTTAATTCTCCTACATCCTACAATTCCATGTTTTGCAGCATGGAATTCCAGTGTCTCAATGGAGAATGGGTGAAAGGGTTTTTTTTATGGTGCCACATGAGGAGTATGGAACTCCTATATTTAATTTTTATGATGATATGGTTGGAGCACATTCTTATTCACATTTGTAGTAGCATCCTTTTTTACTTTATGATGATGCACATCTACATGGATGCACCTATGATATGCATTTGAGTCACTTAAAGACTCATGGTTTTTCTTGGTCAACACTTGATTCATTTGATGTTGGAGGAACTTCGTCCAACACTTGGGTGAATAGATTTATGATTGGAGAAAATTTTTGTTGGCAGCCACATACTTTGTTATATCTTTATGATTCTCACATTTAGGGATGTATGGGTGAGACTTCTTTGAGTCATTTGAAGTTTCCTTGTTTTTCTACTCATTATTTGGTTCAGATTTTAGTGGAGATTCTTCATAAACTTCTTGGATGAAAGAATACATGGCTGAATATTTTGATGCATATCAAATACTTTTGGAGCTGAATTATAAGACATGGGATCCTCACCTATGTCATTGGAGCAGATTTGATTGGTCACTTGAAGCTTGTATGCACTTGGAAAATGGTGGTCTACTTGCTTGGAGGTATAAGCACTTTCATGATTCTTTGATGAAGCACCTCCTTGATGTACATTTTCATTATGTTATGTACTTTGATGATATATGTTTTGTACTCTGATGATATATGTTTTGTACTCATGATGTTTGGAAGAATGCATACAAGAAAATGGGATCCAATAATCCTCTTATCTAATGGTGTGGGTTGGAGAGCACTCTTAATTGTTGGGGTGCATTACAAGCAATGGGACCCTGGAATAATTTTTGTCTCATTGGTTTCAATTTTTTGGGAAAACAAGAAGTATAGGAAATGTATTTTCCACTTAATAACATGATTTTTATCAGAGTAGTGCAGTAGCAAGCATGGTGGTTCCTCTCTAAAATTTTCATGGAAACTCAAAGACTCAAGGTTGGACACTTCAATGGAAACTTCAAAGAATTATACAGAAAGCAGGTTCTTCAACACCCATGTTTGAAATTGCTTGAGGACAAGAAATATTGGGAAGGGAGGATTTGTCACATCCCAAATTTTGCATTGAGTCACAATGGCCTAAGCAAATTGACCCTATTCATTAAAGTTGTCAAATTGATGCTAAAGGTCAAACAATTGCCAAGGAGGAAAATTACTAGTTTCCTAGGTTTGGGGTGGAAGCTTTGGGATTTGAAATAATGAGGATAATAAATGATGTTGCAACATTAGGATGGAATAAATATTTAATAAATGAGATAAATAAATATATACAATTGAAAATCAAAGTGGCATTTGATCATGAAGACACATGGAGGAAGTGGGACCCACACAAGCTAGAATTTATGTGCCACATGGCATCCTCTTCTTGCAATTTCGAATCCATGGGAAGCCTAGTGTTCTTGGGATGAGTTATAAGGTCAATAATAATTTGCATGAGTCAATTAGGTCTAAATATAGAGGGAGTAACTCCCATGGAAGAGGAAGAGGCAATTTGCAGCTAGTGAGACACTTGGGCTAGATTCCTTAGCTCTATCACAACAATGATGAAGATGCTATGACACCTATGACACAAATCATAACTGAAGGCTGAAATATGACATATATGACATGTCAAGGCTAAAAATAGACTCAAAGAGGGCGCTCAAGGGTGTTAGGGAAGCTAAGATTCTTCCACATGTGATTTGGTGGAAGTGGGAGACTAGGAATTGTTGTACAAGTGGCGTCCTTTGGAATCTCTTTCCAACTTGAGTTGGCATGAGTCTCTTCAAAGGAATTTGACCAATGGAGGACATTAAAAATTTATAAATGTCAATAAAAAATAATGAAACCAACTTTTGCTCATTTTTAGAATTTGCAATTGCATTTGTGTAGAGGGAGAGCTAGTGGATGACTAGTTTCTTGCCTTAGCCAGTTTCGACGGTGAAAGATTCCCATCCAAGTTTGCAATTGGATAGGCAATTAAAACCTTTCATTTGGAGGTTTAATGGAGTCTTTATTTGCAGGTGTAAGCTACAGGGAAGCTCATGGTTTATTCTATTTCATCACATTCTCTCAACCATTTCCAATTTTGATGGCATATTCTTGATCCTTGAAGGAGGATGCTTTTGGTGAGATATTGTACTATTTGGGGGAGCCTCTTATGCCCCATTTATTTTATAATATGAATTAAATACTTTTTTATTAATCTCCAGAAAGATTCAGGTCAAAATTCCAAGTAGAAATGTATAAATCTCATTTTTAATGAAAGAACAATGCCATTTCCCCACTACATTGATGTATAGCATGATAATGCTGATGATTTCGAATGAATGGATGGTTATATGATATATTTATGATTAATAGACTTCCATGGATGTATTTTACAAGTTTCATGTACTGTACTTGAACATTTGAAGTATTTTTACTCAGTTTAATTGCATTGGGAGAAGAAATAGTGCCATTTCCCCAAGGGTCGAATTGGTGAATTTTGCAGCTGAATGGGAGAGGGTTGGAACAGAGATAATAATCAATTAATGATGCACCTAAGACATTAATAACATCCTTGAGGCATCCCCTACCTCTGTTAAGAAATTTTAGTGGGTTTGGAGACATTTGGGAAACCATTTTCAATACTTACCCCAGGGAGATTTGAACCCCAAATTACTAGTAAAATTGCATACTTGGTCTAGAATATTAATAGAGTTTGCAGAGGTATTTTAGTGGCCATATATAATCCCTAAACATCATATTCAAGTCCTAATATCATTCATACACCTTCCTTGAATATTTGAAGGCATTTGGAGTCAATTTGAGACCTATAGACCAATACTAGTCAAAGGGAAATTACTAGTAAAGTTCCCTACATTGGCCAGAATTGAAAAAGGATTTGCATAAGTATTTTAAAGGTATAAAAGCATCCCTGAAACACATATTTATTTTCTAAAATCATCCATATACCTTCTCATAATATTTGGGAGCAATTGGAGCAATTTGGGGACCTAGAGCTCAAAACTAGTCAAAGGTCTAACCAGGAAAAAAAAGTGAAAAATTGTCATTTTAATAAAATTCCTAACAAGGGAAATTACATTTTCCAAGTCTAAGGTCCAACAAGTGCAGCAGCGGTGGACTTGTTTTGATCTATCTCCAAGTGGGAGATTGTTGGTTGTGGAGCCTGATCTTCCAGTCTCATTGATGATGATTCAGCCGTGTTTGTACCCCAGGATTGGTTATGATCCCGTCACGCGCAACAGGGGGTCCAATGGAGTGGTGCACTCCCCTGGATGGGGGGAGCGGGGGCAGTACCCCTGAAAGAAATTTTTGTTATAGGTTGGTTTTTTTCCAACAGATTACGGGCCCATGGTTTTGGGTAACCCTTGGTATTTTCCCATTGTATTCCCCTTTATAAGAACGACATTGTAATACGGCTAGGGTTGATGTATTAGGTATTATGCATTGTAAAGATATCTGAGATCGTGAAAGAGAGACTATGAGACAGTGAAGAGGAAGTGCAACAGATGTGCTGCAGGTTGTGCCCCTTCATTTGCTGGATGGTATAATAATAAGGACTGGAAATTCAGTGTGGACGTAGCTCATCTTGGGTGAAACACGATATATTGTCTCTCTCTTGTAATATGTTTGTGTGATTGTATTTGCATCTTGTTTATTGTCATTTCTCTGTGATCCTGTTTTTCCAACAATTTTAGCGTAAACTCTTATGTTATGCATTCATACATGTTAATTCCTGTGTAAAATTTTGAATGAGGGTACTAGCCTTGAGCTAAGTGTTACAATGTTTAATTTCTGAAGTTCTACGAACTTCAAATGTAACCAATACAATTCTGAATAGTCAATGTTGGATATAGTGTTTGGAGAGACCCTTGCATCGCTGTCTCATATCGCAGTTCGGTATGGGGTAGCGATTGTGCAAGAGATATGCCAATACAATATATTGTGTGAACGATCGGATCGTTGTCTCATATCGCAGGTCGATACGGGGTAGCGATTGCACAATAGATATGCCAATATAATATACTGTGTAATGAATGGATCGATGTCTCATATAGCAAGTCGATACGGCGTAGTAATTTAAGCAAGAGGTGTGTTATAATTATATAATGTTTGTAACAATGAGTCGTCTAGATGATCTCAATGCTACCTTGGTAAGATTAACATTCCAGAACCAAGACTAAATAGATCCCAGATCTTCATTGGCCGATAATTATTTACCTATCAAAAGTGTTTATTCCTCACAGACTCTTTTAAAAACCATAGATCGATTCGAGTAAGAACCCTCTGTGCTCATAGCATGGGATCGCAACCCTATGATGGAAGCTTTGATCCTCTACAAAATACACTACAATTAACCACCTTAGATTGTGTAAAATTACATTATGTATACATATGGGTAAACCACAGTCCAGAGACTCGCAACGACCTGATCTACCACAAATTTAACCCTACAAATATTCCTAGAATGTAGATATACCCTCTATGGATGTATAACTCTTTGTGGGTTATTTATCACAGCGAACCTTGTTGGCTTACTTTCTACAAAGTTGGAATTCAAACCATTGTTCTTTCCATGTCGACCGCTATTAGTAAGACGTTCAGGGAACTTGAAGATATGGATCACATGATAGCGAATGCACCAAGCATGAGGGAATGGATCGATCCATATGGATCTCACCCTAATATCGATACATTAACGTTAAACCTGGGTATCGGTAGTCACTAAGACCTTTTCTCCCAGTTATTGGTATCACTGCAAGTGCATAGCATAGAACCGTTACAGGAGTAGTGTATGGACCTAACCATAGATGTCTGACCTGTAACTTTCTCCACGGACCAATTGAAAATGGATTGATCGGGATCCTCATGAAATCATAGGCTGAGGGGACCACATGTGTATTTGCAGTAACACTGTGCCTAAATCCTTCTAACACGATGATTAACTCCTTCAATGAACTCTCAAGATAGTGTGTCGTGGGAATTGTCAGTAAATCCTAGATGTCCTGAAAACATCTCCAGGTCCAAACTATAGATCAGCCATGGAGAGTCACTTAGAAGTCGCCACCGCTTGTGATTGACGTTCTACCAGTTGGCATCCGGGCGCGCGAAACAACTCGAAGTTGTGGTTGGTTTATGGTTTATGATATTCCCAGTTAACTATGGGATTGATTCCATATGTCAAACCATCCATGTGTACAACCCATGTTAATTTTTTAGCATCAATTCAATATACTCTAGGATCTTTACTGAGAGAATAACATGTACAGCATATCAATCACAAGAAGCAAACACAAGAGATAATAGACACACAGAGTTTCCTTGGGGAAAACCATAAAGGTGAAAAACCCCAATAACTTCCTCAGAGATAGATAGAGCAATGATACAAAACCCAAGCATAAGAGATAGTCTCCTAGTAGTAGCTTCTCCTCCTCCACTAGTGTGCCAGTCTCCAATGAGTGTATAAGTGAGAAAGTGAATGATCAAATAGAGTGCCTCTCGCACTCTATTTATACATGACTTGACTTGCCTAATAACCTTACTAGGTCGGCCTCAACTTAACCACTTAACATAATGCTGACAGGGCCGACCCCCAATAGGGTGGTCTAATAACCCTTTAACCCACGTGACTTATACAGGGCCGACCCCATCAAGTATAAGTTATGACCCTTACAATATAAATGACGACACTTCCGTATAGAGGAATAATAAAATCTCTATAGGAATACAATATAAATATGTGAAATACATTCCAAAGTTACTAATACATCAACACTCCCTCTTAACTAGGAAGGTATTTCTCAACACACATATGCTAGCACAAGCCTTCTTCTCTGGATCATCGTCATCGTCACTGTTGTTGCTATCTCAATCAATCTCAAATCTACTTGTCATAGGAAGTTCTATAGAGCCAACCCTTTTTCATGTTGGATGTAGGCCTACCACGTGTAGGTCTTCATCATCACTAGCCATACTATGGAATCCTCAGGAATTATTACATGCGTCAAAAAAAACCTCGCAAGAGCATCCTAGGACTGATTACGTGCACACAGCTCAACCTATCAGATCTCCCAGAGCCTTTTACATGCCACTGCACAACCCGTCCATGGCCACAGAGTATCATACTGATACTCATGATCATACTGATCATAACATCTTTCACAAAGCACAACCCAGATGCATACAGTACTCACATTCACCGGCATGGGAAGACACACTGCAACCATCCGTGAAAGGCTCAGCACTTATATCTACGCCATGGGAAGACACACTTCAACCATGTGAGAATGGAACAACACTTATATCACAGCCATGGGAGAACACATCTACAACCATGCTCGAATGTCACAACACTTATATTGCAGCCATGGGAGAACACATCTACAACCATGCTCGAATGGCACAACA
Organism: Larix kaempferi; assembly: GCA_027924585.1. Classification (NCBI taxonomy): domain Eukaryota; kingdom Viridiplantae; phylum Streptophyta; class Pinopsida; order Pinales; family Pinaceae; genus Larix; species Larix kaempferi. The sequence continues at coordinate 18,680,542 of BSBM01000269.1, read as the reverse complement.
CTTATTTCGTAGCCATGGGAGAACACATCTACAACCATGCTCGAATGGCACCAGCCCTTACATCTGCACCATGGGAGAACACATATACCACCATGTGAGAATGGCTCCAACCCTTACATCTGCACCATGGGAGCACACATCTACCACTATGTGAGAATGGCTCCGGCAATTACATGGCGGCCATGGGAGAACACTTCTACAACCATGTCCGAAAATCCCATGTGCATCTGCGTCTTCGGACCTCATCACACATAATCCAACTGATTATGTAATGTATCCACCTGATACATATCATCACATATGATCATCATCATAGCATCATCCTAATGCATATCATCCTAATACTCATCTCACATGATCATCCTGATCATCATCACTGCATCGTCCTGATGCATATACATATAAATATTACAACTGATCATACCAAGCATCCAACTAATGCATATACATATACATGATCCAACTGATCATACCAAGCATCCAACCGACACATATACATATACATGATCCAACTGATCATACTGTTAAGTCAGTAATTTTTTCTTCATTTTTTTTAGTTATTTTCTCCAATTTTGATTTGTTTTTGAATTTATCTTAGTTAATTTTTTGGTTTTCAGTTTTAGTTTTTGTCTTCTTAGAAACTTTATGAGTGATTGAATAAGTTTTGAGCCCAGTCTTTTTCGGATTTTATTTGATTTTGATGACTTTTTATATTGTAAATGGGGTCAATGAGAGTCATATGTTCAAAGGAAGAATCATTAATGTCTTGAGAGAATGGTTGAACTTATTTCTTAAACCAAATAGCTGCCAGAACCTCCAACAAATTAGCAAAAAGTTAGAAAATTGCTGAATTTTGGTCTAAAAGATATTATTGTAGCGCTATACCAAAGTTTAACAAAGAGCGCGCTACAGGAATATCGTGGCCTGAGGTTTTTTCAATTTTCGATCTGATTTCAATCATGATGCAGAATGGGAGTGTCTAATCGCCTTGTGTGAGTGTTTTAACACGTGTTTGCAGCAATTTGAGCATGATTTTAGTTGGTTGCTAATCACGAAGAAAAATGAGTTCATCATTGCATGGTATGCGGGATCAGTTGCACAGAAACCAGCAAATTCCGGTTTAGCTGTCAGTTTTCTCTTGTTACACGCATCATTGCAGGAGAAATAGTGTTTGTGAAGGAGAGTTCACTGCTGAACGGTGGATTGTGTTGCTGTGGAAAGGAGACAGGTGTGTGCTATCGCCAGCGAAAATTAGGGCTTCCGAATTCATTCACCAGTGGCTAAAAAGACGATATGAGGACACCTATGCTCGTAAGAGGACATCATTGACACCCCAAATTGAAGATATTAAGCCACAACAGACGAGAAATTGACAGGTATTCCGTTATAACCCTTATAGCTGGAAAATTCGTTGGAAAATTTGGGTCTTTGCCGCTGCACGATTTTCTGGAGAAATTAGTTGCTGAAGAAGATATAGTAGATCGTAAAATAAGGAATTCACCACAGAAATAGTTATCTGAAGCCCGGTAGGAGAAATGTGCATGAAATGTTTCTCTCATGACCTAATGTTATTAAACCCCAGAATATACAGAATATAGCATTGAAAGGAATCACAGAGCTATCTTTAGTACTCAGTTGTTACACAGAAGGGGTTTTGTTAATTCGTGCAAGTGGTTTAAACATCGCTGAAAATTGTTATAACCTGTAAAATCACTTGCTCAGAAAACATTGATTTAAAGGACTGTCCAAGAGTGTGTAGCATAGTTCAAAAGAGCTCAAAGCATCAGAAAACAGCTTACAAAACATATTTTGAAACCTAAAACCAGACTGTTCCTGTTCCCTGAAAAGAAGAATATGGGGAAAAGTGGCAAAAGTGGTAAGGTTAACAGGGCTGAGCCCACAGACTTGACATGGATTCAGAAGCTTCCAGACTGTGCAGAGCTGTTCCAGCAGGCAGGCTGGTTGAAATTTTTCAAAAGGATAGATGGTTTTAATGCTCAGGTGTCCTGCAATTTTGCTAAAGGACTTAAAAATGAGATGATTATAATGGATACTTTGAGATTCAAACTGACTGTGGAATTAATAGCAGAAGCTACTGAGATTAGTAATGAAGGTGAGAACTGGTTTAAGAAGTCACCTTTCGAGTTTGATCCTCAAAGGTACTTATTGCCTAATGTTACTCCTGACTGGAACAAAGGTATTCTCATACATAATTTCAGGAAAGAGTGGATTGAGCCCATAAGGATACTTCAGAGTTATGTGACTTGTGAAGGAAGATATTCATTAGTGTTCAAATATCATCTCAGGTTCCTACAACACATGGCATGGATTTCTAAAATGAATTTGCCATTCTTTTTCTTTAAAAGCCTACAGAAAATGTCAAGCAAAATAAAACAGCATGATGATCACACTTCTCAATCACTTTTTCATCATGGTCTCATTAAACTAATCATTACTACAGTGTTGCAGCATGAGGGAAAAACTTGGGACTTCTTTTTGTTCTGGTCAGGTGTTCATCCTAAAGGAGAAGACCAACAATCCAAAAGACAGACTGACAAGGGGAAGGTAATGATGCAAAAGTTAGGCCATTCAGTCAAACCTACAAGCAAACATGACATTAAAGCTAAGAAGGTGATAAAACAGGTAGCAGAAGAAGGATAGAATGACAGGCAGCCCCAAGAAATTCCAGATCACACTAAAATCAAGTTCTCATTATTTGAAGACAAAAAGGAATTGTTTGAAAAGAAGTCACCACCTATAGCAGATTCTCAGGAGGAGAAGAAAGTTGACATCAAAATAATTCTTGTAGCTAAAGAAGAAATCCATTATCAGCCAAGAAGCCCCATCACAGTCCTCTCGGATGATGAGGGATATATGTTACAAGAAGAGCAGTTTATTCCTGAGATTGAAGTTAAAGCTGAAAGTAAAGAAGATCAAGTTATAGATGGCAAAATCACAAAGCCTAAGAAGAAAGTCAAAAAGCTGGAAGTGGTAGAGTTAGCATCTATTCAGTACCAAGGGAAGAAATTAAAAATGATGGGAGAGGCAGCTACTTTCTGGAGACCTAAAACTAGGTCGAAAAACAAATTAAGGTTAAACATGAAAAAGCTGTTAAATCCAAAATTAAAGACTGATAAGGTGACTATCTCTGATGAAGAACCTATGGAGGAGGATAAATCAAAGAAAGATGAATTGCAGATAGGTAAAAACGAGGAAATTAGGTCAGAAAAAGTAGCAGGTGAATAAAGCTCCAAGTCCATCATTGAAGACATTCCTGGGAAATTGTTGACAGAAGAGATTAAGTCAGTACAGGTAACAGATGATCCAAACCCCACCATCGAAGATACTGCTGAGAAGCTATTGACAGAAGAAGCAATATTCAAGAAGTTTGACATGTTTTGCAAACCTAATGAGGAGCAAGATGCTGCAATAGAGAAATTGGTTAATTCTGATAAGGAAAATTTGAAGAAGACTGTCAAATAGTATAAACATCAAATGAATTACATGCAGGAAGTTAATGATGGTTTAATGATGGCAAATAGAAGATTAAGAGAAGATCTTCAGGATGTTCATGACAATTTTCAGGAGTTAATGGTTGATGCAAAGGAAGCACTCAGAAGGAAAAGGGCTGCTGACAGGCACTGTTCAGAACTGGAAAAGACAGTTGAAACTTTGCAGCATGAAAATGAACACCTTCAGAAAAGAACAGCTGAGCTGGAGAAGAAGCATAAAAGAATGAAGACAAGATCCTCAAGTCCAGATGGCATATCTTTGCTTGTGGAGGCATCGAAAGAGATATGAGGCAGTTAGGTTCATTTAAGACCTTTTGTTAAAGAATTTGCTATTTTTAGCAAAATTGTAATTTTGTAAAAATGTAAAGTTTACTTTACCTAGTCTAGTCATTCGATGGAGAATTAGTAGGAAAAACCCTAACTATTTTTTGAGAAAGAAAACTATTTAGAGATGAAGGAAAGACATTGTAAGGGTTCTGATTTTGGAGAGCATTAGGAGGTCTGCTAAGCTGCTTATACTTCCAGACTTGTTCAGTGATAGGTACTGTGAACTCTCATATGCATTTTTTGATGAAACTATGAATATATGACTTATTACCCTATATTTGATCTGTGTTGGATTCATTTTGAGCTTATTTAGTTTCATAAATGATAAATTCATTTCTGGTTTATGTGTAATTTTCCAGTGATGCTTGTCCTTTATGTATGAATGTCATTTCAGTCTTTTGTTGGGATATGGTGATATATATACATCTTTATTGAGTTATGTGTATGATTTAGTTGTTTCCTATTTACTGAATGTATTCCCTTTGTGCCTTTGAAGTCAATGACCAAAAACATATGAAACAAAACCCTAAAACCTAGTTTGAATTGATTTTTATTTTGAGATTGTGTTGGCTTGTTACCTTAGCCTTAGTAACAATTTCTGACACAAACACATACCAAGCATCCAACCGATGCATATACATATACATGATCCAACTGATCATACCAAGCATCCAACCGATGCATATACATATACATGATCCAACTGATCATACCAAGCATCCAACCGATGCATATACATATACATGATCCAACTGATCATATCAAGCAGTAACTGGAGCATCGTCCTGATGCTCATCACACAGCGCTAACATCCACAGCCATGGGAAGGATCATCCTCTCACCATGCTTGGAATGGCTCCTGTAGATGTGTCCCATCACTTCTTCCTCGAAGTATCTTCTATCTGAAGAACACTAAGCCTCTCTCTGAAGTACTCAAACTTCAATCTGGCTAGTGGTTTCGTCAACACATCTACAACCTGCTCATCCAACGCAACATACAGGAGCTTCACTGCTCCTCTCTGCACCATATCCATGATATAGTGATATTTGATCTCAATGTGCTTTGACCTGTCATGGAACAGCGGGTTCTCAAACAACTTCACACAACTCTGGTTGTCACAAAAGATACCAGTATCATCCAACGAGAGATCAGAAAACCAAGAGGTCACAACATACTCGGCTTCGGCTGTACTGAGTGCTACACAGGACTGCTTCCTGCTAAACCAAGAGGTCACACCTGATCCCATACTGAAACAACACCCAGAAGTGCTCTTCCTAACTGCAGCACTGCCTGTCCAATCTGAATCAACATAACCCTGTAGGTTAAACTTTTGATTCGCATCGTACTTGAGCCCATAGTCAACTGTACCCTTCAGGTACCTCAAAATATACTTTACAGCAACCATGTGAACACCTCTGGGATCTGTCAGTAACTAGCTCAATGTGTTCACCGCAAAGCAAATATATGGTCTCATGTTCGTCAGGTACATCAAGGACCCAATCATCTGACGATACATAGTGACATCAATCGAATCAGATGAATCATCACACAGAAGCTTCAAGTTCGATGCCATAGGTGTGGCCATGGCCTTATAGTCCATCATCCCAAACCTCTTCAGGATCTCTACTGCATACTTCCCTTGTCTAAGGAAGATTCCATCTGCACTCTACCACACCTCCATGCCTAGAAAGTAGTGCATCATCCCCAATTCCTTCATCTCTAACTTGGCAGCAAGCTTCCTCTTCGTGTCGGCAATCAATCTATCCTCACCGGTAACAAACAGGTCATCCACATACAATAGTAGTATCACTGGAATTACCTTTCCACAACCTTGTAGTAAAGGTTGGAATCTGCTTTACTCTTGGTAAATCCCAAACTAGATAGAAAGTTGTCTATCCTACCATACAAAGTCCTAGGAGCTTGCTTCAAGCCATACAAGGCTTTCTTCAACCTGCACACATATAATTTTCTGTCATGTGTCTCAAAACCAAGTAGTTGCTCCACATACACTTCCTCCTTGATTACACCATTCAAGAAGGCTGTCTTGACATCCATCTGGTGTATCTTCCATTTCATCACTGCAGCCAGAGCAAGTATTGTTCTAATGGAGGTGTATCTGGCTACAGGGGCAAAAGACTCTTCATAGCCTATTCTCTCTTTCTGCGGGAAGCGACGAGCTACAAATCTCGCTTTTTATTTTTCTATGCTGCCATCTGCAGCATGCTTGGTCTTGTAGATCCACTAACAGACTTCCCTTCGGGTCTTGGGACTACATCCCAAACATCATTCTTCATGATCGATGGATCATGGCATCCTTCCATTACTTCATCCCATATCCTGGGAACTTCATATTCTTCAATAGATAGCTTTGTTGCTGAACAAATGTTGTAGTCCTTTTGTAGGTGATGGTATATGATCTTTCCTACTAGACAAGTTAAATTGCATGATTAGAAACATCTCATAGTTTTCAGAAGAAATTCTTACACATAAAGAAATATGTCATACAGTCATGCAATTATTTTAGCCAATGCTTCAATACAACATTTATCCATATCCCGTAACTTTCTAGATGCCTTCCAATCTCTACCAAAACAATGTTAAGAGTGTGCACAACTCCCAACATGTCAGCAAAGAGGTTTCATTCTAGATAAGTAGCAATGGAATGTTGTACAGTGCCATAGGCCACTTATCACATGCATATTAGTAGTATACTGTTCATTAATGCAATTATTCTAATATGAATAGTACACAACCTAAGTCTAGGAACATAAGTATATACATCATTGAATAGTATTATTTGAACAATCAAATATACAAGAAATGACAATTCAAATACTTATCTTTGCTTGTTTGTTGGGTGGACTCCCTCTCAATCTGTGCTTCCTTGCAGGAACTACTAGATTGTGCTCCCTCTTGATCTTTGCTTCCTGGATTACCTGTCCTTGAACTTGTATCCATCCTCGATCACTATGCATGCTTACTAGTATCATCATTGTGTTATCCTCGAGATCTCATACATAATCATACAATCATTAGTATAATCTTAATACTATTAAAACACAATCATTTTAAACATGTATAGTCATGATCATTTCAAGCACGGATAATAAGCATTAGCATTCAAAGTTTCAGGGAAGACTTCTCTTACTCATGCATATTCATATTTGACCATAGAACTCTTCTGGTTAGTCATATCATCAATCAAGATAAGAGACATAATATGCATAAACCCCAGATTACTCAAACTTGTAACTTCGTGAGTAATCATTATCAATCATACAAAAGTATAAGATCCTTACATAGGGTAGGATTCTAACTTGATATAGGAAAAACATACTTCGTCATCATATTTTCTAGTTATGTCTAGCAATGTTTTTCTTGTTCTCTTCAATGACCTGCATAACTCATAAGTTAACCATTGTAGAACCAAATCATACATACCTCTATGTGATCCATGACTATGGATGAGTGTTTCTCTTCATGTCACTATGGTATTGATCTAGTACTTGATTTGTACCTTCATGTTAGCAGATAATATTCTCCTCGTACAACACCATAGTGCATTAGTACAATCATAATACAATCATAAGTGTCATAACCCTAATCAATGAATGTCTTCTATCATGCATTCATACTTTTACTAGGGTGATAAGACAATTCTAGAATTAAACAAGATTGTTACTAAACTCAATAACATGAAGACAATCATATTATAAACTTAATCATGAACAGATTTCAAAACATACCTATAAGTCATACCTGTCAGATTGCTTGTAGTAGTAGTTGTTGTTGTTCCTTTTGTTCTTAGGACAATCTGAGGAAAAGTGTCCTCTCCTTGGTATGTGCTGTGAGAGCTTGATCTTCATTCCCCATCTTTTCTTCTCGAGCTATAATCTGAGCTTCTTCCTGTGAGCATTCTTCTCACAGCCTACTAAATGAGATAAGTTTCTTCCTAGCACAAATTCCTTGGATGAAGGAATCCCATGACCTAGAAAGGCCATTAAGAGTGGTCATTACCACTTCTCCATTCTCTATATCTTCTCCCACAGCTTCAAGTTGTTCTTTTATCTGGGAGACCCTTGAGAAATAAGACTACTTGGTCTCCGCATTCTGGAACTTGATATTCTTCAATTGATTCCTCAAGGTCATCTTCCGATTTATATTCTTCCCTTCAAATAGCTTGGTCAAGGAATCAAACATCTCCTTAGGTGTCTTCAGAGATGACATATGTGACATGAGATGGTCTTTGATAGAATCAACAATGATCCTTTTAGCCTTGACTAAGTTCCTCTTGTGTAAGGCCTTAGTCTCTTCTCCCTTTGGAACTAGAACCTCTTCACTTGTGTAAGTGTCCAACTCATTATCTTCTAAGATTAACCCAATCCTATACTTCCATGCTCGGAAGTTATCATCCCCTTCAAGCTTATCCTCAAGCTTGGTGTGGTGAGACATCTTAAGAAGTACTTCAAATGGAAATAGAAAATTTATTAGGTCTTACCACTTGATTTGCTGAAAACTGGATCTGGAGCTGGATTAGGGTTTGTTAGAGAAACCCTAAAAATTCAAACTTTGAATTTCAAACTTTTGAAAGGATAGAAAGATGTGCCTTGATAAGATGATCAAGCTGGTATACTCATAATTTGAAAACTGCAAAGTTTCACCCCTCAAATTTTATTTTCAGACTTATAGATTCACTTGGGAGGACCCTGAATTAGGGTTTGATTTTCCCGGAGCTTTTCCCATCCAAAAAGTTCGATATTGGTCTCTAAACTTCAATTTTTCAGAGGAGCTTCCAGCCATGGTCTCAGATTTCAAAAATTCCAACTTTTGCAGAAACCCTAATTTCTGGCTTCACTCGAGAGAACCCCAAACTAGGGTTTCATTTTGCTGGAGATTCACCCAACCAAAAAGTTCGATCCAAAGCTCTAAAATTTGATTTTTCCAAGGAGCTTCCAGCCATGGTCTCAGATTTCAGAAATTCCACTTTTTGTGGAAACCCTAATTTTTAGGTCAAAATCTGAAAATGATCATAATTGAATTCTATTTTGACAGAAAGATGCGCCTTGCTAAGGAGAGTCAATCTAGCCTCCTTCCTTTCAAGATCTGTGGAGAGAAACCCCAAAAACAAGAAGCCCTAGCTTCCGCAACTACACAGTGTCTTCTTCTCAGGTTAGCTTTGATACCATGTTAATTTTTGAGCATCAATTAAATATACTCTAGGATCTTTACTAAGAGAATAACGTGTACAACATATCAATCACAAGAAGCAAACACAAGAGACAATAGACACACAGAGTTTCCTTGGGGAAAACCATAAAGGTGAAAAAACCCCAATAAATTCCTCAAAGATAGATAGAGCAATGATACAAAACCCAAGCATAAGAGATAGTCTCCTAGCAGCAGCTTCTCCTTTTCCACTAGTGCACCAGTCTCCAATGAGTGTATAAGTGAGAAAGTGAATGATCAAATAGAGTGCCTCCCGCACTCTATTTATACATGACTTGACTTGCCTAATAACCTTACTAGGTCGGCCTCAACTTAACCACTTAACATAATGCTGACATGGCTGACCCCCAATAGGGTGGTCTAATAACCCTTTAACCCACATGACTTATACAAGGCCAACCCCATCAAGGTGGTCTAATAACCCATCAAGTATAAGTTACGACACTTACAATATAAATGACGACACTTCCGTATAGAGGAATAATAACATCTCTATAGGAATACAATATACATATGTGAAATACATTCTGAAGTTACAAATACATGAACAACCCATAATCCAAGCGTCGACCTAAGTCTCCATTAATGGCTACTCTGTTGCAGCATCATCACGGTTATATTTATGATTAACAAATGGTTGTGGTAAGATATTTGATGGTAAACTTAGAATCGGTAATATGCTTTGGGATTGGGACATTTAAATGAATGCCTGATATGTAACATTACCAAGCAATCCCCACGCCAATATGGAGTGAGTTACTAATTAGTGGTTTACTTGTGATTGCTAGCGATGTGTTAATAACATAGTTTTGATATTATCACGTGAATCGATTAGCATAGGACTGTGGTAAAATTTATGATAGGTTGCATATTATAATGGTTATCTTAACTACATCATTACACTATGACCTATATCATTATATCTCCACACATACTTATGGCACGAATTATTCTTATGACATGTCTAATGTGGAATTGATTCGATTCCTCCATAACATAGTATGGTAAATGTGGATTGGTATACATATTGTGTCATTGCTGAAGTATTTTAGATTTTCTTTCGGATGGATTAATGGATTGTATAATTTATTATGTGATGGTAGAATAGGAAGTAAACACTAACTATTGCAGCAAGATAACGTATCAAAGATCACATGGATCGAGCACTCATGTGAGTAGCATGATCAACGAGATATCTCCTCGCCGATCAGACGAGAACATCGTAGACTCCACTTGTTATGATGGGCTCTAGTTAATTGGTAGTGATATATTTCAGATAACCGTTGCTTAATTTTGGGCATAATTATTAAATTTTTCTATTCGTTATGATTTTAAATACTTAAATAATATTAATTACAATTATTTGAGTAATGGTTTAAGTTTTATTTAGATAATTATGATCATATTGTGAATGTCCTACATGTGAATATGAGTACAGAAATTAGACTTTATTTTTTCATAAATGATTTTTTCGGTTATAATTGAGTCCTTATAATACTTTTCTTATATTAATCTTGTTGGGAAAACAATCGGATAAGTGTACCCATGAATGCATTATAAGTTTATTGGATCATGTTACAAATACAAAACCTTCTTACATACATACTGTTGAAAGTGTAAACTATAAGGTAGATGTATTGGATTTGATATATATGTTCTCGTTATGAAATGGAATGTGGTGTGAATTTATACGATTTGATTATAAATATTAAGGGACACCACCTTTGTTGTATTGTAAAACAACTAAAATAAGAGAACTTAAGGAAACACAATAAAAAAATAACAATTTACTTGCTTTCTCGTAGAAGTGAGGTCCCTACATTCCCAAGCTCAATGTACTCTTCTTTGGTTTTACCTTTGTATACACATGATCTCCAATGTTGATTCAATTCTCTTCGAGTTCTTTTTAAATCTGCATAAATATTCTGCTGATATTGGGAAACTTTTAAGTTTTGTTCCACTTCCTTGACAATCTGTTCCATCTCCTTTGACATGTCAAGTCCTAGAACAATCCTATCAATAGGGTTATCCCAAGACACGGGAGTGTGGCATTTTTTACTAGCAATACTTCAAAGGGACTCATTTTTATTGAAGCTTGATATCCATTATTATAAGCAAATTCTACTAAATTAAAATAGTCCTCCCATTTACCTGGTTTGTCAATTACATACATCCGCAACATATATTCTAAAAATTGGCTAGTTATTTTGGTTTACCCATCCATTTGAGGATGGTAAGAAGTACTAAAATTCAGTTGAGTATCTAGACCTTTAAACAAAGACTTCCAAAAATTACTTGTAAATTTTGCATCTCTACCGTAAATCATAGCATTCAGAATACCATGCAAACGAAAAATTTCTTTCATAAAAATATCAGCTATGTTTATTGCTTTAAAATTATATCTTCCAGGTATGAAGTGTGCATATTTACTTAATTTATCAACAAATACCAATATTGAGTCACGTTGTTTATTTGTTTTAGGTAATCTCGTTATAAATTCCATTCTTATTGTCGCCCATTTCCATTCAGCTTTAGGAAAGGGATGAAGTAACCCGACTGGAGGTTGATGTTATGCTTTTACTTGTTGACATTCAATACATCTAGCTAGGTAATTGTTATACGTCATAATTACAATCTGAACTTTAGTGTCGCATCCTCGTACCATACGACCTAACGACACTTCCTCCTAATGAGTGTTAGGTCTTGTTGGTCTGTTCCTTAGCCTCATTTGGAGTTCTAGGAGGCAAATTTAACCACACTCAGCCAAATGACAACTCAATGGGCCAAGTGTCACCTTGATTGACCTTGCTTTGCCCTAATTTTTGCACCCTACCAATAGCCCAGAACATGAAAATTCCATAATTTCGCGTCTTGCATACTTGCTGGGGCGCGGAAATCCCAACATTTTTGTGCTATGCTCAGTGCATGGGGCTCGAAAATATCAACAAAAACCCTTTGCATGGATTGTGGATCTTACCCTCTGGTATATTTCCATGGGATTGCAACCACTGATTCGATCTCAACCTATCCTCCTTGTTTAGCCTCGCTCATCCACTAAACTCTCACTTAGATCCACCTTCCTCTCCATATGGTTGGCTTCCCGAGCCCTATAAGAGAAAGGCCATCCATGAGCCAAAAGGAGGAGAATTTGGGGTATCAAACGTATGATCCTAGAAGGTTTACATAGATAGCATAAATGGAGGAAGCTTTGGAGCTAGAGATTGCTTGGACATCAAGGGATCAATTTGTAATTTTCATCAAGTTTCCATTTAATAATAACTTGTCTTATTTTCCCACTTTATGTGTCATGTTTCAGTCATTAACATGAAGTATTTCTAATGTGTTTTAGATCTAATTAATGTACATGGTATTTGGAGAATTGTCTTGTTTGTCGTTTGCTTGATCTTAACGGGTTCTGCTTGGGAGATCTGAGATAGGAGCTAGGAGGAAAAAAAACATCAGGTTAAGGTGAGTTATACCATTCAGCCTTCTTCTTTAAATACATTTAATCTGTATCATGTGATTGGAATCGGTATTTTAAGGTAGCATTTGTTGTACACTGTCTAATATTAGGCATAATTAGTATCATTTTGATCTAAGAGAACCTCTTCTTATTCGTAGGAAAAAATTTCTACCACATAAATTGGCATCTCCACTGGTTTTTAATTCCAGTTTTTATTATTTTTTGATTGTGAAATTTGGTTTTCAGTTACACTTAAATTCTTTTTTCTTTGCATTTGATCCTTATTCAGACTTCTTACATTAACTTGAACCTCAACATCTTGTCCCATGGGTTTGCAAAACCCGAGAAAGACCCAAATTTTTTCTCAAATTTCACCCTTAATTCCCCCACTATAGATTTTCGTGCCCCTCCCATACTCAACAGAGAGAAAATTCCTACATTTTCGCACCCTAGTTGTTTTACAGAACACGAAAAATACCCAATTTTTGTGCCTGGGCTGCCTTTATACCCGTGAAAATTCTCCATGGAAAGATTTTTTTTTGGGGGTTTTGCTTGCCCCTACCTTTAAGTTACTGATCCTCTGTCTCAGTTACATTGTGCTTACAGTAATCATACTAGTGTGACCTATGTGCTTGAGCTGTGTCTCTTACATTTTTCTCTTTTGACCTTTGCTTGATTTTTAGGGTCCCTTTGTAGACACCTTGATTAGATTGGTAACTAGGTCACTATTTTCAGTGTTTCCTACACACTCATCATTCCCTGCACTTAGTCTGCACGTTCACCCTAATATCCATAAACTAGGCTACAAGTTATCTTGGTTTGCGTCATTCATCTTATAGGTTTGGATTTTATGAGTTTATGTGACATAGTAAATAGGTCATTTACCTTCTTGTCATATTTGCAAATATTGGTCATTTCTGAATATTCAAGGTCATTTTATCTTATGCATTTGAACCCTTGATTACAGTATTCAGAAGATTATATTGTTTTGAAAGATCATCTTTACATCTTTTTTCATAAAATTGATATTGAAGAACTTTTTCGAAGCTCTCTTTCTCTTTTGTTGAAAAAATCAAAGTTGTTTTTGCATTTAGAAGGCATCTTCCCATTTTTACTTGTCCTACATTTTGCTCATTAGAAGTAGAAACAAATTTGTTGGATTCATTTACATTAAAAGAGTACTTTTCAGTTTGGCATATAAAGACAAAAAATAAAATTGAGTGGTTTTTTGAGAAATTTTGCATTTGCATTTTGCTTTAGGATCAAAGAACTCTCTCCTTATTATAGATAGCTATTCATCAAAAAGAAAGGTATATTTGAATCATTTGCATATGCATGATTTGAGTTAGGTCACAACATCATCCATTTGCACTTCCATTTACCTAATTGAGTAAGACAACAAACCACTAAAATTCATCTCCCTAACTCAACACATCTTAACCTCGCTTGAGGATACAAAATAATTTGGTAGTTAGGTAGGACATCAAGGATAGGAATCCAAATAATTCCCCCTATCACTTTTCATCTAAAACATAGTTGTTGTCCTCTAGGGTACTAAAATACTCTTGTATTTGTTGACATGGTCATCGACCAGTTTGTTGAGAGGCCCCCCCATTCCACGGGATTAAGCAGCGAGGACAAGTTCCAAACGGACTTTGTGGAATACCGCACTCCACTTAGCGCCTAAGGACATCTATCCATTGTCTTCCTTGTAGTTTTCGGACTCCATACCGGTTGTACGAGGGCTTAAAGAGAGAAGCTTCGGTTAACCTTCTCGGAAGTGTCTTAAACGAGGTAGCTTAGTGACTTTTCTTCTAGGGATATTTTACCCAGAATCCCTTTCGGTAGAGGGATATCCTTCCACGTTGGTCTCTCATTCTGTAATGTTTGACTTGGATTTCATCACCTTGCGAAGGATACGATCTGTTGAGGTATCCTAACCCTAGTTAGGGATTTTTCATGTTATTTCATCTTTTTAGAGGGTCTTTTATTTTTTAGTGCTGCTTGTTGGCATTCTAGCCATTTTTGTTGTAGCTCGCTTACTGTGACAGGGGTCCCAATCAAGTTTTTTGAGCTTGTTCTTTTGGCCTACGTGCCTTTCCTTTTCATAGCTCCCCTTTTGCACACTCGGTTTCTCTAGGGTTTTTGAGTTCTTTTTTCACGATACTTTCCCAAGACACTTAATTTAGTTCCATGGAAGATCAACGAAAATCACGTAGACAACAAGGGAAGAATCCCGATATAGTACCGTTGGGCATCCAACCCTCCTCTTCACACATACATGTCCCCTCTACTAGCAGAACAACTGGTAGAGGGACCGTTCCACCACCAACTAGCACGACAATACTAGCTGCTATGGTTTCCCCAACACATAGCATAGTTCCAGACACCACTGTTGTTCCTGAAACTAATACAGTACTTGGAAATAGTGGAGTACCACAATCCACTGCTGCACCAGAAATCAACATAGTAGTGGAAAATACTCTATCTTCTGACGCTAGTGTCTCACTTTCAACCATTGTTCCACTGGAATTTATTGATCTTCCAGAGACTGGCACCACCTCAACGACGCTATTTGATGTTCCTGAAGGATACATTGAGATTATTGAAGAACTCGAACCCCTACCTCCTAGACAATTCCACATAGCTACCGACTTTAACCAGCCTCCTCCACCATGGGGACCCCATTTGTTACAAATTCTTTTCCGAGTATACATAGATATGACATTGGATCTTCTAGCAATCAATATTTCGGAATGCCTTCCCCTAAACTTCCTTCAACCAATGAAATTATGGCATCCATACGTGTTGAAATGGTAAGTCTAGCCAACGAACAAGTGGCATCATAACAATTCAGGACTGAAGCGGCTCAGATACTAGCTACTGTCTCGCAATATCCACCTGCGACCACTTCTCAAGTGGTCGATCCTCATGATTCCCACATGCCCCTATCTTCCTCCCATGATACTACTTATGGTGAGTCATTTATAGGTCGGTTAGGACCCACAGAATGGACCAATACACAACATTTTCCTAACGATTCAGAGCCAAACATTTTTTATCCAGCCTCCTCCTTATGGACCACAAATCTGGGCCAAGCCCTCGACAACTTCTGCACTCCTTCCATACCCATGCAACTGACGCTCGAAATTCCTGCCCAATTTTCCCCACTTTTACTGCCAGAAGACATTTTTGGCACTTCTTCGGGAAACATTCCTAACATGAGAACAAACCGTACTTTCTCACCATCACCATTACCATCTGGAACCAATGCACCACTATCTTCATAACGCATCCCTACTCGTGTAGTTAGCCAAACTGCACAGCCACACTTTTCTAATGTTTCCATTGGAAGAACTTCTATCCCTACCATTCGAACACCTACTGTGACCGAAGGTCCATCTTCGGCCACCATTTACACCAATTCTGGAGGACAGCCATTTATTGGAACCACAACTAGAACCAATAACCAACCTCCTCCATCCGAACCATCTAACATGTGGGGACCACACTCCTCACTATTTGGAGGAAAACCATCTGTTGGTGCCCCAACTAGGACCCATCAACAACCCCCTCCATCCGCATCATCTGCTCCGTGGGGAGCTCTGTTAGGAACCCATGTCTTTACTTTGTCGGTATATTGTTGTTGGACGCATATGCTTTGTAAGTCGTCCTGTAGTATTTTTTTATCCATAGTTTGTGTTATTGTTGTTGGCGCATATGCTTTGTAAGTCGCCCATAGTTTTGTTGATCCATAGTTTGTACTGGCTCATGGTTTTGACTCATAGTATTGGCACCTAGACTTAGCCCATGGTTTGTATTGACACATAGTATTGACCCATGGTATAGGTGCCTAGACTTAGTATATAAGTGTGTGTTGAGGCCTATGAAGGCACCATGAAGTTATTTGTATTGAGCTTGCTCAAAGGAGGTTGCCCCCTCGAAGTGGCCTGCAATCAATATAAAAGTGATTCTGAGTTCTATCATTTATGCTATTTCGCATATTCTTATTAATTAATTGTTGCAGGTGCTTCACATCTGGTATCAGAGCACTTTCTTGGGCTCGTTGGGTGAAATTTCTGCCAAATTTTTTTTTTCTTCGCATTTGTTGCAAGTTCGGATCTGGGATTAATACCTATTTGTTTAAATGTGGGAAGTACTTGGGCATAAGCCCTAAAATTCATTGTGAGGAGTACCACAGGAACCCCAAAGTAGTTGGCCCATTGAGAGGACCTATTAGCGAAAAGGGCAACGACCCCTACCTGATTGACTAGTTCCCACCCGTGAGGTAAACCAAGAGCTGTCGTTTGTGGCAAAGAGGTTATCAGTTTTACCTAAGCCATGGAGTGAGGGGTACTGCCCCAATACGCAAGCCGTTAGACAACATTGGTGGCCGAGTGAATCCCCTGAACCGATAGGAAGCCGCACATACCTGGGGTCCATATCTATTTTCAGCTGAACTGTTGCTGATCACTTCCGCTCCAAATCTAGCCGTTTCAGATCTATTCTGAAAGTCATTCCAGATCCAATCGCCATTTTAGATCCAGCCATTTTCGAGCTCTTCCACGCCATTGTAGATCCATTTGTTTCGGATCCATTCCGTGCCGCTGTTTCCAATCCATTTCTGGAAGAAGAAAAAAAGGAAGGTTTTTCGGCTATATCTCCCTTGTTTCAACTCTGTTTTCCCTGAAACTTCACTGAAGACCCTATCCCAAATTCCACTTCCTAAGACCAGAAATCTCACATTTGTCTATTTTTAGGGTTTTCCATAACTCCTTCAATTTTCACCCAAACGCCTTCAACTTTTGCCACCGTGTTCCTTTCTTAATTATGCTTCTTTGTCCCTCTCTGCCAAATTTTCTCATTCTTTCACCCTGCTTCTGAAATCCCCCTTTTCTGCTTTCCTGTCCTTTCGACAGTGTCCAAAATCTAGTCAAACCCCAATTACCCATCATATTTTTTCCCCAATCCAAATTTCCCTTTACTAAATCAGCTTTTGTTTGTGTTTTTCTACCCATTCCAAAAAAAAAAAAACCCTGGTTATGGTTGTCACCCATGCAGGAGCACACACCATGGAGGAAGCACTTGCAGCCATCCAAACCAAACTCCAAGATCTAGATGAAAAATTTCTCAACCTCCATCTTCAGCATTTAGACATGAACAATAACCGACAGCCAGAATCTTTTGCAGCCATCAGGTTCTCTTCTTCCAGCAATTTTCGTGGGTCGAAGCTTGATTTTCCTCACTTCAATGGTACTGATCTGAATGGATGGATATACTAAGCAGAACAATATTTTAGTCTGCATAATACTTTTGATGTCCAGAAAGTTCCACTTGCATCTTTTCATTTGGAACAGGAAGCCCTTCAATGGTACCGTTGGTACATCAAAGCTCATTCCAAGCCAAATTGGACAGATTTTTGCCAACTCCTTTTACCACGATTTGGTCCTAGTGCTTTTGATGACTTCACAAGAGCACTCACTAAACTTCACCAAATGGGCACAGTGAGAGAGTATCAGACAGAATTTGAGAAACTGGCCAATCACACAGAAGGATTGTCTGATGAATTCTACATGAGTTGTTTTATCAGTGGTCTCAAGGATGAAATCCGCTCAGAGGTCAAAATGTTCTGTCCCAACACAATGATGGAAGTCCTAGGGTTGGCTAAGTTGGAAGAGGACAAGATCGCAACTCAACAACGCTCCAAACCCACCTTTGTTCCCTTCAAAAATATGGGTTCCCAATGACCTCCCATCACGCTTGCTCGTCAACCAACTCCTATCAAGCATTTGTCTGAAACAGAGATGCAGGCACGCCGAGAAAAAGGGCTTTGTTATAATTGTGATGAGAAATTCACTTGGGGACATAGATGTGTTCAACAAAAGCTCTATCTATTGGATGTGGATTCTCCACCTGCCTCAAAACTTGGTGAAGAACCTACATATACAGTAGATGATCAGGTCGACATTCAACACCCGCATGTTGACACCCCATCTCAGGACGACCCACCCGAGATCTCTCTTTATGCTGTAACCGGCGTCACCACCCCACAAACAATGCAGGTTAGGGGATACTTCAAGAAGCTCCCTCTTACCATACTCATTGACTCTGGTAGCACTCATAACTTCATTGACCCTTGGATTTCCAAACAGGCTGACTGTTTTGTCCATCCTTGCTCCAACTTTGAAGTCATGGTTGCCAATGGGGGCACCTTACCTTGCAAGGGGAAGTGTAACAATGTGCGTATATCTATGGAAGATTATAACCTACACTCTGACATGTTTGCCTTGTCCTTAGGCGGATGTGATGTGGTTTTGGGCGTTCAATGGTTACGCACACTTGGCCCCATCTTATGGGATTTTGCTAAACTTTGGATGCAGTTTTCAGCCAATGGGACACAACACAAAATTATGGGCTTACAACCAGGGTCTCTCTACATCATCAGTTCTAATCGCCTTGAAAAGATCCTTAAGAAGAATTCACATGGTGTCATTGTTGATCTCCATTCCCTTCAGATGCACCCACCAATGGTCTCCACTACTTCCTTAGATAGATATGCACGTGTCTTTGTTGCACCAGTGGGCTTGCCGCCTTCACGAGACCTTTCCGGTAAGCATTTAGCCGCATTTACATCTCAGCAGGACATGATGGCTATTTTGCATATAGTACAGAGGTGGCAGCCATCCTTATTGGGGAATTATTTCTGCATCAAGATTGATCTCCAGAGTTTGGAAACTTTCCTGGAACAACGGGTCTCCTCCCCAGCACACTTGGAATTGGTTATCCAACTCATGGGTTATGACTATGCGACCACTTACCAAAAGGGAAAGGACAATATGGTGGAAGATGCTCCTCCTCGCACATTTGATGACCCAGTTTCTCTTACAGCTATTTCTTTGCTTGTTCCAAATTGGTTGCAATCTATTCAACGGGGCTATCTCTTCTATGAAATCCATGCTTCTTCATCAGTAGGGCACTCTGAGTTCCTCAAAATGTATGACTAGGAACAATGTAACTTCTTTTGGCAGGGACTCAAAAGGACAATTCAACGGATGGTGATTGACTGTGATACTTTCCAGGTCAACAAGGGTGAAACGACCCTCCTTTTGGGACTGCTTGAACCCTTGCCCATCCCTCCACAGATTTGGATAACTATTTTTATGGATTTCCTAGAAGCGCTCCAGTGGTATAGTACCACATCTCAAAGGAAACCATATGAAGTAGTCTCTGGATAGGCACCACCATTTCTTCTTCCATACACCTTCAGTAGCTCCCCAGTTCAGGCAATTGACTCAATTCTTCGAAACCGTGATTAGCTTCTTCTCATTCTGCAGGACAATTTTCACATGGCAAGAATTCGACTAAAACAACAAGCCGACCAGCACCGTTCTGAGCGCACTTTTCACATCGCTGATATGGTTCTTCTTCGTCTACAGCCTTCCATGCAATCCTACCTGAAACTCCAAAGGCGCCAGTGGCTCGGAATGAAACCCGAGGATGCTACAGGGGAGCCACTCCTTCAGATTCTGCATCAATTTCCACATCTAAAGCTTTGAGGACAAAAAATTTTCTAAGGGAGAGGGGATAGTATTTGTTGATCCATATTTTGTGTTATTGTTGTTGACGCATATGCTTTGTAAGTCGCCCATAGTTTTGTTGATCCATAGTTTGTACTAGCCCATGGTTTTGACTCATAGTATTGGCGCCTAGACTTAGCCCATGGTTTGTATTGACACATAGTATTGACCCATCGTATTGGTGCCTAGACTTAGTATATAAGTGTGTGTTGAGGCCTATGAAGGCACCGTGAAGTTATTTGTATTGAGCTTGCTCAAAGGAGGTTGCCCCCTCGAAGTGGCCTGCAATCAATATAAAAGTGATTCTGAGTTCTATCATTTCTGCTATTTCGCATATTCTTATTAAGTAATTGTTGCAGGTGCTTCACAAACTCACACTTCAATTTTTGGAGGACAAACATCTGTTGGTGCCCCGAGCGGGACCAATCACCAACCCCCTCCATTAGTATCATCTACTTAGTGGGGATAATATAATCAACCTTGCGGTGGACAACTTTGTTTTAGTCTCCCAAGTGGGACCAACACCCAAATTCCTTCGTCAGGACAAATTCCTTCTTGGGGACCACAAGTCCCACCTACTGGGGGGTATTCCATCTTTGGAAACTAGAATCAAGCTGGGGGGGAACCTAATCAACATCAGGCCTAATTTCCCCCTAATTTGAACTCTGGCATACCCTATCCTAGTGCCTCGAACACTTAATGGAACCCACCAACTCAAACTCAACCTTTCAACTATAGCGGCACAAAATGGATTCAATTCCATTTGACATCTCCCCCTAGTCAGGTTATGGGAAATCCATCCAACCAAGGATTTGGAAACATTCCCTGGACTCAACCACCCCAGGTCTCCACACCATTCATCCCCACTCAACAGTATTTTCAACAACCGGCATCCAACTCGATTCCGAATCTATTGATATATCCTATAATTCCCAATCAACAACCGGTTAACCAGATGGTTCCTAACACCCAGAACTTCCAACAGTACCCTGCGGGTAACATGTTTGGGTATAACGTGCATCAATATGCACAGGGCCCGACATGCATCCCTGCCCCCCATTTATGCTATACATTCCCGCAGCCAAGCAGACAACTTCCATTTTTGGCCACATTAGAATTACCCTACTTGTCTAGACTTATCAATGATCCTATTTGGCACGAACCTCACTAGTCACCCATTCCTGCCAAAATACCATCGGACATCCCAAAGTTTGATGCAAAATTTGGGGAGGACCCAAAAAATCACGTTATAACATTCCATCTTTGGTGTTCTTCGACTATGGCTCTTCCAACGTACACTCACCGGTACAGCAACAAAATGGTATATCGAGCTGCCCCAACATTCCTTCAGAGACTTCAATACCCTGGCTATGCAGTTCTTGACACACTTCCAGCTTCCCATCCGATATGATACTAGAATAGACTAGTTAACTTTGCTGCGCCAATCCACTGCCACACACATATCCGATCACATTCATGAGTGGAGGCGACGCCGAAGATTAATCAAGGCACTGATTCTGAACCAATTATTGGCTAATTGGTTCACCAAGTCATTTATGCCACCCATTGCTAGGGATATTTCTATGGGCGAACCTGTCACGAAAGAACAAGAAATTTCTCGTGCACAATATATGGATTTGGTTTATACCCAATTCGGAACATTATACGAGCTCATTCCTTAAACCTCTTGCCCCACCACTGATCCATCAAATCCCGCTACTGAACCTCCTATCGATGGAATAGTTGGTTCCGTGAAGGCTTAGCCTACAACCATCTCGAGTGGGAGACAAAATACTGCTGCTCCACCTCAAAATCAGTCTACGTCTAAAACTGTAATGTCCCCATTTTGACCCCCTTTGTATTAAATCGTAAATGATATAAATATTGTAATTTGATCATGGTGAGGAGCTCAAGGCCAAGGCCCCACCATTGATTTAGTATTTTATGTATCGGCAACTAAAGAATAGATGCCTATGGTTCTTGTGCTAGATAGGCACAATGTAATTAAGACATCATGTAAATACGAATTTTAATGAAAAATACCCACAACTAGCTATGCAATGCAACAAAGAGATGGGGGCATGATTCTACAAGGAATAGGGAGGGAAATTATTCAAACCCTTGAGCCAATGGTATTAATCCATGTGTCAATGAGAAAACCCATAAACCACCAACTACCCATTTTGGGTTATGGACCCAATCATTTAATTCTTCCAGAAATTGGTTGAGGCAGTTAATGCCTTGGGAATGAAGAGGTATGGCAGCCAATTTCGTGTATGGGAAAGCCATCAACCTGGGAAATCATGTTTTGTCTCCTTGGGCAAGAAAACACCCACGAAATTGTGCCCAAATCCATTCTAAACCAACAGTCTTTCCTCTCTCACGCAGTATGAGCTAGCTGGGTCTTTCCCTATACGTTTTTCATCCATTTTCTGCATTTTTCCATGCCTGGGAGCTCGTTTTTGCATTGTACAGTAGCTGGGAGAGAAGGGCCACGATTTGGGACTGTTATGGAGGCCGTTTTTGCCCCAAAATGTCCATGGACGTTTTTCTGAAAACGGATTTGGCTTCCCAGAGTTGTTCCCCATCTTCTAGTTTCGTTTTTGGGTTTCCCACGTTTTTCTGAAGCTAATGAAAACCCCATCTTTGGGCATCTCACGGTAAAAACGTTTCTTCATGCCCAGCACTTAGACTTTTGTTGTCATGTGCATCCCTATTTTGATTTGAACCTGTGAGCAAGAAACTTGGAGTGGTAGTGGACAGAATTGGCTTGATAAACCTAGTGGAGGGAGTAACCTCTCAAGAAGATCAAGAGGGCTGGCTACTCTTCTATGCACACCTGGGACACTCTAGAATTGGAAGGTATGCCCTAAGGGACTGTGAATTGGTGAAGGGAATAATTCCTTGATTAGGGGTGTGTAGGAATTATGGGTGCCAAGCTAAATAGATCTTGTAAAAGTATCCATAGCTCTGTGGTTGAGCTCACTAGCTTAGCAATTCTTCCTTTCCATTTCCTAGCAGCCTGATAAACCCAATTGTAGATTGGCTTGGCTCATCTTGGTGTATGCTTGGCTATGTGTGAGTCTGTTGTTCCCTGGTTCCTTGTAGAAATCATGCCCAGCTCGGGGGTGGCAGTTGCATCAAGAGGTTGATAAGCACAACTGGCCTATGGTTGGGTGGAACGTTGCAGTTGCATAGCCAGTTGCTTGGGACTACTGTTATAAGATAAGTACTCTCTTGTGTTAACTTTGCATTTATTTATTTAATGAATATTATGAATGTATGATGGATGTGTTATTGAAATTAATTCCGATGTGTTTTCTTATAATTATACACTTCCATATGTCTCTTTATATTATGTGAATGTTTAGTTAAAAATTCATGGGGCTAATTGCCCGGTTTTAGCACCACGTCCTCTCTATCATGCTGGTATGATAGGAGGGGACGTTACAAAAACATCTACTTCTCTTGCTCAGTCCTCCAAGGTGAATGTCGTTCAATCCTCATCACAACAATCTGAAGATAAAAAGAAGAACAATAGAGGAAAATCCAAGAAAACTTCTACCCAGCAGGAAAACCCCAAACCTCAACAAACCTAGACGAAAAGGGAATTTTTCCTGCCTCATATGCCATGAAGATCATTACATGAAAGACTTTCCTTACAAAGAGGAAGTTAATAATTTTGTAAAAGGTTCTTCCTGCCCGGTAGTGCTAACCGACCCTTTTCCTCACCAATAACAACAAATGATCACACATGAACCCCCTCCAGGGGAAACCAAAACAACTCTTCTAGAGAAGAAACGTCCTTAAATTGTGAAATTCTCACGACGAGTAATGAGACGGTTCACATATCTACACGATCAAATACATACGAGTCTATTCCAAATTCGGACAAACCGATATTTCCAAAGGCAAGTCTACCATAGAAGATCCCACTTCGATGCCTCCTTTTGGTCACCTCCATATTGAGAGACCCATCACTAATACTGTGATGCACCCACCCAATTCCACCATTCGAAAGGCGACATTCAATCCAAACATGCAAGAGGCTCAAAACTACAACATCGTCGAAGACCTAGCTGAAGAGCCTTGTGCCATGTCTACTCTCGAAGTTCTACAACACTACTCTACACAATGTAGAACCTTGTTATCAGCACTTGGAGCCATTGAACCGATTCTTCTAACACAATTTTAATCAACTTGGAATATTTCAAGCCAAGGATTTCTCACCAGTTGGAATTCCAGATTCACACAAATATTTGTGGAAACAATATCCATCGTACCGTTTTGGACGAGGGTGCTTCCACTTCCATTATGTCTTTGACCTGCTGGAGAGCTATCGGTTCTCTAGAAGTAAGACCACCTTAAAATCATTTGATGGACGTGGTTTCTAACCATATGGACTCATCCCCTCGCTTTCCATTGAACTAGGGGGCAAGACTGTATCTATTAATGTGGGAATTGTTGATGCTCCACTTGATTATAACCTCTTAATCGGTCGTAATTGGTTCTACGCCATGACCGCCATAGCATCTTCCTTTTTTCACTTACTGCAATTTCCTCACCAAGGAAAGATCGTCACTATAGATCAGTTAGATTTTTGTACTCCGTACATATATCAAAACTGCACGAATAATGTCCCGTTGCTGGCACATTCCCAGCCTCGCTTTGAAGACATTGGTGTTGGTCTCTTGAAATATTCCTTCATTATTGGAGTATTTCCATAACTCCCACCCCCATTTTTTTCAATCAACATGATTACAACAAGCACCTCCCACTCCTATGAATCTAACGATTCGTGGGTGGTACCGAGTCCTTCCGATATTGAAACCCTCGGCTCTTCCATGCCTTTGAAACAGAACCTAACAACTTACCAAGCGATCTAGTCGGCTTCCGACTGGATCGACACAATCGACCACCATACGGTGGCACGTCCTCCGCCTCAAACCCCTTCATCTTTGTCCCATATTGAATCCCTTACATAGATTTTTCCCTCTGACAAATCAATTATGGAGATCATGAGCATCGATGAACCACCTTGGGAAGATCACCATCATCGGTCTTCTTTCCCTACGATTCAAATGGTGGATTTTGATTCTCAATCCATTGTTTCACCAGATAATGTCAACACTAAGACCCCCATACCTACACATGACATGTTTTCCGAAGGGAACTTAGCAAACATCATGGAAACCATTCCCATTGACATATCCGTGAAACTTGGTGTCGTGGAACACTTACATCTGGGAAAAACATGCACACCTACCGAGGTAGAGTTCTATACTACCCTATTCAAATAATTCCATGACGTTTTCGCTTGGAGTTATGAATAAATTCCAGGAATAGACCCCTCCATTGTGTTTCATGATATACAAGTATATCCTGGTGCCCCACTAGTCCAACAAAAACTTCTAGCCATGAATCCCCGCAAAACAGCTACCATAAAAGCAGAAGTCGAAAAAATTCTTTGTGCTGGTTTTATTTACCTTGTCCCATTGATAGATTGGGTGTCCAACATCGTTACCGTCGCAAAGACATAGGGTACGATTAGGGTCTGTGTCGATTACAGAGACTTGAACAAGGCTTGTCCAAAAGAAAACTACCCAATGTCGTTTATCGACCAGATTATCGAAAACTATTCCGGGAGTGTCATCTTTTCATTTATGGATGGCTTCTCTGGATTTAATCAGATTGAGATACTCCCATCCGATCAGCACAAAATTGCTTTTATTTTCCCATGGGGGACCTTTGCATACCGCAAATTACCCTTTGGTCTCAAGAACATCGGGGACACATTTCAACGGGCCATGTCATACGCCTTTCATGATATCAAGCATGTTGTGGAACGTCCCTATCTGGATGACCTACCCACACATTCCAATTCACAAGAGGACCATATAGATCATCTGAGTGCAATATTCTCACGATGTTGTCACTACAACATTCACTTGAATCCACAAAAATGTGTATTCTGTGTCTAATTCAGTATATTGTTAGGCTTAATTATATCCAAGGATGGCATACGCCTAGACCCCGCGAAGGTAGAGGCCATCTTGGCCTTCCCTTCCCCATCTAATATTCCAGAACTCCATAGTTTGCAAGGGCATGCAAAATTCCTACGCTGCTTTGTCTATAAATTTGCCGAGATCACCAAGGGCTACATGAGGCTTCTCAAAAAATACATTCCTTTCATCTGGGATGACGAAGCCCAACAGTCTTTTGATAATTTGAAGAAGGCCCTTACCAATGCTCCCGTGATACAACCCCCTGACTATACATGGGACTACATTCTATATCTCGTTGCCTCTACCACCATCGTTGGAACAATGTTGGTTCATGAAGACAACAACGCCAGGAACATGTTGTGTACTATCTCAGCAAGAGTCTTATGGACTTTGAGACACGCTACTCACATGTGGAGAAGATGTCTCTGGCCATAGTTTTTGCGGTCCAGATATTTAGACACTACATTCTGCTTCACAAAACCACTGTTATCGCGAACTTCAACCAAATATACTATATCCTAACATGCCAAGTTCTAGGGGGGAAATATTCCCATTGGATTGTTGTTCTTCAAGAGTTCAATTTGGAGTTTTCGAAGGAAAAATCCAAGAAATCCTTGGTTTTTGTAGAGCTGATGTGTGCGTTGCCTCGTGCTGGTGATCAATTAGAGCCCATTGATTCATTCCTGGATGAATCTTTTTTCCTTATCGACACAGAATATCTGTAATATGGATATCTTTATGTACCTCCAGACCCAATGTTTTTGTCCCAATGTTAACCGTGACAAACACCGCTATCTTTGACACCACGTGAAGTATTATCTGATCGTTAGCGATACATTGTATCGTCATGGTATTGACTTTGTGCTACGTCGTTGCTTAACCCTCGATGAAGCCGAACACGTCTTGAATGACTACCACTCAGTAGCATGTGATGGTCACCTCTATGGGATGGCTACTTCCCAGAATATCTTGCGAGCGGGTTACTTCTGGCATACCATATTCAAAGACTGCGTCGAAGTGGTTAAGAAGTGCCCACCGTGTCAATTTTTTCGTTCTAAAAAATGCTCGCACCTCGCTCCTCTCCATCTGGTCATTTCCGTCATCCCCTTTGCAAAATGGGGTATTGATTTTATGCATTGTAATCCCACATCAGCCGGGGGGCATAGTTATGTCATTGTCATCGTTGACTACTTCACTAAAAGGACTGAAGCCATGCCTACATACACCTAGGATGGAAAAACCACAACATTATTCATATTCAATCATATTATAGCTAGGTTCAGATTCCCACAGGCCATTGTAACTGACCATGGTTCCCACTTCAAGAATCATATGATAAAATAACTCAGTGCCAAGCTGGGTTTTTGCCATGAAAACTCAACCCCGTACTACCCACAAGCTAATAGCCAAGTAGAGGTGATTAAAAAAGTATTCAAATGCATGATTCAACACACTGTGGGCACACAAAAATCCAAATGGCACTTAGCCCACTTTTCATCTCTTTGGGCCTACCAGACTTCAGTAAAAAACGCAACCTGGTTCACACCATTTCAACTGGTGTATGGCTTGGAAGCTGTCCTTTCGATTGAATGTAAAATACCATCTTTGAAACTAGCAATAGAACTTTTACCTAACACCACTGCTGAAGAGGAACGGTTTCTATATTTGGCAAAGCTAGATGAAACTCGTCGAGATGCTGCACTCGCTAATGAAGCTCATACAAAGCGCGTCAAATCCTAGTATGATAAATCCATTCAACCTCGGGTATTCAACGAGGGTGACCTAGTCCTTACCTATGATCAGATGCACCATAAAATGGGTAAGGGAAAATTAGAATCAATGTGGTATGGTCCCTACATGATAAAACGTGTGTTAGATAAGGGTGCTTACAAGCTTGTCGATAGCGATGGTATACCTTTGGGTCAGCCCCACAACGGTCTCTACCTAAACATATTCTATACGTAGGTCTAACTTGCGGATAACACTTTGCATATAATGTATATGAGTGTGATTATGGTTTTTTTTTGCGTGCTTGGACTCCATCTTGTTCATCATTATTTATCCCGACTTGTGCTTTTATGCAGATGTCGACATACTTTGGATTCGCAGATGGTGCTAGTCGGCACACCCGGAATATCGCTTCTGAAGCATGGGTATTTTATTCCCCTGCCAACGAGTTGATGTCCTCAAGTGGTACTTGATGTCCTTAGGCCCCGCAACAAACAACATTGCGGAGTATCATGCAGTCATCAGACTTCTTACACAAGTTTCTTCTCTCGGAATTCATTCCTTTATAACCTACCTGAACTCGCAAATCGTGGTGTCTCAGCTTAACCGCGTTTACACTTTCTTTGATCCTATACTTCTTCACTTGTACAGAAGGGTTTGCCTCCTTGAACGATCATTTGATTACATTGTATATCAACATGTACCAAGAAAACTCAACACAGTGGTTGATTCATTAGATAACTACGTGTTGGATTAGCATCTAGCCCATACATAGCTCATACATCATAAAAGAGAAAACATGTACATATACACACAAGTCACCATAAATAAAACCATAGAGATAGGTCCATATATTTTAATCATGTAAAAAGTGTTTCTGCCATATATAAATATAATGCGTCCAAAATAAAAAATTGGGATCATGTCCCATACAAAATTGGCTCTCTGGCCTACATATCGTGTACATGTCGTCGATAACACTACTGACTAAACACTAGTCACGAGGCTCACGCTTCTCACGGTAACATACTACTGCCCTCGCCACATTACGAAGCAATTTACCAATATGCTCTGGCACACCTACGATGTGTCACTGGAGATGGTACTAGGGTACATCAGGCATCCTCATATGAGGGAGAACCATATTCAATCCCTGGAGGTTCCACTAAACATCACAGAGTCCTCCTGCCTCTTCCTCCTCCTCCTCCTCTTCATCATGATGTTGAATCCCATGCCGATGCAATGGTGAGTACCCCGTTGGCCTTCTCGGCCCGCGATCTACAACGTAACACGTACATATCTTAGATCTTTTTCATGCATTGAAAAACAAACAAAATATATATATATATATAATAAAAATACCAAAAAACACATAGTTGAAGGTCACATACTTGAACATCCCAATCATCATATTCAGGAAATATGAGATCGATGTCTCCTCGGAAGTCCACCCCATCATAGGGATAGTCCTCGATCATGATTATCTACTCCTCTAGCCATGAGAAAAAGTCCTTTCCAAAAGCTAGGACCTGCGGCCCACGAGCTAACTGGCATAATCACTCCATCTCTCCATCTGAGGCTTGGATGTGGGATGGACTCACCTATCTATCTAAGGACACAATAATGGAACCCTCTCCAGGAAGAACATGACCAGGATACTCCCATATCCAAACTGGCGGATATCCCCGTTTTTGCATTTGGTAACCTGATCTTTGAGATTCACCAGGACCCCCTCACACCAGTTGAACAGTTTTGGATCCATAAATTCTACCGCGTAAGTCATATGTTCCTTGGTAGCATGGTGGGCCCCCATGCTCCCCGCCACACGCGCTATGGTATAAAATACAGTCCTCAATGGAATATCTATCATATCAGTGATGAGCACTTTCCCGCTCTCCTTGCGGGATCCCTGTCTACAATAGCAGGCAATGTAGTTATTTGTAGTCTCCTCCGTGGTACGGTGCCCAACCAAATGGACCCATGCCCCCCTCTTGGAGAGCCCAGTCAAAAATTAGACATCCTCGAGCTCTATCTTGAGGGTATGCTCTCCAACAGGGAAGGCCTGGATATCTGTATCCCACATCTAGATGATATGGTTCAACAACTTCCCTTGTTTTCGAATACCTCTTGTCTTGAAAAACTTTAGAAAACCACATTCTCGTAATGCCACAAGTGAGGCATCATCATTTAGGGCTTCCCTCTCATCATCTTCATGCTCTCTTTCCTTCCACTCAACCATATTCACTCTAGTAAGTTGCAAACTCCTGCAAAACATCAGAAGAAGCATCTATGAGAAGATGAAAACCTGATTTCATGCCAACAGAGAGAAACAAGCTTTTGTTTTTCCTTGCTTTGCGTATTTTCGCGCCTAGGAAGTATCGAAGGACACAAAAAGTGTGTATTTCCACGCCCCCCCTTGAGACCATACCACAAAACAATTTGAGATTTTTGTGCCTCTCGACATAGAGAGGGTGCGAAAATCTTAGAGGGCGAAAATTCATGCCCTGGAGCCTTCCAAAATTTAAAAAAAGATGGCATGAAACAATAAAATGAATGGATGAAATGAAAGATGAGCCTGAAAGGATCTACCTGGTCCGAACGGTGGTCGAAACGGTGCCCTGGATCTCCTCATATCTTCGGTTGAATATTTTCCCTCCACAGGGTAAAAACTCCCCTTTGAGTAAAAATGACGAAATTACAATGGGTAACTTCTCTATTTCACCCTCTTTTATACACATTAAGTGGTTATTTTTACCTATTATTTGATTTAAAAGACCTGTTTGAGTCAAATATTCATAAATACTTTTGACTAATTCCTCTTTTCCAAGATCTTTTTTACCGACTTTGATAGTTTCTTATGCGTGGTTCATATTGGTGTTGTGATATATTTGTCTTTCACTTGAGCTTACTTTATCTTTTTCGTGCTCTTGACCTAAGCCTGAAAAATATTCCAAGCACTTTTGACACCTGATTCATGCTTGTCAAAACCAAGGAAAACAGTGTCAAGCTTAGTCAAATTTACTCATGCTCATAAAACGATGAGGAAAGTATTGTCTTGGTATTATTTTATTCCATTTTCAAACTAGGATGATTAACTCACGAAAATGGACCTTGGGAGTTCTCTTTAAGCTCTTTTCGAACTCCCTCGCTATGAAAAGATCACCAAGTGCACTTGTCTCTTTCACACTTGTAAAATTATTTGAAAGGACGTCTATTCGGTGGTAGGTTATCCATTTTTCGGTCCGTCTAGACTATTTATGAGAAAGGTTTACCTCAATCAAATTTTGACTGGGAGAGTTCTTCCAGATAACATTTTACACTTTTTCGGGTCTGGGGACTAACTTGTTATGAAAAAGTCCATTTTGGAGTCTTCTTTAAGTTATTTCAGACTCTCTAAACATGAAAAACTACCAAGTTTACCTTCTTTGGACTCGTTAAAATTTAACATAGAAGGACCCGTGTTGGTACGAACCCCTCCTTTCATAAAACATGTGAGATTGGACTCATCTGTCAGATGAGCTATACCGAGCATCTGTTATCCTCTTCAAGCTCATTAAACAACAAAGAGATACTCGTCAGTGATGATGGGGGGAAATGGGGAAATAAGCCGAGTCTACCTTTTGGAAGCTTGTGAGTCGTCACCTTTGAACATGACATGCGCCTACATCTTGTATTCTTTGGGTATTTAGCCTCTCTATCTTGAGTTGTAACTACAGTCATGAGTCGTCCTCTTCATTTTGAGCCTTCTCACCTTGTGGTTTTTTCCGTTAATTAGTCCCTACTGCCAAGATCTGCTTCATGTAATTATATGTTCAAAGGGTCATTGTTACCTTGAGTCAACCCTCTTGCCAATTTCTCAAACCTTCCGAGCTTTGTGTCGGTATGTATTCCTTGGATCCATTGTTACATACCTCTTTCCTATATCGGTTTCATGTCGATAATGTGGGATTCATCATGGCCCTCCTTCAACGAGTCTATTCCTGTCAACGCCGACTCACTATCCAGGAATTAGACTTAGGAACCAACCGTAGTACCTTGGTACCTACATGCCTAAATGAAAGGTTTCCTCGTATTCGATATTAGGTTTTTATCATTGGCCTTTGATCGGATAATCCATCAAATGTTCGACTTCAGGAAACTCTATTCACATTTGCTGGGATATACTAGAGATACCTTGGGGATCATTGTCATTATTGGTGATCACCCTTGCACTTGTTAACGGCTCACATCATTGGATAGTAATCAAGTGGTTTTTTCCATGTTCGATTTCAATAACTTGTAATCACATGGTCAGCTTCGTATCGCTCCGGGATCGAGTAGAAGACCCTGGGCGTATTTTGATACTCCTTTCATGCCCAAACTGCGATGGTGATTATTCGATAGGTCTCCACATCGACATCTTGTTGGCGACCTTGTCCTCCTTTTTCCCATCCATGAGCCAAAAGGAGGAAAATTTGGGGTATCAAACCTATGATCCTAGAAGGTTTGTAGAGATAACATAAAGGGAGGAAGCTTTGGAGCTAGATATTGCTTGGACATCAAGGGACCAGTTTGTAAGTTTCATCAAGTTTCCATTTAATAATAACTTGTCTTATTTTCCCACTTTATGTGTCATGTTTCAGTCATTATCATGAAGTATTTCTAATGTTTTTTAGATCTAATTAGTGTACATGGTATTTGGAGAATTGTCTTGTTTGTCGTTTGCTTGATCTTAACAGGTTCTGCTTGGGAGATCCGAGATAGGATCTAGGAGCAAAACAAACATCTGGTTAAGGTGAGTTATACCATTACTTCTTCTTTAAATACATTCAATCTGTATGTTGTGATTAGAATTGGGGTTTTAAGGTAGCATTTGTTCTACACTATCTTAGATTAGGCATACTTAGTATCAGTTTGATCTAAGAGAACCTCTTCTTATCCGTAGGAAGAAAGTTCTACCACAGTAATTTGCAACATTATTTTTCATGTTAGTCGAATAATAATTTCTTCTTAACTTTGTTATCATCTTTGTTGGGATATTCCTATACTCCATCCTAGTTCTAACAACATTTTCCATTTTTGCATTTTCAGTCATGCAATTGCATGTAGGCATGCAATTGCATGCATCCTAGTCATCAGTCCCAGCACCTAGTCCTCATTTAGCTAGCCTCGGGAGCTTCTTTCCACTCATTTTTAGCCCTCCTAGTCAGTGATGCACCCACCTTTCACCTACCACTTGTGAAAGGCGCCCTTCTTCACCTATCACTCAGTTACACTTCAGTTGGTTGAGTTATTTGTGGATCTCTCCTTGATTTGAGGATTGATTGACTTGTTAACTAACTAAAACACTCCGTTGGACCCCCAGTGAGACTAGATTGCCTATTTTGACTCCAGTCAGCTCCTCATGCACCCTCCACTGAGCCTCCTTCACTACATTAGTGCTCCCATGTGCTAGTTACACCTACCACACTCAGTTAGACTCAGTTTGACACCTGGTTGACCATTACTTGTGCATTGATGAATCACTATTGATGATGAGGACTCCTAGTTGTGCTTTGATGACACTCCACTGATCTTTTGATCTATCCATGCAGGCTAATTTGAATTACACCCTTGGTATTCGAATCCTGTACATTGTATCATTATTGTTTATTATTTAGATTAGTGAAACATGTGTGATTATTCTGCTCCTATTTGAGTTCTATTGCATCTATGTTATGCTACTATTCTTCTTCTATTGTTTGAAATTATTTCTTGTGAGGTATACATAAGCTCTTAGATCTGCTGTGAGGATTTTCACATCGTATCAGAGCCATTTGAGAGTATATTCTATCTCCATTCTTGAGATTTTTTTGCAGGTTATTCGAAGTTCCAGTAGTTGCTCCAGCAGTTGAGATGAGAAATTCGAACACTCCCCTCACTCCTAGAATCCTAACTCCTTTCAATTACTTTGATTGGAAACTTGATATGGAAATGTCATTGAGAAGAAAATCTCTACACAGGATAACAATGGGAAGGGAGACCGAACCAACTTCAGTTGTGGAGAAATTCAAGCATCTGAATTGATTAGATGAAGCATTTGGTTACATGTGCATTCATATTTCTAGAGATCTACTGTTTCATCTCGAAGGGTTGAGGAATCCAATATATTTATGGTTGAAGTTAGAGGCCCTCTTTGGAAAATAAGATGAACTAAGAGGCCATGCTATGGAGAATGAATTGGTTTCCCTACAACCAAGCAGTTTTGAGACCATTTAAGAATTCTTCTCGAAATTCAACAATTTAGTTATGCAATGCAAGCAGTGTGGCATTGATAAGAAGGATGAGAAATTGGTGCTATCCATTATGAGTAAGCTAGAATCCAAATTTTCTGTCTTTGTATCTACCTTCCACTCTGGGCGAATGTCAATCCCTGGATGGAAGATGCCCTCCTTAGAAGTTTTTATTGCATCTCTCCTCCAAGAACAAGACAAATTGATCCAAATAGGTGGCATCAAGGTTTCCAAAGATCAAGCTCTTCTAGCTGGAGAAGCAAATAGTGCGAATGTGGAAGGGAGGCATAAAACCAAGGACAAGAATCACTAGTACAAAATGAGAGATAAGTGACCACGCGACCAAAACATTTGGTCACCACAACTTTTTCAAGGGATAAATGACCAAAATTGATAAATTTTAAGTGAATTGACTAAAAATGACCAAGATAAATGACCAATTTGGTCATGGGATAAGAACTAAACTAAAAATGACCAAGATAAATGACCAATTTGGTCAGGAGATAAGAATTAAACTAAAAATGACCACATAACAGTTGGTCATTTATGTGGTCATTTTTAGTTGTGTCATTTCGGCAATGGAAAATTATAATTTTGATAATGAATTTGTACAATTTACTAAATTTTAACACTGCAGATGGATTCGGAGACCCCCTTCTAGGGGGTCTCGAATCCATCTGCAGTGTTGAGGGGGTCTCTGAATCCATCTGTAGGGGGTCTCCGAATTCTAGGGGGTCTCCGAATCCATTTGCAGGGGGTCTCCAAATCCATCTGCAGTGTTGAGGGGGTCTCTGAATCCATCTGTAGGGGGTCTCCGAAACCATCTGCAGTGTTAAAATTTAGTAAATTGTAACATTAATAGTACACAACTTGGATTATTTTTCAATACATGTCTCCTAAGAGATCATTTCTTTGAGGCCATCTCGATACCTATTGTATCAGATGATAGGAGAATCATTGAGATGCTCATTTAGGGGTTTCTCTACTAATTAGTGCCTTGGGTGTGGTGAGTTGATATCTAGATAATACGTCATATCTTACATATAGCTTATCAAGTGATAGATGAGTTCTTTTACATGTGGTTGAGTCGAGTCTTAGATATGTGTCGTCTTTTCCTTTTGGAATTGTCATGTCTTGAAGTTAGTGTCACTCCGTTCAGCTTGTTGTATTGGTTGTGTTCATATTTTGTTTCAACAAAACCATCGTCGTTTGACCATCTCGACAATCTGTTAAAGTTTCCATAAGTTCATGTATTTTGTGTCATGTTAGCTAAAAATTGTCAATTTCACAATCTCCATTAATTCTCCATATGCATTCATTCACCACGATTCTCTTTGCACCCGAGTTCAAAAATATTTAAAGTCCTTGTGGGTCCCTCCCTTACAAGAAATAGTCAATATCCTCCATTTTGAAGAAAAAATAATTCCTCCCTTTTTGTAAAAATCCATTTGTTCCCATCTCCTTAAATAATAATAATAATAAAATACACCCATAATCTCAACTAACCCCTTCTCATTTCACATATAAAATAAATAAATTATCAAAAACCTTTTTTCTCTGTATCGTTTCACCTATATATAATATTAATATGTTGTATAGTTATTATATATATATTGATATAATTAATATATGACATAACTAGTATTAGCAAATTAAGAAAAAGAAGAATATAAACAAAACAAATGTAACAGATAGAGGGAAACTCAAAAAAAGTGAAAATGAATGAGTGGTAAATTAGAAAATATATTGATACGAATCCTAACCTTATTGTCAAGTTCAAATTATCTTTATAATTAACTTATACTCAACATGTTAATTTAATTATAAAGGTTAAATCTTCATTTGTATTAACATTTTATATATATATATATATATATATATATAAATTTTGAAATGTAATTTAATTAAATAAAGATAACCCAATTTGAATAGAATTAAATTTAACAAAAATAAATTTAAAAATAATTTAATTTATATTTAACAACAACATTTAACTAATTTAATTTAAAATACATATTCAAATCCTAAATAATTAAACTACAACATAATAAAAAATTTAAATAATTTACAAATTATTAACAAATATAATTAAATTACATTTCATAACCTTTACCCTAATTTATTCAAAACCTTTGCCTTCCAAAACTTTTACACAATTCCTAAATCCATCAGCCAAGACCACGGGGCCTTTCTGGTCATCCCAGCATGCAAAATATAAAATAAACATAAAGGGATTAAACCCTTCTTTCAGTCATTTCTTTCATTGAAATTTTGTATGCGGAGCTCTGCAACTTGGGCGTGTCTCCACCGATACACGGCTTTCTTGCTTTGCTCGGTCACTCAGTTTTAGCTCCCCTCCCTCCATCTAAGGTTTGTGTTAGTTGTTGTTTTTTTGTTTTTCTTGTACTAAATATATATTTTATTGTTCTCATTTTATTAATTGTTTAGGGTTTTTTGCTAGCTGGTTCTGTTTCTTTTGTGATCCTTTTCTTAATTGTTTAGGGTTTTGTTACCTGTTCGGTCTCTTTTAATTTGGTAGAAGAAGGGTTGTTGAATAAATCCATCCACTTCGAGTTGTATCTATTCTCCATTAACTCATACATCTCCTACTTCAGTTGCGATTAACTCTACGCCTCATAATGAAACAAAGATTGTAAATCTCTTGTCTTTGAAATCATGTGGATACCTTGAGAAAAATGAACAAAGTATTTTGAGATAAGAAGTGAGCATCTGTGAGATATTTTATTTGAGCATGTCTTAGATATCAAACGAAGGACTGAACATACAAGCCATCTCCGCAAGGTTGTGGGTCGCGGATTCGTCTTGGTTACTTACCTGTTCGGTCTCTTTTGTGCTCCCTATGTGATGACTGGTCCGTCCACCGGGATTGTAAAGTGTTATAGTTGGCAACTTGGACATTGAAATGATAAGTCACGAATACGAATCATGGTAAGTTTTATCAAATTAATAAATGGGCGTGAAGGGATTAAATAAGCTAAGTGCAGCGTTAAGCATCAGATGAATTCAGGTCTCCTCGATCAGTTCACTGTAACCATCATATGAAGTCAGGTCTCCTCGACCAGTTCACTGTAACCATTAGATGAATTCATGTCTCCTCCATCAGTTGGTTGTACCTCCTTCATTTTAGGTGTAGAATGGGAACAACGGAGATGGGAAGATGTAATTGCCGAAATCAGTGATCGACAGGTGTGGTAAAAGGTCCAATCATTGGCAAATTGGCCCTTTAGCAATCCCAAATTCAAAAATTTAATGGACATATCTCGGAGGCTATACAGACTGTGTAACACCATTGTTGTACTAGCGGTAGACGAGTGTTTAATGATAAAATTAACTCCATCCACTTTGCCACATTAAGTGTTACTTGTTAGTCGGTTTGGTTAAATGTTGTGGTTGATGCATTGTGCTGGAATTAACGTTGTAGCAACAACTGCTTATCCGTAGTGTTCGACCATTTAGAAAACTTGTGGCTACCTATTATAGTATTTAGGACCTAAGATCTCATATCCAAGCATTGGTTGAAGAAACTTGAACCCCATTTATGTTATAATTTCAATCACTGATTTTTGTAGAACAGGTGGAGAGTCATCCCTTTCTTAAGAGGGGACCGTTCACGCTCGCCCCTCTCCGTCCGAAGGTAAACCAACTATTATCACCTCCTTCTAGTGTAAAATCCTTTAGGACCGAATTAGTCGGGGTTATCAAACAAAAACTACCTTGTGAGAAGGTCATTTTAGTCATCCCTGAGGCCATTGCTATCAATCTTCCCCAAACAGATAGAGCGACGAGAGGGATTTATAATTCTATTTCCTTGATCTTACAACCAACTTTCCAGTGGGACATTTCCGCAACTTGACTACTTTATTGAATTACTTGACTAAAATTTTTGAATTGGGGAGAAACTCTTTCCTAAGAGCGATCTTAAATACTTTCCCTTTTGCTTGGCTTCAATCACTTTTACTTCTCAGTCGAGTTAAGAGAGTTCACCAATACTTTGGCCAAGGTTCCATTTATCTACTGGGCCTCTATTTTCTTGATGCAGAGAGTTTTCTCATTAGAAAAATAGGGATAGAGTTTTCCCAAAGCGATCAATACAAGCAAGGAGGTGTCGAGCAAATCAATACTGAAAGTGCTAATCCTATGAGAGGAGAGGCCGGGCACTTGAATAAAGATTGTAGTATACAAACGTTTATATAACGAGGAATCTCATAATTTGGTCGGATTAATGGAAAAGTCATATTTTTTTTTCATGCAGGTAACTCAACTGGTGCCCAAGTGTATGGGAAGGAGCTGCAAGGATGGGTTCAGGGTTCGAACCTAGGTGGGGACCTAGGTAGGGACGACCACGGGAAAGTCATAGTTTTCCAGACTATGATTTAACTTCAGAATCACTTGATCAAGCGAAAGTCCCTAAGTCTCAACTTTGACTTGCAGACAGCTTCAAGGTGATCTCTTTCCCTGACTCCCAACTTTGACTTACAGACAGCTTCAAGGTGATCTCCTTCGATGAAAAAGGAGTAGATTAATCTCCCTTGGCATTAGCTGATTACAATTTACAGTAAGATATCTCTTCCATTTTGATAAACTGCTTTTTTTATAGGAAATTGTATTTGTTTTTTTATTATTTTGTACTATTAGTTTTTATTTTTGTATTTTTAAGGAAGATTTATTGTATGTTGTATATCTTTGGTAGTTTGAAATTAAAATAATAAATTTTATCTTTTGTGTGTGATTGGCAAACATGAATCCAAATTCCAACCCTATCCCCCACTCTTGAATATTTATTTTCATGTCTATCTGGCCTCAAGCACTGTACGATCCATTTCTCCCTCTTAAGATCATAATTCTATTTCAACACCCATCTGCCATGGACGCACGCTGCACAGCATACGCGCCGGAGTCGGACCCAACAATGCACCGGAATCGCCTTACATGGCAACGGTGGACGAGGTCTCGGACATCCGCCAGGAGTTCCTACTGCCTTCAACAACCATAGTAGTAGGTATGTCAACAATTGCTCGTTCCCTGTTCATTAAGAAGGCCAGGTCCAATGGCAGATGGTAGCATGGCTTCAAACCCTACAAGGTTTAGGTTGGGAGGAACCCGCGATCGGCTAGAGGAAAAAATTGCAAGATCAGATTTGATGTTTGTAAATAAATAAAAAGTATCTTGAATTATAGTTTGAATTAAGTCTCTTGTCAATGGGGTTGTTGTTTAGCAGGTGCGAGGCCACCCGCCCAAATCCGATTATTTAGAGAATAAGATTGATAGCTTTCATTTGGAATCAGCTCATTCTGCACAGACTACTGAAGACGAGGCAAATTCTTCTAGCGATGCACTGGCAAAACTGGTTTTAGATGAAAGCGAAGCGAATTTGGTAGCTTCTAATGGCATCAGAAAAGATTCAGGAATAAATGAGATTTTTCAAGTTGAAAGTGTCCCTGGTGAAAATGCCCCTGAAGAGGATCAGAAAGCCAAAGATGGTCCTCCAGAGGGTTTGATGTCGACTTTAGGGCAGAAATTGACCCTCGCATACGTTGCGAAGGAGGGAATTGTTGACGGATCTGCAGAATTCAATGCCCTCAATACATCTATTAAACCTGATGATGCTGAAAAGGTGAAATTTTCTATTGATGACAGTGATGATGGAAACTATAAGAGCACAGAGTCGGGGGTTTATTGTCAGGGAATTCTACTCATAAAGCAGAAAGTGGTAGAATTTCTACAAACGTAAGAGAAGTGCAGTGGAGTAATTTTAACTCGTTAGCCACACACTGTGATCTAGGTGGCTTTGGTTCTTATTAATATTTTTTCAAAGATTTGCCTAGTAATTCTATGGAACAGGCTGGGAGTCGAGCTTGGATTTTTTCTCAACGATGCCCAGTTGAAAACGACTCAATCTTATCAGGGCGGCCCATTGCTGATCTGACACCTTATCAATTACCACAAGTCTGGCCAAATGGAACCATAGAAGCAACAGTTACTACTGCTACTCAACCAGAACTGAGAAGCTTTTCTGAAATACAAACATTAAATGGGCTTACAAGTGATACAGAGAATTATTACAAGCATGGGTAGCTTGAAGGGAATTTGACAGGTTCTATTTATCCAGATCAGTATCATGGCACAAATGTAGGGTTGCCCTCAGCAGGGGATAGTCAGGATGCGTACAACAATCAAGATTGCGAGAATGCTTATCCAGGTTGGAAGTACGATCATACAACAAGAGAATGGCATCAAGTGTAGGGGTATGAAGCAATGCCGGTATACTCATCTGTTGGGTAAATAGGCAACGGGGAAGGTGGATCACAGGACAACTGGCATCCCGCTCAGAGCACTGTTAGTTATTCTAGCTGGTAGGAACAGGATAACGAAAGTTATAATGGCAGGAGTGCAGGAGATTCCATTCACCATGTTGAATCAATAACTGGAGAAGTGCCTCATTTACATCAAACTAGCAACAATGGCACTGGTTTGGCACAGGTATCTACAGGGCAAGTTGTTTATGGGTAGGAGCAGTTATCACAAAATGTTGTTCAAGATCAGCAGAACATTTATTTTGATCCACAATATCCTGGATGGTACTATGACTTAGTTGCACAGCAGTGGTGTCAAGTAACAGATTATGATGGGAAATCTTATACAAGTGGAGTTTCAACAGCATTGGCTTTTCAAATTCAATTAATAACATCCAAGCAAGGTGAAGTAAGCGAAGCCTCTAATAGCGTTTATGCTTATGATGATCCCAGTTTATATAGCCAGAGTAATCAATTTCAAGGTGCCCAAACACAAAGTATTGTGACAGAGTTGTCAGGGTCTTCAAATGATTATGCTACGAGTAATGGGAAATGGGAAGTTTATGCTCCCCAAGACATTATATATGACGACATTCAGTACCATGGAGGATTTTTCAGTACTAATGTTCCTGGGAAAAATCTCAAGAATGCATTCATTGGAAGTCAGAGTAACGTATACCATCCATCTGCAAGCGTACAGGGTGAGCTGGATTTGTCAACTAATTTTCAGATTCCAAATTCTGCTTTTCCATATGACCAAGCAAAGCATAGTTTCTCTAGCCACCAAAATGATTTTAATTTCCCAAGGTCAGATTCTGGTCAGAATGTTTACTCATACAGTCCACAACTCGATCAGAATTCGGGTTCTGAGGCCATCCATAATTATTATGGAATTCTACATACGGTAGGTTATTCTCATCAGATTCCTAACGCTGGACAACATGCAAATCATACACCTCCTGTCCTTAACTCTTTTATGGAAGTTAGGTCATCTGCAGGGCGTCCTCCACATGCCTCGGTGACATTCGGATTTGGTGGAAAACTTGTGGTTTTCAATCCAAAGGATAATCTCAATGCTACTTAGGTGAGGTTAAACTTGTATGGATTTTGAAAGTTGCTCATGTTGTGTTTTATATGTATGAATGGACATAAGAAAACTCACTGTTTTCAAACATTTGTTTAGCAGGATCATAGTGGGGGTCTTCTTAGGGTGCATAGCTTGGGTCAGCTCCTCACAGAGAATTTGGGTAATGCAAGTGGAGGAACCGAAAGTAATTACTTCCACACTCTTTGTCGACAAGCATTTTCAAGTTCTCTTGTTGGTGGGAACATGTCAAGTAAAGAAATGTTCAAATGGATTGATGAAAGGATTGCAAGCTGTGAATATGTAACACCGGCGTATGGAAATACAGAGCTTTTGTGCATGCTTCTCTGCTCACTAAAGATATTATGTCAGCATTATGGAAAACTTCGTTCCACTTTCAGTGTTGTTGGGGTTTCAAAGGTAATCTTAATTTTCTGTTATGGCTACAAATAGTATTTCCAAAATAGCTTCTTTTGGGATTCATGTGTTTAAGTTGCAAATTCATGTGGTACTTGTTTCAATTTTTAAAGGATGTTTGAAAAGTTATGTTAGGTAGATTAGAGCCCTATTTCTGGAGACAAGAATAGGCTATTGAGCATGGTATTGAAAACACTTTTCTTCTACCACAAGTTTGACTTATTCAGTTCTTCCAACCCCTAGGTTTAGAATCCTCCTCTACACACTATATCTCTGCAATCTGCAAACACCCATTTAGACTATTTCTCTAGACAATATATCTATGTATCTCCACTAAAGAAGCTCATTGTATGTACCTGAATATATGGATTGAAGAGGTTTTGAAAATTCTTTTTGAAATGGAGGCTTGGAGAAGGCTTTTCATACTCAGAGAGGTTTGCCATATCATCATTGCATTTTGTTTGTTGGTGCATTGCATCAATTGTATCATCTTTTGATTTGAAAGGCCGATTGAAACTCATGTCATGACACGATATACTCTCCCACCAACTAATAATTCAATGGCCTCATTGATAACCAATTAGTTCAAGAAGTAATAGTTAGGGAGTGTGGATATTCGTGTGGGCTAGGAGTTATGGTGTGGGAGTAATTGGGTGGTGTAAGAGTTGTGATATATTTTTGAGTGGCCAGGCTCTTGAAAAATAGAAATGTGAACATGCATTCAATGTAAACTTTGAATTAAATTTAAAAGATTATAGCATGCCAAATCCCTCTCATTTATGCATTGATATGTTTTTGAGGTCGTCGAAGAGTCGATAAAGTTTTTGAGGTTTGCATTCTTCATGGTTTTAATGAGTAGCTTCATATTCCTTTGAATTTTGATTGTAGGATGATTACATTTTTTTGGGACTCATGGCAACCTCTTTTTATAGGATCATGTAATTTAGTTTTGAATTGAATTTCTATAGATTGAGACTTCTATAGAATCATGATTCATGTAGCACAATGAATTATATGGTTGTACTGTATACTTCTATAGAACCATGTAGTGCAATTTGAATTGTTTGGTTGTAGGTGTAGACTTCTATAGAACTATGCACTTTGTGACTCCTTTTGTAATAATGAGTATAGGCTTGAGAAGTCCATAGAAATTTTAAACAAAGAATGTATATGCATGCAGTAATGAGATTTTGATGTAGAGTATGAAGCAATTTGTGTCACCTATTGTGAATTGTTGAATGGATATTGATCTCATGTTGGTTCATTAGCTGGATACTACAATTACTTGCATTGAATGCTTCTTTCTATTGGATCTTTTGCATGGGAAATTGCTTTTCTTGAATATTTGAGACGACTGCATTGAGTGTGTTTCCTTACAACCTCTACTTGATCAATAATTTTGTGTTCTCTTTATTAAGCAATGGCATGTGTGTTGACTCTTGAGCCTTCATTCTTTCCATTTGATAAATGGTGGCATTGTGTACCTATCTTATTGGTGTATTTCCTTTTCACTTATCTTTGTTGAATGTGTTCCTTGAGTACATATGTATGTTGGATTTATTTGATGGAGTTTTTTTGACAAAAGTTACACACCAAATTGTCCATTGGAAACTTTGAATCCGATGCATGTATGAGGATAATATGCTAATGTTCCATAGTTGACTTGATATTGACTTGTGTCCAATGCTCTGAGCATTAATATGTACTTTGTGTTTAATTTACTCTTAGAATGTATGTCACCTATTATGAAACCTAATTACATTTATAGTTGGTACATGATTTTGAACAATGATGAATATCTAAAGAGTTCTGAGTTAACATTTTTGGTGTAGTACAATTGGAATCCTTATCCTTTTACAAAAGAATAATGGAAAATTTGGATATTTGTTTCCATTTGAGATTCTAGAGCCATATCTAGTATTTGAACTTTGAAGTGTTATTAAAGATGGCCCATTCTACTAGTTCCATGGCAGAGCATGAACTAGTCAATACAATGCAAAGAACAAATTGTTAATCTTACTCTGGTTATAGGGATTTTTCATTCCTGTAATAGCTACCAGAATGCACTATAGGATTCAACCACACTTATGTATGTTGTCCGTTATCTTTTCAATTTCTTGAATGCTCTATCACCAATTCTACAATGGAAAGAACTATAGTTTGCTCAAATATTAATAAAACAACAATTACCAATAATCTTGTGTAAGTTATCACTAATTCACCAGTCTAAAGCGTGGCTTTCCCTTTTTATTAGCTATAAAATGAATTTTGGGAATCCCAGCGACCTGTGGACAATGGAAGGCAATGAACAACCCATGTACCTCAGCCCTCGGCCCTATAACAATAAACTACAATAGTAATTAAGAAGATATGGGTACTGTTTTGACCATTATTGGGTGTGTTTCACCTTCTAGCAGCCTCATAATTAAGTTTTGGTCTAGTTTTGTGGATGTGAGGTAGATTTGGGTGCAAATTAGGACTATCTATGTCTTCCTACAATAGACATTTGCAAAATATGAGGTATGGAAAGGCTAAGAGAAGAATCCTGGGTGTGCTGAGTGTTGAAAAATGACAAAACCCAGAAATTTGCTCACACACAGTTCATGGACAGATTTGTCAAACACTTCATGAACCACTGATATCACCCTTCAAATGTATACTAAGCCAATGTAATTTATCCAAGCATTAAATAGACATGTGCTATGGTTG
This sequence comes from Larix kaempferi, assembly GCA_027924585.1. Lineage (NCBI taxonomy): Eukaryota > Viridiplantae > Streptophyta > Pinopsida > Pinales > Pinaceae > Larix > Larix kaempferi. The sequence goes on along the minus strand of BSBM01000269.1, from coordinate 18,635,928 downwards.
ATATACTGTTCATAAAGTACATTTACAGCGGAAAATCATAAGAAAACAACAGACTGTCATACACATTAACACAGGAATTTTTGGTCAAATTTGACCCTGGAAAAAACCCCCCAACCCCTGGGGAAAACCAGCATGCAAGAGAAATTTTATTGAGCTTGAGAGAGAATTTCAGAGAGTACAACAGTCATTAATTTCAGCATTAAATAAACAGATCTGAACCTTGATTTTGTGCACAAAATCTACCTCGAAATGTGTGCCTGAAACTACATAGTCAGCTACAGGAAATCTGCAAAGTCTGACCTCACTGTATGAAACTCACAAGCAGCAGTTCTCTCTTGGTTTGTGTGCACAGAAATCAGTATATTCAAGCAAGCTGCTACAGTGCCTCGAAATGTGTGCCAACAACAGCAAATTTCTTGCTTTACGGCACCCTCATTCTCTACTGTACGGCCTTCAAAACTCTGCTGAATCTTCCTCAAGATGTGTGCCACTTTTGTACCTCGAAAAGTGTGCCCAAAACTTAGTGGTAATGACTGTAAGCAATTTCCAGCAATTATTTTATGGAAAGCATGTTGATTCTCTCAGCTGGTGCGTCCCTCTCCTCCTGAAAAATCGTGCCCACTCTTGAAAATCGAGCCCACACTCTGGGCAGCTCTTCTCTCCCCTTTTCTTGCTCAAGCTCTTCAATGTTCTCTTGCTCAAGTGCTTCACACACTCCTCACCACGCTCCTCCTTGGAAATCCAGCCACACCAAGAATTCTCTCTTGAATAATGTGCCCAAATGAAGTCTCATGCACTTTTATTTACCCTATTAGGGTTACCGTCATGACTTTTCAAATTCAACGGACGAGATTAGATCTTGGCCAAGAGATCTATGGCTGGTATCTAATCTCTCACTCTCTTAAATCTCCTAAGTGAACTTTACAATAAATTTTTTTTTTTGAGAAGTCACTTAACCCTAAATATTTAAAAAGTACACTTTATGGCTTAAAGTCACTTTAAAAACATAATAAAGTACAACTCACTTTAACATCATAAAGTCACATCAAGAAGGTACTTTAATAAAAACACATTACTAAAGTCACTTTAAGAATATAAATGAGACTCCAAGTTATTGACCCCTGCACCTAGGCACCTGATGCAGGAGTGCCACCGAGCTATCAAATGCTAACACTCCCTCTTAGCGAGGGAGGTACTACTGTCATCAGCTCCACCTGGATCTCTCCCTCCAATAATTGAAGCTCCCTCTGAATCTGAATGCCTATCAGATATCTGCACTGGATCAACTGCTGAAGGTCTCCGTCTGACAACTTTGAATTGAGAGTTCTCCTCACTCTCCTGCTCATCCTGAAGAACCATATCATACCAACTCTGTTTTCTCACAGAGTTGGATGAATCCTCCACACTGACAGCCACTGCTGTTTCCACTGAGTCTGATCTCTCACCAGGCTCACCATCCACTGGATGCCCCAAAACTCGGTATATCCGGCCATCACGGATGCCAAGCAGACTCGCTGCACCCAAGCCCCCACTCACCGGATATATATAAACACGCCCACTCACATGAAGAACCGCATATCCGTCATCCTCCAAGGCTGAAACTGAGACCAAGTTCCTCTTCAGCTCTGGAACAAACAACACATCGCCAACCTCTAGATAACCACCAGACTCGAGTTGGAATAGGACTTTTCCAACTCCTTCTACTGCATGGGTGCCGGCATACCCATCCTCAGTCAGTATAACTCTGTCAATATCTGTCAACTCTCGGAACACTGCTTGTATCCCCGACATATGGCGTGCTGCTCCGCTATCTATGTACCATGCTCCAGTATCTAAACTCTTTGCTACACTACTGTCTGAAAGAATTGAGACGAGCGAGAATTCCCTCTCGAATTCCACCGCAAAATCTCCCACTTCAGCTGGAGAGACTTTCTCAGGCTCTTCTTTCTTCTTGTTCTTCTTCTTGTTGGGACACTGCCCAGCATAGTGACCATAACTCTGGCAAGCAAAGCATTTTACTTTTCTCAAGTCTTTGGCTCCACTGCTCGAGCCACCTTTTTTCTTTCTACCCTTAGCTGAAAGGGCCACATTCTCTTCATCAGCAACCTGCTCAGTCTTCCCTTCTCGGATCTCCTCCTGAGTAAAATCATCCCATAGTCTTTTCCAAGAGGGAAAGTTCTCTCTGCCAACTACACACTTCACGAACACATCCCACTCCTTAGTGAAGCCCTTCAGGGCTATCCGCACTAGCTCGGGATCAAGAATCATCTCACCAACTGCACTCAATTCATCTTTTATCTGCCTGAGTCTAGTGAGGTAAGAGGCTACATTCTCACCTCTCGCCATCTTAGTACCATGAAGCTTATCTTTTAGGGCCGTTTTACGATTTTCATTCTTGTTCTCATACAAACTTTTTAAAGTATCCCACATCCCCTTAGCAGTTAGTTTCTCTGCCAAATGTGGGATGAGGTGATCTTTAACACCATCCAGAAGCAGTCTCTGCGTTCTGGCCTCTTTCACCTCATGTATGTCAAGGGCTATAGGATCAGCTGTGGGAGGAACCACTGTGGTACTAACAAAGGCCCATAACTTGTTTTCCTTGAGAACAGCTGTCATCCGGGCTTTCCACTGTAAGTAGTTGAAAATCCCTTGCAACCGATCTTTATACCGGATGCAAGCCATCATCTACTTCTGCTCTTTTTCCAACAAAGCACACTCTGCCTTCTTTGACAAAAAATACTCAGTTGTACTGAACCAACACCTTTCTGCTCACTTGTGTAAAAAAAATTAACACACAGCTGTCACAATCAGCACTTCACATGCAAATCTCTTGCACATCACCTGCAAAAAAAAATCAGCACTTCTTTGTTGCCCAACAGTCCACTGAAATCTCAGAGCCCTGGCTCTGATACCATGTTGAAAAATGACAAAACCCAGAAATTTGCTCACACACAGTTCATGGACAGATTTGTCAAACACTTCATGAACCACTGATATCACCCTTCAAATGTATACTAAGCCAATGTAATTTATCCAAGCATTAAATAGACATGTGCTATGGTTGATATACTGTTCATAAAGTACATTTACAGCGAAAAATCATAAGAAAACAACAGACTGTCATACACATTAACACAGAAATTTTTGGTCAAATTTGACCCTTGAAAAAACCCCCCAACCCCTGGGGAAAACCAGCATGCAAGAGAAATTTTATTGAGCTTGAGAGAGAATTTCAGAGAGTACAACAGTCATTAATTTCAGCATTAAATAAACAGATCTGAACCTTGATTTTGTGCACCAAATCTACCTCGAAATGTGTGCCTGAAACTACATAGTCAGCTACAGGAAATTTGCAAAGTCTGACCTCACTATATGAAACTCACAAGCAGCAGTTCTCTTTTGGTTTGTGTGCACAGAAATCAGTATATTCAAGCAAGCTGCTATAGTGGCTCGAAATGTGTGCCAACAACAGCAAATCTCTTGTTGTACGGCACCCTCATTCTCTACTGTACGGCCTTCAAAACTCTGCTGAATCTTCCTCAAGATGTGTGCCACTTTTGTACCTCGAAAAGTGTGCCCAAAACTTAGTGGTAATGACTATAAGCAATTTCCAGCAATTATTTTATGGAAAGCATGCTGATTCTCTCAGCTGGTGCGTCCCTCTCCTCCTGGAAAATCGTGCCCACTCTTGAAAATCGAGCCCACACTCTGGGCAGCTCTTCTCTCCCCTTCTCTTGCTCAAGCTCTTCAATGTTCTCTTGCTCAAGTGCTTCACACACTCCTCACCAAGCTCCTCCTTGGAAATCGAGCCACACCAAGAATTCTCTCTTGAATAATGTGCCCAAATGAAGTCTCATGCACTTTTATTTACCCTATTAGGGTTACCCTCATGACTTTTCAAATTCAACGGACGAGATTAGATCTTGGCCAAGAGATCTATGGCTAGGATCTAATCTCTCACTCACTTAAATCTCCTAAGTGAACTTTACAATAATTTTTTCTTTTTGAGAAGTCACTTAACCCTAAATATTTAAAAAGTACACTTTATGACTTAAAGTCACTTTAAAACACATAATAAAGTACAACTCACTTTAAAATCATAAAGTCACATAAAAAATGTACTTTAATAAAAACACATTACTAAAGTCACTTTAAGAATATAAATGAGACTCCAAGTTATTGACCCCTGCACCTAGGCACTTGATGCAGGAGTGCCATCGAGCTATCAAATGCTAACACTGAGTGGAGTTTGGATACACTTAATTGTTTTAGTTTCATTATGGGAATTGTTTAAATTGTGACAAATGAGCTAACTTCTTGGACAGAAAAATTTCATGAAGAAATTATGCAGAACACCAAAGAAACTATTATGTAGATCCAACGATAAGTTTCTTTCTTAATCCCTCTACAACCCACACATTTCAACGATGAAATGTACTCTCTTTCGTAAATCCATCAACAAATGACTCATCTAACACCTTTAACACACCTTTGAGCAAAACTTTTTTATCTTTGAGATGGATTTTGAAAAAACTCTTAAGCATGTACAATCAAGTATCCAAGGGTACATTCCCACATCATCATCTATATTGTTGGTCGCCATTTCTGTTATGCCCTATGATCACAAGCATGGAGCTCACCATTTTGAACTGGAGAATGAGAAGGAGAGGAGTTTAAGAATGGCTAGTCTTTTGGCATTTAGTTTGGATCCTAAAAAGGACACCAAAGAAATGGTAGGGTATTTAAAAGAAGGGCTTGAGATATATGGTGTAAATTGGTGGGGTCATTTGAACTAGGGTGTTTGCTTTTCCTTGTATATTTTCCCCATTATATAATTGACACATGTTTTGATTACTGACAGGGTATGGGCATACCAGTTGGTAAATTATCCCTATACACTGCACTTGGTGGAGTTCGTCCTTCATCGGTATGCAACACAAGAATCTATAGTTTATTGTTTAAACATATGTTAATTTGTGCAAAATTACATAAATCTTGATTTACCTTTGCAGATGGCTAAAATAGTATTTAGATCATTGTTTTTGTTGTAGTATAGCCTACTAAGAAGCTTGTACATAGCATATTTTAGAGATCCTTCATTTCTATTCCGTGATATATGCATGTAAATGACATAAAATGTTTTCTAACCCACTATTGCATGTTGATGTATCTTATTCTTTTTGTTGTAGTTTAGCATTCTAAGAAGCTTGTACGTAGTATATTTTAGAGCTCCTTCATTTCTATTCCATGTTGTATGCATGTAAATGACAGAAAAGGTTTTCTGGCCCACTATTGCATGTATTTTATGCCTTGTATTCAGTCAGTTATTTTGTATTTTTATTCTCTTAACTACTCTACTGGTATGTGGACAATGTCTTCCAATAACAATTGATGTTGGGACCAACAATGAAAATCTCTTAAATGATGAATTTTATATTGGTCTTCGGCAAAAGAGCACTTCTGGCCAGGTTTTCTTCTATTTGAAACTAGTAAATGTCTAATTTATTCACTTCAGTTCTCAGGGAAAAATTATCTTGTTGTTGGTGATCTGTTTCTATGCTTTGTAGGAATATTATGACTTCCTTGATGAGTTCATGTGTGCTGTCAAACAAAATTATGGAGAAAACATTCTTTACCAGGTTAGTTGCTAAAAGTTGTTTCCTTTGTCAAGATTATCCTTTAGACCACAGACTCACAACTGATCGTCGTATCATAATGTATGAACATATTTACTATGTGTGGTAGCTACTTTTTAGCATTTTGTTTGCAGTTTGACAAGACATGCTTGGGAGCTAGAAAATCCTTGCTAGTTATTGCAACGATGCAGGAAGATTATAAATGAACAAATATTTTAATATTTTGCAATTTAATAAGCCAGTTTGTGCTTGCATTATATTTGCAATAGACCAAGCAAACCTCTCCAAAGTAAAACAAGCACAATTGATTGATTAAATGATAGTTTACATTCTCATGACGGTTTGAAGACTTTTCCAATCACAATGCCTTTGAGTTGTTGGCAAAATATCGGACAACTCATCTTGTATTCAATGATGATATTCAGGTTTGCCTACAGTGACTGATCATTTTGGCTATTTACAGTGCAACCTGTGTAACAAAGCCACAACTTGTTAATCAATGAAATAGTATTCAAATACTGAGATCCAATGATTTCATTCATGTTTCTTTAAAATTATGATTGTTTTGGGATTACAATGTGATTATCCAATTTTTCAACAAGGATGCATCTTTTGCATTTTAGGGGACAGCTGCAGTAACCAGTGGTTCTGGCAAGGTTGGTTGCATCACTAAAGGCGATTGGTGGAGCATTGGTTGATCATACCTTCCTCTTCCTAGGATCTAGAGAGGTAAATCCATCTTTTGGTGTCAACCATGCAAATGAGGCAGAGATGAATTACTTTACACCAATTGAAAATAATGGTAACCTTATCTTCCAAGATTGTGAAGAGAATTTCTAAGCCAGGCACCAATGTCTATTACCAGCAGAATTGGTTTTATGATATTCTTTTGTCTTCTGCTATGAAATTGAAAAACTTTGCTTATGTTATGTCTCCAACCAATGCAGCATTATATCTTTCCAACCAACATAGTATTACAATAGAGTTTCTGAGCACGGTGAAAACCAAATTGCTTTCAAGATTATGACTCTTTCTAAAGTGATTAGTCCAAGTTGTGGCCACTGTTGTGATCTATATTGGCAGAAGCTTCACTGTACTGGCTTCCAAGCTCCTTTTCCACTCACTAATTCCGCCCAAACTAGTAATTTTCTGACATTTTTGAAGTTTGTATGTATGTTCTGTATCTTTATTTTCAAGAGCATATCTGGTGCTTCCTATGCCTTTCAACTAAAGTTATTTCCTGCTTCTTCCTACATTCCCTTGGGGGCCTTTGGTAAAGCATTATTACCTGAGCCAAGTTTCCACAAGCATTTTCTTAAATTCATGTCCCAGGGTTCGATTTTGCTTCTCAGGTTTGAAAATGTCATCATTTTTCAGAGGCTTTATTATAATTCTATTACTTCATATCCTGAGTCTTCATTAAGCCTAATTTTTCCACTCGCATTTTCAAAATTCATATTGCAGGGTTTTATTGCTTGAGGTTCGAAATGTCATTGTCTTTTGAGGCTAGATTTTATTTAGTTTTCTTATTTACGTATCCTTGGTTTGATTATATCATTATCATTATTTGTGCTGAGTTTCTACTCGCATTGTCAAAATTCATGTCCCGTGGTTCAGTTTTGCGTCTCAGGTCTGAAAATATCTTCATTTTTTCTGAGGCTATATTAATATCTTTCTATTATATTCATAACCTAAGGCTTTATTAAAGAAGTGTTACTTGAGCTAACTTTCCCTGGCATTTTCTAAATTCACATTTCAGGGTCATATAGTGGTTAAGTGTACAAGTTAATTCCTTTTTGCTGGTTACAGGCTCAAATCTAGAGGGTAGGGTGTGTACATTACCGTGAGAAATTAAATTGTTGTGTGGAGGGGCTCCCTTATCCCACAAACTCTACAAAGTATTCAATGTTTGTCAAAATTCCATGGACCCTTAGTGAGATGATTCCTTAGATAGTTTTCCTTGGTAAGTTCAGGTTGATCTGTGGATGCATGTTCATATTCCATTGAAGGTGGGTGGTCAGTTACTCTTAAAACATTAAAAACGGTTTATTCCACATTTGTTTGAATGAGATTTTATGATCCCGGTGGAAACTATTTGACTGAAATATGTGTCAGATTGTGATGCCCTTTTTCTTTTCTAAAAGAGAAGAATATAATGTAAACTGCTGTAATGCTCCAGATTGTGATGCTCTTTTTCTTTTCTTAAAGTTTAATAAGTTGTGTCACACATTATTTGCAAGTTTTGTGGTACGTAGGACATTAAAGATGTGAGCTGTTTTTTCCAGTTTTATTAGATGTGGGTTGTGCAAGTGCATGTGATCTGTTCTTGCTTGTGAGAGCTTTCTATAAATCCAAGTTCTCTACCCCCAGGGTCAAAATGATCTCCAGGAACCAACTACAACAAGTGGGCAGAAGGAAATATGAGAGATGATATAATCATAGGAAGATAGGATGAGTTGGGGCTGTCAGGTGCGACAAAGGAACCTTCTGCATTCAGTTGAGAGATGTCCACCTTTGGGAACTTTCCTTTGGAAATAAATTCTTTGGTGTGGATACATTAGTCCCCATGCCCCCTGGAAAAGTACTGATTTTCTCAATGGCTCTACCATTCTGGAATTCTTAGGAGACTGATCGGGTGGTTTAAGAGGATTATCCTTGCAAAATGGGTTATGGACAAATTCAATTAGGTGAAGTGCAACATGAGGTACACTTAGAATTCAAATGGCTTCACTGTTAGGCCATTGTCCTTTTTCTTAAGGGCAAATGCCCATGTTCTCACGTCAGTCCTTGGGATCTATGAAGAGCCTGGTTTGGATGAAGCTACCCCAGTTATCTAAATTACAAGAAGTTTTGACTAAATTTAATTTAGATATTAATGTTCATTGAAAGTCAAAGTTCGATTAAGATAAGGAGAGGGAAAGAACAAAACAGAGGAAAAATAACTTAAAAGAAGGAAAAAAAAGGAAAAAAAAACTTAAAAGAAGGAACACAGTGATGCTTAAGAAGGAGGAGGTTCCCTTGATGAAAAACTATTGCTTGGGAGAGGTGTTTCTAGCATTCATGGATGCAAAGAGATGCGTGATGAGCATAAGGCCATAGCAGTTATTAGGTCTCCAATGCCTCACAAGTCAGTCTATCACGTGAGCTTGGAAGTTGGCTATGAAGCCTCTTTACACTAGTTGTGATGCTAATGAGAGAAAACTCCACGTTGACGAGTGGGACCCCCATGTTGCAAGGTAATTGGAATATGATGTACCTCCAGTTTTGATTTATCATGGAAATGTTTTGGATACATATATTTTATTCCACAGATTCTATAAAGATAACTAGCCAGTCCTCATCTTTTTGTTCTACCCAGTCAATCCTTCTTGGCATTTGTGCAGTGTGATACCAATGTCCAAGAGGTCTCATCTGAATTGTTTGCAGGAGACTAAAGCTGCATTTTATTTTACTGTTATTGGCTTTTGACTCATATGGTTATAGACATTGTCATTTGCAAAGAAGTCTTTATTACATAACTTTTCTAAGTCTGTTAAGTTCTTGTTTCTGCATATCAGTGTTTGAATGCTGATGGTATTGAAGGGTGGCCCATAAAGTTTTTCCTAGCATGTTCTCGAAATTTTAACCCCTTGAGTTGTGTGCAAGTTTGTTATAACACTAGTGATTGATGCCTCCAATGACCAATATGGGCACCAAGCGAAAACACTACAAGGTAGAGACTATTGGAGATGATCAGTTTCATCTCAATAGAAGGCAAAGAATAGAGGGTAGTGACATGGAAAGCCAAGTCAGTGGTCATAGTGCACTAGCAGAAGTGTATAATTACTATTCCAACTTTGTTCTAGAAGAGGAAGATCTTCTAATCAATTTATATAATGTCGGTGATACTGCTGTACTTTCTAGTGATGTTACAGACGACTCATTGTAGAGTCATTACTCTGAAGGGAATATTCGAGTTAAGATTCAGGGTATTGCACAGGATGGATGCTCTAGGACATCTTCAAGGGATGGAGCTTTAATTGAAAATTGGAAAGCTTAAGAGTTACAGAGTCTGACTGAACATGGAAAACTTGATCAATTCTATGAGAAAAATGATCACATGGAAGTAGGGAATCAAAGTTCTGATAAGTTCAAAGAAAATGGTGGGGGCACAAGTACACCTGAAACTAATGTTTCAGTTCGGATTGAGGGAATTGACATGCCTAACAATAAACAGATAAACTGTAGTAGGAATCCGTCAACAGAATGTACTTTAAAGCAGGCTTCCTTTGCTGCTAGAACACCACTTAAAGAGAAAATATTCACAGAGGTACCAACAAGCACCAAAATGTTACTTTCAACAGGTCTGCTGGAAAGAGCCAAAGTTCACTATTTTCCCTAGGGAGAGAATATGGTAATTCTTGGAGGGGCACAAGTACACATGAAACTAATGTTTCAATTTAGATTGAGGGAATTCACTTGCCTAACAATAAACAGATAAACTGTAGTAGGAATGCATCAACAGAATGTACTTTCAAGCAGGCTTCCTCTGCTGCTATAACACCAGTTAAAGAGAAAATATTCACAAAGGTACCAACAAGCACCAAAATGTTACTTTCAACAGGTCTACTGGAAGGAGCCAAAGTTCACTATTTGTCCCAGGGAGGGAATATGGTAAGTCTTGGATATTCTGTGGGTTTCATATGCACTATTATGCAAAGATAGTTGTCTAGGGGTATATTATACAATTTTTTTGAAAGTGTAGTCAGTTTTTTGTATTTGTTTCCTATTTAGCGGCTCAACGACATGATTAGAGGGATTGTAATCGAATGCCTTTGCAGAATTTGCGAAGGAAAACAGGTGAGTTTGGAAGACATTTCCTGAGGCTGAAACAGTTTTAGGTGATTAATTCTTTATAATAATTAGATATTCAGTTGAATTGTGCCATTTCTAATATTTGCACAACAATGTGGATGTTTTTATTAGCAATTCACCATTTCCAATTTTGAAAAGCATGTTGGAAATGGAGCGAAGAGACCCAACAATTTCATATTCTTTGAGAATGGCACATCTCTTCGTGATCTGGTGGACATTTGTAGGTCTATTGCAGCACACAAGTTGCAGGATGCCATTAAGGAAACTATACAGAGCACATCAAGCAAAAATATATATGAGTGTAAAAGATGTGGAGGCGACGAACTCCAAAATCATTTCATTTAATGTTAATCTGGGAAATGACTTAATTTCACCAATAATTCAAAGATGGTATTGGTCTATGCATATTATCTATAAAGTTCTCTATTTTGATAGAGGTTTCTTTAATTTAAGTTTCCCATGGGAAAATTTTATATTTAAACAAATTAGATGTGAAAAACCTAGAAATCCCCAATTTCACACATGATCCTATGGCCCAGCCATGGTTTTGGCTTCTTATTGCCACTTGTCTAATGCACACTTTGAAACTGGCCTCTAAGCCAAAGAATTGAGAGTTGGGACCTCTTCTAAAAGATTCCCATCACATGGGTATACAGAAATTCGAACCCCAACATTCTAAATATTTGATGTGTTTTAAGTTTCCCAATGGGTTGAGGTGTTCCATTTCATGTCTAGAGTTATCATTCTAAGCAGATGAACACCCCCTTATTTGTCCTAGGTTTTATTTGTATAGAGCAAGGTGACCATCCGTCATAGCATATTTTTTTTCCAATCCATGATTCTATGCCCATTATATATTAGTAATGAGAGGACTTTAACATAGAGACTGTCACACAAGCTAAATATCGGTACCTGATATGGTCTCTCACCATTGGTTCAACTTTCATATTTGAACATCAAAATGAATTCAACCAACTACCTTTTTGAGCTTATCCACAGTCATTACTTGACAACATAATTAAAATTATATGTTCATAGTTAATATATTATATGCCATTCTCCCAAATAAATACAATGGGTTATGCTCATTTAAAATTTGTGCAAATCATATCATGAATGGGCATAAGAGAAGGGCATTACATCATTTGTGTATGAGAATTGCCCAGGTTTTCATATTAGTGAACTTAGAACATCCTTTGTGGATGTACATTTTGAGCAGAAATTGATACTTTAGAAGTTTGGAACAATATGTTAGATTATAATGACATAAATTATGGATTTATTTTGGCTATTTATGATAACATTATTAATGGTTTAAATGGTTGTTTTTTATGAAGCCAAATTCATAAAATATCTTGAAAATTAATATCAATTATTCCTTTACTTCTAAATGTTGGTTTTTTTGGCACACACGCATGAGACAAAACACACAAGAGAGGAAGAAACTTGCACTAATTTCCATGATTCATAATGCATAATAATATGTATTTATGATATAAATTTGTTCTAAAAATGGTTGTTGAAGGTAAGGACAGATCTGTGGCCCAAAATAAGTTCAACCCAAAATAATTTTCCCTATCTTAAAAGTTACTTTGTTTTTGCTTTTCTAACAAACTTCTAATTTAAAATCCCATGCCTATTTTTGTCAAACTAATTGTAATTTTTGATTTGGTACCACACGTAGAAAAAATTGACAATACAACTGCATTCTTGATTTTTGAGAGATTTTGGAAAAATAAGGTTGTCATTAACATGACCATTTTTTGTGACTATTGGGTAATCTTTGTTTCTTACCTAGGTATGTGATCATTTTCCAGAATTTGGCAAGATGGTGTTAACTGTTGGAAATTTTATTCTCATATCAATCCATAAGGAATTCTATCTAAGGGTGCTAGCTCAATGGTAGAGCACCTACCTATAGGAAAGAGGTTGGTGGTTCGATTCCTCTGTGCCCTATTTATATTCTGAAACCACTAAAAAGAGATAAATGACTAAAAAAATGACGAAAATTTGCATATAAACGACCACCAGTACAACATGATAAATAAGTGACAAAAAAAAGACCAAAATATGCATATAAATGACCACTTTTGAGTTGGCGATCGCTGGTGTCAAATTAGCGATCATTTGTTGAAATATTGTAACTTCAAAGAATATTATATTTGCACTTTATTATTTCGGAGATGTTTCATTCCTCTGATGGGACTGTGTTATGTATCCGGAGATGTTTATTCCTTCGATAGATTGTGGTAACTAGGGTTATTAGATCTCCCATGTGAGGTCGGCCCTGAGTTAGTTATTTGAGGGTTATTAGACTCTCCTGGGAGTAGTTGGCCCCATAGGGTAAAAAGTCAGTCGGGAAAAAAGTATAAGTAGAGGAGGTTGTTCCTCACTTATCTCATTCATTCATCCACTTGGGAGTAGTGTACAAGTGAGAGAGAGGTCTGCATAGGAGGAGAAGGGGCTCTAGTCTTGGACTACATCTTGTATTTGGTTGATTATCTATATTGAGGAAATCTTTGCAGGGTTTTCTACCCCATGAGGATTTTCCAGGGTAAATATTTGTCTATCTTGTGATTGTGTTTCTTTCAATGATATTTCTAGTCAAATTAGGCTAAACTTAACATGGTATCAGAGCTAGCCTTAATAGGACATCTTTCACAAGGTGAAAATACCTTTCTCCTCCTCCGAGGAAAATTAGGGTTTCTGAAAAAGTTGGAATTTTTGGATTCTGATTGCATGGCTGGATATTCCTCCTCAAAATCGAAGTTTTGAGCCTTGGATCAAGATTTTTGGTTGGGTAGAACTCCGAAAAAGTCAAACCCTAGTTTGACCAAAAGTGCAGAAAACCAGAAAACCAAAAAACCAGAGAACCAAAAAAGCTGCGCACCTGTGCACCAGTGAACTAGAGCTGAGACCCTGTGCACGAGAAAACCAGAAAATATGTTGCAGATCTGGAAAGTGAAAAGTTGAAGTTTCCAGAAGCAGAACACACCAGAACTATCAACTCATTCAAGCACATCTCCTGGTAAGTGTTATTCTATCTCTTGAGAAAATTCAATCTCTTTGACCCCTGGATAAGATGGCTCCAAGCATTAAGCTTGAAGACAAGTTAGAGGGTATACAAAATTTCCGGGCATGGAAATACAGAATTGGTCTCATTCTTGAAGAGAATGATCTTGCCCAATATATCAAGGATGAGGTTGCAGAACCTGAAGAAGATGAAGCCAAAGAGAAGCATAGGAATGATATGATTAGGGCAAAGAGAATCATTGTTGATTCTATCAAAGACCACTTGATTCCCCAAGTGGCATCCAAGAAGACTCCAAAGGAAATGTATGATGCCCTTTCCAGAATGTATGAAGGAAAGAACATCAATAGGAAGATGAACCTGAGAGCTCAATTGAAGAACACCAAGATGAATAAAGGAGAATCTGTTCAAGACTATTTCTCAAGGGTTTCCCAGTTCAAAGAACAACTAGATGCTATTGGAGATACTCTTGATGAAGATGAACTAGTCATGATTGCTCTAAATGGTTTCACAAGATCTTGGGAGTCTTTCATCCAAACTATGTGTGCCAGAAAAGAAAGTATGAAGTTTGATGTGGTTTAGGAGAATTGCATTCAAGAAGAAGTTAGGGTTGCCAATAGAGAAGCCTTTCTCAAAGAAGATGACCAAGCCTTGGCCACCCACACCAAGAGAAGAAGGAATCAATCCCACTTCAAGAAGAATAGTTCCAAGGAGTCTCAACCTCCACAAATATTTCAAAAGAGAAGAGGAACTAATGAAAGAAGAGATTACTCCTCATTTCAATGTTTTACTTGTCAGAAAATATGACACATTGCTAAGAATTGTCCTATAAAGAAGAAAAAGGGTTTTCACCACAAAAGACATCAAGCTCATCTAGTAGAAGATGGCATTGAAGATGAAGAGTGTAGCTAGGGTTTTACCCCTAGCTTGTGCAAATGAGCACCTACTAAGGAGAAGAGACTCCTTAGTAGCAGTTCAGTAAATGTAAATAATTAAGCTAAAACAAAAATGGAAACTAATCTAAAACACATGCATGAAAAATAAACAACAATTTGTAAACAAGGGTTTTGTATTAATATTACCTTCAATGTGAAGGTTGATGAAGCTCCTTGCAATGTCCAAGAGGGTTGCTCCAAGCTTCAATGTGCTCCTTCTCTTTCTCCAATGGTGGGGATGGGCCAAAAGTGGCTCTCAAGGTGAAAGTAGTTCAATGGTGAACTAGGGTTTCGAGAGAGATTTTGGCAAAGTAAGGGTATACTTGATTGTGGATATGAAATAAGGGATCTCCATCACCTATTTATAGTTTTTTGGTGGTGGAGTGCTGACCCATGGTTTTAGGAAACACATGGTTTAGGGCAGCTGTATAGGGTTTTTTCCTCCTTTTCCTCATTATTTTATATTTTTTATTCCCTTTTTAGGGGATTTTTTCTATTTTTGGAGGAAAAGGGGGTTTTTTAGCCTTTTTGAGGCTATTTTGATAGTTTTGTGGCCTTTTGGAGGCATTTTAGGCCCTTTGGAGGCTTTTTAATGGGATTTTTTGAGATTTTAAGGGAAATATGGTAGGAAAATGGACAAATGAGCCATATAATGTGGTAGATGAGGTAGTGAACACTTTTTGGGTGTTAACAGATTGCCCCCTGATGTGCGAGGGCAGGAGCTCATCGTATGGCCGATGGACATCATAAGTCATGAATGGTTTTCCTGGGGTGATGGAGAGAAGAGAAGAAACAAACTGAAGCCCGGAACAACGATCCCGAACAACTGCAAGAGCTAAAAGTACATAACCTCAATAATGGATGAGGAATCATCTGATCATGTGGACGAGGCGGGCATACCCATGCTCGTATCAGGATATAACATAATAACAATGGGGTCCAAAAAATGGGGACCTGAAATATACATGACCTCGAATACTGACTGAGGAATAATCTCAATATATGGACGAGGCGGGCATACCCATGCTCGTATCAAGATACATAAACATAACTGTGAGGCCCGAAAAAGGGGGACCTGTAAGATACATAACCACTGTGTACATCATAAGAGTCCAGAGGGGACACAAAGCTGGGACATACTGCTAGGCTGATCATGTGGTAACTGAAGAACTGGTGCACTGGAACATCAACAGTGCTGCTGACTGGGGTACCAGAGGAACTGATGAGCTGCTGGATCATAATGACTGGGAGCAATAACCTCGATGGTACACTGAGCTGGAACTGAAATGGGTACTCAAGGAAGCATATAGCTGGATGGCTTCCGAATACAATCGCCAACGCAGCCCGGACATCCACGGGAACATACAACTGGGTGTTCCGAAGTGACTCACCAATGTGCTAGAGTCGGGGGAAATCTGGGGTTTTCGACACATAATGTAAATGATATAACCCTACGCGATTCTCGACGATGCGATCAAGGTGCTGAAGTCGAGCATGTGAGAAACAACCACTCGGAGAGGCAATAATGACTCCTCTCAAAATGGTCCGTAGGCACTTACCATAGATGATGATAAGTCCAAGGCGTAGGGACCTCTGGGCCTATCCTCTGGAATAGAGGGGTTGTCGTCGACAGAGGGAGACCTGCAACTATCAAGGCAATGATGTTTCCTTGACAGGAGCGCGAGGTGAAGAACCGAAATGTAATAGTACTGATGGCAGGACTGACAAACTGTGGGGGGATAACTGGGCAAGTAGAGTGGGTGGACTCAAACTTCCTTTGTTCAGAGTATGATAATGGGCATGATCTGGCAGCATATGAAACTGACTGAGGGGAAAGGGATCATAGCTGTAGTGGATCGGGGAGGTGACTGGTCTGAGGGAGACTCAAGCTGTGGTACAATGGCAGGAGACTGCAGAATACTCTGAACAAAGGCGACCTGATTGGGGGTGCTGCCGAGATGATCGAGTCATAGTGCTAGGAGGCACGGGTGGGGGCTTCTTCATGGGTTAAGGAACTAGAAGAAGTTTGTGTAAAATGATACTGTCGTGTGGATTTTACGAGCCCAAGACAGTTCATGCTCGTGGTTGATTTCAATTTTAAGGAGTCTGAAAGCGATAAGAAGACTCTGAAATGATGGAATGGTACTGTCGTGTGGATTTTACGAGCCCAGGACAGTTCATGCTCGTGGTTGCTTTCAATTTTAGAGAGTCTGAAAGCAAATAAGAAGACTCCAGGGGGTTGCTTTTTCATAGATTTAGTCTCCAAGGCCCAAAGAAGCATAAAAGGATGCAATGAAGAACTCTTCTAGCCGGTGTGACTAGAGTATTCCTTTTTCGTAATTAGTCTACCAGGTCCGGAAAAGGGTTAAACTTATACCAGATAGACTCCCTTTCAGGTACTTTAGCGAGCATGAAAGGAAACAAGATTGCTTGGCGATCTTTTCATTCTTTTAGGAGTCAGAAAAGAGCTTAACGGAAACTCCCTAAGTGCCTTTTTCGTAAAGGACTTGTCCGGCCCGAAAAAGGGATAAAATTATACCGAACAAAAGGAATGGCCAGGCAAGGAGGAAGTGTTCAATCAAGGATCAGTAATGATGATCAAGAATGAGGGTAGGGGGGAACATTGGTGGGCCTCCTTGCGGGGTAGATGAAATGGTGGCAGAATAACGAAACATTTGCAGTATGACAGGAGTGAATGGCTCATGTAAAAATGTGGAACAATCGGATGGCGGCCGATGTGGTGCGCAAATCGAGGCAGCAAGGTGTTTGGGACACAATGTTAAAATTGTACCAAGTGAGAGCGAGAAATGGTCTCAAGCATCATCACGAGCTCGGAAAAATGAATCCGACGATATAAAGGGTGTCAAAAAATGGGTAACGGTCGATGTGGCACGCACACCGAGGTGACGAGGGTGTTTTGGAAAAATACCCGAAAAAATCTGGGGGTGAGAGCGAGAAAGGATCTCAAGCATCATCACCAGCTTGGAAAAATGAATCCGATGATATAAAATATGTGAAAAATGGAGAACGACCGATGTGGCACGTAAACTGAGGCGACTAGTGGCGTCTGAAAAATGGGCAAAAAATGACGGTGTAAAAACAATGCAACGAGATGACCATCATGACGGTCTCGGCGTGCTGATTCCAATGGTGGAACTGTACAATGTGGACCAATGGGGCCGCGAGTTATTTAAGGATAAAAGCATTTAAGGTACAACCCGTTACGCGGGTTGCGCAAAGGATGGCCGTCAGAGTCGGCGAGGATGTATGCCCCCGTGCCTAGGTAGGTCTGCACGATGTAAGGGCCTTGCCACATGGATTCAAACTTCCCTTTGCCAGTTTTGTCGTGGGCTTGGTCATAGGCGAGGACGAGGTCCCCTTCATGGAAAGTTCGAGGGTGAACATGTTTAGCATAACCGGCTTTGGAGCGGTTCTTGGCAGCTTCGATGGTCTGAAGAGTGGCCCGACGGTCTTCATCGGCTTGTTCAAGTGTCAGTAGACGCTGCTCGAGGGGGGAGGTGAAGATATCACGGAACTCGTGGAAGAGTTGTTTGTAGTCCTCAATCTCCTGCCCGCTGCAGGAGGCTCCTAAAGTGATGAGTTCAGGGGCACATCCTGGGAACTTTGAGGGAGGAATAGGACGTTGTTTCTGACGAACGGGGGGTACATCAGGCCATGTGTCGATGTGGTGCTCTATAATGGCGGGGTCAAGACCAGGCATCTCTGTATAGGACCAGGAAAAGACATCACAGAATTCTCGGAAGAGTTTTCGGTACTCCTCAATCTCTTGTTTACTGCAGAATGCTCCTAAGGCAATGCATTCATTGACGCCAGGGGGGTCAGAGATATCTATGTGGATAACGGGTGAGATATTGGCCATGTTACCCTCCTCGAAGGCGTCAGGAGCAGGAATAGGGTCCTTGAACCAGTTGACCTTGGTGGGGAGGAAGTCTTTGGACTCAACTGTGAATTGGGTAGTTGTGCTAGAGGAGGATTCTTCTGGGATGAAATAGGAACGGTGGTGCATGTCATCCCAGGGATACTCCGGGGCAGTGAGGGCCTCAAGAATCTCCTCATCGGTACGAAAAGTTTGCGTCGTCAAATCGGTTGACGAGGGGGTAGTGGTTGAAGAGATCATATAGATGATATTAACCTCTCCAGAAGGGGGAGAGACCGGGGGGTAGATCTCCTCAATGGTGGGTGGTGCCGTCTCAAGATCCAGATTGTTCATCTCATAGAGAGCCGCTCTGTAATCCGGGAGATCGGGACAATGATGAGAATAATGCCCGTAAACACCGCATATGGCACAGGGGTGGTTGGTACGCAGGGATTTGTCTTTGGGCTTAGGGGTGGGGTTTAGTTCGACAGTTGGGATGTTGGGGTCATCGTCGAGCATCTGCATGTGCTTCTGCAATGCTGGTAACTGTGGGCATTGGTGGGTCACATGGCCCAACTCGTCGCACAGCGAGCATTTGGGAGGAGCACGAAATACTGGAGGGTTTTTTACTGTCTTGGGAGGTGGTACAGCAGTGTAAGGTTGTGGACCTCTGCCCCTAGTGGGTTTGGGAGTGGGAGGAGGAGTCGTGGAGGACGAAGGGGTAGAGACACCGGGAGGTGGCTGAGTGGTAGTAGCCATGGGTTGCACCGGTTGGAGGACGACATCCGGTGTCGGCGGGCGAACGGGAGGCGAAAGATACCATATGGGTAATCCCAAAGTTAACCCAGGGAGGCTAAGGGTAGCCATGACCGGGGCGCTTACTACTCCCGATGGAGGGACTAGGAAGGGGATCGTATGGATGGGTGTAACACCAATGTGGCTAGGTACCAATGGTGGTTTAGGCAACAAGGGTGGTTGATTGTTAGGTGGTTGGTTGTCGTGGGACAAGGTACATAAGTCAGACACTTCGGGCGTAGATGACGGGGGAGGAATGGATTGAAAGGTGGAGGTCATCGGCGCGTCTGAATAAACTCCGGGCCCCGTAGAGGAAATAAACGAGGTGGTGGCACGAGAAACAGGTTGTTCAACCATGGGGAGAACATTTTCAGGTGCCGCGGGAGCACTGGGATCATGGTAGGTGAGCTGGTCAACCTTAACCACGCGTCCCTCATGGGGAAACATCATGGTGCGAAAGACGGAAGAGGCAACCGCCCGCATGGCATACATGTAGCTGCGACCAAGTAAAAGGTTATAATCCAATTGGGCATTGATTACCTCGATGTCAATAAGGATGGTTTTACCACCTAACTGGACGGGGACATTGGCTAGGAGGCCTTGGGGTTGAGCCGAACGACCGTCGTAGGTGCGTAACGCAGTGGTGGACTGCTGGAGAGTGGGGGATCCCAACTTCTGCCACACGAATGTAGACATGACGCATGTGGAGGCACCTTCATCGATGATGCATCGATGGATGACAAGATTCCGAACGGAAACAGAAACTTGGAATGCTAAGGAGGAAGGAAGGCGTGGTTCGGATTGGTCCAAATCAAATGCCATCAGATTCGAATCATTTGGGTCAATCCCCCCAATGGCGGAGAGTAAAGTCTTGCGCTGGGAAGGGCAGTTCTTCAAGACTTCTAACGCAGACATGGCTGCGGGAGATTGGGATAGGTCATCTACAATGTTGTAGTTTGACGCAGCACGCGCATTGGGGTTATTGTTGATACGGCGAAGTGGGAAACGAGGGGCTTTGGGAGCGCCATCTAGTGGAGGTGGAGGAATACGTAACGTTTGATCGGTGGGATGAGCGTTAGTAGGTTTATCTGTGGGAGCTACGTCAGTGGTGGAGCCATATTGGTTCCGACGGGTCTGAAGGTTGACGTCAGCGGATGACATCATCAACAGGTGGTGGGTACCTGAGTCAAACATGGGTTGATCAGGAGCAGCGTAAGTGATTTGCTGTTGTTGGGGTTGCGCGTTAGCTTGAGGGGCTAACGGTTGAGTGTTCACCACGCCTTGGGTTGGTAAGGGGTTTTGCAGAACCAAAGGTGGCTGCTGAGGCTGAGGGGGGTTAGGTGGCGCCTGAGGAGCCGCATGCCCTTAGCGGTGGGCATCGTCAACCCAGAGCTGCCTAGCTCGCTCTAAGTGTGGGAAAGCATGCGTGTAGTGTCCATAGACCCCACAAATAGAACAAGGGTGGTTCATTCGCAAATTGGGGTTTTTAGCCTGCTTGGGCAGGCGATCAGGGTTTTGATTAGCGGGGGTCGCATTGTTGTTGTCGGGGGGATTAGCCGGTTGACCAGCTTGGTCTGCAGGTTGGTTGTTCCCATGATTACGGCCCTTGCCGCGGTTCTGTTGGCCCTGGTTGTTCTGGTTTTGCTGCGGGTTTTGTTGGGCGTAAAATTGTCCTTGGGCAGCCGATGGGTTCTGAGGTTGCGCAGGTGTGGGAGCAGGCTGCGGGAGATGGTATGCAGGTTGAGGCTGAGCAGGTGCAGCAACTTGAGGGGGTTGCTGATATGGCTGCGGAGCTGGTTGTGGATTTGCCGCAGGGGCTGCCTGTGGCGGATAATAAGCGGGTTGGGCTTGTGAAGGCGCAGGAGCTGGGGCAGCCTGCTGATGGTAGTAAGGCTGAGGTGCGACTGGGGGGGCATAAGCGGGAGTCGCATGACCGAAGCACTGAGGAGGACATGAGGGTCCATGGTGATGGTGATGTGCCATGGGAGCATATGAGTTGGTTGCTCCAGACTGTGAGGTAACCCGTGAAAGGTCGGGGCCAGGGGAAAGACGTGTAATAGAAAATGGTTGAGGATGCAAAGAAACACGGCCAATGATACCGTCTGCAGCGTGGGATGCCCCCGGCGCATCATGCTGGGAGGACTCGCCGCGAGGGGCGTCAGGTATAATGGTATAAAGGTAACCCGACTGGGCATAAATGAGGTCGAACTGCTGTTCCTTAAGGATGGCCTCCTCTTCAGACTGGGGTCTTTCTGATGCCACATCCTTAGCAATAACAGGGAGAAGGGATTTGAGGAACCAATATAGGAAGATACGATCGTCTAGTTTGATCTTGCATAAGCTACGGCGTCGGCGCCACTCATGGATGTGGTCCGTGATATGGGTAGCCGTGTTTTGTCTGCAGGATAGGAGGATCTCAACGCCCGCGTCATAGCGGACAGGCAACTGGAAGAACTGCAGGAAGGTCGAGGCAAGGGAAGCAAAGGTGGCATGGGTCCCGTGAGGTTGCTCGATATACCACTTGGCTGCAGAGCTAGTGAAGGTGCTCTGTAAGAGACGGAGACGAACACAGTCATCCACTATGGAGTTAGAGGAACACCATAGGTGGAAAGACATGATATGGTTTTGTGGGTCCTCACCGGCCTTGCCCTCGAACTTAGGGATGTCAGAGGGGAGCTTGGTAGGCATATGAGGCCACGCAGGGTCGTGTCGGATAGGGTCGTTGGTCAATCTGGCCAGGTTAGGTAGGTTGAGGCTAGCCATGAATGGAAAACTAGAAGAAGGATGTGACACAGTAGTGGGTTGGACCAAGCTGGGGCCAATGCCCCCAAGTGGAGGGACAGGATTTGGGATGGTGCCCCCAAGTGGGGGAACTAAGGTGGTGGAGGATGGTCCAGCACCACCATGGGTAGTGTGAGCCACTGATGTAGTGGGGATAGGTATTCCCGCTGCGGGAATAGGTACCGTGAGGGGAACGGTAGATGGGGGCCCCATGGAGGGCATACCCAAAATAGGTGTAGTAACTGGTGTAGTGGTGGATGTGCCACCAATGGTTCCTATAACAAAAGGAGTGGAAGTCGTGCCAGCCATGGGGCTAGTAGGGGCAGTGTAAATAGGGTTCTCAGACTCTTCGTCAGAATCGGAGGTAAAGTAAGGAGCGTCAATATCTGGTGACGGAGTCCTATGTCGCTGACGAGTGGAGTCAAGTGACAAGGCTCTAGATCTGTGATGAGTGGTATCAACGGATGATGATCGGAATCTATGACGGGTGGTGTCAAGAGAACCGTGCTGTGGGGGCTTGCCCCTGAGGCGCCGAGAATGTCTCGGGGACTCAATGGTGACGGATGGTGTCAAATCTCTGTGGGTTGAGGTGAGTAGAAAAATAGCTCAAAAAGGCCTAATGCAACCGAGTGTGCAGAAGGAGAGCTAAAAAACAAGGCACTCAGGCCAACAACCAACTCAAAACACCCACTGCAACAGCTGTGCTACAATAGGTGGAGTATCAACAAAGATGGTCAGAATACCAACAAGCAGCAGGTTGCCTAAAAAGAAAAAATGGTGGACTCACTAGACCAAAGGGAGGTAAAGGAGCATGCAAACACCTAACTAAAAGTATTCTGACTCAACTAAACATATCCTCTGCAAGGTGATGAAATCCAAGTCAGACAATATGAGTAGAAAAGACAAGTGGCTATGATATCCCCCTACCGGGAGGGATACCGGGTAGTCAATCCTAGAAGAATGGCAACTAAGATACCCCGTTCATGACACGTCCAGAAAGGTGAATCTGCCGTTTAGTCCGTTTACCGCAATACCCCTATACAGGGATATCCCGCGAACCGCGAAAGGTAGCCCTTCGGTTACTGAATGGAGTGTGGTATTCCACTCAGGCCTCCGGAACCAGTCTCCCGACTTTAACCCTCCTAAGGGAGAGGCCCTCTGATAAACTGGTCGTGACCGTGCCAAAAAGTACTAGGGGATTTTGGTTCCCTATTTGGACAACAACTATGTCTCAAGTGAAAGTAACCGATGGGTGTTATTGGAAGCCTATCCCCCCGATCCTACCTAACTACAATGATTCTTTTGTGTTCCCCAAGTGGGGTTAGAATGTTGGTTCAGTTAGGTACTTTTTAAGGCTCACTTGAATTATGTGACAGAGTGTGTGCTTGTGAGGTGATGAACCCAAAATAGAAGTGCCACAAGGGGGGCAACTTCCAACTGTCAATAATGCTGGAATTGAAACTTTAACTTGCAAAATTTTCTGAATTAAAAATACTGAAATTTTAAAAAGATTCTGTAAAGGGAACATAAATTATGTTGCAGAAAGGCTGTAAGGAAGTGGGGCTGCAGGTAGGACAGGGGGCTGTTCAGATGCAGAAAATATTGCAGCAAAAGGGGCTGGGCTCAAAATAGGAAAAATGCAGAAATCAGACCGCGGGTCTGTGGCGAATCAGAACAGGCAGACCGCGGGTTTGAGGGAAACAGACGCGGTTAGGTCGCGGTTATCGGGCCAACAGAGGCAGTCGGGACGCAAGAAATAGGGAAAAAAAATGCAGTCGGGTCGCGGCAAAAAGGCTAACAGACGCAGTCGGGACGCGGGAAAGAGGCTGAAAGCCGCAGTCAGGACGCGGGAAAATGGCCGACAGGCGCAGTCAGATCGCGGTAAACAGGCTGATTAGCCGCGGTCGGATCGCAGGTAACAGACTTGAATCCGCCGGCAGGGCGTCGGAAACAGTCTGAGAGCCGCGGTCGGGTCGTAGGTAAAGGTCTGAAAGACGCGGTCGGGACGCGACTGCAGAGGGAAAAAACGCAATGTACGGCGGCCGAAAGGGACAGCCGAAAGGGGAAAATTTTTAAACGGAAACCAGAAATTCAAAATCTAGGGGAGTCGCCAAAACTGTAGCTAGGGTTTTACCCCTAGCTTGTGCAAATGAGCACCTACTAAGGAGAAGAGACTCCTTAGTAGCAGTTCAGTAAATGTAAATAATTAAGCTAAAACAAAAATGGAAACTAATCTAAAACACATGCATGAAAAATAAACAACAATTTGTAAACAAGGGTTTTGTATTAATATTACCTTCAATGTGAAGGTTGATGAAGCTCCTTGCAATGTCCAAGAGGGTTGCTCCAAGCTTCAATGTGCTCCTTCTCTTTCTCCAATGGTGGGGATGGGCCAAAAGTGGCTCTCAAGGTGAAAGTAGTTCAATGGTGAACTAGGGTTTCGAGAGAGATTTTGGCAGAGTAAGGGTATACTTGATTGTGGATATGAAATAAGGGATCTCCATCACCTATTTATAGTTTTTTGGTGGTGGAGTGCTGACCCATGGTTTTAGGAAACACATGGTTTAGGGCAGCTGTATAGGGTTTTTTCCTCCTTTTCCTCATTATTTTATATTTTTTATTCCCTTTTTAGGGGATTTTTGCTATTTTTGGAGGAAAAGGGCGTTTTTTAGCCTTTTTGAGGCTATTTTGATAGTTTTGTGGCCTTTTGGAGGCATTTTAGGCCCTTTGGAGGCTTTTTAATGGGATTTTTTGAGATTTTAAGGGAAATATGGTAGGAAAATGGACAAATGAGCCATATAATGTGGAATATGGGTGTTAACAAAGAGGAGGAAAGGCCTCAAAAGAAAAGATCTAAAGTAGTAGAAGAAGAAGATGCAGAAGAATATGTTCTATTCTCTGCACTCTCTGGGGCAGTAACACCTGGAGAAGAAACATGGCTCATTGATAGTGGTGCTTCAAAGCACATGACAGGTCAAAAGAAGACTCTTTCAAAACTTGAAGAAAAGACTTCTCCATAGAAGGTATCCCTTGGAGATGACTATCAATATCCCATCAAGGGAGTTGGTGAAGCAAGTTACAAGCTTGATTCTGGAACCCCATTGAAGATGAAAGATATCTTATATGTACCAGGTTTGAAGAAGAACTTACTCTCTATCTCTATTTTGGATAAGAAATGATTTAGGGTTGCATTCATAGATGGACATGTACTAATGTGGCCCAAAGGAAAATCAATTGAGGATGCAATTGTTATTGGTGAAGAGGAAGGAGGTCTATACAAACTCAAGGGCCATCTAGAAGCTACCCTTGTACATGAAGCCACTAGCCCAAATGAGCTATGGCATAGGAGGTTTTCTCACATTAACTACAAATCACTACCTCATGTGAGCAAGGTAGTTATAGGACTTCCAGACTTAAAGATTGATCATGATGGCACATGCAAAGGATGTGCAAAAGGGAAGAACATCAAGAACCCATTTCCAAATAGTGAAACAAAGACTAAGGGTACCTTGGAATTAATTCATTCAGATGTATGTGGACCAATGCCTTCCACATCTTTGAGTGGATATGAATACTATCTTACATTTATTGATGACTATTCAAGAAAGAATTGGATATACTTTCTAAAAGGAAAGAATGAAGTCTTTGGAAAGTTCAAGGAGTTCAAAGCCTTGATAGAAAATCATTCAGAAAAGAAGATCAAAATACTCAGGACAGATAATGGCGGAGAATATACTTCAAAGGATTTTGAAGACTTTTGTAAAGAAGCTGGAATCAAGAGGGAACTAACCACACCCTACAATCCTCAACAAAATGGTGTTGCAGAAATAAAGAATAGAACTATTATGGAAGCAGTAAAGACTATGATACATGATCAAGACCTACCTATGTACCTATGGGCTGAAGCAGCTATGACAATAGTCTATCTGCAGAATAGACTATCTCATAGTGCTCTTGATTTCAAAACTCCAGAAGAAGTGTTCATAGGAAAGAGACCTGAGGTAAGTCACCTCAAGATATTTGGATGCCTAGTATACATTCACATTCCAAAAGAAAAGAGGACCAAGTTAGATCCCTCTGGAAAGAAGGAAATTTTTGTTGGATATTGTGGATCATCCAAAGCATTCAGAATTTACATCCCAAGTTTTCATCACATGGGAATAAGTAGGTATGTGAAATTTGATGAAGAGCAGCTCTCAAGAGATATAGGAAGTGCCAGTATGAAAAAGTATATGAAGAAGATGCACCTTCCAGAACTGTAGAGGCTGTACCTAACCCTGAAGTTGTAACACCAGAAGACCATGACATGTTAGAACCAAAAGAACCCCCTATTACAAACATATGAAGAAACATAAAGCCAGCATGGGCAAGAGACATTATTCCAGGAGCATAAAAGTATGGAGCTCCTGAAGGCTCCACCAGAGTGAGCAAGAAACCAAAGTCATTTTCCAACTATATGGCTTTGATGTGTGATCTGGTAGATCAAGAACCCACTAGTTATGAAGAAGAATCTCATAAGAAAGAGTGGGTAGAGGCAATGGCTGAGGAGTACCATTCAATAATGAAGAATGATGTTTGGGATATAGTTCCCAAACCAAAAGACAAAAGTGTGGTATCCTCCAAATGGATATACAAAATAAAGCATGCTGCGGATGGTAGCATTGAAAAATATAAGGCAAGGTTTGTGGCTAGAGGATTCTCTCAGAAAGAGGGAATTGACTATGAAGAAACATTTTCACCAGTTGCTAGGTACACTTCCATTAGAACAATCATGGCACTTACATCCATGATGAAGTGGGAATTACACCAGATGGATGTAAAGACAACTTTTCTAAATGGTGTGATTGAGGAAGAAGTGTACATAGAACAACCACAAGGATTTGAGGTGGAAGATGGAAGAACCCATGTGTGCAAACTGAAGAAGGCTTTGTATGGAAGAATTGATAGTTTCTTGACAAGCTTAGGCTTTACCAAAAGTAAAGTTGATCTTAATCTTTATCTCAAGGTTATGAATCATGAACCTGTCATATTGTTGCTATATGTGGATGATCTATTTCTGACTGGAAATGAGAAATAGATTATCGAGTGCAAGAAGAAGCTCTCTTCATAATTTGAGATGAAAGATCTCAGATTGATGCACTACTTCCTAGGTCTGGAAGTATGGCAAGGCCCAAAAGGAATCTTTCTCAACCAAGGTAAGTATGCTGTGGAAAGCTTGAAAAGATTCAATATGTTGGAATGAAAATCCATTGCCACTCCCATGGATTCCAACTTGAAGCTGTTAGCTGATGACTCTTCAGAGTTAGTGGATGTGACTCTGTACAGACAGATTATTGGTTCATTAATGTATCTAACAAATACCAGGCCATATATATGCTTTGTGGTGAACACCCTAAGTTAGTATCTAGTGGAACCTAGATGAGTTCACCTGATAGCTGCAAAGCATGTGATGAGGTACCTAAAGGGTATGATAAATTTTGGTCTATGTTATCACGGGGATCATGACTTCAGGTTGTATGGCTACACAGATGCTAATTGGGCAAGAAGTGTATCAGACAGGAAGAGTACATCGGGTGGATGTTATTGTCTAGGATCTTCCATGATCTCGTGGTATAGTAGGAAGAAGTCTAGTGTGGCTCTCAACATAGCTGAAGAGGAATATATAACTGCTTGCTCTGCTAGTTGTGAAGCGGTATGGCTTTGGAAGTTGTTATCAGGTTTATTTGACTTAGAGATGGACCCCACTGTGATCCTGTGTGACAACTAGAGTTGTATCAAGATGACAGAGAATCCAGTGTTCCATGATAAGTCCAAGCACATAGAGATCCGGTATTTTTATATATGAGATATGGTAAAGAAAGGAGCTATCAAGGTCGAGTATGTAAGCACTGACGAACAAGTTGCTGATATATTGACCAAACCTTTGTCTCGAGTAAAGTTTGAGTATTTCCGAGACAAGCTTGGTGTTGTTCAGAAGGACCCTCCTCGAAAGGGGGAGTGATATGGTCGATGATGATATTTGGATATTGGTATCGATGTGGATACCTGTATCAATGATGAAATTGCCTGTATTGACGGTAAGGTCAATAATAAGGATACTTGTATTAATGAGGATATTGTATCGATGATGAGGATATTTCATCGATGATATGGATACTTATATTGATGATGAGGTTACCTGTTCCAACGATGAGGTTGATGATGAGGATTACCTAGTCCGACGATGAGGTCGATGTAGTGGTACTTAGACTTTGTCTAAGGGGACTATTGGGATTGCATCATCCTTGGACTCATGTCCTAAAGTGATAGGGATTGATCATCTTGTAAGTGGATCGGGATTGCATCATCCTTGGACTCATGTCCTAAAGTGATAGGGATTGATCATCTCGTAAGTGGATCAGGATTGCATCATCCTTGGACTCATGTCCTAAAGTGATAAGGATTAATCATCCTGTAAGATGATTCGAGATTGCGTTGTCGCTAGACATGCTGAGATGTCTTAAAGTGATAAGGACTAATCATCATGTAAGTCAATTCGGGATTGAATCATCCCTAGACATGGTGAGATGTCTTAAAGTGATAAGGACTAATCATCCTGTAAGCTGATTCGGGATTGCATCGTCCCTAAACATGGTGAGATGTCTTAAAGTGATAAGGACTAATCATCCTGTAAGCTGATTCGGGATTGCATCGTCCCTAGACATGGTGAGATGTCTTAAAGTGATAAGGACTAATCGTCATGTAAGTGATTCGGGATTGCATCGTCCCTAGACATGGTGAGATGTCTTAAAGTGATAAGGACTAATCATCCTGTAAGCTGATTTGGGATTGCATCGTCCCTAGACATGGTGAGATGTCTTAAAGTGATAAGGACTAATCATCATGTAAGTGATTCGGGATTGCATCGTCCCTAGACATGGTGAGATGTCTTAAAGTGATAAGGACTAATCATTCTGTAAGTTGATTCGGGATTTCATTGTCCCTAGACATGGTGAGGTGTCTTAAAAGGATAAGGATTGATCATCCTGTAAGTTGATCTGGATTGCATCGTCCATAGACCTGAGAGATGTATTAAATTGAGAGGGATTGATCATCCCGTAAGTAGATCAGGATTGTATCATCCTTGGACCTATGTCCTAAAGTGAGAGGGATTGATCATCCCGTAATAGGATCTTGTGCATTGTAGAGCATGCTGCTATGTTGATACTGTTGATCGAGAGGATCCATATGATCTAGATGACGATGATGTTGATCGTGATGGTATAGATGACGGTGTTGTTGATCGTGATGGTCTACACTAGTAGATTTTAACCCAAAATCCGACGACCTCCGACGAAATGGACTGTGTCGTCGGATTTTTCTTTGAAAATTACTTTTTTTTGTTTTTTGTTTTATAAATTTCGAGAGATGTTCATCGGATATCCGATGTACTTTTGAATATCCGATGAGGCTCGTAGGCTATCCGACGGCTCTGCTAATATCCGACGCCTATTCGAGTATCCGACGCTTTGGATGTCGGATAACCGACTCCATTTCGAACCCGAAGAGGTCGGATATCCGACGGATTTTTTTCCAACGGTAACTAGATTAGTGTCGTCGGATATCCGACGTAGGTTTGACTTTTTGACTTTTAAAATTTATAAATATCAAACCATTCCAACATGTTTGCCATACCAGCGATGATTTGCGGATGTTTTTTTTGTTCGACGGACTGTTTTTCGTTGTTTTTGTTATTCAAGTGAGCAAAGTACTCTGGAGCTTCATTTTCTAAGATCGATAATATTCATTTAAGCTCTTTACGAGAAAATGTCAACTATGAATATTCTTGATCTAGACGAACAAAATCAACAATTGCTTGCTAGATTGTGGGAAGGAGTTGAAAGAAGGGGTGATGGTAAATTCTATTGTCCATGTAATCAATGCAGAGGCTTTAAGAGGAGAAGAATTTTGATCACAACAGCGACAAAACATTGTAGGGAGCATGGGAACGCCGAGGGGGGACATGAATACCATCCATTTGTAAGTTTTGCATTATATATTTTTTTATTTTGATTGCTTTTGTAAATTTATGTATTATTATAATATTTCTTATTTTTTACCAACAGTACAATTGGTCATTGTTCTTTTCATCCCAACAGTACATAATTTGTTAAATTTTTAATGTATCACATAAATTTTACATTTTGCGTTCGAAATTTTTACATTTTGCATTTGAATTTCTTATATTAACTTTTATCTATTGATTGTTTCATGTAATTATAAAGGAAATACATCCTACGGCATATCGTCCGGATCAGCAAGTGCTTCCAGAACAGGTACCCGAGGAACATGGAGCTATGAATATTAATGGAGAACAAGTTAATGAAGATGATCACATTGAAGAAGATGATCATACTGATAACATAGTTGAAGATGATATTACAAATACTTTGATCCATGATTCATTTAATGTTGGAATGGATGATGATGATGATCATTAAAATGATGAACATTTTGATGATATTCATGATATACCTCTTCTTGACAAGGCATTCGAACCCCTTTATGACGGCTCCAAGACAAATCTTTTCTCTGCTATATTGTTGGTAATGAACTTGAAGGTTATGAATGGTCTTTCAAACATATCAGTCACACGGATGTTAAGGTATGTAATATATTCTATCACAAAATATATATGATTGTCATGTATTTGATTGTTAATTCATATATAAGTCAAACTACTATGGATGAAATTTGTTTCATTAATATTATTTCTATATTATATTAACTTGATTTTTATTTTAATTTGTTGTAGCATGATAGGTGAATATTTGTTACCACCTTCAAATATTTTACCTCGCACATATCAAGATTTATTTGCCATCATGAAAAAAATTGGAATGCAGTATGAAGCAATTCAGGCATGCCCCGATGATCATGTTCTTTATTACAACCAACATGAATTTGCAACAGAATGTCCTGAATGTCATATCAGTAGATATCACACAGATCAAGTAACTAAAAAGGTGCCTCGCAAGGTTCTACGCTATATTCCCATTATTCCCCGTTTGCAACGACTGTTCAGGTCCAAAAACATAGCGCAGTTTATGGATTACCATGCACGGAATAGAAGTCAAGGAAACATTATCCGGATGCCTACAAATGGGTCTGCATTTAGAGATATGGAGGAAAAATGGCCTCACTTTAAAGACGAACCTCGTGATCTTAGGATTTCTTTGGCAGCAGATGGTGTCAATCATTTTGCAAAGATGAGATATGTTTACTTGGTGTGGCCTATTTTTGTTATCAACAACAATATTCCTCCATGGTTGACAATAAAGAGGGAGCACATAATGTTGTCGATGATTATTCCAGGTACGAACACTGCAGTTTTTTTTATTGCAGTGGTATATTCTCATTTGTCATTTTTTGTCTCATAATGTTATATATATATTTAAAGTTTTTCTATTGTGAAATATGGTTTATATATCTAAATCGTATGTCTCATAATCAGAATATTTATTTTATATGTTCAAATCAATTAGGTAAGTACCAAGTCAAATATATGAATGTATATATCGAACCCCTCAATTGACGAGCTACCGAAGTTATGGAATGGCATCGCTATGTATGACTTATCTAGACCAATACGACAAAGGCAATTCCAATTCCATGCAATGCTTGTATGGACAATACATGATGCCCCAGGGTTAACCAATTTATGTGGTATGTAATTATAAGTTCCACTTTAGTTGCATTTAATTTTACGAACTACTAGTTAATATAATACGCATGCATGTTTTTCTAAATAATCCAGTCATTTTTTATATAATTATAATAGACATTAATATTGATATTCCATCTTTTTATTTAGGTCTTTAGACAAAGGGGAAATTTGTATGTCCAATTTGTGGTCATAAGATCAAATCTCGTCGTTCAAAAAGCTTAGGAAAGGAAGTGTTTGATGAGTATAGGCACTTCCTCTCCAAGAATCATAGGTATCAAACTACCGAAAAACATCTTTTCAATGGAAAGCAAGAGACTACATTAAAACTGAAGAGAATGACACCTCAGCTATGGAAGTTGCAATATAATAGAAATCGTCAAGGTACGTATAATCAATCATTGTATATGATCATATTGTATTTTATTATATTGTGTGATATTTAGTGTAATTGACATTGATTTAATATTTAATTTCATCATTGTCATTCATGTGATCATCATGAAGGAATTAATGGGCTTCCATGAGGAATGAAAAGTTATCCTAGACAATTTAGTAGGTTTCCCTATTATGAGCACCTACAAATTGCTCATCTATTTGACACAATGCATATCGGAAAGAATGTGACTGAAACATTATGGCGAATATTGGATGGAAGGAGTGACAAAGAAAAAATTGTCAAAATTTGCAAAGACATTCAAGATAACAACCATGCAATGAAAGACGTCATTCAATTTCATAGCAACGGAGAGCAAATTGATATAAACTCACTTCCATGGATGTTAACGGACCAGCAAAGTAATGTTGTAAAAGAAGTCATTCGAAAAATTAAATTTCCCACCGGATTTCGTGCGAACATGAAGAATATCATAACAAAGAAAGGTGATTTCGCGGGGGTGAAAATGCACGATTGGCATGTCTTCATGAAGGTAATAATTAATATGGTATGCATTTAATAATTTTTTTTTCTTTTTCTAGTACTCTTTTTCGATATACTGAAACTATTTGTATATTATTGTTACAGTATGTTCTACCTCTCTCTATCCCGGGCAACTTTGATAACAATGTCAAGCAAATAATATATAGTCTTGGGAAATACATGAGGTAAGTGGTGTTTTTTCCATGTGCTTACTGTTTGTTTAATTCAACATAGAACTTATTCTTAATTTGATTTTCATTCTCTACTTCATGTTACATAATATAATGACCTTTTTATTTAATCTCTTGATTGGCCGGTTGTCATGTCATTTGTAGATGGTTGTCATCTAAAGAATTCCATAAAGAAGACATAAAGTATTGAAGGAGAGAAATTCCTCGTCTCATGTGTGAAATGTAGAAGCATCTACCTTCAGCATTTTTCAATGCACAGTAACACTACTTCATACACCAAGTTGAGGAGATTGAACTGTGTGGACTTGCACACTCAAGGTCCATGTGGATGGTTGAGAGGCACTTGAAATTTATGAAGGGTTTGGTCAGACAACAAGCATATGCTAAGGGTTCTATGATGGAGGGATATATGGTATACCAAAACATGTTGTACATTAGTGAATATCTTCCTATATTAGTGTCAAAGCTCAATTTACGTCGCATTTGTGATCCAGACTCCAAAAACGATTTCGAAGGGGAGTACCCAAAGGGGAAAGGTAGATCGAGGAAGGTGAAAGGTAATATAACACATTTCACTGGTGATTTTTATGTTTATATATCATACATATATATTCTATTTTTTTATTTAGTATTTTGCATCATTTTATATTGTAATTATATACTTTTTTAAGCGACTAATATACATTTTCATTGAATTTTAATTTTATTGTCATCAAACAGTTGGTCGAGAGTGGGATGTGATTCATTTATATATCGCAAACAATCTTGACCGGATGAAGGTATGGATCGAAAAATGTGAACAATCTGGTCATGGAATATCATGGGAAGGTGTGGCTTGATTGGTTAAAGCTGCACATCGCAATGGAGACACCAATATAACACAAAGGGAAATCGATTTAGCAAGAGGTTTAAAAGATAAGCAGGTAAGCATATTAATCAACGACACTATTTTTTTTTTTTAAATATTGTCGTTGTACGTCACACTGGTTATTTTCCTTTTATGGCATTATAATAAACATGCACTACTTTATCATAAATATGGTGTGATCATTATGTAATCTTTTCCTGTATGGCTTGTTGTACTAGGTAAAACACCATAAGGCTATGTGGTGCAATGGATGTAGATATTGCATCAAAAAGTTGGATGAAACAAAGAAAACATCTGATTGTGGGATATCTGCAGTCTTTGAGGTGACCAATGTTTATTCTAGAAGTGACAGACATCCAAAACTATCTGAAAATCGATACTATGGGTATCTGGAAGACATTCTTCAGTGTGACTTTAACTCCTTCAAGGTATTTTTGTTCGTTGTCAAATGGTACAGGTGTCGATTGAATCAACGTGATCCTGATAGAACAATTATCGAACATGATAATGGTTTTACCATGGTAAATACAAGGTTGTTTGAGCTAGGAACGGAGCCCTATGTTCTTCCAAACCAATGTGAACATGTATTTTACTTTGAGGTTCTAGGTAGAGCAGGTTGGTCATTTGCTGTGAGACACAATCCAAGGGGAATGCCGGTAAAGTATAACATTGATGAAGGTAATGAAGACGTTCTTGAAGAAGAAGATGCCGCAGAAGATGATCATGATCAACATGAGTTAGATGATCATGGTCCAGAAGAATATGTCGAAGAACTTATTGAATCAGATGATGTACTATCAGACAATGTCGAATCAGATGATGTACTATCAGACAATGTCCATGAAGATGATATCGACGATGACATGTTGATCGTAACTGACATCGACGATGAGGATGATATGGCCAATCCTTACAATGTTGAATCTAGATCATCAGATGATAGTACAGACGATGACCCAGATGAAGAAGATGATGAATACCATTGAAGTTTATGAGGTATGCAGTAATAATAAATTAATTGTTTCGTAGTGAGTTTCTATTTTCCTATATGATATAATTAGAAACATTGCTTGTTTTAGAGTATGTCAAAAAACACATTTAAAGTTTCTAGTGTACATAGATATTTTTGTCGGGTTATGGGGAATTGAGAGTGATGTGAGGGGGGGAGGGGCCATAAGAGCTTCCACCTTCACGTCGTTGGCCCTGTTTAGTAGAGAATATTAAATTATTCTTGAAACGGAGGGAAGCTTAGTAAGGAAATGCACAATTATCAAGACTCAAACATCATCATCATCATCATCATTGTCATCTCCATTGTGATCATCTTCATCATCATCTTCATCGTCATCATCTTTTTCTTCTTGATCATTCTCATCATCATCATCATCAGCAGCAGCATCATGTTTATCGTCGTCGTCACGACCACCATCATCATCATCATTGTGATCAGCATCATCATCATCATCCTCACCATCATCATCATCATCATCTTCCTCATCATCATCAGCAATATCGTCATCATCATTGTCATCATCATCGTCATCATCGATCGTCTTCATCATCGTCGTCATCATCATCGTCATCATCGATCGTCTTCATCATCATCGTCATCATCATCATCATCATCATCATCGATCGTCTTCATCATCATCTTCATCTTCATCATCGTCATCATCATCATGATCTTCATCATGATCATCATCGTTATATGATATCCAACGCAGCTATTACCTAGAAAAACCAACGGTGTTTGTCATCGGTGGTTTAGCGATATCGTCGGATTCTTTTGAAGTCAGAAGTCTGATATCAGACGCATGCATTGACGGTGTGGGAGGGTTTCAAGACTTGAATGAATGACACTCACCATTCCAGCATCATAAACCATACCTTTAAATTAAATAATGTGATACATGGGTCCAACGTTGAATTTTTTTAAATATGTGTTAGCTTGGACTGAAATTTGGCATGGTTAGACTAGATGCATGCATTGATGGTGTGGGAGGGTTTCTAGACTAAAAAATGACTGACACCATTAACCATTAATGGAGCATTAAAAACCATGTAATGATACTCAACAAGGAGTAATTTGATCATCATGGTTTCACTCTGAAATAACTTTTTTTTGTGGACTCGCTAGTACCATTGCTTATGGACCCTCACAAGGAAATCCTCTTAGGTCGTTGATTGTGTTGGGATAAATCATCACTAACTTGTTTGATGGACCTAATGGTCCCATGATAAACACTCATAACATGTAAGCTATAGAGGACATACAAAAAATGGTTGATTCTCTCACCCAATTAGTTAGCAAAATGGAAACCAAGAATCACTTCTCATTTTCCGACCCTTCCAATAGTATGATGCCTCATTTTTCTGAAGTAATTCTAAACAAGTTTGGTGGGTCAGATCTGATTGGCTGGTTCGATCGATCAAATGAAGCACTAACTTTCCCTTAATGTAATATTTTATTACCTAATTAAATTCATTATAGGAGTCATCAAAGTTCATTTGTTTTTTCATAAAAATTAATTGATTATTTTTTAAGCAATTCCTTATTAGTGGTCTTAAAGAGGAAATTAAATCCCACTTAGAGGTGAACCACCCTACTACTTGGTTGGACGACAATAATATTTATTGTCATGCCTTTGTTATATTCTATGCTTAGTACAAAATCCCCAACTTTATTTTATTTCCTTTCCCCAACTATGGTGGCTCTTCAACAACCTCTTCCACCTTTCAAGGTCCATAAGTTGGCATAGGACAAAATGGAGGAACATCAACTTAAGGTTCTATGCTACAATTGTAATGAAAAATATTCTCTTGAGCATAGATGTAAGGAACATCAATTATTTGTGGACATATTTGAGGACATTTATGATGATGAACTTGATGGAAGAACTCAAAAGGAATCTCCTCCCACCATTGAGGAAGTTTTTCTTCCTAACCCTGTGAAGAACCCTATATCTCCCTTAATTATTTGACTAGTATTTGGTTGTCATGGTCCTTAAAAAACAAGTCACTTGGAACATGTGTCCCAATTTTTTATCTCTTAACTCCTTGATAGTGAAAGATAAATTTCTCATTTCCAGTCATTAATTATCTCTTATATGATACATGGAGATGAATTCTTCATTGATCGTGACCTTCGCTCTAGTTATCGCCAAATTCACATGAATGAAGAAAATATTCCTAAAATATCTTTCCACAGTCATTAAGGTCAACATGAGTTTTTGGTGATTCCTTTTCAGAGCTTGGCATGAACCATATTTTTTAAGCCCCTTCTTGAAAGTATGAGGAGGAAGGGTGCATATTTTCCTTATCTTCCCTAGTAGCCAATTGGCTATAGGAGGTAGTTAAGAATTGTCAACATATACCAAGATCATGATGATGGCAATGATTATGTAACAAACATTAAAAAAAACATTATATATATAACAATTAGATAATAATTAAAAAAATGTTATATATATAACATTATATATAACAATTAAAAAAAAACATTATATATAACAAAAAAGAACAATT
Source organism: Larix kaempferi (assembly GCA_027924585.1). Lineage (NCBI taxonomy): Eukaryota > Viridiplantae > Streptophyta > Pinopsida > Pinales > Pinaceae > Larix > Larix kaempferi. Next base: position 18,598,813 of record BSBM01000269.1, on the reverse strand, counting down.
AAAATTAAAAAAAAGAATATATAATAAATAAAATTAAAACATAAATATATAACAATGGTTTTTTAGTTTGTTTTTAATTAAATATATATATAACATTATATATAACAATTAAAATTTACTTGTTATATATAATGTTATATATATATTTAATTAAAAACAAATTAAAAAAACAAAAAAAAAACATTATAGAAAATATATATTGAACAAATAGAAAAGCTGGCCATATGCATTTCATAAACCTGCGATTTGGAGTGACCTCGATTTGGAGTGACCCTCGATTTGGACCTGCGCCTCTGCGATTTGGACGGGCGCCTCTGCGATTTGGACCTGCGCCTCTACGAATTGAACCTGCGCCTCTCGACCTGCTGTCGATTTGGATTGGACTAGTGCTTGATTGTGGGAGAGGCGGTTTGTGATTGTGGCAGGGGAGATGGAGTGACCCAACGACCAAGCAGTGGGAGTGACCCAATGAGCAAGCATTGGGAGAGGTGGTTTGGAGTCCAAGCAAAGAAACTATAAGAGGAGCCGGAAATGCCTCCCACGTCCGTGAGTACCAAGCCCTAAATTGTTTTGATTTGACAAATTTAAAATTTTGGTAGAAAATCACTGTGGTTTCATTGCTAATTCGATCTTCCAAGAGGGTTTCATTGCTAATTCAATCTACATTGGGGTAGAACCTTTCAATCTACATTGGGGTATTTTTATCTTATTGTATCTACTATTTTTTTTAGTTTGATGGGTGAACCCTCACCTCTTTGTAGTGAACTGAAAATGACGGCCTTAATATCTCATAGCAAAACGAATGTAGTGACTTTTGCTTATTGCCTTGCGTTTTGATTCTAGAAGGGCCTTCATTAGAATGAGAATACTGTGGTTGACGAACATAGGCTTGTTGTCCTCGGGCAGAGGAATCAATGTTCAACCTTCATTGAAGCCGAGCACTGTGACCAATATCATGAAATAGATGTATTAGATCAAAAAGTTGAGGTTCAACATTCCAAATAGATGATTGCCTATGTTGATTCAAAATAAGATCCACATAGTGTCCAACATAAGTTGGCAAGTGATCATCAATTTCATTTGCATGCGCATCTAAATCAGTTGTGACACTGCTGGAAACATTGCCATCATCTTTCTTTAGCATCGCCTTTGAATCCTCAGTAAGTGCAACTTGCCATAGTATTTCTTGATGTATCATCCCAATATCAAGAAGCACATCCTTGCTATCATTTCCAAACTCTGCCATTAATGCTACCAACCACCGATTCTCTTTAGTATCATCAGCTAGAAAGATAAAAAATTGTACCACAAACAAGCACCAAAATACTTTCTGATTCAGTCCATCTTTTGCAGCTAATAAATTAGTCCCTGCGACATGATCCAAAACATTTAATGTAGTGTTGAGATGTTCCTTTAGATGAGCACAAAATAACCTTGCAAGGGCAACTGAGTGTTGTTGTGTGAATGCTTTGCAAATTGCAACCATGTGCACAGCTACAGACATCCCTTTTGAAGATAGCGGAATACTTGGAAGAGTCAAGAACCTCATAAGGGCTTCAATGCCCTTTTTCTCAACAAATATTCTACAAGTTTCAGGATTTTTCATTGCCAGATGCACAAACACCATGGCATGTGAAATGCTTAATTTTAGAAAGCGTTCATTACTCATATTTTCAAGAGACAATCTAGTAGTTCCAACCCCATCATTATGCTTATCTTTAGAATCAGTATCCATAGGAACAGGACTATCCAATCTATCTTTGGCCTCTACTCTGAGCCTATGGGCCTTGCTAGGCATATGTTGTTGATCCCTGGTGGCTGTCGGCTATTGTAGAAAGGGTTTATTGAAAAATATATCTGATTATAAGGAAGGTCTAAACCAGCATTACTGATGCTAGTTGTTAGTTCTGTTTAACTTGTTCATTACTTTATTTTTGCATATCACATGCACATGTTCGAGAGGATATTAGAAAGAAACTCGACAACAAAAGTGAAAAATGTATTTTCATTGGATATAGTTACTAGTCCAAATCCTACATATAGTATAATCTCACTAGCAAGATGTTTGTGGTTAATAGAGATGTCAAAGTTTTAGAGGATAAGTCATGGAGTGAACAAGAAAATGATGTTGTGGAAAGTCAAAGTTCAAATAGATGAACCACTAGAAAATACTGAATATGCACCAACAATCACTTGTCTTTCTATTATAGTAGAAAAGAGAATTACATAATCCAAAATCAGAGTCTCCCAAGCTTACTATACAAAACCAACCACCTTCTCACAACCTCATAAAGCAATACACTTTAAATAGAATACCCTAGCTATCACATCACACCACTCTTCACTCTAGCTCTCATGCTTAGAAGTCATGTGCACCTCCTTCTCTTTTATGGAACAATAGAGAGGGGAGTTACAGGTAAAAACATTATACTAGGTCCACAAAAGAGAATGGGTCCACAAGTGGATCACTCCACCTTGACAAGGTCCATTTTAACGGTTAACATAACCAACTCATGTGCCTCACATGGGCTAAGGTATGTGGTGACATGAAAACTTGTGCCAAGCATGCTTATCCAAGTAACTAACTCAAGTAGTTCACCCCACATGTGTCAAGGTGGAAAGCTGAAAGTTTCAGTTGTTCTGAAATTGTAAGTGTGTATTCTTAGTGCATAATAAAGGAAAGTGCAGCAATATTTATTTTGTATCATTTCTTCCATCTCCATGTGATCTTGCTACACATAATATTTTCTCTGTGTGTTGTTCCTGTAGCTGCAATTCCATGCTTTTTTGTGTAGGTTCCCATGAAGGCTGGGGAGTGCAAGGCTTATCCTCCATAGTGATACATTGCTCCTTGTTGCAATCACTAACCTAGCCTGAATTTTTGTTTGATGCTGGACAATATATATTCCACACATCGATTTCCCTATCCAGTTTAACTAATGCTCTAGATACAGGTTGGTATAGAGGTATTTTCTATCCAAGGGAACAATATTAGTGCCTGTTGGCTTGGACCTTGATGAAGTATCACGTCCTTTGTATCCAAACTGCAGAGAATTTTTCTTAGTTTGTTTCCATATGTGCAAATTTGAGTTTTTATCCCATGTATCTTAACCTTACTATCTAAGGTGGTATGTTTCTCCATTTTATTAGCCGAGCCAATAAATGGGAAAGGAATTGAATACCATTCTTGTTAGGAGTGTGTTTGTAATGTGTGAAGTTTGCAAAATGACAAAAGAATAAGTGGATAGATTCTAGGTGTGCATATGAGTGAATAGGAAATGATAGGCCATTTCGGAAATAAAGGGATGAATTTGATTAATAAAAGAGCCAAATCACTAAATGGTCTATCCCTTATCTCAAGCTTACATATGTTTATACAACTTGATATAACACATTGCATCGCAATGTCACTATCACCAACAAAAGGAACATGAAGCCTCTCCAAACACTTTACATAAGTACCAGACGACCAAAAGTCCTTATTTTTATGCATACCACTCAAAGACAAACAAAACTGAGTGAGAAGTAAGCATTTTTGTTTCTTGCAATAGTGATTAATGTTGCATTTGTTGTTTCACAATAAAAAAACATAGTACATAGGTGATCCTAGGATAAGAGCTTGAAGTATCCATAAGGCCTTCCTCTATCACAATGCCTTAATCATTAGGTATAAGGGAAAAACATGCAATTCCTACAAATGTTTGCAAGTTGAGGAGACGATTTCAAGCCCTTTATCTTAATTTTAATCCAATACATGTAGTTGCTGACAATTATAAGCCTAATGTGTAGCCAAGATAAAACTAGAATTTGAGATACAACTACTGAACTTCCAAATAGATTGGTGGGATATCTTGCCAATGAAATTTCGAATTTGCAACATATGACAAGCACTTTAACCCTATAGTGCTCATCATTTCCTCCCTACTTAAGAAGAAATTGTCCCCAGTTTCTATTGTAGATGGAAAAATTGTTGTTTGAATGTGTACTGGGACTTGGGAGATCCATTTATCTTGCAAAGGCAGGTTTCCTTTTCTTTCAATAGAATATGACTTTTAAAGGAGCCGCTTTTGCACTCCCACATTGTATCAACACCTTTGTACTTAGGGGTCCCATTGACCTAATTTTGTAATTAACTTATCTTACCTTCCAGCTTTGATTTTTCTGTTTTGCAGATGCATGTTTGACTGTGGACCCTAGCAATCATGATCGCTTTTGTTGTACTTATGTCAACTGTGAATGAAAAAGTATGAACATTTAATGAGTTCAAGTATGATGACTACACCACATAACTTGAGCTATAGTAGAAGTGATTTGAATTTGGTGAATAGATTTTGGATTGTGACAAATATTCTTGGGCTTACACTTATGAGATCATTCTGTAATTTAAGTCTCCTAGCGTACATTAAATGGGTTTTAAATTGAAATAATGTGTCCTACCATACATGATTATTCACAATATCATAATGTCATGCTTATGCTTGCTAATTAGGTTTAAACATTGTCATGCATTTTAGTAATTAGAAGTAGAAGAAAGTTATTGTTAATGGATTCATTTAATTTGAAAGAGTAGTTATAGTTTGAAAGAACTCTCTCCTTACCTTAGCTAGCATTCATTGAAAGGAAAGGCTTATTTTATTCATATGCATTTGCATGGTTTGAGTTAGTCATCACACCACGAGTTTCACTTCCATCACCCGATTGAGTAATACAACCACTAAAATTTACACCCCCTAACTAAACACACCATAACCTCACTTGAGGAAATCAAAAGAATTTGGTAGTTAGGTAGGACACCGGGGATATGCATCCAAATAATTCACCCTTGTCATTATCATCTGATACATAGTTGTTGTCCTCTAGGGAACCAAAATTCTCTAGTATTTGTTGACATGGTCATACACTAGTTTGTGGAGGGGCCTCCTATTGTTTCAGGGGTTAAACCGCCGCGAGATCGAGAACCGGACGGACTATGTGGAATGCCGCACTCCACTTATCCCTAAGGAAACATCGATCATTGTCTTCCTTGTATTCTCCAGCCACCATACTGGTGATACAAGGGTGATAAGACAGAAGCACCGAAAACCTTTTCCAACGTGTCATGAACGAGGTAGCTTAGTGACTTTTCTACTAGGGCTCTTTTACCCAGGATCCCTTTCGGTAGAGGGATATCCTTCAAATTTGGTCTCTCACTTCGTATTGTTCGACTTGGATTTCATCACCTTGTGAAGGATACGATTTGTCGAGGTCTCCAGTTCCTAGTTAGGAAGTTTGCGTGCATTTTCACCTTTTTAGTGCTACTTGTTGGCATTCTGGCCACTTTTGTTTCAGCTCACTTACTGTGACATCGGTCCCAATACAATTTTTTGAGCTTTTTTTTTTTGCCTACGAGCCTTGTCTTTTCATAGCTCCCCTTCTGCACGCTCGGTTACTTTAGGGTTTTTGAGTTCATACACAGTAGTTACCAATACTTATTTGATGATGTGTGATGTCCTCTTCTCCTAGGTCTTCGAGATGGTTGAGTTAGATGGTCTTCTGAAGGGACTGAACACCTCTTCATGGAGCCACTAACGCTTGACCGTAGGAGTAGTCTAGAGGACCACGTGATCACATCACCCATGTGGACTTTTCTGTTTACTGTGATGATGGTCTTTCAAGTTATATGGAAAAATGGTACATTTGAGAGAGAGATGAATGGTTGTACCCCACCTTGGTCGATTGTCTTATGGCCCTTTCATTTTGTTGATAATATTTTTGTGGTACCTTGCCTTTTATCTTTTGGGTGTTTTACAGATATTGGGATATCTTGTGATTTGAACCACCTTTTATGTTTTAGGTCTTGTGGGTACTATGGTAGTTTGTCCACATTTGAGGTACACCCACTTTCTCCAAATTGTTATGTGTCTTTATACCCACTTCGTACCACCCTCCTGACCTTAGTTTGGAAGATTGCATGCTATCATACCTTTTGGTGGTACTATTTGAGTTACAAGAGGTAGTTACAAGGAGCTATTGCATATATGAGGTAGTTACAAGGAGATATTGCATATATTGATTTGTACCGCCTTCTATGTTTTTGGTCTTGTGGTTATAACTATGGTAGTTTGTCCACGTTTGAAGTAGTGTACACCTCCTTAGTCCCAAGGGTTGTGAGTATTTATACCTTTTTTTTTTTTGACTTGTACCTTACTGGTTGGTCTTTGTACTAAGCCTTTTTACTGTCACTGAATTTCTTTGATTGACCGTACCATAGCCCAGTCATCTCTCTCTCTCTGGTTTGTACTAGCCCTATCATAGGGTCACTTGGTTCCTAGAGTCGACTGGCCTCTAAGAGGCACAGTCATTTCTGAAAGTAACTCTTCTGAGTATATTACAGGAAACGTCTACACTAAGGTAATCAAATATGTGGTAAATAGTTTTCATTAAGTAGCCAGGACTTGTAGCATTAGAGGAGATCCTGTAACGTGTATGTGTAGTGTTTCATGTGTGATGTAGCGTTAAATCAAATAGTAAAAAACAAGTCATAAATATTGCATGACTTTCTACTCTTAAGAAAGATAAATTGGTCGTCTTTCGATCATCACTTGAATGCCTACATGTTGACAAAGGGAATGAGGATCAAGTAAAATTATAAAAGACGATACACGTCAACTTTTAAGAGGCGTGATGTCTTGCGATTGAATCTAAACTTTTTTCTAATGGTGCAGGTAGAACCAAACAGGTATTTGTCAGATCTGTCTTCCTCGAGTGAGAGGAGTTTAGGAAGGCTAGAGGAAAGTGAGACATCCAGTAGGTCTAGAAGAATTGTATCAACTAGATGCCAAAAAACCAAAAGAATATTCCATAGATGCAATGAATTTTTTCACGTTCAAGGGGGGGCATGTTCCTATGGTGATGAGACAAAAGACGACGAAGAGGTGCCCTTGAGGTATAGAAATTTAGTGAAACAATGGGTACCGAAGGATCTTCCTCCACCAAACATTGATTTTTGTGTGAACAAGAGGATATATCGAATTGCACTGTCGTCGATACATGGTTTCGGGTTGTTTTCCATGGATTGCATCTTGGTCGGTTACGGGACATGTACATAATTGATGGAGTATGTTGGACCCATTTACAACTACAACGATTGGATGCGCCTTGTCTGATATACAAAAAGTATGCGTAGCTATGGATTGTCAACAAACTATTTACAATTGGAAGACAAAAATCAAAATGAAGGAGGAACGTTGTACATGGACGGAAGGCCAAAGGCCACAGGGAATATTGCGGGGTTTATAAACAATACACAACCAGAGTCTACAATTAAGCAACCAAACTGCGAATTTGAGGGGCGTGAAGGAAACCGTGTTTTTTTAGTTTCTATTAAAACAATATCTGCAAGGGATGAGTTGCTTATTAATTACCCTGTCAACCGAGTAGATACAAACAAGGTTACTATATAACATTTTACCCAACCTTTTAGTAATAAATTAAACATCATAAGGATTTTTTGTTAGTTTATTTCATTTAAATTTCCCATATTTACTTCACAGGCCAATGATCGGGATAAATCCCTGCCAACAAATGGTCGGAAGAGAACTTCTTCCTCGACGGAGCAGGTATACATCTTTCTAATAGTACAAATATGATAAGAAAAAAGAGTTTTTATTTGCTTTGTTTTTCCATTATTAATAACTTGGTTTGTTTTATATAATGAAATTTATATTTGATATAGAACGTTGATCGGAAAATACACCTGTCGAATGTTGATTAGACGACAACACCCTCGAGGCAATAGGTAGACCTGATTTGAATTGTACAATTAAAATATGTCAAAATGTTTTAGCATTATATTAATGTTTCAATGAATATTTTGGTTTCGTTTACGTAATTTTCTAGTCTATGTTTTTGATGCAGGCCGTTTTTGTAAGGTCGGCCACACCAGGGTCTGTGCAATGGGTATACATCTTTGTAATATTAAAAATATAATATGAATAATAATTTTTTTGATGTGTTTTCTCATGAATAGTTTTGGAATCGTTTAGGTGACTTTCACTATGTTTTTTTATTAGGGTGTTGTTAGGGGCAGCTCCCAGATATTAGCAGATCGGGACAAGTCGCCTATGACCATTGATCCAATGAGTGGATTGCGATACTTGAGGTCGTAGGTATAATTCATTTCAATTGTACCAATATAATACGTAGCATAATGTTAATTTTGTTATGTATTTTTCGTGTGATATACTGGTTTCGTTATGATAATGTAAACCGTGTTGTAATTTTACGAATCTATCATGATAGATGTGTTACGTTAATATAAAATTTGGAATCTATCAATATAGAACTCAGTAGTGCTTTATATATGTTTGTTGCATCCCACTAGTGAATCGCAGTATGAATCAGCATCGCAAGATTTTCTATTAGAACCTGAAGTGGCAGAGGTGCTTCACGATTGTGAAAAAATTGGTGAAGCCACATACCCGCTAAAGATGGCAGAGAAATTGTTGAATAGATATACTGCGGAAATCCTTTCTCTACTAATCCAGGTTCCGTAGACAAGCGCAATTATAGAAAGGATTGCATTGTTGGAACATAAATCTAATAACTTGCGAGTAAGTTGAGGAATCTTGAATCATAGAATAATTCATTTAAATCTTTATAATGTTCTCTTTGATATGATAGTATTGAACGTATAAGACGTCATGTGTATTTACAGAATTATAAGGGACCACACAATATTGTTCAAGGTGGTGTTGGCCCCAGCGAGGATCGTGGAGAGACTTCGCATCACGACCAAATGACTCCACGTAGTTTGAATCCTTCGTCATTGTTGTCGACCGAACAGTCGGAAACACATTCTGAAACACCACGGACCCCCGCTATGAGTGCAACACCCGCAACTGACCAACACACAACAGATCGTCCACAAGAATGGGTCGACACCGAGTCCCCTATCAATTTTGATGTCGAAGAAGCTACATTTCCAGGATCTTCCCGTGTCAAAAGCACAGGAACACTGGAGACAACATTTTTGGTGGACGAAGATCTCGTCCCAATAAAGATACCGACGATCCCAGGTAATTAATCATAGTTGATCAGGTTAATTAGTGTTTATAATTTCATTGTAATATACCGATAAAACGTTTTTTATCAACTAATTATGATCATGGCATGATCGTTGTGCAGGAAACAATGTTTTCTATAAACATATGAATGAATTTTGCTTGGAGATCTTTGGGCCCACCATCCGAACAAGGTGGGATAGACAACTGAAACATTTAAAAGATGAACTCACTAATCGGTTAGTTGGCCTGTTCGGGGAGAAAACCTTCAGTCATGCCAATGTCTTGAAAAAGGCTTGTCAACATGTGAAGGTTGTTCGAGACCAATATAGGACACACCTCGAAGAAAACCATAGGTATGAGCGCCCACCAATGATGCCAACAATGGAGTGGAGAGCTCTAGTGGAAGATGGAAAGGAGAAGGCTCTGAGAAGAGAAGGCAAGCTAACACTAGGCACAGGGAGGTATGCAACACTTTCCGCAATGTAATTCCAAACCTTATTATCCTTGATTTCTATATTGAACTTGGAACATCTAACATATTTCAACACTTGTATAGGCTACCAGACACATCAAAGGCTATAAAGGAAAGACTAGAAAAAATAGGTCAGCACAAGCTTGGCCCTGGTGGTTATTCGAATTTGGCGGCACGGATTGTAAGTTTCGAGAAACCAACAATGAATACAAATAATAAATTGAAAATTATTTTTCGTTTTATTGCACCGTAAAATGTTAATTAACGACGATAAGCAAATATGCAGGCCGATCAATTCAATGAAGTACCCATAGAGGAAGACATGAAGCCTGGCTTCCAGGAAGGCTTTGGAGCTGTTGTTGAACGTAGAAGAAGCTTATCTGGGCAAACACAGTCTTGTGGTACCAATCCATCCGGTGCACAGGTATATAGAATCTATATAGTTTAATGAAGATTTGTCGCTTGTGGAATATTTTAGTTCCAAATACTTGATGTAAAATATTGACTCTGTTTTTAACAGGAAAGTAATGATCCCATTAGTGTCGAGGAGGGACAACAACAAATCAATGATCAAGCTTCAAATCTTGGTAATGAATTTATTCATATGCTACAATTTTATGTATAGCGTTGCAAATAGTGACCATTAATTGTAGTTCACCGTATTTCAACTGCATAGCATGTAGAGGGTGAAACTGTATAGGTTGAGACTGGACAAGAACATCAACAACATGATTTGGTCACACCTGGTAAAAGAACACCTTCGTAATTAATTTTTTTAAATGAAAAATTTGTCATTACAATAGCAAAATATAACGATGTAACATTTTCACATCGTTGCAGCAAATCCGAACCCCTTGCCGCAAAATCCACGTCTAGAACAACAATCATCTAGGATATTGCAACCATCACCAAAAGCGCCTGCTAAGGAACTAAGAATTGGAAGAGAAAGTCCAGATGATGTAGATGGTTCTCTTATAGATTATATACCACTGAAGAGAAGAAAAACTTATAAAAAGAAGGACGGGAAAAACAACGTCTAAATATTTTTTATAACAATATATCGTCCACTATTTTTGGTCTAATGAATGAATGAATGGTTTAATGAATGTTCTAATGTTTTAATGATTCAGTGTAGTAAACTGTTACCTTCATTGAATTTCAACTTTTATTGAATGAATGTGTTGACTGAATGATTAATGAATGGTGTATTGAATGTTATATTTTATTGAATGAATGTGTTGATCAACTGAAACGATGGTTTAGTGAATGTTAGCATTTATTGAATGAATAATGGATGAAAGTTCATGATGAAATATGGATGAATTTGCACATATTTTTTTTTCAAGTACATGCATTAGGTATGGGGAATTGAGAGTGATGTGAGGGGGGGGGGCATAAGAGATTCCACCTTCACGTGGTTGGCCCTATTCAGTAGAGAATATGAAATTATTCTCGAAACAGAGAGGAGCTCAATGAATGGCTACGATGCTGGCTTTCTACAACCCACTCGCGTGTTGTCTAAATTTTGACAATTTCTTGGAGCTTGTTGTGATTTTTGGTTGCTCCTCATAACCAATTTCCAGTTTCCACAACATCAAAGGCTGAGTAAATGATGCACTGGAATCAATATCCTTAACCTTCTCTTTAATTTCCTTGAAATCAATATCCTTAACCTCACATTAAACCCTTCCAAATTGGTATATTTACCATTCAAGGCTGGCTTCTTCTGAAGCATGGTATTTGCAACTAAGCTAGCATACACCGACAACAATTAGAGACATGCTGCTTGTTGTCAATGTTCATCTTTTTTTTAGGAATGCAACTTGACCATAATGGCTCCTCCTACGCTAGGGAATTAAAGTCAACAGCAAATTAAAGAAAACATATAGTTTGCATCGAAAAAATAACAGGGTACAAACTGAACTGAGGAGATTCGAACCTGCAACCTATGTCTAGTCCCAAGGCTACCACCTTCAAGCTTGAAGTGCAGCTGGCAAGGGAGACCACCTTCAAGCTCTATTCATTCTGCATGCATTTCACAATGGGAGATGGCGGGCTACCACATTCAACCTTGATTCATTCTGTATGCATTTCACCATGCAATCGTCTCAGATTCTCATTGCGTTTTCCTTATATTAGTTTATCAATTCGGTATGACCCACGCCCATCGTCCAAGGAGTGTTTCCGCGGTCTTGAGTTCCAGCTTGACAATGGTGACGATTCATTCTATATTACGTTTCCCTTAAGCTGCAATATGGAAAACTCATAGTTCACTATCAATATTTCTTTGACTGTCAGCTTTGTTAGACAAACCTTAATAGTGAACTATGAGTTTGTCATTTGCAGCCGAAGGGAAACGTAATACCATGAATCGTCAACCGTTTCCAGGCTGAAACTGAATACCGTGGAAACACTCATTGGACGACGGATGTGGGTCATACTGAATTGATAAACTAATTGATGGAAAATGCAATGGGAATTTGAGACGATTGCATAGTGAAATGTATGCAGAATAAATGAAGAGTGGGTCTCGAGAGAAATGGTTTTGGGATGTCGTATGAGAGGAAATGGTGATGGGAATTGATTGATAAGGTCAAGCTTGAAGGTGGTATCCTTGGGACTAGACATAGGTCGCAGGTTCAAATCTCGTCTAAATATTTTTTATAACAATATATCGTCCACGATTTTTGGCCTAATTAATGAATGAATGGTTTAATGAATTTTCTAATGTTTTAATGATTTAGTGTAGTAAATTGTTGCCTTTATTGAATTTCAGCTTTTATTGAATGAATGTGTTGACTGAATGATTAATGAATGGTTTATGAATGTCATCTTTTATTAAATGAATGTGTGGATCGACAGAAACAATGGTTTAGTGAATGCTAGCATTTATTGAATGAATAATGGATGAAAGTTCATGATAAAATATGGATGAATTTGCACATATTTGTTTTTTTCAAGTGCATGCATTGGGTATAGGGAATTGAGAGTGATGTGAAGGGGGGGAGGGGCCATAAGAGCTTCCACCTTCACGTGGTTGGCCCTGTTCAGTAGAGAATATGAAATTATTCTCGAAACAGAGAGGAGATTAATGAATGGCTACGATGCTGGATTTATACAACCCACTCGCGTGTCGTTTAAATTTTGACAATTTCTTGGAGCTTGTTGTGATTTTTGGTTGCTCCTCATAACCAATTTCAAGTTTCCATAAATTCAAAGGTTGAGTAAATGATGCACTGGAATCAATATCCTTAACCTTCTCTTTAATTTCCTTGGAATCAATATCCAGCTTAACCTCAAATAAATATAAGGGAACAAAAGAAAATGCAAGAAAGAGATTAAACTTGCAAAATATAACACTTGTATTAATAAATTCAAAAAGAGAGAGTAATGTTCATGGGCCTCTTGGAGAGGATGAGCTCCTTTGAGCGAAGCTTCAATACAATACCAATAAACAATATACATCCTTCTAGCGCTATAAATAGTTTCTTAATAACTACCAAAACCCTAACTACATGCAATCTCAAAATTAATGACTACCAACCACCTACTGGTTCTTATTTAATAAAAATGAGCCTTTTACATTAAGTAACTACCCATTAACTATCTAATAAGCCTTATTCAAAGAATATGATCTCATACATGAATATACAAACTCCTCAATATACCAAATTAGAGAAGTTAAGTAAGAGTACCTTGACACAATGGAAGCACACTATCATCTCTTTGTGATGAATATGCCACAATGTTACATAAGCATAGGGATTAGAGAACATGTATTCAATATGAAAATTTTTATTTCTAATTTTTTATTTTATTTTATTTTAAATGTATTGGGTAGTCACTTAACCAACGAACTAATCACGATGACCGTAGGGTAAAATCTGACGGTTGTGCAATACTTCCGACGGCTCGGAATGTCGGATTCCGGTTTTTTTTGTATGGAATCCACGTCGCTTAACCGATGACCTATCCGACGATTGCGGGGTGATATACTATGCTTGTGCTATACTTTCGACGACTCAAAACGTCGGATCCGACTTTTTTTTGTATGGCATATACGTCGCATAACCGATGACTGAACCGACGCATAATCGATGGTGAAAGGATGGTATCCGACCAATATTGGAAGTTAACGCTGTCACTTATCCGACTACCTATGAAGCTGGAGGAAGTCGGTTAACCGATGAGGTAGGGTAGTCGAATATCCGACGTCTTCAACTATGTCGGATTTTAGCTGATATCCCACCGACAATAAAAAAAATCCTGGAATTGTCGGATAGTCGACCATAGGTTGTAGCAAATTCAACTTTTTCACCGTCGGATTTTGGGTCAAAAAAACTTAGTGCTAGATGACGATGTTGTTGATCGTGATGATCTAGATGACAATGCTGTTGATCATGATGATATAGATGACGATGTTGTTGATCATGATGGTATAGATGACGATGCTATTGATCGTGATGGTCTAGATGACGATGCTGTTGATCGTGATGGTCTAGATGATGAAGTTGTTGATCGTGGTGGTCTAGATGACGATGCTATTGATCGTGGTGGTCTAGATGATGATGCTACTGATCGTGATGGTCTAGATTACGATCCTGCTGATCATGATGTTCTGGATGACCATGATGTTGATCAGTAGATCCAGATGATGAGGCTGTTGATCAATGATGATGAGGTTGTTGATCAATGATGATGAGGCTGTTGATCGATGATGATGATGTTGTAGCTGATCAAGTGCTGCAGAAGATGAAGACTCAATACTGACGATGCTGATGTTCCATTATTGATTATGTTCCAGTAACTGAATGAGTTACTCATGATGATGTATAAATAAAGCTTCCAATGATTTATAGATGTATCATGTATCATGTAGTCGATGACTCCTTGCTCCTGCAGATGTTTTTATAATATCCTTCTCGTTAGATTTGCACTTTATTATTTCGGAGATGTTTCATTCCTTCGATGGGACTGTGTTATGTATCCGGAGATGTTTATTCCTCCGAGAGATTGTGGTAACTAGGGTTATTAGATCTCCCATGTGAGGTCGGCCCTGAGTTAGTTATTTGAGGGTCATTAGACTCTCCTGGGAGAGGTCGGCCCCATAGGGTAAAAAGTCAATCGGGAAACAGGTATAAATAGAGGAGGTTGTTCCTCACTTATCTCATTCATTCATCCACTTGGGAGTAGCGCATAAGTGAGAGAGAGGTCTGCATAGGAGGAGAAGGAGCTCTAGTATTGGACTACATCTTGTATTTGGTTGAATATCTATATTGAGGAAAGCTTTGTTGGGTTTTCTACCCCATGAGGGTTTCCTAGGGTAAATCTTTGTTTATCTTGTGATTTTTTTTCTTTCAGTGATCTTGCTAGTCAAATTAGGATAAACTTAACATAATTTATCACGTGACAAAAAATGTGGTCATTAATTGTGACAATTAATGACCAAATATATGACTACAAGATAAGCTATAAATGACCAAGCTAAATATGACCACATTTTTGGTCGCATGATATATGACCACTAATTTGTTACCAGTGGTCACCAACTCAAAATTGGTCATTTATATGCGGATTTTGGTTGTTTTTTTTGTCACTTATCTCTGAGTTTGTACTAGTTAAGCCATCTGAACCTAAGTTGAATGCCAAGTCAAGTCCATCAAAAGGAGCCTCCAGCTCTAAGAAGGACAAATAGAAGAAATCTGATGTATCTAAGTGTCCCTACTGCAAGAGAGGAAACCACCTAGAGAGATCTTGCATGCACAAGAAAATAGATCAATTAACCAAGCTTCTTGAACATAACAAAATTGACATTCCAAAAGATGCAAAAGTGTTTGATTCTGGAAGTGGATCTGATGGTCACGAGGATTGCCATGCATTGATGGCTGGATTTTCGAAATCAAAGGCCCTCCTCATAGATTATGGAGCCTCCACCCACATGGTTTCCTCTGAAGAATCATTTTCTTCTTTAGATATCAAAGATGGTTCTACTATTCACATGGGAGACAACTCTCAGATATCTACCAAAGGGATGGGTATAGTACATATGGAGCATGGAAAGTTCAAGAATGTTCTATCTGTTCCCTCCTTGAAAACAAATTTGCTGTCTATATATCAGATGACTCACACTGGATCACCAAAGAAGGTGATATTTGGTCCCGACACAGTTTAGATTACAAAGATCTCTACTGGGAATACTATAGAGAAAGGGTTTGCAAATCATGCCTCCAAGGCATATGAGTCACTCTTCTTCTAATGAATATGAAGATGAAGATATTCATGTTGAGATCAAAGTTCAAGAACATTCAGATTTAGATCCAGAACCAACACATGTTCTCAATCTAGAGCCAAGGCCAATATGGGCTCACACAGTCCTTGCAGCTGCTGGGAACAGAGTTGAGGATTCATCTGATCAGAGAACTACCATATTTTAGCATCATGCCAACCTTGCATTATGCCATCTACCTCTTCTTGAGAGATGTTGCATGATGGTGGGATTCAATCTACCATCCTTTGGGAAGACTCATCATGATCCATTCGTTCTAGTAGAAGAAAGGTTTCCTCAAAGACTTGCTTCAGCTAATACATCTTCTACACAGTGGGAGGCACATCAGAAGACCAAATCCAGATCTAGCACTTGCATTGGCATCCTACAGAGGATCAACTTCCCAAGTTTTCTGCAAAAGTTTTTACTGAGGAAAGCTTCTTCCTTCTCTTCTTAGTATGATGGTTCTGTGAGTTATTTGTTGTTCTTTTGAGAGGGGGTATTTTTCCCATGAGGTTTTCCCCATTTCCTCGGTTTATGGACAATTCTTATTTTTTTATCATTTATTTGATTGTATGGGTGACCTTTGGTCCTAGTTACCGGGGCCCAGGATGGATTGAGGGTGGGGTGTTAGGATATTCCTATACTACATCCTAGTCCTAACAACATTTTCCATTTTTGCATTTTCAGTCATGGATGCATTTTTTCATGTATTCATCCAATTGCATGCATCCCAGTCATCAGTCCCAGCACCTAGTCCTCATTTAGCTAGCTCAGGGAGCTTCTTTCCACTCATTTTTAGCCCTCCTAGTCAGTGATGCGCCCACCTTTCACCTACCACTTGTGAAAGGAGCCCTTCTTCACCTACCACTTAGTTACACTTCAGTTAGTTCAGTTATTTATGGATATCTCCTTGATTTGAGGATTGATTGACTTGTTAACTAGCAGAAACACTCCGTTGGACCCCCAATGAGACTAGATTGCCTATTTTGACTCCATTTAGCTCCCCATGCGCCCTCCACTGAGCCTCCTTCACTACATTAGTGCTCCCATGTTCCAGTTACACCTACCACACTTAGTTAGACTCAATTTGACACCTGGTTGATTGTTACTCGTGCATTGATGACTCCACTGATGATGATGAGGACTCCTAGTTGTGCTTTGATGACACTCCATTGATATTTTGATCTATCCATGCAGGCTAATTCGAATTAATCCCTTGGTATTCGAATCCTGTGCATTGTATAATTATTGTTTATTATTCAGATTAATGAAACATGTGTGATTATTCTGCTCCTATCTGAGTTCTATTACATATATGTTTGGCTGCTATTCTTCTTCTATTTTTTGAAATTCTTTCTTGTGAGGCATACATCAACTCTTAGATCTGTTGTGAGGATTTTCACAATCTTTTGAAATCTCGGATGTCTAGAATACAATTTCTTGTGTAATTCATTCAAGATCAATCACTTCACTTCTTCACAATTAGGCACATATAATCCATTTTTATAGACTAACAATTCTTCTAAGCCGATAGAATAAACTGTGGATTCACTTCCATCAATATATTTTTCCAATTGTTCTTTAATTTTTAAGTATTCTTCATCATTTTTAGGTGAATATTTTATTAAATCTCCAATATTTGTCTTATAACTACTAAAAGCAGTCCAACAATGTGAAATGGCATTCCTATTTAAGGCATCTGCCACTTTATTCTCTTTGCCTTTAATGTGTTTAATTTCAAAATCATACTCGCTCAAGAAGAATAACCACCTTGTTTGGTGAGCATTTAAACCTTGTTGATCAAATAAGTGTTTTAAGCTTATGTTATCAGACATTAAAGTGAATTTTATTCCTATTAAGTAATGCCTCCAAATTCTTAACGCATGTATTATAGCATCTAATTCCTAGTCATGTGCTCATCGTTTCATTCATGTTCTTTAAGTTTTCTTGACTCATAGATTATTACATAATCCTCTTTCAATATCACTCCAACTAATCGCTCTAATCAAGCATCTGTACATACAATGAAGTCCTTGTACGAGTCCGCTATTCTTAGAATAGGTGCGGTGGTCAACAAGTGTTTAATTTTTTCGAAGCTTTCTTGACATTTATTAGACCATATAAATTTAGTTCCTTTCTTTTGAAGTGAAGTAATTGGGTAAGCAATTTTGGAGAACCCCTCAATGAACCTGTGATAGTAACCCGTGATTCCCATAAAGGATCAAATCCCAGTTACATCCTTAGGAATTGGCCAATCAATGATCCCCTTGATTTTATCTGGGTCTACAGAAATTCCTTCCTTAGATATTACATGACCTAGGTATTTAATTTTATCCTGAAAGAAATCACATTTACTAAACTTTGCATAAATTTGATGTTCTCTTAAGGTTTATAAGACCAAATTTAGATGTTCTTCATGCTTTTCTTCATTTTTAGAGTATATTAATATGTCATCAATAAATACTATTACAAACTTATCTAAGTATTTATGGAGAATAATCTTCATTAAACACATGAACTTTGTTGGAGCATTGGTCAAGCCAAATGGTATAACCAAGAACTTGTAATGCTTGTATTGTGTTCTAAATGTTGTTTTATGAACATCCTCATATTTAATTCTTACTTGATGGTACCCAGACCTTAAGTCAATTAGAGAGAATACCGCAACTCCCCGTACTTGATCAAACATGTCATCAATGTGGGGGAGAGGATATCTATTTTTAATGGTCATTTTATTTAATTTTTTGTAATCAATACAAAGTATTAATATGTTATATTTCTTTTTAAAAAACAACACTGGTGCTCCCCACAGCGACATACTCTTATATATTTATTATCTAATAATTCTTCAATTGTAATTTTAATTCCATCGACTCAGGTGTATTCATTCTGTAAAGAGACTTAGAGGAAGGTATTGCTCCTGGTACCAAATCAATGGTAAAGTCAATATCCCTCCTTGGAGATAATATGGGTATCTCCTATAGAAAACCATCTTTAAATTCGTTTAAAAGAGTGAAGTTTTCCAATCTAGGTTTTGTTTTATCACCATGTTATTTTCAGTGATATGCACAACAAACAATTTACATCCATTCCTAGCACACTTTTTCAATTACAAAAATGTTTAAATCTACGTTTGTAACCAATTCTTGCATATAAATTTCACAACTAAAAATAAAGCTAGTCACCTTTAGTTTTGTCCCTATGGCTAATTGCACTAACTACGACTTTTCAAAATCATACTTTTTCATTTTACACAAGTCTACTAACTTAGGATATATGTAACTTAAAGTAGATCTAGAAACAATTAATATAGAAATAGGTTTGTAGAAGATATTACCATCAACTTCGATCATTGATGGGTTGTAATCCACTTGATGATTGTCCAAAGCTGCGCTTATCTTCGTTATATTTCGAGCAACCTCTCCAATTGTGGCTACTTCTAGGACAGTGTGAATACTTCGATTATCATTTTTTTATGACAATCCCAATATAAATGACTCTCCCCACATCCCCAACAGTGTAAGGGTTTTATTTATTCTTTCTTCTTATTAAAGAGATTATCTTTCTACTCAGTTCTTATTGGTTGTTGTCTATCCTTACAAGTATTCCTCCGAAAATTATTATGTTTATTGAAAGGTTTGAATTATCTACTTTTAAAATCAATCCATTCTATTTTCTTGAAATTATAAGGATTTTCATTCTTACTTTTAGATTGATCATAAGTTAATTTGTCCTTCCTCATTGCTTCATATAAAGTTTTTGGGTTATCAAACTCTAATCTGTCTTTATAAAGTCTAGGTAAGCAACCTAGGAATCTTTGAATTTTAGGTTTTTCTTCATTTAGGTAAGGTACATATCTTAACAAGGGTAAGAATTTAGTACAAAAATCATGCATTGAAATTGAACCTAATGTTAACTCATAGAAATCTTTTTCCTTCCCTCATAGTAATACTCTGAAAAAATACTATTTTTTAAACTTTTTTTTAAACCAATTCTAAGTAAGTTTTATACCATTAATTCTTTTAGCTCTTTTTAAGTCCTGCCACCAAATATCAGCCTTCCTGACTAGATTGAAGATGACCATTTTACCCTTCATAGAATTGGAATAATTATACATAGAAAGTATTTCTTCATCCCATATATCCAAGCTTCAACTTATTCTCCATTTATGACTTCACCATCAAAGGTAGGAGGTTTTATATTTTTACATTCCTCTATTATCTCATCTTTATATTTTCTTTTCTTCCTTGTTCTACCCTCAGAGCTATCACTAGAATATTCTAAGTCACTAGTTATAGGGATTTCGTCAAAAGAAGGGCAATCAAAGGATTATTTTTATCATTTATGTTTATTTTTATACTTATCCTTGGACACTTCATTTAGTTTAAACAGTAAGGCCTCATTAAAATCTTCCTGAGTTCTCATTACCCTCTCATGTTCAGTTTTAAAGTGATGAAGTTATGCTTGTAAGTCTCTTACAGTTTGTAGATTCTCATTTGAGTTATCATTGAAATTATTATTGTTTCGTTGTTCTTCTTCATTGATTTTAACCCAGATAGGTGGTGTTGGCTCGGTTTTGCAACCAAGCTTAGTGCTATGGGCACCTACTAACTAGTAGTAGCAGTTTCAATAGAAATGAAAACAATAAACTAAATAAACAATACTTTTCATGGATCTAAACAAGAATCTAAGCAAATAATGTAAACATTTCAAAATCAAGAACAAGAAACATAATAAATAATTTTTTGTATTGAAAAGTGGGGGGGCAAGCAAGTGCTTGCGATATTACCTTCAATGGTGAAGGTTGATGTTGAGCAACTCCCAAGATGAGTAGCTCCAAACTCCAATAGGTCTCTTTCTCCAAGGTTGCTTCAATGGCTAAAAGTGCTCAGGGGAGATTTCAGCAGCATAAGGATGAGATAATGGAAGGATATGAAATGAGGAGCCCCTACCACCTTTTTATAGGTTTTGGTGGTGAGGAATACCATTTGTGGTTTTGTGGAAACCAATGGTATTGACCAACATGGTTTAGGTAATTTTCCCTCCTTTTTCCTTTTTTGAATAAAAATAATATTTTAATTCCCTTTTTAATATTTTTGGGAATTTGGACCCTTTTTGAGGGTTTTTTATGATTTTCTTGGAAAAATAATCTTTTTTAATGGAAAAAGGGGTGTACCAAGGTCTTTTGGTGACCTTTTGTTGGTTTCAGAGGCTCAGATGGTGAAAAAGTGGGCAAATGGGTCATGTGAATAGGGGAATGAGCTAGTGAGCACTTTTTAGGTGTTAACAGATTGCCCCCTGATGTGTGAGGGCAGGAGCTCATCGTATGGCCGATAGACATCATAGTTCTTTTGTCCTTTTTCTGGGTTTTAGGGGAGAGAAGAGACCGTTTGGAGACTGGAGCCACGGCCCTTGGAAGCTGCAAAAACAAAAAATATTACATGGCCTCAATATGAATGAGGTATAATCTCTGATAAAGGACGAGGCGGGCATTCCCATGCTCGTATCAAGGCATATACAAAACAATTAGTCCCAAGAAGGGGGATCTAATACGTGAAGAAATATAATGTATCATCATAATGGTCCAGAGGGGACATGATGGTGGGATATACTCAGGATCATGAATGATCTCAATAAGAATGATCTCAATAAGAATGATCTCAATAACTGATACACTGGATCAACTGTGGAACTGCTGAAACTGAAGGTGTCCAACATCTGTAGGGACTTAAAGACTATGAGTCAAATCTGGGAATAAATGTAACTGTATACTCAAGGGAGTATGAAACAGATGTAAATCTGAATATTGTCGCCATGCGCAGCCCGGATAACTATAGGAAAAGTGTAACTGATATTATCCATAGGAAGACTCTCAAATGTGGAGGAGTCAGGAGGTATCCGGGGTCTTCGACTAATAAGTGAACGGACCAATACCCTGTGCGAGTCTCAACGATGCGATCAAGGTGTTGAAGTCGAGCATGTGAGAAACAACCATTTGGAGAGGCAGTAATGATTCCTCTCGAAATGATTCGTAGGCACTCATCATAAATGGTAATGAGTCCAAGACACAGGGGCCTCTAGGTCTATCCTCTGGAATAAATGTGGTTGTCGTCGACAGAGGGAGACCAGCAACTAACAAGGCAATGATGTTTCCTTGCTAGGAGCGCGAGGTGTAAACTGAAGTGATGTAGTACTGCTGGTAGGACTGACATACTTGTGGGGATGGAAAATAGCTGGGTCAAAAAATGGGTAGACTCAAACTTCCTTTGTTCAGAGCATGATGACATGGTTGACCTGGCAGCGTAGGGAACTGACTTGTAGGTGCAGGGATCATAGCTTTGACTGAATGGTATATATTGACTCTGGGGGGGGAGGACAAGCTGATGGTAGCTGTCGAGGGAGTTTCAGGGTGACATACTGCAGAATACTCTGAACAAAGGCGACCAAAAGGGGAAGCTGCTATGCGAGTAGATATGATCTGTCGTGGCGCCAAGAGGCACCTTTCTTCCTTCTTCATAGTTTTAATGAGCTTCAAGAAGGGATAAAAGTGTGCTCTGAAATGGTACGGTCCTGTGGATTTTGTGAGCCCAGGACGGCGCATGCTCATGGTTGCTTTCATGTTTAGAGAGTCTGAAAACCGTAAGTGGACTCTGTTGGTGTTTCTTTTTCGTAAGTTTAGTCTCCGAGGCCCGAAAAAGTATAAAATGATGCGAATGGAGAACTCTTCTAGCCGATGTGACTAGAGTATACCTTTTTCGTAATTAGTCTACAAGGTCCGGAAAAGGGGTAAACTTATACCAGGTAGACGCCCTTTCAGATACGTTTATCGAGCATGAAAGGAAGCAAGATTGCTCGGCGATCTTTTCATTGTTTTAGGAGTCAGAAAAGAGCTTAACAGAAACTCCCTAAGTGCCTTTTTCGTAAAAGGGGTTGCTTGGCCCGAAAAAGGGGTAAAATCATACCGAACAAAAATGGATTGACGAGGACGAGAAAAGGTCTCAAGCATCGTCATCTGTGCGGAAAACTGGATCCGGCGACATAAGATACATCGAAAACGGAGAACGGCCTATGTGGCACGCAAACCGAGGCGACGAGGGGGCGTGGAAAAAATGCCCGGAAAATCTAAAGGTGAGAGCGAGAAATGGTCTCTAGCATCATCAAGGGCGCGGAAAACTAAATCCGGCAATATAAGACACATCAAAAACGGAGAACGGCCGATGTGGCACGCAAACCGAGGCGACGAGGGGGCGTGGGAAAAAAAAAATGCCCGGAAAATCTAAAGGTGAGAGCGAGAAATGGTCTCAAGCATCATCACGAGCGCGGAAAACTGAATCCGGCCATATAAGGCACCTCGAAAACGGAGTACGGCCGATGTGGCACGCAAACCGAGGCCACGAGAGGGGCTAAAAAATGGTCAAAAATGGACCCCGGGAAAAACGGGAAACGGAAGGAACCTCTATGAAGTTCTCGCTGTGCTGATCCCAACGGTACCAACGGTTTGAGAAATGGACTTAGTATGACACCGCAATGGTTGTTTGAAATTTGTGGAATTTCTATAAATAGGACGTGGGGCCCAATATGACTTGTCATTGTCACGTGCGAGTTTGATAGAGCAGTCAGAGCTATTTCTTGATTTCCGGGAGATTTCACCGTTGGTTTTCGATTTAGCGAGTTGCAGGTAACTCTATTCGCCTTAACCTAGTCAATTATGTCTTTTTTAGTTGGCGGTGGGCCCCCGAAAGCCGCGAAACTCCACGTTGACTCTCCAACGTGGAACCGCGCGGGTTTCGGGGCGGAACCCGCGATGAACCGCGCGGGTTTTAGACTCACAGTCGCGATGTTCATCGCGACTGTGAGGTCGGAACCCGCGATGTTCATCGCGTGTTCATGGGTGACAGTCGCGATGTTCATCGCGACTGTCTGGACGAAACTCGCGATGTTCATCGCGGGTTTTTTCATGGAACCCGCGATGGTCATCGCGGCTTTTGTGGAAAAGCCGCGATGGTCATCGCGGCTTTTTGTGAAAAAGCCGCGATGAGATTTTTTTCAAAAATTTTTATGCTGGGGCTAAAATTTTCTGTGTTTTCTTGGCAGGATGTTGCGGAGGGCTCAGTCCGTATGGCGGGAGAGAGATATTGATGCCGAGATTGTGGCGAGGATCGAGGATGATGGGGGGGGTGAGACAGACTTTAGCCATGAGCGGACTCTTGAAGTTCGCTCAGATACCTTATATCCGTTCAGTGAGGAGACTCCTGAACAAGCTCGTTCAGTGGTGGGTGCCGGCAGAGGGTGCCTTTATTATTGGTGGTGAGAGGTTGGAGATTACTCTCACTGATGTATATTTTTTGACCGGTTTGCCTCGCTTGGGTGAGGTGGGTGATATCTCTCCGAGGTTGCCTCCAGGCGTGGATATGGAGGACCTCTTACAGACCTTTTGTGGGGATGACGCTGTTTTGGTAAACAGCTCTATCAGTCTGAAGTTCCTACGTGAGTGGGATATGCGGGCCGTTGGTGCCTGTGTTCTGAGGGTTTTGGGTGCTGCTGCACCACATCGTATGTCTGGGGGGCAGACGGTGATGGTGGACTCCGTTCTACGGGGTACTTACTATGCTTGGGCTCAGATGTTCTTGGCCGGTGTCCGGAGAGATCTGGACAAGGCCGTGAGAGAGGGAGGTGAGTTCTGTTACGCCTCATTTTTATGTTGTTTTTTCTTTGAGCGGGTGCCGACCCTACGGCCACACGTACCGGTTCGTGCTGGTCTACCTAGCGAGCCTCGTATGATGAGGTGGGGGCAGATGATGCCTCGTGCTGGCGGTGGTATCCGTGGCTTCTTTACAGAGGATTTTTTCCAGCAGTGGGAGCAGATGCCACTGGTGATCGAGGACTATCCATACGCCGGTATGGACTACCGGGGAGACCCGGAGATGCCACGTGCCCCAGGACAGGCCTGGAGCTTAGACGGTATGTTTTTGTGTCTTATGTGATGTTTATATCATATGTATTATGATTGATCATGATGATGTCTGTTGTATAGTATCTGATGGTTCTACTTGCTTTGTGCAGATATTGGTCCGGTACCACCACCTGACTATGTGGCTCGGCAGGGGCGGGCGATAGTGGTTGCGCGTCCTCCAGTACCTGTACGTCCTCCTCGTGGTGGAGGATTTGGAGCCCGTGGGCGAGGGGTTGGCCCTCAGGACGATGCTATAGATGGTGTTCGACGGACTTTGGCCCGGATCGTAGCTAGACTTCCGGAGGATGGCTGGAGGGACCTTGATCGGGACATTTTGCAGGGATGTCTCGGTGCACCGCCCGAGTGGCAGTCACTGTTGTTGAGGGCAGCGGTGCTTGCTGCGAGACACGGGGGTGGTGGAGGAGATGCTCCGGCAGAGCCGGCACCGGGGAGGATACGTCTGAGGGACGACCCAGCAGGGCCAGCCGAGCGGCGAGTTCGGGGTCGTCGTGACCCGGCTGGGCCAGCGGAGGTGGAGTCGGAGGAGGAGCCGGAGGAGGATCCTGAGGATCCAGAGGATCCTGAGGATCCGGAGGATCCTGATGATTAGACGTCATTGTACTTGCCCCCAAATGCTCATGAGTATATGGGGAAGCATTTTTGTATGACAGATGTATTTTGTGTATATTGAGTGCTGAGGGCACTTATGACATGTAGACGTTTTGGTTCGTATATATATGTGGATATATATTTTGGATATTTTGATGTGTATGCACGTGGATGCACTTTGTCTTTTGTATATGCTCATGGAGGCACATGTTATGCACGTGGACGCAGTGTGTTTGTAGATTTATATATGCCCGTGGAGGCACATGCTATGCACATGGATGCATTATTTTGGTTTGTTTTATGCCCGTGGAGGCACATGTTATGCACGTGGATGCAATATTGGTTTTTTGTATATGCCCGTGGAGGCACATGTTTTGCACCTGGGTGCATGTTTGTTTTATGGATATGACATGATGTGATTGGTGTGCCAGTCGAGGACACTGTTGGCCATATTATCTGCTACACTATTGAGGTGTCTTGGGACATGTGTGAATGTAATGGATTCAAACTGTCTAACCATTTGTTTAGTGCGCAGGAATTTTCTGAACAGACAGGGATCGCGTACCTGGTAATCATTGTTGAGCTGGGAAACTAGGAGCTGTGAGTCCAAGAAAACGTTGAGGTGACGTATGCTCATCTGGAGAGCAGCGGCCAGGAGACCGGTCACGGCATCGTATTCAGCTTGATTATTGGTGGCGGCACCTAAGCATACTCCATCGATGTGAATTAACTCATGTGAAGGGGAGTATATTACCCAAGCTGCGGAGGCGAGATTGGGAGACCAACGGCTTGCACCATCAGCGAAACCGATATGGCAGAGTGGAAGAGGCTCCATCTGTGGTCATGCAGGGAAAACAAATATTTAGGTTTTTTGAAAATTTTTTGTGAACGAAAAACGTATGCCTATACTAAAAAATGGACGATGGTGTCCATGAGATTTTCTATGGGTAAAATCTTTTAAGGTACAACCCGTTGCGTGGGTTGCGTAAGGTGTTGCCTTCTGAATCGGTCAGAATGTATGCCCCCTGCCCGAGGCAGGTGTGTATGATGTAGGGGCCTTGCCACATAGACACGAACTTTCCTTTTCCGGTTTTATCATGAGCTTGATCGTAAGCGAGGACAAGGTCTCCCTCCGAAAAGGTTCTTGGGTGGACGCGTTTGTCGTAACTTAGTTTCGATCTTTGTTTAGTGGCTTCCATGTTTTGAATGGCTGTGCGCCGATCTTCATCGGCCTGCTCTAGGAGCAGTAAACGTTGCTCGATCGGGGAAGTATCTGGTAGGAGCTCAACGGCGATGTGTAAAGCTGGGATCTGGCACTCAATAGGGAGGACAGATTCGACACCGTGAACTAAATGGAAAGGGGTAAAACCGGTGGCGGTTTTGGTTGATGTGCGGTAAGCCCAGAGTGCCGGGAAAAGCATGTGATGCCAATTGGACTTGTGCTTGTCTACAGTGCGTTGGAGAATGGTCTTCAAGATTTTATTGATCGCTTCGACTTGGCCGTTTCCTTGGGGGTAGTAAGCGGAAGAGAAATGGTGTTCGAATTTCAACATGGTTGATAATTCTTTCCAGACGGCATCTTCGAAGTGAGAGCCGTGGTCAGAGACTAGCTGTTGTGGTACTCCGAAACGAGCGATGACGTGGTTGAAGAAAAACCGCGCCGCGGTGTCGGCTTTGCAGTTATAGGTTGGCATGGCTTCTGCCCACTTGGTGAAATAATCTACGGCCACAATGATGTGTTTGTGACCGCCGGCTGACGGGGGGTTGCAGTCGAGGAAGTCTATGGCCCATTTGCAGAATGGTCCAATAGTGATGACTGGATGAAGGGGGGCAGGGGGGGTTCTTGCTTTGGGGGCAAAGAGCTGGCAGTTCTGGCAATGCTTGACTGCGGTGATGCAATCAGTAAACAACGATGGCCAAAAATAACCTGCCCGAATGATTTTCTGGGCGGTAGCCATGCCGGAGAAATGGCCTCCACAGGCACCGCTATGACAATCATTGAGGACTTGTTCTGCCTCACTATGGGATAGGCAGCGGCGTAAGATAGTATCAACGCCGCGTCGGTAAAGTACATCTCCGATAAGTAGGTATCGGGGTGCGTGGTGTCGTATGCGACGGCGTCCATCACGATCGATGTGTGGTCGGAATTTTTGCGTACGGAGGTAAGTCAAAATGTCTCCGTACCAAGGGTCGTCCGACGAAATGACGAAGATCTGCTCGTCAATCAGGTCCGTATGGATAACGGGTGATGTCGAAGAGGACGGGAGATCTGTAATTAAGTGAGCAAGCGCGAGGGCTTTGGTGCTTTTGGGAGTCTTGAAAGTAAGGTCATATTCCTGGAGGATAATGACCCATTTAGCGACACGACCCTGAAGGAGTCTCCTGGTGAGGAGGTAGACCATGGGGTTGGAGTCGGCCACGACCGTGGTATGACTAAGCAAAATGTAGTGTCGTAGTTTCTGTACGGAAAAGACTACAGCTAGGGCTAATCTTTCCTCGTATGGGTAACGTAGAGGTGGGCCAGACAAGGTCTGGCTGACGTAGTAAATTACATGCTCTTTGTGGGAAGCATCTTCTTGGACCAAAACTCCGGATACGGCATGTTCGGATGCCGAGACGTAAAGGGTGAAGTCTTGGGAAAAATCCGGTGGGGATATCAAGGGGGCTTGTGTGAGAGCCTTCTTGAGGGCTTCGAATGCCGTGTCTGCTTGTTCGTCCCAGACAAAGGGTATGTGGGTACGAAGTAAGCGTAAGAATACATGGACTTTGGTGGCGTAATCAGGAACAAAGCGCCTAAGAAAATTGGACCGACCTTGCAAGCTCTGAAGCTGGCGAAGCGTGCGAGGAGGGGGAAGTTCTAAGATGGCTTTGACTTTCAGGGGATCAACGGTGATCCCGTCCTGGGAAACAATGAAACCCAACAACCGGCCTGCCGGGACGCAAAAGACACACTTGTGTGGGTTCAAGCGGATGTTATATTTACGACAACGCAGGAAAACTTGCCGGAGGTCGCTAAGGTGGTCTGATCGTTTTCGGGAACGCGCTGTGAGGTCGTCAAGATAGACCCGCAGGATATGGACCAAGTCGTGAAAGCAGTAGGTCATGGCTCGCTGGAAAGTGGCACCAGCATTTTTAAGGCCAAAGGGCATGACTCGATAGGCAAAGGTGCCCCATGGGGTGGTAAAGGCAGTCTTGTACTGATCCTCCTTGCGGATGTGAATCTGGTTGTATCCGGAAAACCCGTCCATGAAGGATAGGACCTCATGGCCCGCACACTCATCAATGAGTTGGTCAATGAATGGCGTGGGGAAATTGTCTTTTGGACAAGCGTGGTTTAGGTCGCGGAAATCAGTGCATACTCTAAGGGTGCCTTGCTTTTTGTTGACAGGGACGGGGTTCGACACCCATGTGGTGTACGGAATAGGGTAGATGAAACCTGCTGTTCGAAGTTTCTCGACTTCAGCCTTGACAGCGGGGAGCTTGGCGGGGTGAATAGGTCGCTGTTTCTGACGAACAGGGGGTACTTCCGGCCATGTATCGATATGGTGTTCAATGATGGCGGGGTCGAGACCAGGCATCTCGGTATAGGACCAGGCGAAGACGTCTCGGAACTCTTGAAAGAGTTTTTTGTATGCCTGAGTTTCTGCTTGAGTGCAAGATGCGCCCAGCGAGATGAGCTCAGGTTTCCCTGGTGTTATGGAAATGTCTATCTGTATGGTGGGGGAAATGTTGGACATGTTCCCTTCTTCAAAGGCATCCGGTGCTGGGATGGGGTCCTTTAACCAATCGACCTTAGCAGGTATGAAGTCTTTCGACTCGACTGATAGCTGGTTGGATGCGGTGGAGGTAGATGTTTCCGGGAGGAAGTACGAGCGATGATGCATATCATCCCAAGGGTAGTCGGGTGCAGTGAGTGTTTCCAAAATCTGCTCGTCAGTATTGAAGTAGTCAGACCATAAATCGAGGGGTTCTGGTTTGAAGGTTGTCGAAATCATATATATCGTATTGACTTCTTCTGACGAGGATGATGGTGGAGGGTGGATCTCCTCGATGAGGGGAGGAGATATCTCTAAATCGGCATTGTTTAACTCGTACAGCGCTGCTCTATAGTCTGGTAGATCAGGGCAATGGTGTGAGTAGTGGCCGTAGACACTGCATATAGCACAAGGATGGTTAGTGCGCAGTGATTTGTCGCGAGGCTGTAGAGGTGGCTCTAATTTGACTACCGGGATGCCGATGTCATCGTCCAACATATTCATATGTTCTTGGAGTGCCGGTAAATGTGGGCATTGATGAGTTGGATGGCCAATTTCATCGCATAATGAACATTTGGGGGGAGCTCGAAACACCGGTGGGGGTTTGGCTGCCTTAGGAGGTGGTATGGCAGTGTAGGGTTGTGGACCTCTGCCCCCAGTGGGCTTAGCAAGGAGAGGGGGATCCTTTGACGTCGACGCAATCGTGAGACCCGGAGGAGGTTTCATTGACGACGAAGGAATATTGAGGTTAGGAGGAGGTGTCGTTGCCGACGAAGGGATCGCGACGCCAGGGGGAGGTTGATTTGTGGTAACAATAGGTTGTACCGGTTGGAGGATGACGTCTGGTGTCGGTAATCGAACGGGAGGCGGAATATACCACACGGGTAATCCCAATGTTAGCCCGGGTAGGCTAAGGGTAGCCATAACCGGGGCGCTTACTACGCCCGAAGGAGGAAATAGGAAGGGGATGGTGTGGATGGGTGTAACACCAATGTGACTGGGGATCAATGGTGGTTGACCGCCGGGTGTTTGCGTATTCTGCGAAACAGTACAGAGGTTTGCGACTTGGGTCTCCGGTGACGGTGGTGGAATGGCCTGGAATGTAGAGGTCATTGGTGTATCTGAATACAGTCCGGGTGCCACAGAAGACACAAAGGAGGTAACAGCACTAGAAGCGGGTTGTTCAATCATGGGGAGAACATTCTCCGGTGCTGCAGGGGCGTTGGGGTCATAGTAGGTGAGCTGGTCAATTTTGACCACGCGGCCCTCATGGGGGAACATCATGGTGCGGAAGACGGAGGAGGCGACCGCTTTCATGGCATACATGTAACTGCGGCCAAGTAAAAGGTTATAGTCTAGTTGGGCGTTAATGACCTCTATGTCGATGAGTACGGTCTTCCCACCTAATTGGACGGGTACCTTGGGTAATAAACCGTGAGGTTGAGCTGACCGGCCGTCGTAGGCCCGCAATGCAGTGGTGGATTGCTGGAGAGCAGGGGAGCCCAACTTTTGCCAAACAAAAGTGGACATGACGCATGTGGAGGCACCCTCGTCGATGATACATCGATGGATGACAAGATTCCGAATAGAAACGGAAACTTGGACTGCTATGGTAGAAGGCAGCCGTGGTTCAGATTGGTCTAAGTCAAAGGTCATCAAGTTCGAATCATTTGGGTCAATAGCCCCAATGGCGGAAAGTAAAGTCTTGCGCTGAGAAGGACAGGTTTTTAAGACTTCTAACGCAGACATGGCTGCGGGAGATTGAGCTAAGTCATCTACGATGTTGTAATTGGATGCAGCTCGTGCATTGGGGTTGTTGTTGATTCGGCGAAGGGGGAAGCGAGGTGCTTTAGAAGCGCCATCAAGTGGAACCTGAGGTATACGCAATGTCTGATCAGTGGGATTAGCAGTTGTATCCTTTTCGGCGGGGGGGGCTTCAGAAGTCGGTCCGTATTGATTTCGGCGGGTTTGGACATTGACGTCAGCGGTGGACATCATCAATAGGTGGTGGGTACCTGAATCAAACATGGGTTGATCAGGAGCTGTGTAAGTTATTTGTTGTGGTTGCACGTTGCCCTGTTGGGGGGCTAACGGCTGGGTGTTTACCACTCCTTGTGTTGGAAAGGGGTTTTGGAGAACCAGAGGTTGTTGTGGAGGTGGTGGGGGGTTGGGTGGTGGCTGAGGAGCCGCCTGCCCTTGACGATGGGCGTCATTTGTCCATAGTTGTCGAGCTCGCTCGAGATGTGGGCAAGCGTGGGTATAGTGGCCATAGACACCGCAAATGGAACAAGGATGGTTTGTCCGTAAATTAGCATTTTTAGGTTGCTTAGGTGGCCGATCAGGATTCTGATGAGCGGGCGCCGCGTTATTGTTTTGCGGGGGCTGGGTAGGCTGTGGAGCTTGGTTGCGGTTTTGATTGTTTCCACGGTTGCGTCCTCTTCCGCGG
The DNA here is from genome assembly GCA_027924585.1 of Larix kaempferi. Lineage (NCBI taxonomy): Eukaryota > Viridiplantae > Streptophyta > Pinopsida > Pinales > Pinaceae > Larix > Larix kaempferi. The sequence continues at coordinate 18,567,266 of BSBM01000269.1, read as the reverse complement.
TTGGGTTGTCCACCCTGGTTGCGTTGGTTATTTTGATATTGGGGCTGCTGTTGTTGTGCGTACACATGCCCTTGAGCATTGGGGGGATTATGAGGAGCCGCAGGTGCGGGAGCAGGTTGCGGTGGATAGTATGCAGGTGGAGCTGGAGGTGGTCCAGTTGCCTGTTGGGGTTGTTGGTACCCCTGCGCTGGTGGAGGTGTGAGGTTAGCCGGTGCAACCGGTTGTGGGTAATGCATGGGCTGTTGTGGAAACTGCATGGGGTTTTGTACCGTAGGTTGAGCATAGTATGTAGGAGGTACATATGCTGATGGCGCTTGGCCATAACAATGTTGTGGACAAGAGGGTCCATGAACATGATGGGTCTGGTTTATTGGAGCATAAGAAGTTGTCGCTCCGGAACTGGATGTAGCCCTAGAAAGGTCTGGGGCGGGCATGGTGCTCACCATACTGAAAGGTTTTGCTTGCGGTGTAATTTGGCCAATAATGCCATCAGCGGCATGTGATGCCCCCGGTGTGTCACCGCGTGCAGAGTCGCCTCGTGGGGCGTCAGGTATGATGGTGTATAGGTATCCTGACTGGGCATAGATAAGGTCAAACTGTTGGGCCTTCAGGATGGCCTCCTCTTCCGACTGGGGTCTTTCAGAAGCTACATCCTTCGCAATGAGGGGAAGGAGGGATTTAAGGAACCAGTCTAAAAAGATTCGGTCGTCTAATTTGATCTTGCATAGGCTTCGGCGCCGACGCCAATCATGGATATGGTCAGTGATGTGCGTGGCCGTGTTCTGTCTGCAAGACAGTAGGATTTCGACGCCCGCATCATAGCGGACTGGTAGCTGAAAGAACTGCAGGAAGGTCGAGGCAAGGGAGGTAAATGTGGAATGCGTCCCATGGGGTTGCTCGATATACCATTTGGCTGCAGAGCCAGTGAAGGTGCGCTGTAATAAACGGAGGCGGACTGAGTCGTCCACTATGGAGTTGGAGGAACACCATAAATGGAAGGACATGATGTGGTTCTGGGGGTCTTCTCCGGCCTTTCCCTCAAATTTAGGGATGTCAGAGGGAAGCTTAGTGGGCATATGGGGCCAAGCAGGATCATGCCTAATGGGGTCATTCGTAAGCCTAGCTAAATCTGGCAAGTTGAGACTTGCCATGTATGGTAGACTAGCGGATGTGGTGATTGGAACCGGGATTGGTCTAGCCATTGTGGTATGGTGTAGGGGTCCAGTAGCTCCTATAGGTATGCTAGGTATGGCGGGTATGTGCCCTCCAACAGGTGTGGCCTGATATGGGTTAGTACTCCCAAGTGCAACTTGGGTTACACTTGGGTTAGGAATCGCACTAGGGATTCCTGGTATATTACTACCGAGTGCAACGTGGGTTACACTTGGGTTAGGAATCGCACTAGGGATTCCTGGGATAGCATTCCCAAGTGCAACAGGAGTGACACTTGGGTTAGGAATCGTACTAGGGATTCCTGGGATAGGGTTTGTGGAAACCGAAGGGGGTATGACCCCCATGTTGGGCATGCCCATGACAGGTTGTGGTCCTGTGCTAGGCATTCCTAAATGTGGAGTGTTACCCATATTGGGCATACCCAAGGGGGTGGGTGTTGTCATGGATGGTATCCCCGCAGAAAGGTCTGCGGATGTCTGACCTATGGTTAATGTAAATTGTGGATCTTCTGGTGTTCCAGACATAATTGTGGTAGGTGGTAACTCTGTGGGGTTTTCGGATTCTACCTCCAAATCAAAGGTGAAGTGGGGTATGTCAGAATCGGATGACCGTCTAGATGATCGACGATGTGTCGAATCAAGGGATAATGCTCTGCGTCCGTGACGTGGAGAGCCAAGTGGACTAAACTCTGGGAGTTCGCCCTGTAGACGACGAGAACGTCTAGAATTCTCAATGGTGAGAATATGGTTTTTATGTAAAAATTGTTTTAAGTATCAGGTGGTGATATATATGTAAAAGACTCAAAACCCTAATGCAACCAAGGGTGCAAAAAGGGGAGTGAAAAAAGAAGGCTCACAGGCCAAAAAATCAATCCTCAAAAAATGCACTTATTCTAGCAGCTGTGCTACAATAAGTGGAGGAATGCAACAACCGGTCAGAATACCAACATGCAAGCGGCTCCTAGAAAAAATAGGTGTAACTAGACTCAAAAGGTGGTAAAGATCATGCAAACACCTAATCTAAAAGTATTGTGACTCAAACAGACGATATCCCCTGCAAGGTGATGAAATCCAAGTCAGACAATATGAATGTAGAGACAACGGCTAGATATCCCCCTACCGGGAGGGACACCGGGTAATCAATCCTAAAAAGACAGGCTACTAGGATACTCCGTTCATGACGCGTCGAGAAAAGGTAAATCTGCCGTTTGGTCCTTTGATCGCAATATCCCAATACAGGGATATCCCGAGAACTGCGAATGGTAGCCCTTCGGTTACTGAATGGGTTTCGGTATCCCACTCAGGCTTCCGGAACCATCCTCGCGACTTCAACCCTCCTAGGGGAGAGGCCTTCCCACAAACCGGTTGTGACCGCGCCAAAAAGTACTAAGAGATTTTAGCTCCCTAATTGGACAACTTCTATGTCTCAGATGTATGAACTGAGGGGTGTTATTGGAACACCTATCCCCCCAATACTACCTAGCTACAAGAATTCTTTTTGTGTTCCCCAAGTGGGGTTAAGAGTGTGTTCAAATTAGGGTAAGTTTTAAGTCTTAGTTCAATTAAGTGATCGTGTGAGTGCACGTGAGGTGTTGTAAACTGAACTTGAAAAAATTAAATGCTTTAAGGGAAATTTTTCAAAAAAATAAAGGACTTTTCGAAAAATAATAAGCAAATATTTAAGACTTTTTTCACTAAAAGAAATTAAATTGCTTTTTCAAAAATAACTCAAAAAATAATGGATTTTTTGGATTTTTGAAAGCAAATAATAAACTTCTAAAAGAAATAAATGGATTTCTTCGTTTCAATAAAATTTGCTAAGGGCAAGATTCTAAAGAAGTAAACAAGAAAAAATTTGAATCTAGATAAAGAATGCAAAATGAATCTTTCTTTCACTTTCTTGAAATTTTTTTTTAAAAAGATTTCTATGTATGCACTTTTAAATAGTAAATTTTTTTTCTAAATCTGGAAAATATACAGAATTTGATACTGTAAAAAATGTGCTATGGGCAGAAAGTACAGTAAAAAATATTTTTCAAAATCGGGATGGCCGAATGAAAAAATTCAGCCGCGCGGGTTTTGGACGAACAGCCGCGATGGGCCGCGCGGGTTTTGGCCGAACAGTCGCGATGGACCGCGCGGGTTTTGGACGCACAGTCGCGATGGACCGCGCAGGTTTTGGGCGCACAGTCGCGATGGACCGCGCAGGTTTTGGGCGCACAGTCGCGATGGACAGCGCGAAAAAAGGCCGCGAAGCCGCGGTGTGCAGCGCGGAAAAACACAGAACAGTCGCGATGGACCGCGCGACTGTCTGGAAAAAGGCCGCGATGGACCGCGCGGAAAAATGCAGAAAAGTCGCGATGGACCGCGCGACTGTCTGGCAAAAAGCCGCGAGGCGGAAGCCGTGCACGGAAAACGAGAAACGAACTCGAAAATTTAAAATTTAGGGCTGTTTTTTGGGGCCAAATCTCAGAACAGCAATGGATCTGCTGTCTAAGATGGCAGATCTATGGATCTAATGGTTAAAAACTCATAAAAACTAAGATTTAATGGCAAAGCTAGAGATCTAAAGTTCAAACCAAAGCGGAGTCGCCAAAAACTGTTGGCTCGGTTTTGCAACCAAGCTTAGTGCTATGGGCACCTACTAACTAGTAGTAGCAGTTTCAATAGAAATGAAAACAATAAACTAAATAAACAATACTTTTCATGGATCTAAACAAGAATCTAAGCAAATAATGTAAACATTTCAAAATCAAGAACAAGAAACATAATAAATAATTTTTTGTATTGAAAAGTGGGGGGGGCAAGCAAGTGCTTGCGATATTACCTTCAATGGTGAAGGTTGATGTTGAGCAACTCCCAAGATGAGTAGCTCCAAACTCCAATAGGTCTCTTTCTCCAAGGTTGCTTCAATGGCTAAAAGTGCTCAGGGGAGATTTCAGCAGCATAAGGATGAGATAATGGAAGGATATGAAATGAGGAGCCCCTACCACCTTTTTATAGGTTTTGGTGGTGAGGAATACCATTTGTGGTTTTGTGGAAACCAATGGTATTGACCAACATGGTTTAGGTAATTTTCCCTCCTTTTTCCTTTTTTGAATAAAAATAATATTTTAATTCCCTTTTTAATATTTTTGGGAATTTGGACCCTTTTTGAGGGTTTTTTATGATTTTCTTGGAAAAATAATCTTTTTTAATGGAAAAAGGGGTGTACCAAGGTCTTTTGGTGACCTTTTGTTGGTTTCAGAGGCTCAGATGGTGAAAAAGTGGGCAAATGGGTCATGTGAATAGGGGAATGAGCTAGTGAGCACTTTTTAGGTGTTAACAGGTGGTGTAGGGGATCGTCTTCCCGTCATCACAAAAAAATTTCTATACAAGTAAGAATAACAACAGACACTCATCATTAGTTTTCTCAAAAAGTAAATGGACATCATTAGGCCAAGTGTTGTAACCTAAGCTCCGATACCACAATGTAACAACCCCAAGTCCCTCAAATACGGAAACTTTTAAAACTTTTACTATTTTCATGGAGAAACTAATGTTTTATGTAACTCTTTTGATATTGATGAAATATGTAATTTTCTAATTAACATTTTCATAGCTTCAAAATCGTATCCAGATTCATATAACATGCAACTTCATAAAACACAATGCATAACATATGATCCCACCATGTATCTCACATTTCATAATTTATATTCAAAGTATACACAACTTATTTTTATAAGATACTTAATTATTTGCATATAAATAGAGCATATAACCTTTTGAATATCATCCATCCAATTGTTGTAATCAATATCACATAATAATTTTAATGATATAACAACTTTCCAAAGCATCTTTAAAAAAATATTCTCTTATATGCTTATATGTACATTCCTACACACATACATATATAGTGAGAAACTCTTTAGTTATTAATCATTCATTATATAACTATTTATATAATTTGAAAGTTTGAACAATCATTGGGAAACCAATGAAAGGTTATGCAATGGAATAATAATGTCACCCAAATATAATTTCATATAAGTAATACCACTTTAATTTTATATATATATATTTTGCATAGAATAATAATGTCACCCAAATATAATTTCTAATGATATATAACTAATACCACTTTATTTTTATATATAGTTTTACATGTGATATCATTTAGATTTCCTTTTATACCAATCTCTCTTGATTTTTTATTTATTTTTATTTAGCCAACTTTACTTTTTTGTTAAACACTAGTTGAATGCCTAGTGTAATCGGTTGTATGATAACAACTTTGAAATTATCGTTGTATACAAGATTTTATTTCGAATCCATACTTTCTGCATCATCAATAGATATTTTAAAGCTGGACCAAATCGATTTTCCATAGTATATATAGATCGAATGGGAGCTGATCAAATCGGTCTCCCAAACTTATTCTATTTTATATTGGTAGATATCATTCCATTTAGTAACTAATTTGAAAGTGGCGTATTGCAGTGGAGTACGGTTTTAAAAACAAAAGAGAAAGATTGATGCTATCTTATATTAAAAAATATCCTTCCTTTTACTATGATCGTTCTACCACAGTTCGATTCCAGTGATTTCAACGTATCCACAAGGAAAAATACACGAAAATCGGTTCAACGAATGTAACATTTTTGTAAAGGAAAATACACAGAATTAGATCCAATAGATGTAAAGTTTTTCTCATGAATAAACACACCCAGATTTTGATTTAAACCACAAAGTACAACACATAGGGTTTCGTTTTCTATAGTAATTCACCCATATAAAATGTAAAGCCTCCTTAAGATCCCATAGGGATTTACCATGACAATAAAAATATGACCATAATCATTTGAGTGAATACACACTTTTTATCAAATACATACAGAATAACAATGAGTAATACTCTAAATTCTAAAATATTTATATATAACAGGATATGTGATCCATATGCAACATCAACATGGCTTTCATACATTTAGAAAATAAAACCACCCTATGCCATACCATTGACATTATCCATGAGGTGAATTATACTTACTTGAAAACAATGGAGATGACTACTTGGAGAATCAGTTCCTCCCAACCATAGAATTTGTGAAATTCCACAGGGGTAGATCACTAAGCTCGAACAAACCTCACAATTTCACAGTGTTTATTGCAGAGAAGAATTAGCAAGAAATATGATCAAATCCACTCATGAAACTCAAAAGATATGATAAATTGTCGTTGATACATTCATCATCTCCAAGATAACAAAAATATGATAATACAATAGAATGAATTTGATACGCCTAAGAGGATTCGAATTATCCTCAAGTCATGGCTTAGTTTACATTGGAACCATCTCCTAATAAGGTCTAGTGGACATCGATGGTGAATAATTAGTCAATTGGAGTAGGACTGAGCATAAATGAACCATGTGGGCACCAAAATAAGAAAGGAGACTCCAAAGGGGGCACATAACTAGCTATCAGTGGTCAAGGAGGGCACTCCTATACTCTGAAGCAGTCAACTAAGAGCTATAGTCAGTTAACTGAGCAATCAAGGGGACAAGGTTCCCTAAATCATGGAACTCACTAATAAATCTCCCAAATATGTGCACGAGGGCGCATTGTAATTCCAGTGATGGAAACAAGGCGCACTAAGTGGTTAGGAGGGCTAATGATAGCCAAAAACAAGCTCCAGAAGGCCCAAAACAGGGACTAGGTGCTAGGAGACTCAAATGTTGATGCATGGATGCATGAAGTGCTACATGGAATGCATGCATGCAAGCATGCAAAACTAAGATATGATGGTGAGAATATTCCAACACCCCCCCTTAACATGGACTATGAGGGAAAATAACTAAAAAAATAGGGCACTGGTTACTGAGACCAAAGGTTACCCCATACAATCAATCTAAAAAAGTGAGGAAAGAGGGAAAATGTTGATCTGTTTTCTACTTTCTGGGTAGACCCGGGCTTGCGGTACCTTTTAGACCAACAGAACCCTTAGCTCACTGGCCCTTTCGGCAACAGGTCGCAGAAGCAACCTGAAGTCTCACCCGAAGTGATTCTAATGGGAGGCAGAAGACTCAAGTGTCCTCAGCTAGGTTCTGAGGCATCCAGGGTGCTTAAACCCACCTTAACCCTTTCCACATAAGCTAACTTATCTCATTCTATTACTCCGGCTGTGCCTCTGTCTTATCGCATTACGCAGGGAGTGCGATAAGTCTTCCCCCTATGTGAGCCCGTCTAGCGATACCTAAGATATAGTAGGTGCAATATCTTCCCCTTCTTGTCCCTGCGGTATGCGATTCTTGACCGCTTCCTGGATTAATACGTGGTTTCAACCGTTCTTATCCTATTACTGCAGTTAGTAATATCATTTAATCTCCAAGCATAACCATTGCTAATGAACTTGGCCCCTTGATATCTCGCAACAATGCAACTGAGTAGAGTATTACTTTGAGCACTGTCTAAGTGAACCATTCATGCATTATATTCAGTCCATACTCGCACATTATCCTCTGCTTAACAATTATCTAGTTCGCTAGGATTTTAGCTATGATTATCACAATTGTTATACATCAACCGAACTTAAACTGATGACCATATACATTACTTATAACAGAATGAAGCATTCGTGTATAATAAAGGCAAGTGAATGAGAACAACAACTACACAAATACAATAGCGCTACTTAGATAAGCACGTTGTTACTCCCAGGGTGGGAACTACGTCCAAGGGAACTGTGTTTCTTGTTAACAATCCTGAAGAATAAACACAGTTCCTTTCCAACTCTTTACAACAAGGGTCTTCTGGGTAACTCCACCTCAGTGGGAGCCCTTCTCTATAGACCTCTCTTCTCCTCCCGCCTCTTACAATGCACTCTCTTTCTTTCTTAATCCCAGCGGATTGCACAATCTCTCAACGGGTCGGCCCTTGTTCTCTAAGGGATGTTCAGACTCTGTATCAACAAAGACTTGACTACCCTCTACCTAATGGCTTCTATCACTATGTGGCCAACCGCTTATCATATAAAAAGACTCCTATATATAGATGGCCCGAAGGTCTCATCGCAGTTACAAAACTGTGGGCCTTATCCCAACAGTGACTCAACCCTAACCACTTACAGTCAACTGGCTGTACTTCCATAGCCGCCTCCTGTCTCGTCGCCGCTTCCTGCAGTCCTTAGTCTTTAATGCCTCGGCCCGTCGCTTCTTCTTGGTTCAAGCAACGCTGACTGTAGTCCTTCTTCTTAATGAGGGTAGCTGAACCCTCTCTTCATCTTCGGCGCCTTTATTACGGTGGTTGAGCTCTCCCTTCGGCCTCTTCTTTGTACCACATGCTTTGACTTTTCTGTACCTATCGCCGTGATTCCAGTCGGAATTTGCGCTACGGCGATATCTTTGTCTTACCGCCAAAATTGGTACTTTCTCTCCAAAATTAGTTATCCTTCCCAAAATTAGCAGCTTCCTAAATGCTGCGGAAGTTCTCTCCAACAACTCCCCTAACACTTACTTGTGGCTCGTCCCCGAGCCACTCGCAACACCAGCCTGCTTCATCTGCCTAAGCTTATCCTTTGCTGCTCGTGAGATTGTTGCGAATTGTGCCTTAAGCGCTTTAATACTTTCATCCATGTGTGTTACTTCTTCCTGCGCTGCGCTGAGCAGCTCAGCGGTTACCAAGGAGTCCTCTGTGCCCTCAATGACTCCTTTACTTGAGGTGAATCTTTTCACCTTTTGCTCCAGTTCATCAACCAGATGTGCGACTTTGCTTTCATGCGGGATAACTTTGTTAGCCAGGTTGATCTGCTGTTCTCTGTACTTCTGCACCTGCTGTTGAAATTGTGTGATTTCTCCTTTCTTTCTTATCTTCGCAAGAGCACTCAAGCCCTTGTACTCTTCTTCAGCTCTCGATATCGCATCTTCACAGTGCTTAATGTGCTGATCGAGCTCGGCTTTCTGTGGGAGCTCCTCTAGCTCCAGCCATGTTTTTGATGCATCCTCTAGGATAGCCTCTGTTGCTTCCACTCGACAGTGCATCTGTGTTTGTACAATTCTGAAAGCTTGCACTCGTGCTTCTTGGATTTCCTCTGGAGTAGGCGGCCTATTCGCTTCCAGTGCAGCAATCCTTGCTTCGTATTCTTCCTCCATCTTTTTCTTCTCTTCATCTAGAGCCTTTGCTCTTTCCGCTATTTTTCTGATCTTTTGAGTTATTTCTAACTCAGGCCTGATATCGCACTGCGGAAGTTCTGCTGCGATATTCTTTAAAACAAGAGAGACATCCTGCTCTCGCTGAACATATTGTGTCAACTGGGCACTCTCTGCCTCATGCTGTGCGATGAGCTGCACGTTTTCGTTAGACAGCAAAACATTTTGCTCATATGTGACTTGTTCTCTGTGCCTCAGCTCCGTGCCTATCTGCCGGAAAATTTCGTACAACTGGTCCACAGGTACTTCTGGTAGGTTCACCTCAAGAGGATGAACCATCTGTACTTCCATAGGTACAGGGAACTTAATGCTTCCTGGCGGTATACGAACAATGTTCGTGCGGTCCCTTGCAATACTTTCTTCTCTGGTCTGTGAAGGGGGCTGCGAACTTTCTGCGACTGTAGTTGGAGCTGGCTGAATCTGCATGGAAGCAGTCTTCTCAGTTATTGCCTTCAACTCTCGCAATTTCTTGTCAAGGCTGATGTGCATAAGATCCTGCGATGACTGAATCGCAGCAAATTTATCCCGCATCTTCTCCTGTATTCGGCTGGCGATGAGATCATACTCATCCTCTGTCATAATTGGTGCCTGCGGTGCGTCGAAAGTAACCACCTTTGTTCTCTTCTTCTTTGCTTGCAGTGGAGAAGGGACTTCAGTAACCTTTCTCTTAGAACCTATTGGTTCTTTCACTTTATCTTTAGGATCTACCTCCAGAACATCTTCTGGATCCTCAGCTGGGGGATCAACTGGAACTAGGCCAGAGGATAGATCATCATACATCTGTTTCATTTCCTCATCGAAACAATTCTTAATGGTGTCTTCAACTTGCTGGATTTCCATGCGATATGGGCCGGGGGCCCATTCCTTATGTTTCCTGAATCCCTTGGGTCGGATATAGGTTTTATCCCTGTCGACTTTAAATTCCAGCTTGGACTGATAAAGATCAACGACCGGCGAGTCGACACGCGGAATCGTTGCTACGGATTCAAGCAATAGCGTATAATAGTCATGGAATACCATTGCATTATTCTTGTGCTTCTCTGGGTGACTATTCGCCCAAAGATTTGAGTACCTCGAGCCTCTGCACGCCCCTGGTGCCAGTTGTGGAAACTGCGAATTGGGTGGCTCTTTCCATCCAATAAAAGCCATAAGGATCAGCAGCCACGAGAAGTGGAAGCTGTGAAGTGGATCCTGCTGCGCCTGCGCACAGTCTTGAAAGAAACTATTCAGCAAAAATAAACTCCAGTTGTAAGGTTTACCTTTTATGACTTCAATCGCTAGGCGGATACAGGAGAAGATGCGGGATAAATTCGCTGCGATTTAGTCATCGCAGGATCTTATGCGCATCAGCCTTGACAAGAAATTGCGAGAGTTGAAGGCAATAACTGAGAAGACTGCTTCCATGCAGATTCAGCCAGCTCCAACTACAGTCGCAGAAAGTTCGCAGCCCCCTTCACAGACCAGAGAAGAAAGTATTGCAAGGGACCGCACGAACATTGTTCGTATACCGCCAGGAAGCATTAAGTTCCCTGTACCTATGGAAGTACAGATGGTTCATCCTCTTGAGGTGAACCTACCAGAAGTACCTGTGGACCAGTTGTACGAAATTTTCCGGCAGATAGGCACGGAGCTGAGGCACAGAGAACAAGTCACATATGAGCAAAATGTTTTGCTGTCTAACGAAAACGTGCAGCTCATCGCACAGCATGAGGCAGAGAGTGCCCAGTTGACACAATATGTTCAGCGAGAGCAGGATGTCTCTCTTGTTTTAAAGAATATCGCAGCAGAACTTCCGCAGTGAGATATCAGGCCTGAGTTAGAAATAACTCAAAAGATCAGAAAAATAGTGGAAAGAGCAAAGGCTCTAGATGAAGAGAAGAAAAAGATGGAGGAAGAATACGAAGCAAGGATTGCTGCACTGGAAGCGAATAGGCCGCCTACTCCAGAGGAAATCCAAGAAGCACGAGTGCAAGCTTTCAGAATTGTACAGACACAGATGCACTGTCGAGTGGAAGCAACAGAGGCTATCCTAGAGGATGCATCAAAAACATGGCTGGAGCTAGAGGAGCTCCCACAGAAAGCCGAGCTCGATCAGCACATTAAGCACTATGAAGATGCGATATCGAGAGCTGAAGAAGAGTACAAGGGCTTGAGTGCTCTTGCGAAGATAAGAAAGAAAGGAGAAATCACACAATTTCAACAGCAGGTGCAGAAGTACAGAGAACAGCAGATCAACCTGGCTAACGAAGTTAGCCCGCATGAAAGCAAAGTCGCACATCTGGTTGATGAACTGGAGCAAAAGGTGAAAAGCTTCACCTCAAGTAAAGGAGTCATTGAGGGCACAGAGGACTCCTTGGTAACCGCTGAGCTGCTCAGCGCAGCGCAGGAAGAAGTAACACACATGGATGAAAGTATTAAAGCGCTTAAGGCACAATTCGCAACAATCTCACGAGCAGCAAAGGATAAGCTTAGGCAGATGAAGCAGGCTGGTGTTGCGAGTGGCTCGGGGACGAGCCACAAGTAAGTGTTAGGGGAGTTGTTGGAGAGAACTTCCGCAGCATTTAGGAAGCTGCTAATTTTGGGAAGGATAACTAATTTTGGAGAGAAAGTACCAATTTTGGCGGTAAGACAAAGATATCGCCGTAGCGCAAATTCCGACTGGAATCACGGCGATAGGTACAGAAAAGTCAAAGCATGTGGTACAAAGAAGAGGCCGAAGGGAGAGCTCAACCACCGTAATAAAGGCGCCGAAGATGAAGAGAGGGTTCAGCTACCCTCATTAAGAAGAAGGACTACAGTCAGCGTTGCTTGAACCAAGAAGAAGCGACGGGCCGAGGCATTAAAGACTAAGGACTGCAGGAAGCGGCGACGAGACAGGAGGCGGCTATGGAAGTACAGCCAGTTGACTGTAAGTGGTTAGGGTTGAGTCACTGTTGGGATAAGGCCCACAGTTTTGTAACTGCGATGAGACCTTCGGGCCATCTATATATAGGAGTCTTTTTATATGATAAGCGGTTGGCCACATAGTGATAGAAGCCATTAGGTAGAGGGTAGTCAAGTCTTTGTTGATACAGAGTCTGAACATCCCTTAGAGAACAAGGGCCGACCCGTTGAGAGATTGTGCAATCCGCTGGGATTAAGAAAGAAAGAGAGTGCATTGTAAGAGGCAGGAGGAGAAGAGAGGTCTATAGAGAAGGGCTCCCACTGAGGTGGAGTTACCCAGAAGACCCTTGTTCTCTAAGGGATGTTCAGACTCTGTATCAACAAAGACTTGACTACCCTCTACCTAATGGCTTCTATCACTATGTGGCCAACCGCTTATCATATAAAAAGACTCCTATATATAGATGGCCCGAAGGTCTCATCGCAGTTACAAAACTATGGGCCTTATCCCAACAGTGACTCAACCCTAACCACTTACAGTCAGCTGGCTGTACTTCCATAGCCGCCTCTTGTCTCGTCGCCGCTTCCTGCAGTCCTTAGTCTTTAATGCCTCGGCCCGTCGCTTCTTCTTGGTTCAAGCAACGCTGACTGTAGTCCTTCTTCTTAATGAGGGTAGCTGAACCCTCTCTTCATCTTCGGCGCCTTTATTACGGTGGTTGAGCTCTCCCTTCGGCCTCTTCTTTGTACCACATGCTTGGACTTTTCTGTACCTATCGCCGTGATTCCAGTCGGAATTTGCGCTACGGCGATATCTTTGTCTTACCGCCAAAATTGGTACTTTCTCTCCAAAATTAGTTATCCTTCCCAAAATTAGCAGCTTCCTAAATGCTGCGGAAGTTCTCTCCAACAGAAAACCCAGTGGGGAAAAAAAACCCTCAAGATAGACTATGAAAAATAATCAACCAAGGTAGCACCCACCCCAAGAAGGGATCGGAGGTAAGTGAACTTATTCACTGAAAAAAGTCTTGGTGAAAATATCTGCAATATGCTCTTCTGTAGGACAATAGAGCAGTGTCATGGTACGATCATGCACTAATCCTCGGATGTAATGCATGTGTATCTCAATATGTTTGGTTCTTCTTGTCGGAACTGGATCTATAGAAATCCTGATAGCACTCTGATTGTCACAATAGATGATTGGTGGAGTACTGTAGTGTTAATCCCAAACTATAACAAGATGCCCCACAACCAGATGCGTTGTGTGGTTGCATTCATTGCACCTCTGTACTTGGCCTCAGCTCATGAAAGAGATAGATCAATCTATTTTTTTCTCAACCAATAGATAGGACCGGATCCAATCATAAAAACAAAACCGGATGTAGACTTCTGATCTGAGCTGTCTCAATCCCAATCTGAATATGTATACCCAACTAGGTTCAATGGAGAACTAGCTGCATAGTGAATACCATAGGTCTTTGTTCCTTGCACATAATGCAATATCCTTTTAGATTCCTTCCAGTGAATCTCATGAGGCTCTTGCATGTATTTGGAGACAACTCTCACTCCATAGGATAGATCAGGGAGAGTATCTATAAAAAAAAAAACACTCCGGATCAACTGCCGATACAAAGTACTATCCACCAAAGGTGAAGAAGAACCATCCTCAAGATTGATACCTGAAAGAAAAGGAAATGCTACTGGTTTTCATTATGTCATATGAAACCTGTCAAGTAGATTTGATGCATACTTGGATTGTGCAATCTTGATTCATGAATTTCTCTGAGAGACTTCAAGACCAAGAAACTACTTTAGCAGTCCCAAATCTAACATAGAGAAGGAGTTGTGCAAGGATGTTTTGATAGCTCTAAGACATGAAGAGAGACTCTCTGTAATTAGTAAATCATCAACATAGAGGACAATAAGGATCAGAGAGTTACCATCATGTCTCATGTAGACATTCGAAATAGACTTTCATCTTTGAAAATCTTGTGACAGTACAAAGGAGTCCATCTTAGCATACCATGCTCGAGGAGCATGCTTGAGCCCATACAAGGACTTCCTCAATCTGCACACTAGTGAAGGATCATCAATGTATCCTTCAGGTTGCTTCATGCAGATCTCCTCCTCTATATCTCCATGAAGAAAAGTACTCTTGGCATCCATGTGATGCACTTCCCAGTGCTTGGATGCAACAAGAGCCAAAACAAGATGGATGGATTCTATCTTTGCGACATGAGCGAAGGTCTTTGAATAATCAATCCCTTGAACTTGTGAGAAACCTTTAGAAACCAAGTGATCGTTGTACTTGCTTGTGACTCCATCTGAATCCATCTTGGTTATGTATACCCACTTATATTGAACAAGCTTCCTTCCAAGAGGAAGAGAAACAACTCCCAAGTCTCATTCCTTTGAAGAGATTGGTACTCTTCATCCATAGCTGATATCCATCTCGGATCTTGGGAGGCCTCAAAGAATTTTTTTCGATCTGATCCAATCATAAGAAAGCATCTTTCAACAAGAAATGGATCCGTATGAGAGAGTGCAAACTTTGCATTTTAAACTTAGATCTAGTTCTTCTTAGATCTTGCGGATCTCCAACAAGATCACCAGCAGATTCAAGGGTTTTGGAAGAGGAGGTGGATCTTTTGGATCTAGATCTTCAGGTTCTTATGGATCTGGATCTAGCATTCGCTCATCTTCGCTTTTGGAGTCAAAATATGAACTTTCATGAGAGGATGCTTCGCTATCTTGTCCAATAGGCTATGGTGGAGTAGTTGGAAAGCTGTTTTCACCAACATGGTGGGCATCATGCAATGGCCATTACTCAAACTGTGAAAGTTCATGAATTTACATTATATTTACTTCTTAATGAAAACAAAGTTCTATCATTCCGTGTGAAAGTATGAGGGAAAAATATTAACTTGTAATTAATTGTTCATTTATATTCCTATAAATGGGAGGGTCACAATTTTACTTCATTATGGGAGGGTCACTTTTATTCCTATCATAGAAGTGTCTAACCTATTTGCATAGATCTGTATTGTTCAATTGGATGTAGACAGATTATGTCTATATAGTTATACTCAACGGTAATTCTAATGTTTCAGGCCACTATACTTAATAAATTACTCAAAATTAACTCATTTATTAAGTTTTATAAATTTGTTTACTTACATAATAGAACCATCCGTACCTCTCTTAATAGATATATATTTTAGTAACATAAACAAAGCCTTATACGATTTTTTTTACATTTTCAAGAATGATTACTTGATAGTGATTGACATTGACTTAGTAACACACATGTGAATATTTGTCCATAGACAATGGAATGATACTTTTGATATAAGTGAGATTATTTGAATCGTGGATAATAACGGTACCACGCTATTGTCTTTACATTATCCATGTAGAGTATTTACTTATGTCTAGCCCGTATACAACAAATAGTCTGGGCAATATGTAACCAAGTTCATATTTAAACATATAGGCGGCCTTCCAGCTCAACCAATACCACTTCTTTAAATAAAAGGATGCAAATCAACCAATATTTAACCATGTATCCAACATGAATCTACGACTTGGTTGAATGCTTGATACACTCGAATAATATGATATATACATTTATATAATGGAAACAATATTGATGCAAGGTATATGGTGTTAGGGTTTTTGATTCTTTAGGTTTGTAAGATGGATTGATGTGATGATTTGCTAGATTGTTAAGAGGATTTTTTTTTGAAGAAAGCTAAATCTTAGTAGTGTTAAAATTTAGTTTTGTATTTCTTAGCAAATATGATATTATAGTTTTGGGGTGCAACAACTTGGCATAATCTTTGTTTTTTTGATGTTTGGGAAGTTTTGTTCATAGAGATGTGACCAAAGAAAATCTATCAGGCATAGTTGATCAATTGAATAAGAGGTATGCATTTATTGGATGGAATGGGCCTAGGCCATTGCCCACCCTTATGCTCTAGTCATTTGAGAGATACTACCTTGAACGTCAAAAGTTGCCACTTCAAATACTAATCCAACTTGTCTAATGCTTCCAATCCTTAGTTGCAAAAGGATTCAATTGGGGTTTCATGGTTGGCATTGGAGGGGTCAATTAGTGAGACAAATATAGATTCAATGGGTCTTAGTTTTAATGATTCAATGTTGAAGGTTAGGATATCTATGGGGGAAAAAAATTAGTCCATATACTTCAGACATTGGAGAAGGTTAGTGACAAAACACAAAATTCTTCCCTTCACAAATATTAAGTCCTCAACCATTTTTATGAAAACAATTGAAAGGAGTTCTGAGGATAACAACTACCTTGTGCATAGACCTCTCCGCAGTTTGCATTATCCTTCACTCATTTTTTGTGTTAACATTGACAAGATCAATTAATCTGAAGCATCCAAGATCACATAATCAAAGGTAGTTGAGTGAACTTATGTCCCTAATTTAACTTATTTTCTCCATATCCATCATCGAACTTCTTAACAATGGAGGTATATTTTCAAATTTCAAAACAACTCCTTAACAATAACTAGGATTGGACATTGTCACCTCGTGACTCTGGTTAAAATGATATGAAACATAATACTAATTTAAATTAGGAAATAATTTGTACATATAATAATGAAAAAAAATTAATTTTTAATTAGTATAAATCATAATTTAATTTAACTAATTTAGCCAAAATTTGCATTTATTTTTCATTAGAGTATTTTGGACTACATGTCTATCCACCTGAGTTGGACAAAGCATCTGTCAACTCAACTAGAATTGTTAAGAATTTTCCTTGGGATTCTCGCATATAATCATTACAATGAATTATCAGGAGGTGCTTTGAAAATCTAAAATGGCGTTAAACTCCCGGATATCATCTCATTATAACAGTGATGCCAACGTTGGACAGCTGCTGAAGGACGAGACTTAGAATGTACACAGAACGCAAGCAGCTTCCATTGTAGTCCACTCTGTTAGCAGTTGTCAGATCCACTGAGTAGCCGTCATGATGACAACCACAGGTAGGGAGCTGTATAAGGATTAATTAAAACGCTTATCTAGAATCTTGTAAAGTAATTTTTGTCAAAATGGAAATTTGAAATGTTCAGATCGAAATTTTGATAATTTAAGAAGTTTTAAAATTAAGCAATTAATCTAAACAGATAATCTCAATTGTTGAAATTATAAAAATGAGAAAATAGCAATTTCCAACAAAAATTTTAACCAGTTTTTATCCCAAAATCACTTGAAAAGCAGGGCTTTTTTATTTTCTTTTATCCTACCCTCATTAAGTAACAGGATAGGATTTTGTAAATAGAACCGCTTTGACATTTGTATGGCCCGTTCGTCGAAGATTCATGATGGTCATCTGAAACATTTGAAACTCGTAACTGTATTTGACAGACAAATTATTTTAAATTTTGATGATTTGCAAAGTGTTAGTCAAATTCCATCCATCCCTGGACTAGATAGAAGACATGACTGGTTGTGTAAGACATGATAGTTATGATGAGGTGGAAATGATCAAGAATAATCTTAAACATTATAAATTTAACCACATTTCTCTGTACTAGACTGCAGAATGTGCCTCTTCCGTGGTAATAATAAATAACTTTTGTGTATATCATTGCCATATTACATTAAAAAAAATTAAAATAAAACTCTATTAAATAATATCTAAAATTTCTTTATTATCAAACTTGGAAACATGGTAATGGGAAGAAAGATTTGCTACTTGGTAAGTGGCACACAAAGGAGATAGCGACTGCGAACCAAGAGAATAAGAAACAATGCGTCAGTTTTAAGTTTTCCTTAAACTTTGGACATTGGTTGGTTCATGAAAAGTACTTTTTACTGAATTTTCTAAGAACATCTCGTTTGGGATGATCAATAAATCCTACAAAACAATCACCAAAAATAGGCATCGAGTAATCATTCAATATTTGGTCCTCAATCTCAGTCCAGTCATTCTGTAAAATCTTATCTGTCATTAATACTTGGTCCTCAATCTATGTCATTGTATAAAATATATTATCTATCTATTCAGACTTTCTACATCCATCTGCCATTCCAAGCACAACAACCAGTTCTGCACGACTCTATAAATTCAATCCAGTCCACCAACATGGACTTCCATGCAAATTTATTCACTTGTCCACAACCCCACATCTCCAAATCCTTGATATCAATACATACTTAGTGACTGCCCTCGCTTTTTCAATTGATTGCTGCTACTATCTTTGGAATCCTACCAGAATTAGTGCGCCTGCTTCAACCTCACCCCCGCTTTTTGAATTCTCAAAGCACCATGAGTGACGCGGATCATTCATCATCAGAGGACAATGTCTCACAGGATTCTCAAGGTACAATATTGTTAAAGGATTCTCAAGGTACAATCTTAAATCCTCTTGCATTCAATTTCTACTGTGCTTTAATGGTGTTTGGTCCCTGTAAGTCTGTAAATTTTTGTGATATATAAAATGAAGTTGGTGCAGATAAAGTGAATAAGGATTACAAGACGGGTTTCTCAGAAGATGAAGAGGATCTCATAAGCAGGCTCTACAATCTACTCGGCCAGAGGTAGACTTTTTATCTGGGAATTATGGATTTATTTAAGATGTCTACTGACATTCAAGTCTAAAAAAATTAATGGTCGTAATTTGATTTTTGTATAATTGCAGATGGGCTTTGATTGCTGGGCGAATTCCTGGAAGAACTACAGAAGAAATCGAGAAACATTGTAGTAGGCGATATGGTAGTGAGGACAAGGTTACGTGGGTCTGTAAATAAATACTTAAGAGCTTTGCTGTATCTGACTGATTTTTTTGTGGCTTGTATATTGGTTTTTACTTTTTAGTAATGACCATATCTAGGGTGTATGTGCATGAGTGTGAGTGATAGAGGAATAGGAAACCCAACTGGGGCTTGAATACCAAGAAGCCCAAACTGAGATTGATGGTCATTTTGTTTCTTAATGGTGGTCGCACAGGAGGGCTGAGACCTAAAATTGTACAGCAAATTGTCAGTATTATTTTTTTTTAAAGCAGAAAATCTCCATGTTTTTGTTCACACAGTCATAGAGAGTGGTTTGATATTTGTTATTGAACAATGACAATTTTACAATTTTGAGAGAGATAAATAATGGGTATGGATTGCATGTCCAAGAGGTAGATTATGAAACAACAGCAAGTGTCATACCCAATCGTACCAGTCTGGTCATATCACAACGATCAAGAACCATAATAATAATGTAACTATGATCTATCTGGAATCAATTTATTATCTTCTTTACTTTAACAAAGAATATTAATTATTTATCAAAAAGTAATATAATTTTTTTATTATTATCAATGTTTAAGAAATACATAAAAATAAAAATGCTAATTAAGGTAACAATGTAAATACTTTATTTCCAAGTATTAGCCTTAGATCTCATCTCTTTTATACATGTGGCTTAAATGCTAACCCACCTTTATTGAATGAAACTAATTATTGAATGCATGTAAGAGGTTGGTGGGAGAAGTCTTCTCATATAGAACAAGTGTAAAAGTCATGTATTTTATCCTATAATAAGTAATATCACCCCTAAGTTCCCCAATTATCTCATTGTCATAGAGGGGAAGGTAGTCATGCTATCACTTTGGTATGTTATGCTCCACATCACTCATGTCAAAGGCATTATTTTGGACTACAAACGAGTAACCCATAAGAAGGGAAGTGTACCAAAACCAACACTGTGAAGAGAAAGTGTAGAATTGGTAAGAGAATAGATGGTTGTAAGTGAGCATAGAAGCGGGCAAGATAAGAACCCATCACCCACTATGTATTTGATGGGCGGTAGATGCTTGAGAAGCCAAGTATAATGTATGTTAAACACAAATTTCAAACAAATATAATGTTAATCAAAATTTTAAATGCATGAACAACTAGTAGTTGATGCATGGATAACATGTAGTTTGTGTTTAACTTGTTATCATCTACAAGTTAAGTCAAGTGCTAGTAATTATGTTAAAGGTAATTATCTCTTTTCTAAATACAAAATTCAATTTTAATCTTAGTGAACTATAAGAAAATGTATTTTAGCTTCACATTAACACTACTTTTAATGAAGGATTTAGAAAATTCTTAATTTTCAAATAGTGGTGTAAAAGTGGTGATAATGTGGGGTTATGAGATTGGTACTAAGCTTTGTGGTGCAAAAGTGAAGTTTGTAACAAAAGTTAGTTTTGGTGTTAAATTATCACTTGGCCTTCCATGGTGTATGGTGCAAACCACCAAAACCAACTCTAAGTGGATTGGATTTTGTGGTGCAAAACACCAAAGCTAATTCTACATGGACTGAAATTTTTTGATGCAAAACAAAGTAATTAAAATTAACATGTGTGTGGGTGTGTGGGTGTGTGTGTGTGTGTGTAAACCACTTCAAAATAACAAATATTAGGTTGTATTTTTATAAGGAGTTTATTTTTTCAGAAGAAAAAAATATTTTCTTGCTATTCATAGTGTGAATCAAAGAAACTACAATGCACGCTTATCCCATCGATAGAGTTCATAAAAACTAATAAGCATAAATCTATGAGAATCTAATACTATTGTGTGACAAATGCAAGTAAACTAGAATGACTGTCTGATACAAAATTCCAGAGATATCCTCTGATCTAGAAAACTAATCTGTACTGATTACATTGATTACAAAATCTCCATTAAATCAGTTACTTAAGAAACATTAAATTCACATTTGTCCAAAAAAGAACAAAAAGAAAGAAGAAAGGTACCTATTATATCTGGACATGACTATCCTCTACCATATGATAGTTGTAGTAAATAGGTGTAGTAGCCTCTGTAGTGTAACATTCCTTCCTCTAGAGCAAGGACCTATTTGGAAAGAAAATATGCCCTCTGATTAAATGATCTAGAGATACGAGTGAAGATGAGGGCAGAGAATAGCTAGAGGAATTCTAGAACTCGGGCTTTCCAATGATCAAGGATAGAGACTTGTAAGTGTCACTTTCCCCAATCCAATCTATCACAACAGAAGAATCATCGAATATATGGAGAGTGGCAATATCCTTCATATCAGCAAAATTTAAATAAACTGCAAAGATTTAGGAGCTCTGCACGGGTGTTGTTCCCATGGCCACAACCAATACATATATTATAAAACTGATCTTTGGATAGGAGTATAAGAATACTTGCACCACAAACCCCTCCTTGTTCGGTCCCATCAAAGAAAACCATGGGATCCTGACCGAATATCAGAGGAGGGGACTTGAAGCAAGATTTAAATTTGACAAGATTCATTGTTTCACTAGAAATGAAACTCATAATAAATCTACTAGAACCCTCGAAGGAGTAGCAGGTGTCCTCAAACATAATCGCGTTTCGATAATGCTAAATGCCCAAAAAAAAAAACAAGGGAAAATACAAAGAGTGATTTCTAGTTTTAAGATACTCAAAAAGGAAATTCTCCAAAGATCCAAAGGTCCAGTTGCTCATAATCCTACACCTACTCGTCACCTCGTCCCATGATTGAAGAGTAGTTGGATAGGTATCCAAAATATTATCCAGATTTTTGGTGACCCGATAGCATAGAGGGAATCTTGAGGGTCCCATACATCCTCGCCTCATATAGTTCTCCCAAATCATAATCATGTTCTTCAATGCTAGCCAGATAAAACAAATAATCTTGACTGGTGCAGACCACTTCCATAGGTCCCTATACCATCACTGTGTCTCGTAGTCAGTGTAGTAGTAGGATATAGCATTATAATCCCTGCTTGTTGTCACTTCTCCTGTCACATAATTCCATCATGACACAATATGGTCAAAATAATCTTGTAATATTATTCTAGAGTGGCATAGAAATGTCACATAATTGTCCCATTCTTCATCTTCAAATGAAATCAAATTCAGATCTGAAGTCAAAATCTAGTAGTCACTCGCATCGCCTCCTGAGTCCATCTTTCTAGCATGGTTAAGAAAGTAGATCCATTTGTTGTGTATAGCCTGTAAAGTGGAGAAAGACAGCGTATAATTTTGGTATGATGCAATGTAGGGATCTATCCCCACTCGCACCTGGAAACCGTTTCCAATACACCATGAAAGCCTCCTGTTTAGAATAGCGAAGGAATTGACTAATCCAGAACAAATATTTGAGGTCAGGATAGTTCTTGTGTTTGCCAATCTAATCCATTATGTAACTGAAATATTCTTTAAGAATTTTCTTATTATAACCTCCCCCCACAGACCATGGTTTATGAGTCCCCTTGAGAGACTTTTCATGTGCAATGCCAAATTGACCCAATAGATGTTCCTTATCCCCCACCCACCTAATACTTTGGGGGAATCTAACTTTTTCCATTCCACCAGATGACCACCAGGACGAGACTCAGAGGAAGTCCAAAGAAAATTTAAGAAGAGTTTCCTGATGTGTTTCAGTATGGAGCTTAGAACCTTATTCATTGTTAACTGGTAAATAAGGATGTTATTGAGGACAAAATTAAGGAGCGTGAGACTACCCCCTAATTTCAATTTTTGAGATTGACGAGTCCATGGGCGAAACAGTTTGGAGAAGTACCTTTTAGCCGCATTCTCAATTCCCTGCCGAGCGAAGAATTTTTCGCCCATGGACTCTTCAATCTCCCAAATAACATTATATTTTTTCTCTGCTTAGAAGAAAAGGCGTGAAAGTAATTATTTTTGTGATCCCCATGAGTAATCCATAGAGATAAACTCTTTAGATGCCATAATACTTCCTCTTTCTGAATAATTTCCTTTTTTTCTTGCTCCAATGCCTTGATAAATTCCATATCATGCCCCGAAACAGTGTCCACCAGAGGTGAAGAGTAATAATATTTGATGATACCTTCTACGTGAATCAAATCCTTCCTTTGATACTTCTTTTTATTTTTAATCCACGGTGAAATAAATGCTTTAAGGGATCAGAGAAAATTGGGAAGCCGATTTATAGCAGGTCGTGAGTCCTTATCAAATGAGTTTATCCAATGATTTCTAACCATGGAAATTAATTCCAAATCCTCTAACCACATAAGACAGTATTTGAAAGCGTACATGGACACCTTTGTTCCTTTGTGATCTAAAATAAATTTTTGAAACGAGGATAACAAAGGGTCAAATCTAACTCTTGTTCCCCAAGACTCACAAGCCGTTGAATTAAAATTGAGATCCCCAGCCATAATGAGAGAGGATAAGTCAAGTAGTCCACTTCTATCAGAATTAGTCGAAAAATACTGCTTATCTAGACATGGGCCATAGTAGTTGAATAGGTGAAGTGGCACATCCAATTCTACTCCTACCAACTAACATAATACCACCACTAAACTGGTAATGGCATAGCTTGAACAAAGAATCATTCCATGCCGATATGAGTCCTCCCGAAAGACCCACTGCATCAATAGAACAACATTTCTAGGATATGAATAATGTTGATGTATATGTAACTTCAAAATGTATTTCACATATGTATATTGTATCCTTGCAGAGAGGTTATTATTCCTCTGTACGAAAGTATCATCATTTGTATTTACAAGTGTCGTAACTTATGTATGATGGGTTATTAGACCACCAAGTGTGGGGTCGGCCCTAAGATGAGTTACCATGGGTTATTAGGCTCTCATATAGAAGTCGGCCCTGTTGGGTTATTATGCAAGTCAAGTCAAGTATAAATAGAGTGCGGGAGGCACTCTATTTGATCATTCACTTATTCATCTATCTCTCTCATTGAGTGATGTGCACTAGTGGAGGAGGAGAAGCTGCTAGGAGTCTATCTCTTATGCTTGGGTTTTTGTATCATTTCTCTATCTATCTCTGAGGAAGTTATTGGGGTTTTTCACCTTCTTGGTTTTCTCCAAGGAAACTCCGTGTCTATCGTCTCTTGTCATTGATATACTGTGCTTGTTATTCTCTCAGATAAGATCCTAGATCATATTGAATTAATGCTCAAAATCTAACATGGTATCAGAGCTAACCTCAGAAGAAGACACTGTGCAGTTGCGAAAGCTAGGGCTTCTTGTTTTTTGGGTTTCTCTCCACATATATTCAAAGGAAGAAGGATAGATTGACTCTCCTTGCAAGGGCACATCTTTCTGTCGAAATAGAATTCATTTCTCACCACTTTCAGCTTTTGACCTAAAAATTAGGGTTTCTGCAAAAATTGGAATTTCTTAAATCCAAGATCATGGTTGGCAGCTCCTCATAAAAATCGAAGTTTAGAGATTTGGATCAAACTTTTTGGTTGGGTGAAACTCTGGGAAAATCAAACCCTAGTTTAGGGTCCTCTCTAGTGAATATGGAAATTAGGGTTTCTACAAAAGTTGGAATTTCTGAAATGTGAGACCACAGCTAGAATTTCCTTGGAAAAATCGAAGTTTAGAGCTTTGGATCGAAATTTTTGGTTGGGTGAAGCTCCGAGAAACTCAAACCCTAATCCAGGGTCTTCCCTAGTGAATTCAGAAGTTTCAAAAGCAATTTTGAGGGGTAAAACTTTGCAGTTTTCAAATTATGAGTATACCAGCTCGATCAGCTCATCAAGGTGCATATTTCTATCCTTTCAGAAGTCTGAAATTCAAAGTTTGAATTTTTAGGGTTTCTCTGACAAACCCTAATTGAGCACGAGATCCAGTTTTTTAGCAAATCAAGTGGTAAGACCTAAATCTTTTCTATTTCCATTTGAAGTACTCTTTAAAGATGTCTAACCACACCAAGCTTGAGGATAAGCTTGAAGGGGCTGATAACTTCCGAGAATGGAAGTATAGGATTGGGGTAATCCTCGAAGAGAATGAGTTGGACACTTACATAAGTGAAGAGATCCCTTTCCCAGAGGGAGAAGAGGATAAGTCCTTACACAATAGGAAATTGGTCAAGACTAAGAGGATCATTGTTGATTCTATCAAAGACCATCTCATACCACATGTGTCATCTCTAAAGACACCCAAGGAGATGTTTGATTCCTTGACCAAGCTATTTGAAGGAAAGAACATAAATCGGTAGATGACCTTGAGAAATCAATTGAAGAATATCAAGATCCAGAATGCGGAGACCATGCAGTCTTATTTCTCAAGGGTCTCCCAGATAAAAGAACAACTTGAAGTTGTGGGAGAAGATATAGAGAATGGAGAAGTGGTAATGACCACTCTTAATGGTTTTCCTAGGTCATGGGATTCCTTTATCCAAGGAATTTGTGCTAGGAGGAAACTTATCACATTCAATAGGCTGTGGAAAGAATGCTCACAAGAAGAAGCTCTAATTGTAGCTCGAGAAGAGAATATGGGGAATGAATACCAAGCTCTCACAGCACATTCCAAGAAGTATGACGATAAGAAGGGACATCACCATAGTAATAAAGAAAGGCACCACCATCAGAATCAGAGGGATAACCCCAAACCTCGAAGAAACATGTCTTATATCCGATGTTATACATGTGATGAGAAGGGACACTATTCCAGAAATTGTCCCAGAAATAATAAAGATGGCTCTCACAAGAAGAAGAGCAACAAAAGAAGACATCATGCTCACACTGCAGAGGATGATGAACCTCGCAGGAAGAGGGCTAGGGAAGAAAGTGAAGATTCTTCAAGTGATGAAAAGTATGTTTTGAATTCTTCCCTCACTGGTACCATTACTCATGGAAGTAATGATTGGCTTATAGATAGTTAGGCTTCCAAACATATGATAGGATTCAAGGAATCCTTTATGAACCTATCTCAACATGATTCACCCCACAAGGTGAAACTTGGGGATGACTACTAGTATCCAATAAAAGGAAGTGGTGAAGCCTCCTATAAGCTAGACTCTCGAAAACCTATGAAGATGAAAGAAGTATTATATGTTCAAAGTCTTAAGAAGAATATTCTCTCCATATCTGCTTTGGATGCAAATGGGATAAGAGTTGCATTTGTAGATGGCAAAGTACTCATGTGGCCTAAAGGTGAAACCATTGATGATGCAGTGGTGATTGGAGAGCAAGAGGGAGGATTATACAAATTGAAGGGGAAACCTGAACAAGCCATGGTACATGAATCCATGGAGCCAAGTGAACTTTGGCACAAAAGGCTTGCACATGTGCACTACCAATTGCAAGCAAAGCAGAAGAAGGTCTTCCTAAAATCCATTCAAAGATGAAGTGTTTTAATAAGTTCAAGGAATTCAAAGCCTTGATAGAAAATCAACTGATAAGAAGATCAAGATCTTTAGATCCGACAATGGCAGAGAATTCACTTCAAGGGACTTCAAGAAGTTATGCAGTGATTTAGAGGGAGTTTACCACTCCTTAGAATCCACAACAAAAAGGAGTAGAGGAAGCTACTTCAGAATCGAACTACAGCAGCTCCTGCAAGCAAGCAAAGATTTAGAGGGAGTCCACCCAACAAACAAACAAAGATAAGTATTTGAATTGTAATTTCTTGTATATCTGATTGTTTAAATAATATTGTTCAATGATGTATATACTTATGTTCCTAGACTTAGGTTGTGTATTATGCATATTAAAATAATTGCATTAATGAACAATATACTACTAATATGCAAGTAATGGTTAAGTGGCCTATGGTACTGTACAACATTCCATTGCTACTTATCTATATTGAAACCTCTTTGATGACATGTTGGGAGTTGTGCACACTCTTAACAATGTTCTAGTAGAGATGGTTCAAGCATCTAGAAAGATATGGGATATGGATAAATGTTGTATTGAAGCATTGGTTAAGATAATTGCATGACTGTATGACATATGCCTTTATGTGTAATACTTTGATATGTAAACTATGAGAAGTTTCTAATCATGCAATTGAGTTTGACTTATAGGAAAGATCGTGTACAATCACCTACAAAAGAAGGACTACAACATTTGTTCCAACAACAAAGTTCAAACTATCTATTGAAGATATTGAAGAATCTGAAGTTCCCAGGATACAGGATACATGGAAGGATTCCATGGTTGAGGAATACCAGCCGATCATGAAGAATGATGTTTGGGATGTGGTCCCAAGACCAGAAGGGAAGTCTGTGGTGACTTCCAAGTGGATCTATAAGATCAAGAATGTTACATATGGTAGCATAGAGAAATATAAAGCAAGGTTTGTAGCTCATGGCTTCTCCCAAAAAGAAGGGATTGATTATGAACAAACCTTTGCACTTGTGGCCATGTACACTTCCATTAGATCAGTACTTGCTCTGGCTACAATGATGAAATGGAAGGTACACTAGATGGATGTCAAGACAACCTTCTTGAATGGTGTAGTTAAAGAGGAAGTGTATGTGGAGAAGACACTAAGGTTTGAGACACATGACATAAGGACTCATGTATGAAAACTGAAGAAAGCCCTGTATGGTTTAAAATAGGCACCCAGGACCTGGTACGGCAGGATAGACATCTTCCTATCCAGTTTGGGATTTACTAAGAGTAAAGCAGATTCCAACCTTTACTACAAGGTTGAGGAGGGAAATCCAGTGATACTCCTATTATATGTGGATGGCCTGTTTGTGATAGGTGAGGATAAATTGATTGCTGACACGAAGAGGAAGCTTGCTGCAAAGTTGGAGATGAAGGACTTGGGTATGATGCACTACTTTCTAGGTATGGAGGTGTGGTAGAGTGCAGATGGGATCTTCCTTGGACAAGGAAAGTATGTAGTAGAGATCCTGAAGAGGTTCGGGATGATGGACTGCAAATTCATGGCACACCTATGGCATCAAAGCTGAAGCTTCTGTGTGATGCTTCATCTGAGCTGGTTGATGTCACTGTGTATCGTCAGATGATTGGGTTCTTGATGTACTTGACGAACACGAGACCAGATATTTGCTTTGTTATGAACACATTGAGCCAGTTCCTGACGGATCCGAGAAGTGTTCACATGGTTGCTGTAAAACATATTTTGAGGTACTTGGAGGGTACAATTGATTATGGGCTCAAGTATGATGCGAATCAAAAGTTTAACCTAGAGGTTTATGTTGATTCAGATTGGGTAGGCAGTGCCATTGATTGGAAGAGCACTTCGAGGTGCTGCTTCAGTATGGGATCCGGTATGATCTCTTGGTTTAGCAGGAAGCAGTCATGTGTGGCACTAAGTACAACTGAAGTAGAGTATGTTGCAGCCTTTTCGGCTAGTTGTGAGGCAGTATGGCTTAGGAAGCTACTGTTTGAGTTATTTGATCTCCCATTGGATGCTACTTGTATCTTCTGTGACAACCAGAGTTGTGTGAAGTTGTCTGAGAACCTAGTGTTCCATGACAGGTCGAAGCACATTGAGATCAAATATCACTATATCAGGGATATGGTGCAGAGAGGAGCAATAAAGCTCCTATATGTTGCAACGGACGAGCAGATAGCCGATGTGTTGACCAAACCGTTGGCCAGGGTGAAGTTTGAGTACTTCAAAGAGAGACTTGGTGTACTTTAGATCGAGATTCCTTCCAAGGGGAAGTGATGAGTCCGGAGACACAGATGCACATGAGCCATTCTCACATAGTGGTAGGAAAGTCCTCCTATGGTGAGATGTAAGGGCTGGGGCCATTCTTACATGGTGGTAGGAAATTCCTCCCATGGTAAGATGTAAGGGATGGGTGTTAGTTTTTCAGAAATTTCAATCTGATCTAGGATCTTAACTGAGAGAATAACATGTACAACATATCTATAGCATATCAATCATGGACACGATAATGCAAGCACAAAAGAGACACAGAGTTTCACCGGGGAAAACCAAGAAGGTGAAAAACCCCATAACTTCCTCAGAGATAGATAGAGAAATCATACAACCCAAGTACAAGATATAGTCCTCCTAGCAGCAGCTTCTCCTCCTCCACTAGTGTGCCACTCTCCAATGAGTGTGTGAGTGAAGAATAGAATGATCAAATAGAGTGCCTCCCGCACTCTATTTATTCTTGACTTGACTTGCCTAATAACCTTTACTAGGTCAGCCTTAACTTAACCACATAGCATAATGCTGACAGGGCCGACCCCCAATAGGGTGGTCTAATAACCCTTTAACCCACATGAATTATACAGGACCGACCCCAACAAGGTGGTCTAATAACCCATCAAGGATAAGTTACGACACTTACAATATAAATGACGACACTTCCGTATAGAGGAATAATAACATCTCTATAGGAATACAATATACATATTTGAAATACATTCTGAAGTTACAACTATATCAACACTAGGCCATTCTCACATGGTTAGAGGAAAGTCCTTCCATGGTGAGATGTAAGGGCTGGGCATGGCTTTTCAGACATGGTCAGAGGAATGTCCTTCCATGGTCGTGATATAATTGCTGAGCTTTTCTGACATGGTAAGAGGAAAGTCCTTCCATGGTCGTGATGTAATTGCTATAGCCTTTCCAACATGGTCAAAGGAAATTCCTTCCATGGTCGTTGATGTAAGTGCTGAGCCTTTCCCGTATGGTTAGAGGAAAGTCCTTCCATGCTGTTGAGTGTGAGTGTTGTGATGTGTGTGCATCTGGGTTATGCTCCGTGGATGATGACGATGATCTGAAGACGATGAGGTGACAGTATGGTACACAATTTTTGCAAAGGCATATAATCAGTCTTCAGATGCTCTTGCAGGTTTTGCAGAGGCAGTGTAATCAGTCCTGGGATATCTTGTAAGTTTTGCAGAGGCAGTGTAATCAGTCCTGAGGTGTACTTATTGATGGCTTGCTCACAGAGATGATGAAGACCTACATGGAGGCTAGGCCTACAACCAACATGGAAAAGGGATGGCTCTGTAGAACTTCCTATGACGAGTAGATCAGAAATTGATTGAGATAGCAGCAGTGATTATGATGATGATGATGCGATCACGGTGATCTAATGATTCAGAGAAGAAGACTTGTGCTACAAGACCTGTGTCGAGAAATACCTTCCTAGTTAAGAGGGACTGTTGATGTATATGTAACTTTGGAATGTATTTCACATATGTATATTGTATCCCTAAAGAGAGGTTATTATTCCTATGTACGAAAGTGTCGTCATTTGTATTTACAAGTGTCGCAAGTGTCATAACTTATATATGATGGGTTATTAGAACACCAAGTGTGGGGTCAGCCCTAAGTTGAGCTACCATGGGTTATTAGTC
This sequence comes from Larix kaempferi, assembly GCA_027924585.1. NCBI lineage: Eukaryota > Viridiplantae > Streptophyta > Pinopsida > Pinales > Pinaceae > Larix > Larix kaempferi. The sequence goes on along the minus strand of BSBM01000269.1, from coordinate 18,536,929 downwards.
TCTCATAGAGAAGTCGGTCTTGTTAGGTTATTAGGAAAGTCAAGTCAAGTATAAATAGAGTGCGGGAGGCATTCTATTTGATCATTCACTTATTCATCTATCTCTTTCATTGAGTGATGTGCACTAGTGGAGGAGGGGAAGCTGCTAGGAGTCTATCTCTTATGCTTGGGTTTTTGTATCATTTCTCTATCTATCTATGGGGAATTTATTGGGGTTTTTCACCTTCTTGGTTTTCCCCAAGGAAACTCTGTGTCTATTGTCTCTTGTGATTGTCTCCTGTGATTTTTATTCTCTCATATAAGATCCTAAATCATATTGAATTAATGCTCAAAATCTAACAAATAATCGTCACAAAATTTCTCTAGATTTCGATACATTAACCATGGTTTCTTGTAATAATACTATATTTGGAGAGACCAATTCCATTAACCTCCTTAGGGCCGCGTATTTTGGGGTGCCGCCAACCCCTCACACATTTAATGACAAAGGGATCATTAAGTAACCATGGAAGAGGTCTACCCTGCTCTAAGTCTGCAATTATTAGAAAGGAGGTCCTACGAATCAATATGGTCACTTGTGAAAGAAAAATCTACTAAACTAGCAACATCAACCTTCTCTAAAACTCCCACCAAAGAATGAGCAAGGTATTTTCATCTCCGACCACCATTCCTTTTCCGAATGGTGTTGGCTCTAGATGTGTTCTTTAAGCTTCCAAAGATAGACCCAGGTTCTCCGCGGTTCATAGAACTAACAAAACCCCTTTTCACCGGCCCTTTGGGCAATAGTCTGCGAGCAGACTAAGGTCTCACCTGAGGCGAAGTTATTGGGAGGTTGTGGTATTGGGTTTCCACAACTAGGTGATGCGCGCTTCAATGGAATGGTGGAATGTGCGATGCTCACTTACTTCACGGTTAATACTTACGGTATCGCACATCCAAGGACTGCGCGATGCGGGATGATCACTTAATAGCAGGAGAGTGCAACAGAATACTGTGCTTCCTCTTCAACACTTACACTACTTCCGTGGGATTCACTTAGTGTAAACTTATACATTCAACAACATAATAGACTGCAAAACTTGCAAACTTATACAATATGGGAAACTACAAAGTAACAACGCACTATACAGACTTTGCTGACTAAGTGTTTACCCTATCAACTTATGCATTCATCTGACTTAGAAATAGTTGTGCATTCAACAATCATTCACATATGTCGATACTTAACATATTATTCCTATAATTGATCCTTATGGAAAATACATATAAAATCATGAACACATGAACTCATAAACAAGATCTTAACCATTCATCATAAGAAAATACACAGACGCATACACATAATCAATCACATAACATAAGGAATTAACGTGGTTCACCCCTAGGATGGGATCTACGTCCACAGGAACTGCTGTTATATTATCAATGGGATGGGTACAAGAGTTCCATTATGTGCACACAGTTGCAAACTCTCTTTTCTCTTTAGTAGGTCTCTACGCACATAGCTGCAGAGCCTTTTTACAATAGCTCAGTCTCTCAATATAGATCGATATTCAACATACATCAACCAAAATCTAACCGTTTCCCTTACAAAATATGCCCTTTTATAGATCGTGCCCTCAGGTCACGTCTGTTACAATCGCGATGGGCTCAAAAACCCTAAAGTTCCCCCAAAACTAGTGCAGTTACTCACCACCCTGCCTGTTGCCATCGACAACTTGCTCCAATCGATTAAGGCCATTTTGTTGGGCCACTAGTGGCTCACATGCCCTTTTGAAAGCTATAGTAATCATAAAAATAGTTACAACCACATCGTGGGCTGTTGCTTTCCGCCCCTTTAGCCTTGTTGTCGTCGTCGACCCATGGCTTAGCCCTTACAATTTTACACCACTCTCTCTGATAGGTCTCTTTCCTTTATCTCCACTCTACTCCTTACCCAATTGCCAGGAATCCTGGAGTCGCTTACTTAAAATAGGTTGCTTTCTCAGCTCGACCTTCCCTTATACTCTTTACCCAAAATAGATGTTGCGTTGGCTCTGCGCATCACTGTGAATTTGCATCTCTGACTATGCAATCCGAACAACACACTTCACAAAATAGTGCCATCTGACTTCGCAGCCTGAACTATGCACTTGCCAAAATTATACTTCTTTGAAAGTGTGCCAACTTGGGCCATGCCATACAGGCCCCTAACACTTGCTTGTGGATCGTCCCCGATCGACTTTCATCGGTCGACTTCGACTGCTCTTCTTCGGAGGTACTTAGCTTGGCAGTGAAGTTGTGTAAAGTAACGGTGAGCTACACAACTGTTTCCTTTGCCTTGCTCTCAAATTCCTTAATTGTCTCCAACATCGCCTATGAGACCTGCTCCTGGGCTTGTTCTTTCAGTGTGCCCTCCATAGTTTGAAGTTCTACGAACTTTTCATCAATCTATTGCAATAGTGTGAGTCCTTCCTCCTCAATGGGCTGCAACTTCGTAGAAGTGGCAACCTCTTTTTCCCTTAACACCATCATCTCTTTTTGCATCTCTTTCGCCTCGTTGAATTTTTGCAGCTTTTGCCTTGCCAAGAAAGTCTTCATCTCTTCATTTGCGGCATCTAGTTGTTGTTTCCTTTGCTGTAGGTTGCCTTTCACCTGCTAAAGGGATGGATCCTCATTTAATCTGGCCAATACTGTGTTTGCTTCCTCTAGCAAATTTTAACACTTCGCCACTTCGGCCGAAATGTTATCTATAGTGGTCTTTGCTTCTTCACTTGATGCTGCACGCTTGTCTAGCAGAGAGCTCGGTCGCTTAGCTTCCAAATCTGCGATCTTTCCTTTGTAGGAAATCTCCATTTCCATCATTTCCATCATAAGGGATTCCACTTTGGCCCCAATATTGATGATAGTGTCTTCAACATTTGGTTGTTATTCACACTTGCCGATTTTGGTGCATACTGTCGACACTGTTTCTTTAAGTCTGTGGTTTCTTTCTTGAATCTTTGATAATTCCTTGGTGTTTCGGGTTGATTCCTATTTCATCTCATCGAGGATTTCCTACAATTGGACATTCTGATCATATGAGGCGATGTCTCTTTCATGAATTTCCTCTACAATCTGCATGTGCAAATTGTTCAAGTCCTCAATTGGTAATGTCTCAATGTTGAGGTCAAAATGTTCTAAGTTCTTTGCTGCTTCAGCTACCTCATCATTTGGAAAAATAAGGTGTGTAGGTTCAATATGCGCAACCCAAGGGTGCGTGCTCAAAGCACGGGATTGCCTCTTCCGCCTGCTTGACCCACCTAACTTCCCATCTCAGTGTGAATCTCGGACAACGTCCTTTTGGGGTTGTCCGATCTGTGCGACCATCGTTTTTATTATCTCAATAGTCTGAAGGAGGCTTACTTGTGTCTCTTCTTGCTTGGTTTTCTTTGCAGCCAGCATGTCTTCCTAGTACCCATGGACCTTAAGGCCGATGCTTTCGCAGTCATCTTCGTTTAGCAGCGGCTGAAATTTGGGCTTATTAGCCTTTTGCTTCTTATGTTGGCCTTTTTCCGATGAAGGGATTGCAGTTGGTTTCCTCTTACTTTCCGCCTGTCCTTCCAACTTTATCTAGCGTAGTTCCTTCTTCCCACTTAATAGGTATGGCTGGGACTGCGTCGTTATCCTCATCTTTGGTCTCCGCGGAGTCAGACTTGACATCGAATGGTTGGTCCACCTTCCATTCCACTGGCCATTCTTCCATCATCTGTTCTATTTTCTCAACATCCAGCCGATAGGAGCCTGGATACCGTATATCAGTCTCTGTATCATCCATTGGCTGAATGTACGTCTTATGCATATCGGCCATGCATTAGAGGGAATTTCAATTTAAAATTGGCCTTCCAAAAATAATACAAATTCCATGTCATCATGTATTAGCCAATCAAAATGCTTTAAAATTCAGAAAGGGAACACCTAAAAAAATTGGAGGGAAAAAATAAAAATACTTTTTTGGATCGTCTTTTCACCTTATCTCCTTGTAGGTTTACTCAAATTTCAAGCGGGAGGACTCGTTGGATGCATCCAATGAGTACCCATGTTGCATAATTTTAACAACATCCACACCATGAAAAATCGAAAATACATTAAAAATGTGTTTTCTCTCACTAGAAACTGCAATCATGCAACCCTCCTTGATATCTTGTACCGAGACCCTATAAAGGTCCTCCATCTTTCGACGCTTTGCAGATGATATTCTAGAGACAATATACATTTCTCTTTCTTCTACTTGAGAAAACTCAACAGCTCGAGGTTCAACATTTTTTACCTCGTTTTCATTTGATAAAATTTGTGGCCAAGCAAATGGAGTCTTCAAAAATATGTCTCCATTTGTAGAGTTTGAAATTATGTCACTCTGCTCCATGAAAAAAGACTCCCACCAAACAGAATCAACAACATCAAAGTACTCATATGTATCTTCGATAGACTTTTTTATTTCTTCCAAGCATTGAGAAGAATCAACATCTCTACTATGTCGCCTTGCATTATGAATCTCTATAGATGACTGCAATAACAATAAATTTGAAGCATACATTTGATGACTTGGGATGAATTTCAGAAATGCCAAACCTGATGAAGGCCCCCATTCTATGCTAGTTGAGTACTTCTTGCCCCACATTAGTGTTTTTCCACCAATCGTTTTTACACGAAATTGATGCTAAAAGCTAATGTCATTAAGTTTTTCAATGCACCTTTCTTCACCATGTGATCCAAACAGAAATCTTCGCATGTCAACAATTTCTTCCAATTAACGTACAATAGGATCTGGATGGTATGCTTTCCCCATAATTTCAATTAACGATGGTAGGCTCCCGAATTTCTTCCTCCTCAATGTAATTTCAAAATGGCTAAACATTTGATCAATATGATCATGCGTATGCCCAACAAGAAGGAACCCAACTTTTACCTTTTTAAAAATTCCCAATTCAACAAGCATGCTCAGATAACCAAACATGACCCAATTTTTGTTTTCTCAGCTTGTGTTGTCCAAGTGTAGATATAAAACTTTTGGAAGATCACCAGGCCAATGAGTAATCACATGGTGAATTATGCTGATGGTCAAATTTGCATCATTGTGAATATTTGGAGCTATAAAGTAAACCCTTGGAATCATTTCACCATTAAAAACCATACACCCAACCAAGTGAAACTGAATAAAATTCTCCTCCTTTAAATTCTTTGGCACATGGACAAAATGTGGCAAAAGTGTTTTTTTCTAATCCATGCCATCAATTATCAAACCCATATACTTACATGGAGCATCATAACATTTCTTGCGATGTTTGCACAATTTTTGTCGTTCATTTGATTGTTGATTGCAATGTTCTTGTAGTGCATTGATTATGGAATCTACAAACAACATAACAAAAAAAAATTGTTAACTAGCTTCAATAATTGACATTTATCTATTTGTTTTTTATTTTGTTTTGTAAACATACCTCTTTCTATCCCTTCTTTATTTAAGAGAAGCACATGTACTGCAGACCCCCATCCTTGACCTCTTTGGAATGCGTACGTTGTTGAACTTCTTTTTCCATACTCTTGTGAAATATGCACATCTGATGAAGTTGCCATTTCCTTGACCACCTTCAACATAATCCTTGTATAAGTTGTAGATTTCCTGCCTTGTGAAATTATCTAGAATGTGTATTGTTTCTCTATTTGACATACTCTCCCCATGCTTGGAAAATAAATCATGCATCCATGATATTGCAATGTGTGTTGATGGCCCAGTGATTCGTCCCTTATAATCGTCAGTGTAAAATGTAGGATCCTTTTCTAGTCTTGTTTGGATTCTTGATCATTGAAGATTACCAATTGAGTGAATTCGTTTGAATGCCTTTCTACAAAGCATAATTCTTCCAACGCGATAATCATAACCTATCCTGGTAGAAATCATGCACCCCACTAAATATGAATTTTGCATGCTTTTGTTCATTGATAGATACATCTTCCTTCTCTCCAAGACATAATTGTAGCCTAAACTTTTCAAACAACTTTTGTGGAAACACTCACTTGAAATCAAATGAGTAATGGAACTTGGACTTGTGAGCAATTCTTTCCTAGACCTTGTATAACTAGAATGCTTTGGATTGACATAAAAAGGTCTAGTCCTACACTTAATCCTGCTCTGCATTAGATTTTGTCGCTGGATCTCCTGGACCATTATGTCTGCAACAACATCCTCACCAGGATGAATGTTTTCATTGTGATGCATATGACCCCCCTCCATGAAAATTTCATCACCAAATTCATTATGAAAATTATTGTCACGATCACTAATAAGTTGATCACTTGCTGCCAGATCAATGTGACCATCAACATTATTTATGCCACTAAATTCTTCACTGAAAGGGAACTCTAGAGATTCAACATTCTCATCGTTGTTTCCTGTAAAATCCTTGGAGGAGAATCACTGTCTTCATCATTGGTGCCTGTAACATCCTTACTCAGAGGAGAATCATTGTCTTCATCATTGGTGGCTTCATCATTAACATAATGATCATCGGTGCCATTGAAATCCTCGCTCAAAGGGAAATCATCATCGGTGCCATTGAAATCTTCACTAGGAGGAAAACCATCATCCGTGTCATTGAAATCCTCGCTTAGAGGAAAATCATCATCGGTGCCATTGAAATCCTCACTTGGATGATAGTCACCATCGTTGCCATTGAAATCTTCGCTTGGAGGTAACTCATCATCGGTGCCATTGAAATCCTCGCTTGGAGGAAACTCATCATTAGTTCCATTGAAATCCTTGCTTGGAGGAAACTCATCATCCGTGCCACTGAAATCCTCGCTTGGAGGAAAGTCATCATCTGTTCCATTGAAATCCTCGCTTTGATTAAAATCATTTTCACCATTATTGATGTCTTCTTCCTCACCAAGATCATCATCTGTCCCATTAAAATCCTCACTAGGATGAAAATCATCATCAATCCCACAAAAATCCTCGATGGGAGGAAAATCTTTGCTTGAAGGAAAATCATCACTGGTTCCTTGAAAATCCTCGCTTTCAGGAAAATCATCATTGGTGCCTTGAAAATCCTCGCTCGGAGGAAAATTGTCATCATATTGTTTGTTGTCTTTAAGATCCCCACTTGGAGGAACCTCTTCATCATCATCACATTCTTTCTCTTCATTAATAGTGTCTTCAAAATCTTCATAACTAGGAAGTTCTCGAATAACATGCTTGATTACATTGCTTGCACTGCCAGTATCTTGGCTAGATGAACAATACATTTCTTCATTGGCATTGGAATTTACTTCAGATGAGTCCATGACTTCTCACTAATAGATAGAATTATAGAAAAATCTTAATCGCTCAACCGCAAAGAAATTTTACCACAGTCCTCTCCAAAACGTAGAGTGGTGCAACTGTCGTCCGACAATCTTATAACTATGAGAACGAAATTATCCCTCCAAAAGATTCCCTCCAAAATTTTCGTTCAAAATTTTCCCTCCAAAATTAAAGCGCACATTCATATGATATTAAAAGAATTGAAATAATATATTAACAAATTACATATTTCTATCCCAGACATTTAAGACTAGTAAAATTTCTCGTAACATTTTTTATATACAATTTGTAACAAAACAATGACTATTTACGTTTTTTTTACCCAACATTCATAACATTAGTAATTATTTAATTTTAACCTATCTTATATAAATTTAATAATAATGCAGTAACTGATTTCATTTTTTTTATCCCACATTAGTAAAAAAACAATGTTAAACCTAATCTAGGCTATAAAAACCATTTAGATTACCTAATATTCATCATTTATTTTGGAGCAATTTAGTAACATTTGCAAGGTTAGTGCTTTTTCTGTCTTTAATAAATTAATTATTTTTTTTATAATTTTTTATAATTATTTTATGGCTTTATTAATTTAGTAATGTTTGTTTTATTGCTTTATTCTTTTACATTTTTGTTTTTTAACATTCTTAAGAATAGTAAACTTAAACCTAATCTATCTTATTAATACAGGATTGTTTAGTCTTTGGAGCAATTCACAAAGGTTTTCAAGAAGAACGGGAAGATTGCAGAGAGGAACTTCTAGCACTTTCAACAGAGGATGCTCTATCACTTTCCGGGTTAGTTTTATATTTTTATATATATATATATTTTTTAATTCGTGTATTATTAATCGAGACAAGGCTTGCCCCTTATTCCATGAATATTAGCTTTGGGTTTAAAATAGAAACTAATTTTTTTTACCAAACCTACCCATGCCCCCTTAATTTTTTTTTACCCTCCACCCCCATTCTAATTTTCTTTTTTACCATCAACCCCGATGCCCCACCCCCTAAAAATATTAAAAATTAATTTAAAAAAAATTAAAAACACCCTCCCCTTCCCCCTTCCCCCTCCTCCCAGGCCGCTTTCTTAGGCTCCAAAGGGCGGCCCTCATGGCCACCCTTTGGTGCCCAAGCGAGCGAAGGTCCGCCCGCTTGGGTGCCAAAGGGAGGCCCTCATGGCTGCCTCGATGCCGGGCATCGAAGGAGGTCGTGAGGGCTGCCCTTTGGCGCCAAAGGCCGTCCCTCATGGTTTCCTTCGATGCTTGGCATCGAGGCGCCTGTGAGGGCCACCCTTTGGTGCCCAAGCGCACAAAGGTACGCCCTTTGGCGCCCAAGCGGGTAGACCTCTGCTCGCTTGGGCGCTAAAGGGCGGTTGTGAGCGCCTCCCTTTGGCGCCCAATTGAGCGTAGGTCCTCCTGCTTGGGCACCAAAGGGTGGCCCTCACGGCCACCTCGATGCCGGGCATCGAAGGCAGCCGTGAGGGCCTCCCTTTGGCTCCCAAGCGAGTGCAGGTCCGCTCGCTATCTTCTCTTGCTTGGGCACCAAAGGGAGGCCCTCACGACCGCCTCGATGCTGGGCATCAAGGGGGCCGTGAGGGCCGCCCTTTGAAGCCCAAGAGGGCGGCTGGGGAGGATGGGGAAGGGGGAAGGGGAGAGTTTTTTTAAACTTTTTTTTAATTAATTTTTAATATTTTTAGGGGTAGGTTTGTTTACATTTTTCTTTTAAATTATGAATATCTTGTGGGGTAGTTTAAATATTTGGTTTTTTAATAATTATTAGTGGGGTTAGTTTTAATTTTTTTTAAACTTTTGTATTATATTGGTAGGTGGGTGGGTTAGTTTTAAATTTTTATTATATTGTTAGTGGGGTTAGTTTTAATATTTTTTTAAACTTTTGTATTATATTGCTAGGTGGGAGGGTTAGTTTTAATTTTTTTAAAAATATTTTATTATATTGTTAAGGGGGTTAGGGGGTAGGGGGTTAGTTTTAAAATTGCTTTTTAAAATTTTATTATATAGTTAGGTGGTAGGGGTAGGTCTAATTTTTATTTTAAAATTAATTATTATATATTTTAGGGGGGTAGGGTGTAGGTTTACATTTTAAAAAAAAATCTCAAAACATAAAAAACAACGATTATGAATGTAAAAATATTTTTAAATTTTTTAAAACGTTTTTCAAATATAGTTTATAGTGAATATTGATGTTGATTTTGTTTAGATTATAAATGTTTGTTGATTTATTTTAAAATTCTACATTTTGGATATAGGTACAATGGTATCAAGAAAGATATCTGTGAACGTTTCTGGATCAAGAGCGGCGATCATTGCATAAAAAAAAACAGTTGAGGCATGTGAGAATTTTGAGACTCAAGACAGAGTTCTTAGCTTTGAAGAATTAAGAATGAAGAATGTTAGAGAATGGAAACATGCAACAGAAGAAGACAAAACAGAGTATCATTGGCATCTGAAGGAAAAAAATAAAGGAAAACCAGAAAGCATTCTCTTATCTTGTTCTGCAGATCCATATATTCAAGTAGATTACAATCTATTGGGATTGCTGAGAGATATATGTGTAGTGCCGGGTACAGATATTGTTTATGCACAGGTGAAACAAGCCAAGACCTTTGCGAAAATCTGATATGCTTTGAAGATTCCAAAATATAATGTTCAAGAAAATTTCACATATTCTTGTTAAGGGGTCGTGGATGAAATTGAATGTGGGAGAGTAAGTTTGAATATTGATATTATTCTTAAATTGGTTTTGTTATAACTTGGATATCACAATGTAATAGATTTAATACGATAATGTTTTTATTTTGCAGGATTTTTCCATTTCGATTTCAAAAAGCTTGAATGGAATTTATTATACAGAGTCCGATCCTATGGATGTCATTAGTGTCTCTATTCAAAAGGGACCAAAAGCAAGGAAGAAAAAACAAGTGTTAAATGTTCAAACTGAAGAAGTACATGCACAAAGAGGAAAGAGCATCCGACAATCAAATCAGGTACCTAGAAGGGTTATATTTAAATCTTCATCTTGCCAAACTAAACATGATGAAATTGTTGCAAATGAGCTTGTTACTCCTGCTAGTAAGAGTAACAAACAATCTCATAAAAGAAATATGGTTGAGAGTGCCTTGATTCTTGTTGAAGGCATTGTTGATTTAGAAGGAACCCCTTCAAATAAAAAAAAGAGGAGATCTCTTGTTGCTAAAACCAAAGTTATTACTGAATCTGAGAGTGAAAATTCTGGTGGTAGTAGGGAAATCAATACTCTAGGTGCTAATCTAGAGGATGGCATTGTCAAGAAAACACAAAAGGTCATTCGAGATCGATTGCGGAGGGATAATTTGGTTAACAATGGACATACATTTGAGTTGAATGTGAATCAAATTTATAAACCCACAGAAGGGAAAGATCAATTTAGAATTAGAAAGCCACATCACTTGCATATTCACAACTTGAAACCATTGATGAGGCACAATCCCTATGCACATGTGGTTGACTACCTAGTCCTTCTTGACCTAGAAGTTGTTCCTACTAGAGATGAATTTGATGAAACAAGATGTTTTCATTACAAATATTATGTTCTTGGAGGGAATCATTCTGTAGAGGCAAGAAGAGAGGTGATGCAAGAATATCCCAATAACCCTATTTTTGAAACAGTTAAATGCATCATTTATGCTGGTTTAATAGATGTTGAAGCAAAGTTGTTGGCATGGGATCATAACATAGATAGTGAATATAGGTTGACAATGAAATTTTTTCAAAGGGTGATATTTATACACAGTGAATTTGTGAAGATATGTGACGGGGAAAAATCTAGAGTTGATGTAAGTTTTCAGAGACAATGTTGTATGGAAATAGGTCTCCTTATTAAAGATGATATTGTGCCACCAAAACGTTCCAGAGGAAGTGATGCTTTCAGATCTGTAGATGCCTATTTCTAGTTGGCATTCAGATTTGGGAAAACATGGGATTTGATTGATGACATATTTAGCTTGTGGGAGAGTATTGGCATAAAAAACCAAAAAGTTAAAAAATGTAGAGTTGTTCCATGGAGCAGTGGTAAGGTAGGTCCTGACGTCAAGAATATGCTAGAAGACATGACCATTACACCTTGGAGAACAATGCAAGGTGTGAAGGATGAAACATTAATAGCTACAATACTATCACGGGTAAAGTCAGGTGAATTATCCATGGAGGAAATGTGCAGCGAACTTGACAAGTAAGTTGAGCATTTTTTTGAGTTTAACATTTTTGTTATGTTCTAGGTATTCTGTTATATTTTTATATATGATTATAAACATCATTTATTGTTTCATTTTCTAGTCACAAGGTCTACATGAAAATACAAGAGGAAATGGTTATAATGTTAAGTGAGAAGAGTTGGGATGATGTCAAATGCAACTATCTAGACTCAAGCTCGATAGAAAATTTAAAACAATTTTTTTTTGCATTCAAGAAGGTATGTTGATCTATGATACATCCGATTTTATTTATTTTCTAATTCAATTCATTTCTATTTTATTACTTATAGAGATCATTTTCATTTGAATATGCCAAAGAGGGGTAGAGATGGAGTACCAGAGTCTTTCAAAATTCATATCCAAAGAGCCAAAATAGAATGACAAAAGAGACAACGTCTTGCAAATGTTGAACTTGATGATACACTTGATCATTATATTTGGAATGGGCTTGACACTGTGCAATATAAAGTCATTTTAGGTGACTGTGCAGACATTGAAAATCTTCTTCCTAAAAAGGAGTATGCACTAGTGATTGCAGATATCCCTCATGGATACAATATCCGAAACACTACTTATGATTGTGAGCCTTATACTTACCAATCATTCAGTAAAGTGGTTTCGGGATTTGTAGATGTCACAACATCACCACTATGGAGATTTGTTTTTTTTTATTCAGACACACAATTAGGGGGCTTGTTGACAGCCTTCAGGGGTAAAGGAAAGAAAAGGAAGCAACTTCATTGGTAATATATTTTCACTATATTATCAAAATTTTGAATTTATAAATCAATTATATTTATTGATAAGTCAAAATCCTAATGTTCATAGCTCATGCAACGATCCAATCCTGAGTGATGATGAAAGCATACATGTTGCAACTTGGACACAGGAGGAGGCTTATGAATCTCTTTTAATCAATGAAAAGAGTGGAGGAAAACATAGCAAATATTGAGTTATAATGCCGTGGTAAAAAAATTAACATATGAAGAAAGGGATTTGAAAGGAGAGACTGTAAACATCTATAAAAATCCACAAGCGTTGATTAATTATCTCATAGATACATTTTCAAGAGAAGGAGATTGGGTCCTAGATTTGTTCTCGGGTTTAGGTAAACTTTCTCATATTACATATGAAATAATATATCAAGTTTTATTGTATGTTTTATCCTTCATTATTTTATTATTTTAAAGTATGATTATTTATGCTATTGACTTAATTTTTTTTTTTGTGATTAGGTAGAACAATAGCATGCTCCTTACAGAAAGGAAGAAATTGCATATCCATTAATAATGATCCACTCCAATGCAATTACATAAAGCAAAGAATTAAGGCTATTCAAGTTCTTCCAGATGAACTGCAAGAAGTTGGTTTGAAGAAAGGAGAGTTTAGTGAAACACTTGTGGTAAAGATGTCAAAAGAGCCCCAACCCCCATTGGGAGGGGTGTTTGGAAAGGAGCACTTTGGGGATTTTGCAAACATAGAAGACCTAATTGAAGAGGACATTGATGTAACATACCCTTTTTGCCGAAAAACATGTTATGTTGGAAACATTATGTTAACTTTTATTGTAAAGTTTTATATTGGACAAGTGTCCAAGGATGATTGTAATTGCATAACATTTTATTATTTAATAAATTAAATAGGAGACAAACACCTAAGGGGACTGTTGAAAGAGATTTTATTGACCCACTAGGTGAAATGAAATCCGGGGTAGAAGGCAATGGAAAAGTGGCAACATCATTATGCAAATAACTAGCTGTTGGTATGGGGCAACTCCGTTGAAATGTGGTCATAGTGCCCTGGAGGATGGGACTAAAACTTGAGGCTCATTTATTCAAAACTGACCACTAAAGACCTAGGCAGTCTATATAAGAGCTATCGAATTATGAACTGAGGTTCATCACTTTTCCTGATGAGGAAATTTACCTTGGGGTTTTGCTATGCTTGCACCCAAGAGATTCGATGAGGGGATATGCTGAGTTTTTTATCATGGTGTAAGTCTGCCTATTATACTACTGAGTGCAGAAGTTATATTGCTGAGTGCATAAGGTATATTTGAGTGCAGAAGTTACATTGCTAAGTGCATAAGTTATATTACTGAGTGCCTTGCTTCTACACAAATTCCATCTACTTAGTGGTTCAGTAAACAAGCTCGGGGATCCAAAGGAAGCAAGTAGTTTTGGCTGCTTCTTCTGGAAAAGGTTGGGAGGAACATGCCTCCTTGGGTGTTTGTTGGCCCTATCTTCATTTACAGGTTCTACTTATCTTTTCTAATTCTAAGTAGTGAAAGTTTCTATATGCAATTATTGATTTACTATTTTCAAGGATATTATTAAACAAATGTATTTGTTTTAGTTTCTGATCTAATTAGCATTCTGTATAGTAATAATTATGTAATATTAATTGAATAAAATATTTCTCTACATTTTTCGCCATGCTAATGGATCTGCATCGTACTCTAGTATAGAGAAGAGATTAAGGTAGATAAATTGATAGGCAGATTGCCAGATGAATGAGAAGACCAAGACTATTGTATTTCACTAGTTTTTCCTACCATTAATCTTTTGTATAAAATAACATAATTCTATGTCTTTCTCTTATCATTATTTTCATTAGTTAAATGTTTTAGGTTCACTGTATTTCTTTCATCATGATGTATTGAATTTAACAACTACAAAAACATTTATTTCCTAAGTATACAGTACTGTTATCCCTTTCTATTAGCAAGTATATTTATCATGAAAATAAACAGTTTTCATATCTAAGTATAGAAATTATCTTTCTGTTATACAGTATTTAGGAAATCATAATAGCTGTAAATTTAATAGCATCAATAAGCATTATATAATTACCTTTCTTTTTCAAACAATGCATAATTGTTTAAGTACTAATCTTTATGCACTGTTTTCATTTCTGTTATACTATTTATTTATTTAAAACAAAGAATCATTATACTATCCAAACAGAGTTTTTCGTTGACCAAACCCTAGAAGTATCAAAACCTAACTCTCAGATTCATAGTTTAGTTAAGGCTCAAACATCATCAGTTAATAGCAGAATATGGGTCTAGATACAATCTCATTACATAGTTGCAGACAGAAAAACATTGGCTCTCGGCCAACACTTAAAATCAATAGACTTGAACGACGAGAAACATTTTCAACTCGAAAACATAGTTTCGAAAACACTTATCATACACATTCCTTAAGACTGAAAATAAGAGCATCTCGGCACCAATACAAGACTATGCTATCACATTGCAATTGAAAACTATAAACAATAAAACCATATGATCGGTTTGCTGTTGACATGTACCTTTCAAAACTAAACGTTTGATATCCTAACAGTAGAACATTTCCGAGAACCCACATTAGGTTTTGACCATTTTAATACAATGCTAAAGCCTTAGCCATCAAGCTTTTCATAAAATACAATAGTGGCAGAATGCTAAAAACATCAAATGCATATAAACGGAAGCCCTACTCTTGAAAACAAACACAAACACGATAAAGTAGGAAAACAAGCTATTGTATTATCAATTACACAGTAGATGGAAAACATTAAGCTTTGATTATTTTACACAAAATAGAGCAATGCTCACAGTATCATCCACACAAACATAGTTTGAACAAAAACATAAATCCTTTCATTTACAAGAACAGTAGGAGGGTGAAACCCTCTCTTGAGCATTTCTTTTACAGATTATACAATGGAAAACAATTACTACTAAAACAACGGTGAAAGGGTCGAGGATTCATCCTCCCCAAGCTACAAACAGTTCACAAATACTTCGTTGAAGGTCACCCCTCAGAGCCCAAGAAAACACAAAGTTTCGGCAAAGAACACATTGAAGGCCCACTAGTCATCTAACCGAAGTAACGAGTAACCACCAAAGCTTACCGGTCATTTGCAGTTGCCAGCTACCAAAACCTAAGCTAAGAAGCCATCGACGAAGGTACCTACCATTCAAACATAGTAGTGGTCAAAAAGAGTTTTAAAAAGATCATTGCATGCGAAAAAACAATAACTGAACTCTCAAAATAGAATGGAAGATATAGGGTTTCGAACCGAGAACCCTTACCTTTAATATTTTCATCGGAGTGGAACGCCAAGGCATTGCAGACGGTACCCATTACTTCACCATCGAATGCGAGGGAGGGTGGACAATAACTCTGAAAACTCTCACCTAACAGACAAGAAGAGCCAAGTATCAAATCAACTACCACGAAGCATTGGCCACCCACCCTGGAACTGTTAATACAAACTGTTAGTGTAAAACCCCATGACTGTATAGGCTCTCAAGCTATTAGTAGATCATGGTTTCAAACCGTGGGCACTCCACAAAAACCTGTTAACAAAACCCTGTAGGCTCTCAGCCTGTCGGCCTCTCCTCAGAGCCACTACACCGAATGCCAAGGAAACATTAACATCATAGAACATAGTGGAGGTTAGGGTGAGATCCTGGAAACCAAACCCTTGCTAGATCAACGGTGGAGATCACCAAAGGGTTTTCACGTAACCCAAGCAAACAACCATATTAATTGACACCATTATTACCATAGCCACCGAGGAAGACATCTTAGATAACTCGCGAACCAAATCACTTACAGCTCATCATAAGGCTCGAATCATCAACACACTATCACGTGCATAGCACCACGACATTGTCCACGGAGACATTCCACTATCTCGACAGTTGGGAGAATTAAAAGCCAAGGGATGCCAAAGTTCCTGCCAACACGAAAACTTCATAGTATTAATTTCACCCAATTCTTGTAATGTATCGTATTATTGCTAAAACGCACCATTCGATTATGTATCAACACCTTGTGGTAAGTGTAGCTAGTGTTTTCACCCTAGCTTGTGCAAATGAGCACCTATTGAGGAGAAGGGACTCCTTAGTAGCAGTTTAGAAAATACAGTAAATAAAACAGTAACTACTCTAAGCATGTGCATAAACAGAAAATACAAGATAATAAAATGTTTTTTGTATTGATTATACCTCCAATGTGAAGGTTGATGAAGCCTTTGCAACAGTCCAAG
Organism: Larix kaempferi; assembly: GCA_027924585.1. Taxonomy (NCBI): domain Eukaryota; kingdom Viridiplantae; phylum Streptophyta; class Pinopsida; order Pinales; family Pinaceae; genus Larix; species Larix kaempferi. Next base: position 18,520,312 of record BSBM01000269.1, on the reverse strand, counting down.
AGGGTTTCTTCCAAGCTCCAGTGTTGTTCCTTTCTCTTTCTCCAAAGGGTTTTGGAAATGGGCCAAAGGGGCACTCAAATGTGAAAGTAGCTCAAAGGTGAGCTAGGGTTTCAGGAGTGATTTTGGCAGAGTAAGGGTGTGGTTGACTGTGGATATGAAATGAGGGGCCTCCATCACCTATTTATAGGTTTTTAGTGGTGGAGTGTTGGCCCATGGTTTTGGGAACCATATGGTTTAGGTTAGCTGTATAGGGTTTTTGCTTCTTTTTTTCCCTCTTTTTCCTCTTTTTTGTATTTTTTATTCTCTTTTTAGAGGGTTTTTGCTATTTTGGAGGAATTTTGGGGAAAAAAGGGGGTTTTTGGCCTTTTGGAGGCTTTTTACAAGGTTTTTAAGGTTTTGGAGGCAAATATTGTAGGAAATATGGACAAATGAGTCATGCAATGGGGTAGATGAGGTAGTGCGCACTTTTTGGGTGTTAACAGTAAGTGAAGGTGGTGTTGGATGCATTTCTAGGGAACCATAATGTCATATAAGGTTACATAAATGCACACACACGATACCATATAGTTATTATTCATAGGACCTTGTATAGGGTTTGATATATATCTATTTCAATATAATATAAGAATTAAATAAAATTTCGTATATAGTTTATAGGTTAGCAAATGATGATGATAGGAATTGAAATCAATTCCTAGATTAGAATTTAATCAAATCATGCATGTAATTCCTAGGCTAGGGATTATATATAAACAATTGCATATCGACATTGCATTTATTTGCACTTAGCCATCACATATAGACATTGGGTAATCTTCTAATATACATCAAATAGAAACTCACAATAACAATATACATAGAGTTAAACTATGATATTTGGATCCTATTCATTTGTTTGAACAATTTAATAAAGGTTAGTACAGAGATTTTTATTATTACAGCTACCATACGTCTGTTTTTACAAACTAGGCTAATTGAAGATCCCACAATAGTACTTACGACATTATGTCTCTTAAATCATTAAGACTTGGCAGACACGGAAACTAGTTAGAACTCTTAGGTCACATGTCGTAAACACTATACCTGTAATCTGCGAAAAGGATGATTTCAAATGCTTTAGCATGAAAGCTAAGTAAGCCTCGAGGCATCCGTAGGATCCCTTCACCATCAAATAGAAGAAACAATAGTTAACACATATAAACATATGTCTTTAGATCAGCAATAGAGAATTGTGAAAGTACAATCGAGTAAGTTAAACATCGAAATGAAGATATTAGTTATCTTGTTGCAACATTTCACTTTCGACAAACACATCATTTAGTACAACAAGACGACATTTAAAGATCTATTATATTTCCGCACAGTTAGATTATGCATTAAAAGCTATATCGAAAAATTTTAAATTTTTGTAATTTTCAGGATGTTACAATTGATGTCCCTGAGGAAAGTCAAGCTCCAGAAAATTCCAATGTCGATGAAGAATTTGGCATGCATGATATTGTTGAATAGTTTCATGTTTTGAAGAAAATGTTAATTTTGACAATTTTTGACAGTTTTTTGATAAAATATATTAGTAATGTTTTGACTTTCAGACTTTATTTTAGAAATAAAATTTCTACATATAATGTTTTTAATATTTTTTTAACAAATAATTTGTATATTTTTTCTTGAATTTATGTGAATCGTCACTTTTCGGAAAATAATATGAAATATGATCATTTTTATACAAAAATTCTCTGAAAATTCATTGAAAATGGTTTTAAATGTCTTTATTTTCTGGAATTGTTTACAATTTTGTCCATAAAAGTGCCTTATTTTTTCCATAAAAATGTCTTGTTTTATAGAAAAATGGTAAAATGTTTCTGTTTTTCATTATAAATTGATTTAAAATGTATTTTGTTTTGTTAAATTTCTAAAAACACACTTAAAAATAGAAATTAAAAATATTTTACAACAAAGATAATTTAAAGGCCCCAAAAAATGTCTCAAAATGAAAATGTGTGATACTGGTATCAACCATTTTTGAAACAGGGGTAAAAATAGCTACTAAAATTAGGAGAGAGAACAACGAGAACTGTGTTGAGTTCTCATTTCATAGTATAAGTGGTTTTTACATCTCTAGCCGTGGTTGGGTAGAGTTGTACATGACTTTTGAAAGTCCAGTTGCGAATGGACGAGTGGGAGTTTCAGCTGAGGTTGAAAATGACTCACAGAGGCATTAATGTCTGAGGAGTTGGATGAAGAGTGCATGGCACAGTAGTCACATTTGATCGTGAGATGTTTGACAAATGTGTGCGAATAATACGAAGCTTGACTAATGAAGTCACAATGATCAAAGAGATTCAAATACGTGGATGCATTCCTAATGCGTTAGACCAGAGCGACAAAGAGGTCTAAGAGGTGAGAGCATGGGAAGAGGCAGTCGAGGAACGAGAAGAAAAACTCATCAAGCTTCTGACGGATCTGAGAGGTCTGACAAAGATGGATGTACGTACCTACTTGGGAAGTCTGGATCCATAAGACTTGATTGACTGGTTCAAAGAAATGGAGAAATACTTCGACATAGAGCAGATCAAGGATCCCATACGAGTTAAGACTGCATGTCTGAGGTTGAAGGGTCATGCCTCATTATGGTGGGACAATGTGCAGGATGACAGAGTCAAGAAAGGAAAGGAGAAAATCAATTCTTGGGATAGGATGGTTTCCAAGATGAAGGGAAAGTTCTTGCCATTTGACTATGTGATTTCCTTGTTCCGGAAGTTGTAGAACTTTCGACAAAAAGAGATGACCGTGAAGAAATACATGGAAGAGTTCTACAGATTGTCGATAAGTTCAGGAGAAACCGATAAAGGAGAAGAAGCTGTCGCTAGATCGTGCACGGATTGAAATATGGGATACAAGATGCATTGAGCCTGTCAATGTTCAAAGCGGTCGGTGATTCCTCATCGACCAGAGGCAGGATGATGGGTCGGCGTGCGAATACTGTTTCCGCAAAAGGCCAAAGTAGTGGATATAGGAGGGAATTTGTCGAAGACAACTGATGGATGGAAGGGACATCGACAAGAGATAAGACGCAAGAAAACCAACGTGATGGTCGTGAGAACCATGGTTGAGGTGTGTATGGTCAAAGTGGTCCATCCGACAGAAAAGGAGCTCACAGACTAGCCATAATCTGTTGCAAGTGTCGAGGAGTTGGACACAAGGCATATTAATGCCCAGAGAACCTACATGTTGTAGAGGAGTCGAAATCCAGACATCAAAGGGATGATCAAGACGATGAGAGGGTGACGTTGACATCCGACAGCAGTGAAAGTGGGAAAAGAAAGAGCCATGCCATGACAACTAGGAGGACACTGGTTCAGGACAACCAACGTGAGGAGAAAGAGCCACCGCGGTGAAAGGCTATCTTCTGACCTAGAATGCGGATCGACGAATGGTGTTGCAAGACCATAGTTGATGGTGGCAGTATGAAGAATATTGTGTCGACAGAGGTCATCGAAAAAGTGGGGTTAAAATTTTGGGAACACCCACACCCATACAAGATCTCATGGTTACAAAAACTACACCATGTGAAGATGACCAGATAGTTCCTAATTAACTTCAAGGTCGGGAATCTTGAAGATAGTGTACTGTGTGACGTAATCCCGATGGACACATGTCATCTATTGTTAGGGAGACCATGACAATATGATCTGAAGATGATCTATGATGGTCAAGCCAACACAGTCACAGTGTGGAAAAATGGCATGCAAAGGACTCTGAAGCCGAAGCAGGAGGAGCAAGCCGACTGTGAGCAGGGCAGAGAAACTATTGGGAGAGGCGAGTGCTGATGTGTTTAGGGAAATAATTCCTCACAGAGGAGGTAAGATGGTCGGGATGTTTCACCATAATTCTGAAAGGACCATGTGTCGAGAGGTCAACAATGGAGAATATTTCGATCGAATTCGAAAAGATGCTCAATGATTTCAGGAGCATAGTAGTCGACAGAACATCGACGGGATTTCCATCGATGAGCAACATGTCCCATCAGATTGACTTGATTCTAGGATCAAGTTTTCCAAACAAGGAACCCCACCGAATGAGTCTTACAGAGGGTCAAGAACTCAATCGAAAGGTCCAGGAGTTGTTGGATAAGGGATTGATCAAAGAAAGTCTAAGTCTGTGCCTTGTACCAGCAATATTAGCGCCGAGGAAAGGTGGAGAATGGAGGATGTGTATAGATTCCAGATCCATCAATAAGATCATGATCAAGTATCGGTTTCCATTGCAGAGAATGGATGACTTGATGGATTGCTTGAGTGGAGCGAAGTACTTCACAAAGATCGACCTAAATAGCGGTTATCACCAGATTTGGGTTGAAGAAGGAGATGAATGGAAGACAACATTCAAGACGAAGGAATGGTTGTGTGAGTGGTTAGTCATGCCATTCAGATTGACTAATGCACCCAGTACATTCATGTGATTGATGAATGAGGTACCAAAGCCATTCTTGGGAAAGTTTGTCATAGTATACATAGACGACATTCTGATTTTCATTCGAACCAAGATAGAGTACTTGGAGCGCATTTGACAGGTATTGCAGAAGTTGCAGGAATAAAAGATGGTGGTGAACCTGCAAAAGTGTTTCTTCATGATGGAAGAACTAGTGTATGTGGGATTCGTAATATCGGGTAAAGGGTTAGTGATGGACCCAGAGAAGGTGAAGGAAATATTGTATTGGCCAGAACCGACAAGTGCGACTGGAGTAAGAAGTTTCCATGGACTTTTCAGTTTCTATAGGAAGTTCATCAGGGGATTCAGTCGGATTTGTGCACCTTTGATAGAGTGCATGAAGAAAGGGGAGTTTAAGTGGACGGAAGCTTCCTAGAGAGCTTTCGAAAACTTGAAGGAAAAGGTCATTGAGAGCCCAGTGTTAGCGCTCCCATATTTCAACAAAGTTTTCCAAGTTGATTGCGATGCGAGTGGAATGGCAATTGGAGCAGTGTTGCGCCAAAAGGGCCGACCATTTGCATTCTTCAGTGAGAAGTTGGATGATGCAAAGCAGAAGTATTCGGTCTATGACCAGGAATTATATGCTATTGTCCAAGCATTGAAGAAGTGGAAGCATTATTTGTTTCCCAAGGAATTTGTGTTGTACACAGATCACCAAGCACTGAGGTATTTGAATACTCAGTCGAAGTTAAATCAGCGGCACATGAAATGGGTCGAATTCTTGGAAGGATATACTTTCATGTTGCGACAAAAGTCAGGAAAGTCAAATAAGGTTTCCGACGCACTGAGTCAAAGAGTTGCATTGTTGAACACAACAAGAGTTGAGGCAACAGGAATAGAGTTGGTGACAGCAGAGTATGTGACCGATGAGGATTTTTCGAAAGCATGGGATGCTTTTTGTGAACAATGGAGTGTCTACAAGAATCCATACTCATATTATTTCATCCAAGAGGGATACTTATTCAAGGGAAAACAATTGTGTATTCCCATAGGATCCATAAGGGAGAGCGTAATCCGAGAATTGCACAGCGGTAGATTAGCAGGTCATTTTGGCATCGACAAGACCAAGGCATTGGTCAAAGAGAAGTACTGTTGGCCAGGAATGACGATAGATGTCGGTAAGTGGGTACAACAGTGTCGAGTTTTCCAGTTGGAAAAAGGAAGAAATCAGAACATGGGGTTGTATACACCATTTACTGTACCGAATACCCCATGGGAGCACTTGAGCATGGATTTTGTGCAAGGATTTCTGAAGACGCAGCAAGGAAGCAACTCAATCTTTGTTGTAGTCGACAGATTTTTGAAGATGTCACACTTTATTTCATGTCGGAAGACAAGTGATGCCAGAAGCATTGTTGTACTATTCTTTAAGGATATAGTCAGCTTGCATGGGTTGTTGAAGAGTATCACATCGGAAAGAAATACCAAGTTTATGGGGCATTTCTAGAGAACCTTATGGAAGAAACTGAACACGAAGTTGTAGTTCAACTCAGCATATCATCCACAGATAGATGGACAGACCGATGTGGTGAACAAAAGTTTGGGAAACCTTCTAAGATGTTTGAGTACCAATAGAACCAAGCAGTGGGAGAATGTGTTGGCACAAGCAGAGTTCGCATACAACAATTATGTGAATCGGTTGACAAGTTTGAGCCCACTCCAGATTGTTTAAGGAAAAATCCCAAATGGAGTGGTGGATTTGATCGAGTTACCGATAGAAATTAGGAAAAGTACGGATGCAGAATAATTCGCGGAGCATATGAAAGAAGTACATGAAGATTTGTGAAAGCACATTGAGAACAGTAATGCGGCATACAAGTTGAGAGCCGACAGAAAGAAGAGGCTGTGTTTGTTCAGCAAAGGAGACTTAGTCTATGCACATTTGCAGAAGGAGAGATTTTCGTTACGAACATATAACAAGCTGAAGCTGAAGAATATTGGACCGTGTAAGATTATGAAGAATATTTTTGACAATGCATATGTGTTGGAGCTAACGAAGGACTTGATAATTTCACCAACGTTCAATGTCTCGAAGAGGGTTAAAGCAGCGGAAGCACATAAGTGTTGAACATCGACTGGACAATGCATATTCCATATCAACACAAGGAGGAAGTCGCAGAAGTAATAGAGGAACACGAAGTCAGGCATACACGCAGTTTGCGAAGGAAAGAATACTCAGTGCGATGGAAAGATGAGGAGTTGCAGGAGACGACATGGATTTCTGAAGAAGAGTTAAGGAGACTAACGGAGCAGTCAGAGTTCTTTTTCACGTAGGGAGTCTGATGCAGGGGCATCGGGACCTAGGCAGAGCAGTCGAAGTTGATCGATAAGAATGCCGACCAGAGGGAGTGCCGATGACCACTGGTGAGGAAGTGTGGATTGGCTGTCGAAGTCAATAAGTTGAGCATGAGCAATCGATATGTGATCAAAAGAAGATGTGAAAGGTCAAGAGTCGACATGTCAAAGATCGACAGATGAAAGGGTTGCAGAGGAAGGCATCGTAGGCTGACATGTTGTCGAACTGCGACATCGACAAGTTTTGGGCATGATCCAAGCAAGGAGGAAGGTGCAGACTGCCGAAGCCTTGAGTTCGAAGGAAGATGATGGGTAAGTCGAAGGATGACGGTAGACAGTATGTTCGACGTCGTGACATGACCAACTACTGTATCAGTGTCAGAAGGACATGCAGAAGTCAAGCAGAGTACTTGGTAGCAGTTCGGGGTTGCTAAGGAAGTAATGAGCAGTTATTGCAGGTGGTTGGGATCATGACAGATGTCGCCACAGGTGGAGGTTGTGCAAAATGACAGAGGTGCTAACAATTGCAGGTCTGCAGGATCGGGAGGATTCGACGGACAGGGGAAGCGTGTTTTAGGGGTCAAAGTGATCTAGGTAACAACAATAGGGTAGAATATTGGTGCACAGGAACAAAAGGGAGTTCGATCAACAGAGGATCGAGAGAAGAATTCGGTAGGGATCTATATATTGGAGAGAACAGTCACGCATCAATCGAACGCAGAGAAGATCAGATCCATAGCTCAACGAGTGCTTGCATTCAACAGAGGCTGTGAGAGGGTGAAGGTCGACACATAGAGAGAGCACACATTTACTTTTTTATTGTAATAGGATGATGTCGACATAGTTAGTTGTTTTACATTTCTTACATTTCACATTGTAACCGATTTATTTGAAGTAATAGAAGCCATCTTCTTGCATCTTGTTTACATCTGGTTCATGTGAACATGCGTGTGTGTGTAAATCGATAAGCAAGAACCCTTGCTGGGTGACCTTGCGTCACTATGCTTGAAACACATTGATGGTTTATGTGAAATTATTTAAGGAAATGTTTTTAAATATATGTTGAATTCTCATTATGACAATGGTTGAGTGAGCACGAGTATTGAAATCATGTGTTTGATCTAAATCCTATACCTCCTATCGTGTCCTATTTTATGGTGATCAATGGTGTTTATAGTTAAAGAAATCAATTGTTCTGAAATTTTCCTCTAGTTGCCTTTAAAACCATTGTACATGGATTCTATCTCAAGTCAGTTTGCATTTATTGAGTGGACAAAGATAATGATTTTTGGATGCATTTTAAAAAATTGCTTAAATGGACAATTAGAGTGTTGAGATTCAATATCATCATTATGCATCCTTTGATAAAGTGGAGTTTCCCTTCCGACTGCCAATATTAGTTTTTATGAGTTTAAGTGAAATCCAATGCGCATTTTATTTCTTTTGCATTGGACTTCCTTTTATTATAGTTCCTATATTGGCCAACAAAATTAGCATGACATAGTATTCTTGAATAAGGATTGGAGATGATTATTTAGGATGTATGAATTGGAGTTGTCTAACATTATTGCATCTTGATCAGACTATAAGTTCAAATTGTCACGTTGACTATTACTAAAGAAATGTTTTGAGGAAATGACAAGTTTGAAATTTTGAAAATTTGTATTGAAGAAGTTATGCAGTCAATTCCAAGTTGAGCACATTGTCCACATTTGGTCCTTGTAATGATATAGAATCAAGGTTGATGAATCATGATGATTGTTCTGATACTTTATCTTTTGGATAAACAAGGAGGCAAATGAATAGTTTAATGGTAAAAAGTTGTCCCACCTATTTTTAGTGCTCTTATTCATTCCTATTATAATTATTATTATTTCTTTCCCATCTTATCATTATTTATTCCTATTATATTTATGTTTATTTCTTTCTTTTTGTTCATTTCTTTAGAATTTGAATTAAAGGTGCTTACACTCAAATTTATCATTGGTTTAGTAAAGGTGTTTAGAATGGAAACATGATCTTTTTAAATTTATTTATTATGCTGACTTAGACCAAAAACTTCTCCTTTCTCTTTGCATGTACTTTACCTTCAACCTATATGTCCTTTCTTTTGTCACAATCCTAACCCTACTCCTTGGAAAATCAAGCTCCTAATCATTATTCAAACTTTAATTCTATATAATTCCTCATTTGAGGGCTTAATCCTACTTCTTAATGACCAAATCATTATCATCCTTGAAAACATTTCAATATATGTTTCTCTCCTAACTATTAGATTAAGGATGAATTGATGACTTTTATAATTAACAATGGTAGCTACCAAAACCTAATTTCTCTTGACCTTTGCACCTTCAACTCCATACAACAACCTAGGATGAAACACCATAATATCCCTAAGTTAATGATGGACATCAACAGTGTCAAATTACTTGAATTGCATTAGTTCATTTTTTACGTAGTCTTTTATGAAGTTTCCACCCTTTAATCCTCTCATTTGATTTTAGGGATACGTCACAAAAAATAGTGTTAGGCACTTATGATACTTGGTGTTACACCTACTTCCTCTCCAATTATCAAAATTATATGAATTATACTTTTACACAACTACTAGCACACCTAATATTCTCACCCATCCCTCTTTACACCTCATTATTGGACCCAATCAAGCTTTGAAACTATAGGATTCTCAACTACAACAACCAAGTTCCTATTAGTGAATTAAAATACTTGTAGATATCTTTGGACATCCTTAGGCTACATGAATTAATATAATATTATTATTTTACCTAAGGTCATTAGTTCAATAGTTTATTAGGGCTAGGTAGCTAGATTGTGGATCCATTAGAAAACTATAACAGAGGCCCTTAGGTAGATTTATGGGATTAGTCTTCTTTATCTAAAATATTTTCCATCTTAGATCAGTTCAACATTTTCCCCCTTATTTATTTTAATTTATTGGTCTCTTACTTCTTATCAATAATCACTTCACAAACCGTTATCTAGACATCCTCAACAAATTTGGTTTCAATACTAAAATTACTCTTTATATGTATATAAATGTTTGGAATGTAAAATCGAAATGTGAAATTTTGTATGGATGTCAAATGTTTGGAATGTTTAAATATGAAAACATGTAAAATTTGAATATGTTATGAGTTGTTAGTTGTGTAAATGTAGATATTTTATCAAATGGAAAGAGAGGGGTCTTTGAGGCAAAACCGTATAAGGTCTACTGGTACAACGACATCTGCTAAGGGGAGGTCATGATCATGGTCATCATGAATTGGTGTCTCGACTAATAATCGAAGGTTGTCGGCTTCATCTCAAGATTCAATCTTTTTGTATAGTTCACATTCATGTTATCACCAGTTAGGCCAAAGGGGCACATATATGCTTCCCCCGTATCTTCTATGGGAGAACGTCGATCTCGACTTTCTGTTGGTATGAACATTTATGTTTTAATACATGTATCAATTGTAATTTTGCACGTGTTCAAAAAATTTTATGTTTACACACAATTGTGTTTGTCTTTGAAGTAGAGAAAGGTTCAGAAGAGGCTCGTAATTCTACGCAGAGGGACGAAGGTTGAACACGGAGGGCATATGTTGAAATAGATGTGGGTTGTACACCCATAACAACTTATCCATCTGATATACCTTAGGATATTCCATGGGAAAGTGGTGTTCAAAAAATGTCCCTTGAAAGCTGTAGATCTCACTATGACAAGTTGCAACATGATCTTTTTAGTTTGGATCTCCCTCTAGAGAGAAAACAAAGTCTAGAGATTGTTTTGCAGTCAGTGCAAAAATTCATTGATGTATATGAGGGTCTCATAACAACTACAAATGGTTTTATTGACTTGATGTGGAGGAGAAGGGCACAAGTCATGGTTCCAGACAAGTGGGCTGTTGTGAAGGAGAGAGTGACCAAAGAACAAGCCAATTCAATGTTTAACTTCAAAGAAGGCCTAAAGTGAAAAATATTGAAAGTGCAATATTTCAAGCACCCTGAACTTGCAGATCTATTATATGATCAGTTCCATGCAACCTATGGTAGGTTTCCATGGATTGATGAGGTTCCTAATTATTTCGTCATTATTTTTTATGCAGTTTTTTTTTTAAATATGAAGCTAGACTATATCAATATTCATTCTAGCTTTTGTGGATTTGAAAAGGGGTGAATATATGATCGAAGTGCTCTTAGAGATCCCACAACTCTTTGACCTCCATCCCAGATATCTCGCCCAGCTAGCCTTGTGACTTTAAAATTGGAGATGGAGCCGACATCCCAACTTGGGATAGCTACAAGGGATTTTGTTGCCAAAGGTTTAACGTCGGCATTTGTAGGAGCTGATGTGGGATTAGTTCGAGAGAGGAATCGAGCCACTATTCATCAATTTGTTTTTTACAAAACCAATGATGAGGTAGATTCAATGAGAATTGAAGATCTTAGGGCTTATGTTAAGGTTTGTCGTGATACAGGTTTAGATGTGCTATCCCATAACACATTGACTATAGGAGAGTTATGTTGTTTATGTACATATAATCTATATAATTGTTTTATTCATTTTGAATTGAACTTTTCGTTACATTATATCTATGAATTTAAGTATATTTTTAGGTATAATAATAAATACATTATGTAAATGTTTATTGATTGCATTTTTTAGATTGTTGAATGAACATGATTTTCGACTCTCCACTAGTGAAAATGTAGAAGAACATTTAGAGAGGTATATTTTTTAAACAGATTTATATTTATGTTTAAAATATATTGTATGATTTTTAAGAATTTTAAGTAATCTATGTATCCTATTGTTAATGTGAACACATTTTGAAATTGAAAATGGTTTTATCCATGCGGGTTCATTTAGGTTCCAACCTTTTTTATGCTATTCCATCTCTTGTAAGCATGTTTTCGATTTTTTTGTTTTGGTTTTAAGTGAGCTACTTAATTTTAGTTTATTTTACTTGCACAATGCTTTATTTATTAACAAAATTTAAATTTCAGGAAACATGGGGAAATATGGACATTGGTGGTGAGGTAATTGTTTATAAATTATTAATTTTTAAAATTTTAATACACAAGTTTATTTAAGTTTTTGAATTTAATAGTTTAAAACTGTTTAATTAATATGAGATCTCCATAGTTCATTTTATACATGTTACAGGTTGGTACTTGTCCAGTCAAGTGGAAGACCACAGCAGAGGATATTGGTCCTTTGATGGACATGGACATTGGGAGTGAGGTAATTTTATTTATAATTATTATTCTTTATAATTTTATTTTCATAAGTTTAATAATTTAGCTTTTGAATTTAGTTTAAAATTGTTTAAATAATTTATGAGATTCATAATTTGCTTTTCTACTTGTTGTAGCTTGGGACTTGTCGAGACAAAGGGAAGACCAGTACAACGGAGGATATTGGTGGACTTTGATTTAGAGAAAGTTTTTTATTGGTCTTTTTTTGTTATGTTTTCCCATACTGCCATTTTGATTAGTCCATTTGAACTCTAGACTATATTGCATATATCTGCATGTTGATACATATATTGTAGTTTTTTTGGACATTCAAGAACTTTATTTTTGGATTATATATGTACATTGAACTTACATATTGTGTATTTGCTTTGGATGATCTAAATTTTTTTTTGGTTAATTACATAGCATACTTTTGTGTGGTAAATGCTTAGAATATGATTTTGCATGATGTTCATGAATGTATGTATTATTAAATGTATGTACAAGTTACGATTTTCTTTCATAATGATAGTCAATCTTATATCTTGTTTTATAGTATAGTTCATTTTTTCAACATTGAATCTCATTAAATAATCCATAGCTTGTACTAAATGGTTCTTGAATGTTACATAGACAATTTGATATAGTCTAGTTAGTTTTCATCGGACTTCTATTTTTTCATTATATAAATTATTTACATATGGAAATGTTGTATACTAGATTATATGTAAAATCTATTTAATTTTATATTTATGTTTTATATAATTTGTAACATATGTTCTAATGTAAATGTGTTTAACTTGAAATTTTAATGTTCAATCTTGAAATGGTTTTAGGATATTGGTTTAAAGCTCTAGAGTACATGTAATGTTCAAATTAATCCATGTATTTAGTACACATGTTTTAATGTTTAAAATACATGTATGTTGCATACACATGTTTTGTAAAATATGATCTCATAATAACTATGCTTAAATGAAAAAGATCAAGTTTGTAAATTCAATTCAAGTTTGTTTGGAAGTGTGTTGTAGATTGTATGTAATAAAATTGAGTCTTATATAAATGATTCAAACTTTCAATTTTTAACTAATGTAAGGTGCATGTTTAATGTTCAACACTTTTGTAGTTTGTGAACTATAGATGCTGCTGAAATCATGGGAAATGAGGATATAACGATTTTTTGTTTTTTAATCATAAGCAAGGATTCCATGATTGTGAATCTTATGCTAAATTAGAGCAATGATTTTAGACAACAATTTGATTAATTTTCATCGATTAGTTGTGAATAACCATTTCTCTAATTTAACATAAGCTTCACAATCCTCGAGTCCTTGTTTGTGATTAAAAATCAAATGATCATTATCTCAATTTTCCATGGTTTCAATTATGTGAACTTAAATAATTTTGTTCAATTCCATGTCATCATATAAACAACTATTAATTGTACATTTGAATAATTCAAGTAAATCTAATTAAATACTTGATATATATACACAATCGACAATTAACACTATACAAATTTCAAATACACATTCATTGTGTTCACACAAAAGTTAAATGTTGACAACAAATTTTAACAAATTAAAAAAATGGACATTATGTAAAAACACTATTTAAATTATATAGGAGAACACCATGTACCAACATTTAACAAGGGGTAAGAAAGGAAAAGACTTTATGTTAAACATTTTTTCAACCAATGTTAATTGACACAATGTAAAGTATATGAGAAGGTAAGACTATTATATGATATATTAAAGTAAATATAAGATAATTAAATACATGTACACAATTGAAAATCAACGATATACAAATTTCAAATAAACATACATTTTCTTCATGTACAAAAGTTAAATGTTAATAAAATATTTCAACAATTTAAAAAAATCCATCATAAAATCACCATTTAACTTAGCTAGAAGAGCATACCATATCAATATTTAACAAGGAGTAAGATTGAGGACAACTTGAAATGTCACATTTTTTCATGAGTTCTTTCAACTATTTTTATCATCAATCAATGTATGTGCAAAATAAAACTTTACAACCATCTTGATGTATTCATTTTTTACTTGCTAGAAAAATCATTCCAAGAAAAGTGTGCATCACAAATTAGAGATTGATGGAGTAGGAGAAAAAAACTAATGAATGTATATATTTGAACCCTTATTTTATAATAAAATTGTTTGAGTCAACAAGCCAACATTAAATAAGAATTCACTTGATGAAATAGTGAGTGGAAGAGGGGCATCATGCCCCAACTAACCCCAAATTTTTCTTTTATCCCTCAACGCCCCCATTGCAAAGCTTGTAGGATTAGTTTTTGAAAGATGATGTTATAGGCAAGATCTCTTTGCTCTAGGTTTGGTCTTGTAACGTTGCAACAACTTTGTGGCATAACAAGAAGCTCCAACTGCATGAGCATGTGCTCCTCTCTAGAGTATGAAAACCTTTTACAATATTTTGGGTACCTATACACCTACACACACATCTAACAACAAATACATCAAATGCATCTTGGAGGCAGACACTTTTGTCCTACCTTGTTCAAGGAAGATTAAACAATGTTTGGTTGAAGATTCAATAAAAAACTAATAATGATAGAATAAAATATATCCAATATGTACATGTGTAATGCAGAAGATGGATATAATTTGAAATATAATTGGTTAAAAGCATCGCAATGGAATGTTGTCCTCAATTATTTGTTCATGGTCATATTTGAACATTTTCCATTTTCTAGTGTTTAGTTTTTTGTTTTCTTTCCGATGAAACTTGTATTAATTTTATTCGAGATGCACATAATAAATGACTATATTGAAAAAATATGACATCATGTTCATAATCTTGAAAGTAAATATAATTTTCACTCATGTGGGTTTGTTGAAAAAAAAACCTTTTAAAATGATGTATTATCTCTCATATGTAAATCCTTTGTCATCATAGTCCTCCAATAGCTTCATTTTCTTTCAGTGCATCACATCAAATAATATTTCACATTTTATTTGTTTTCTAAGGGGCAATCACAGGGAAAACATCTCCTATGCATTCAAATTGACATCAGGGTTTTCAAATGAATTAAATTGACTTGACACATAAGGGGATGGACAACAATGAACAATGAACAAATAATTTGTACTCTATATATACATAATTTATATGAAATGAACAATCATTGTTTTTAGTTTATTACATTACCTTCTCTAACAAGAGCTGAAATTCTATCACCATCAGATGATACTGCTATTTCTTGTGATTCTAATTCTTCCAAGCTTGTAAGTGGTATAAGTTTTTTTCCTTTGGATTAATATTTGTGTGTTTCCAATGTTTTACATAGTTGTTCATTATGTTTTCACAAACTTTTGTAGATTCAACGTTTTCAGTGCAAATATCAAAAAATCATGATTGCTTTTTACTATCCAATGCAAACATGTTTCAGAAGGATTTTGTTTGAAAAGAGTGTAAATATTGAGTCCCATGTATGGCTCCCGCCTCATATGGGATTGATCTATCTATAGGATTCCCATAAGCCAAAAGAACCTGCACAATATATGACAAATCACAAAGGACAACTTTTAATGTTAGACTTGCAAATAACATTTTTAAATTGAAAATTAATATAAATAACAAAAATTGTGTACATACCTGCGCACATATTTTGAATGTTGATTATAATCACAGCTTAGATGTAATTAACACCACTGCACAACTTCTGTAGCTAAATGAAATCACACAGAAGAATGGTTCATTTGCCATCTTCGAAGTGCTCTTTTTACACATACTCTTGCACCATCATGTTCACCTTTTCCATGTCCAGTTTCAAAGAAATTCTAACAATCTTTTATGTTCGATGCTTTATGAAGTCGACATAACCAAAAAAAAGATCATGAATATTTAAATTGTCCCACATATCCATCCGATCATATCCAATGTCCGTTGAATTTAACTTCACGTCTTTTTAATTATTCATAGAAAATATTTTCAATACAATGTTGTACAAAATGTGTATCATGTGTACGATCATCACTGATATAAAATTGATATTATTTAACCACATCTTGATTGTCACATGTGCTTTCAGTGCCATCAACCTTGTGCTGAGAATGTCTATATAGAACATGGACAATATCGAAACTTGGTTAGAATGATAGTATTCACTTTGTATCTCCTTTTGTGCAACAAATGTGTAGTTTTCGGCAAATTCAACCACAGACAAAATTGTTCCAGGTGGAAAAAATTCATGATACCGTTTGAATTGAAGGTATTTCCATCGTGCTCTATGTGAATGCTTGGTGTATTTATAAATTTCATTTTCAAATTTCTTCAGAAAATATGTCACACACATTTTATCTTCTCGCAAATCAATTCGTTCGGAAAGCACATCGCTAGAGCTTGTAGAATAATTGATGTATTCATATCTTCTCCAATCAACAGTTACATTTGACAGCGACTGATCATTATCAATAGGATATTTATTGCGGAATAAAACTATATTTCCACAATGATCACAATGTTTTCCATTGACACATTTCTTATTGTAAAATAGTTCATCGTGATCTCTCTCACATAGAATTTGAGATATGAATTCACATATTGTGGGTGGAGATGGTGAATTTTTCCAAAACATTTTACCAAATTCAAAAAAAGTGTCATAATATAATTCAAATTCCACATGATAACAACAACATGTGTCATGAATATTAATAGGTCTAACATACCATGGTTTTTGTTGCACAAATGTAGTTATTGACATACTAATTCCACAATAGTCCTCCTTGAATTTATTAAACAATTGTACTTGTGTAATTTCCATTATATGTTTTGCATGGATTTCGTATTCATTTCATGATACTCTTCATCGTATCACATCCCTTGAATTTGGTGAAACTCGAGCATGTGCCAACCAATATTTATGTACAATATATTTAACACCTTCTCTCATTCTATCTTTGTAAGGTTGTCTACAAATAATTTCCCAACAAGCAAGTTCATCATTTTCATCTATTTTCAATATGAATTGGTTATGTTTGTATAATGTATTTCTTGAGGTTCCTATTGTTTTTGCTAGTTGTGTTTTCAAACGTTTTTGTCAGTACCAGCTGAAATAATTGATGTCTGAATTGCTCTATGTGCAGCTTTGGTATCTTTCTTCCTGTATTTTTCAAATTTTATTATTGCATCACTTATATTTTCTATCACATTATGTTTCAATTTCAACTCTTGTGTCACCTTGTGAATACCCAATAATGACGTAGCACCTCTTAACTTCTTGGACACTAATAAACATATCAAAATTTGTGCTTATTCTACTATTGAATATTGTTTGAGAATATCATCATAAATTTGCGTAGCACGATATCGTTCAATGTGTGTGGCTATTTTTTCCCTATATTTGTCGCAATCAATGTTTTCCAACATTTCATCATCAATGGTGAAAGCACCTATATATTTAAGTTAAATTTAATTTAACATATATCGAAAATTACAATTCATTATAAAAAATAAAATTGGAAAATACATGATATATACATCCAAGTCCAATTTCTTGTTCTTGAACTTGATATTCAATATTGAATTCATGAACATGAGCATGTAAATCCATATTTAAATCTTCAACACAAGTCTCTTCAGCTTCAATTTGTTCTTCTTGTACTCAATTTCCAATATCCATTTCATCAACATTATGATGTAAATCTCTATTTACATATTCAATAATTGTCTCTTATATGTGTGCAACCCTTGCTTTTTTGGCATGATATATGAGTCTTTCTCTTTCCCTATGAGCATTATCATTTTGTTTATGATCACTTTTTCTTTGGAGGTTTTTTTATTGCCCATGGTTGTTTAAGCTATAGAGGTTAAATTAAATAATCATCACTTTATAGTAAAAAAAATAAATATTTAAGATTTAAAAAAAATTAATTTTTATTTTTGAGTCTTTCAACCATTTATAAAAACATGAAGAGAAATTTCTTTTGACACTTTTACCTAAATTTTTTTTTTAGAAAAAAATCACCTTAAAAAAATATCGTAAGATTCCTTTGAAGAAAAACTCCTTGGAAAGAAATATCCTTTGAAACTCCTTGGTAAGAAATCTCATTTGAAGAAAAACTCCTTGGCAAGAAATCTCCTTTGAGAAAACCCTTAAAAAATATTTTCTAAAGACCTCTACGAAAAAAAGAGATGTGAAATTATGACTAGTTTAGTTTTATTTATACAATCTCAAATAATTTAATTTCTAAAAGTGGACCTCGTTTTTTCTGGCCGACGAAATATTTTTGCGTTTTATTTTTCGTTCGAACAACCGTTGTTAATTTTAATGGTTTGTTAATGGAAAACTGTTATTCGGCCGAATAATTATTGGGTTGAATACCTTCTGATACCTGAACAATTCACTGTTTTCATACTTCTCCATTTTCGGAAGGGAAAAACCATATGTTACACTTCAAATCGACTGTCGGACTTCATACCATTAGTTTATTCATTGAATCTTCCCTCCGTTGGTATAGATTTTGTTGTGTTTATGTGAGATCTAATCATTTTAATTTTCTTTTTGTTAACATGTGTCCATTTTGGTTTCATCGCTTTCAAAATGTGGTGAAATGAACAATCCATAACTTAAACAATACATAATAAAAAAAATGAAAAAAATATGGGGTCGTTAATTGGAGTGTCTACTTCAAAAAAGAATTCTTAGATGTTTTAGTTTTAGAGTAAATTGAGAGAAATGTCCCTTAAAAAAGTGGTTAAATTCGACAAGCTTTCCGCATTGATCGAATTCAACAAAATATAATAATTAGTATATAGATCCATTCATTACGAATCTATAGTTATGCCTTAGTATACTTTGTGTAGATTGTCTTCGCATATTATTTTTTTACAAAACACAAGTTTAACAATGATTTCAGGCCCACAAAAAACATGTCTATTTATTAGTCCTTTTATTTTATAAGAACATGTTGTCAAACATTTTCCAAATTGACATATCAACTCAATAACAAATTTTGAAAAAATAATGAATAGAAAGCTAACATAATTCTCTAAAAATTTTCTGTTTACTGAAAAGTGAAATTCTAAACACAAATATCACTTTTGTTCGCCCAAAGTTGAAAAACATGAAAAAAACAGATTTATTTTCTCATAAGCCCCCCCAAAATAAACACCCATATGCATGGATTCACCCCTGATGGCATACCATTGACATTATCCATAAGGTGAATTATACTTGAAAACAATGGAGATGACTACTTGGAGAATTAGTTCCTCCCAACCATAAACATGAGAAGCACAACCGCTAACTCGACTCCACTGTCGAGCTCGATGACCACCATGCACAGTATAACTAACAATCAAAGCTTCCATGCAGCACTTTCTCTCAACGTCTGTAACAAGCTGGTGATGGACTTATGCAAGAGAGAAATACTCAACACATGCACACTAGCAAAATTTCTCCATGCACAACACAGCGTGCTGTGCTATCTTAATGCACCAATATATAGCTTTTTCCGAGGTCTTGTGCCATCCCAATCAAATCTCAATCAATCCTTCAATCCCTACGATTTAGGATATTGTCTTGTAGTTGATCTTTTAAATTGGATTTGATTGGTAAAATATCCCTTGCTTGCTTTACACATGTTATGCTTCTCCTGGTGGTGCCCCCTCATTTAACTGAATTCTCCAAGTGTCTTTTTGCTTTTATTAATAATAATAAAATAATAATTTGTTGTGGAGAGTGTCACTCACACATCTTGTGAGTATTTTTGAGTTTTTAAATAACTCTTACAAAATAATTGTTTTTTAAATATTTTCACAATTATTAAATCAAAAATAAAATAATAATATCTTGGAGGTATCACAAAATGTATCCATGTTTTTTATTTTGGTATGTTAACATTATCCATTATCCATTAATGTCTAACATATGATGAATGTGCTTCCTCAGTTACATGTAAAGAGTATAATATTGTTATGTTACAATAAATGAAAAAAGATGAGTGTGATAAATAATGCACGCTTGTAGGAACGTATATGCAAACAAATTATTATGCTGTTGCACTATTAGGTTTCATGATCTCATGGCACAATCTTTATGTTTTAATGGATAAGCTTTGTGTCTCTACCTTACTATATGATTAATCGCAATCTATAATGTAAAGAGTCCATATTCAATGTATGTCCCTAGAATGGTTCATCAAGACATGATTTATATTACCTTTACTTATGAAATCAACTAATCATAATTTTACCCTATAAAGATAAACTTTGGGTAAACATATAAATACTATAGTATAATACCCTAGGTATTCATATTTGTCAATTGTATTATAGTCTTAAACATTGTTTGTATATGGTCTTTATGTAACTAATGACATTACATGTTTATTATATTGTTCATGCATCGTTGATTAAGAGTATCTAGTTGAAACAAATTAATTGTTGCATGTAGTTGTTAAATGATGTCTTGTTTTAGAAACAGATTCGCGTTATGAACCTAACTTTAGGGTTTGGTATTTTTTTTAATAATATTTTTTCGTGTTAATTTTGATAGAAATTTTTTTATACCACATACCCAATTGGATACTAAGGATAAGAGGAGGTGTGTTAGATTTGTACTGTAACTCCTCAGAGAAATTCTACCCAACACTCTCCTCCATTTGAAATTGTTTACAAACCCAAGATACTCTTGCTCTAATACCACTTGATGTCGACACCCCTCTCTCTTAGACGTTGTATATTGGAGGGTGTGGACAGAAAACACACAAACGCACAATAACATAAATAAGAACTCAAAGACTCGTGAAAATATCAAATTCTCAATCAACTATTTTGTTAAACTCAGAAATCTACACATGAAAGTGTGCTCCGAACATGGAGTCTCAATATCAACCCCTAATCTTAGTTTTAAGTGGTTCTTACAACAATATTACAATGTATCCTTTGTGCTAGTTGTTTTGTTCTTAGATTCCTTCCTTTCCTTCTTCTCTTCTCCCCCTCGATGACTATTATCTCCCTCTCTTTCCAGATACTTTTTCTTGAATCTTCTTCACTTCCTTTCTCTGAAGTTGCTTCACACTTTGTGTGGCTTATCTCTTCTAGTTCATTAAAATATTGTCTTCTCAATTTAATGAATTAAATTGGAGATGATGTTGAGATCTTTGATCTTCATCCAAAACCTGCTATCAAGTGTATGGTTCAATAGTCGTCAAAATCCTCACAATTTTATGTAAAAACTATAATAATATCAAGTGTATGGTTCAATAGTCGTCAAAATCCTCACAATTTTATGTAAAAACTATAATAAATTGCCATAAATTTCTTTGGCCTTCAACCCTTTCTATTTGTTGGCTCCAGAACTTCATTGGCTTCATCCTATCGGACTTCCCAAAATCTTGTTCCCCACACAACACTTCCGATCCAATATGCCAAATCTCGCATCTGGGGCTTTCTCCAATGTGTTGCATTCTCTACTTGGTATTTCATACATTGCTATGATGTATAAGTAAGTGTGGTTTTGACAAGAAGCATAGCTTTTTAATAGTGGTTCTTGGAATTTCGGGCACCGAGGGCTAGGAAACCCAAAAGTTTCTTGGAGCTAGGAAGTTGACTAAGCTCGTAGTTGACAAGAAAGTTTAATTCCACTCTGCATCAAACAGAAGAGAAAATAAAAACTTCTTGTTGCTAGATAAATGCTTCATTCTTGAACAAATATGTCATTAAAAAGGTATTTTTTTTAGCAAATCATTATTACTTGATTAATGCTAGACATGGGTTATTTTAGCTATTTATCATGGTTATACGCTTATTTCAAATATTGTTATTGTAGCTATTATCATTGAAGGATACTTTTGTAATAATGTTTGTATAAGTGAGATTATTTGAATCGTGGATAATAATGGTACGAGGCTATTGTCTTTACATTATCCATGTTTAGTATTTATTTATGTCTAGCCCGTATACAACAAATAATCTAGGCAATATGTAACCAAGTTCATATTTAAACATATAGGCGGCCTTCCCCCTCAACCAATACCACTTCTTTAAATAAAAGGATGCAAATCAACCAATATTTAACCGTATATCCAACATGAATCTAGGACTTGGTTGAATGGTTGATATACGTGAATAATATGATATATACATTTATAGCATGGAAATATTGATGCGACGTAGATGGGTTAAGGTTTTTTTATTCTTTAGGTTTGTAGGATGGATTAGGTTCGTAAGATGGATTGAAGTGATGATTTGCTAGATTCTTAAGAAGATTTTATGGAAAAAAGCTAAATCTTAGTATTGTTAAAATTTAGTTTTGTATTTCCTAGCAAATGTGATATTATAGTTTTTTGGGGCAATAACTTGGTACTATTTTTTTTATTTTTTTTTATGTTTGGGAAGTTTTCTTGATATAGATGTGACCAAAGAAAATCTATCAACATGGTTGATCAATTGAATAAGAGGTATGCATTTATTGGATGGAAGGGGCCTAGGCCATTGCCCACCTTTATGATCTAGTCATTTGAGAGGTACTACCTTGAACCTCAAAACTTGACACTTCAATTACTAAGCCAACTTGTCTAATGATTCCAATCTTTAGTTGCAAAAGGATTCAATTGGGGTTTCATTGTTGGTATTGGAGGGGTCAATTAGTGAGCCAAATATAGATTCAATGGGTCTTAGTTTTAATGATTCAATGTTGAATGTTGGGATATCTATGAGGGAAAAAAATTAGTCCATATTCTTCAGACATTGCAGAAGGTTAGTGACAAAACACAAAATTCTTCCCTTCACAAATATTATGTCCTTAACCATTTTTATGAGAACAATAGAAAGGAGTTCCGAGGAGAACAACTACCTTGTCCATAGACCTCTCCGCAGTTTGCATTATCCTTCTCTCATTTTTGTGTTAACATTGCCAAGATCAATTAATCTCGAGCATCAAAGATCACATAATCAAAGGTAGTTGAGTGAACTTATGTTCCCTAACTTAACTTAATTTCTCCATATCCATCCATATCCATCATCGAAATTCTTAACAATGAGGCTATGTCTTCAAATTTCAAAACAACTCCTTAACAATATTTAGAGTTAGACATTACCACTTCATGACTCTCGTTAAAATGATATAAATGATATGAAACATAATACTAATTTAAATTAAGAAGTAATTTGTATATATAATAATGAAAACAAAAATTAATTTTTAATTATTATAAATCATAATTTAACTAATTTAGCCCAAATTTGCATTTATTTTTCATTGTTAGAATATTTTGGACTACATGTCTACCCACCTGATTTGGACAAAGCATCTGTCAACGCAACTAGAATTGCTAAGAATTTTCCTTGCGATTCTCGCATATGATCATTACAATGAATTATCAGGAGGTGCTTTCAAAATCTAAAATGGCGTTAAACTGGATTACCAACTGAATTATCATCTCATTATAACAGTGATGCCAACGCTGGACAGCTGCTGAAGGACGAGACTTAGAATGTACACAGAACGCAAGCAGCTTCCATTGTTGTCCACTGTGTTAGCATTCGTCAGATCCACTGAGTAGCCGACATGATGACAACCACAGTAGGTAGCAGGGTGGGATTTTGAAAATGGAACCGCTCTGACATTTGTATGGCCCGTTCGTTGAAGATTCATGATGGTCATCTGAAACATTTGAAACTCGTAACTGTATTTGACAGACAAATTATTTGATCACGATGATTTGCAAATTGTTATTCAAATTCCATCCATCCCTGGACCAGATAGAAGACATGACTGGTTGTGGAAAACATGATAGTTATGATGAGGTGGAAATGGTCAAGAATAATCCTAAATATTATGAATTTAACTATAGATTAGTATATAGATTAGTATAGATCCATTTAAAAGGGGATCTACCAAGGGCTTAGAAGGATCAAAACTTTTAAAGATGTAAACTTCCTTTTAGACTGAAAATGTTGATGAAGTGTGTAATGTAATGCAATGTTTATGGTTTCCACACAGCGGGTGACGATCACAGCCAGCCCCACTGATAGGACCACTCGACAGCATGATGGACACGCACTCTCTGCCGACCGCCACGAGGCATGACACTCGCCAGACCATTCATCTCCGGTTATGTTTATGGTACAGAGCACATGGAACATTTAATCATCTCTGGAGCAGGGTAACAGCCTCCTTCTTGTTCCTAAGTGCGCTGAGTCCACTCCAATGGCAGACCATTAATGCAAAGGTACGTCGGTTATGGTTTACATTGAGTGTAATTGGCATAGGAATTGCCATATGAGCTTGTATGTTTGGATTTGGGAAGAAGCTTGGCTCTCTACATTGAACATCTCGATTGGTGAATTTAGTTCTGCTCGCTACACGTCCACTGGTTCATTGCTAGCTGTTACAGCAATGCCGCCTACGAAACGGGCTTACACTCGGCGTAATGCAAAACTAACTGGCCCTCCTCCAAAGAGGTTGAGGAGGATACGGAAGTTTCACTGGGTTGCCTTCCCAACAACGAAATTAGGGACGAATTTGAATTTGAGGCCCTAATCCTTGATCCTGGGTCTACAAGGGGCCGCGCTACCCTCTACTAGCGCACCTTGGATTATCACTGGCTTCAGAAATCGGTCCTCGGGAAGACATTGGTAGACAGAGGGGAAGCTTAAGCGGAAATTTTATTGCAGCAAGACGAGATGGTCTTGATGCTTAAGCAGATTCTTCGGAACCAAAAGAGGATTGCTCTCCAGCTTGGTATCGAGCTCCCTGCTCAACCGTTGGGTTTGGACTTAAAAGACTAGTTTTAGTTTCTGTTAAAGGTTCTTAGTTTTGCTTATGGTTAGTTCCTGAATAACTGATAGAAAAATCTGAATGATACTCTATTTTTGTGTATGGTCAGTCTCTGAATTACTAATAGAAAACTCTGATATTTTTTATAATGGACCTATTTTCTCAACTTTAGGAGGGCTTTTAAAACTTCTGAAACCTTGGTTTGGGTTTGTTTTCTCTACCCTTAGTGGACCCTGTTTTGTGTACATGTGGAAAATAGCAATATAAGGATTAATCTAACTTACAAAAAAAATAGCCGTTTTAAATATTTTAAACATTTATAGGATGAGTACCGAAGGAGCTACACATCTCCCCCTACTGGACTGTATAATGTGCCTCTTTGGTGGAATAATAAATGACTTTTTGTGTATATCATTGCCACCTGGCATAAAAAGAAAATTAAGATAAAACCCTATTAATATCTAAAATTTCTTTATTATCAAGCTTGGAAGCTTGGTGATGGGATGTAAGGAAAGATTTGCTACTTGGCTAAGTGGAAATAGCGATTGCGAACCAAGAGAAACAATGCCTTTACTTTAGTTTTAAGTTTTCCATAAACTTTGGACATTGGTTGGTTCATGAAAAGTACTTTTTACTGAATTTTCTAAGAACATCTCGTTTGGGATGATCAATAAATTCTACAAAACAATCACCAAAAATAGGTATCGAGTAATCATTCAATATTTGGCCCTCAATCTCAGTCCAGTCACTGTGTAAAATCTTATCTGTCATTTAATACTTGGTCCTCAATCTCAGTCCAGTCATTGTGTAAAATCTTATCTGTCATTTAATACTTGGTCCAGGATTCTCAAGGTACAATCTTAAATCCTCTTGCATTCGATTTCTACTTTCAATGGTGTTTGGTCCCTGTAAGTCTGTAAATGTTTGTGATATATAAAATGAGGTTGGTGCAGATAAAGTGAATAAGGATTACAAGACGGGTTTCTCAGAAGATGAAGAGGATCTCATAAGCAGGCTCTACAATCTACTCGGCCAGAGGTAGAGCTTTTATCTGGGAATTATGGATTTATTTAAGATGTCTACTGACATTCAAGTCTGAAAAATTAATGGTCGTAATTTGATTTTTGTATAATTGCAGATGGGCTTTGATTGCTGGGCGAATTCCTGGAAGAACTACAGAAGAAATCGAGAAATATTGTAGTGGGCGATATGGTAGTGAGGACAAGGTCATGTGGATCTGTAAATAAATACTTAAGGGGAGGGTAGAAGAAGCTTTGCTGTATCTGACTGATTTTTTTGTGGCTTTTATATTGGTTTTTACTTTTTAGTAATGGCCATATCTAGGGTGTATGTGCATGAGTGTGTGAGTGATAGAGGAATAGGGAACCCAACTGGGGCTTCAATACCAAGAAGCCCAAACTTAGATTGATGGTCATTTTGTTTCTTGGTCATCGCACAGGAGGGCTGAGGCTTAAAATTGTACAGCAAATTGTCCAGTATTAGGTTTTTAAAGCAGAAACACTCCATGTTTTTGTTCAGACAGTCATAGAGAGTGGTTTGATATTTGTTAATGAGCAATGACAATTTTGAGAGAGATAAATAATGGGCTTGGATTGCATGTCCAGAGGTAGATTATGAGGCACTGTGAAACAACAGCAAGTCTCATACCCAATCGTAGAGCCAGTCTGGTCATATCACAACGGTCAAGAACCATAATAATAATAATGTAACTATGATCTATCTGGAATCAATTTATTATCTTCTTTTCTTTAACAAAGAATATTAATTATTTATCAAAAAAATGTTGGAAATCAAAAAACATTTATCAATGTTTAAGAAATACATAAAAATAAAAATGTTAATTAACGCAACAATGGATTGGAACGTTTTTTTTTTTTAAATTTCTAACAATTTTAGAAATTGGAATCAAAACAAATTTACAATTCCATAAACTAGGTAATATATTGATCTCATGAATTAAACACAAATTTCAAGCAAATATTGTTAATCAAAATTTTAAAGGCATAAATAACTAGTAGTTAATGTAGTTGATGCATGGATAATAGGTAGTTTGTGTATAACTTGTGACCTAGTGTTCACGAGCCACAAGTTAAGTTGTGCTAGTAATTATGTTAAAGGTAATTATCTCTTTTCTAAATACAAAATTCAATTTTAATCTTAGTGAACTATAAGAAAATGGTATTTTAGCTTCACATTAACACTACTTTTAATGAATATAAGGAAAAAGGATTGATGTTGCTCCAAGAAGTACAAAGCCTTAACAGATGCCCCATTGTTAATCGAAGGTCTGGGGTTTCACGATATTGATCAGTTTTGAGCTTCAGTGGGATGGTGCGATCACACGGAAGGGGCTCTACCCCTCCTCCAATGAAAGGTATTGTGTAGAAACAGTCTGTTTCTCCATCGAAGGTTCTGGAGGAGGGAATCAGAGGAGAAGGATGCATTCCTCGGGTGTCTAACCCTCCATATGTGCATGGAACACCTAGGCAGGGGTCTTGTATCCCCAAATCTCTTAGTACTCCAGCTATTCTGGTAAAACAACCAGGGTCAAGGAGCAAATTCAACATATGACGGGTCATGCCCTAGTCAGAAAATTTATTGGTATCTAGCCTTCAGAGAAAGCTCTAACTTGGTGGATTAACTCCACATTGAAACCAAAAGGTCACTTCGACCTCTTACTGGGCTCCAAAGGTTTCTTTACAGTAGTATTCTTAAATGTGAAAGACAAGGATCGTATCTTTGAGGGAGGCCCTTATTTCTATTACTCAGCAGGGTTATACTTAAGAATTTGGAAGGATCATTTTAATCCCGACAAGGAGGACCTATTAATAGCCCGGGTATGGATTAGACTATACTCACTACCTACAGAATACTGGGATCCTGAAGTTCTGAAGGCCATCAAAGGTGCTATGGGACATTTTGTGAATATCTCAGACCTAACTAAGCAAGGAAGGTATGTCTCTTATGCTCGCCTTTGTGTGTATATGAACATTTCCAAAACCTTCCATGAGGGGATCACCCTGGACCTCGGAAGACTTAGAATAGTTTCAAACCCTGGATTACGAACACATCCCATTCCAATGCCGACGCTGTCACACCCATGGACATCTGGCCTAGGATTTTAATCTGACCCTCCTAGCTGAGCTTTCTAGTGACAAATCTCACGAGAACCACGATTCTCAAGGGTTTATCAAAGTACCTAATAGGAAACGAACGGGAAGGAAGCACAATGACCCATATATAAGCAAAAAGGAAATCAACCAGAATAGTTTTCTGCCTTGGCTCCTAACCCGTTAGGGACCCCAACACCTTCGACGGTTCTTGAGACTCAACCTCAAGAAGTTGAACCTTTGGCTATGGAACCAGGGAATAGTAATATGAACAACTCTGCTAAAAAAGACTCTCCTGAAGTATACCATTTGGACGAGGAACTGGATGAAATGGAACGGGGGACCTAGATCTGGATAGCATTGAAGAGGCCTGTAAGAATAAGGAGGTTCACTTGATATCTGACAATCAAATGAAACTCTTGAAGGAAGCTATCCTTAAAATGAAACCTACTCCTAGCTTGGGGATCGGGTCCCTAAAACTGAAGGAGACTAAAAGAAAGTTCAAACAAGGAGGGTCTAAGTGGAGAAGGAGGTCAAAGGGATCAAATTGGGGAAATTGGGGCAAGACTGGTTGACTCTGGCCAATACCCTACCATTAAGGAATCTCTCCTTGTAGCAAGATATAGTGCCTGATGAAAATATTATCTTGGAATATTAGAGGGACCAATGGTCCTCAAAAAACTAAAACCTTGAAAAAAACAAGATCATGAAGGAGAATCCTACTATAGTCTTCCTACATGTAACGAAATGTTCTAGATCTCAACTTGAAACCAATGCCAAAAGTCTATGGAGATAGTGTAAGAGTATGGTGCATGATGCTGTTAGCCATGCTGGAGGAGTGGCAATCCTATGGGATCCTAAAAAGGTTTCCCTTACCAACTTCCTTTGTACAACCTTCAGTCTCTCTGCAGAATTCCATTTGTTGGGCACACATGCGAGAGGTATTGTTACCAATGTGTATGGGCCCAATAGCTACCCTGAAAAATTAAACTTCATCACAAGTTTGTTTAAACTAAGGAGGACGTTTGAAGGTGCTCCTTGGGTCTTAGGAGGGGAATTTAATTTGATCAGATCCCTATCTGAGAAAAAAGGAGGAAGAAGAGTTCTCACTCCTGAAAATACTTTGTTTGATAAATTTATTGAGTATAGTAACCTGATTGACATAGGTCTGGGTAACAATGTCTATACCTAGAATAACAGAAGAGGAGGGGATCATCTGGTGGTAACCAGGTTGGATATATTTCTAATCTCTGAAAATATTATGCTTTTAGGATGGACTTTGACCTCTCGCCGTATTGCCTCAGCTGGATCGTACCACTGGCCTGTTACCCTAATTTGGAGTAATATTGGAACCAAAATGACACGGCCCTTCAGGTTTGAGAAATTTTGGCTAATGCACCCTGATTTTTCGACACAAGTAGAGAAATGGTGGCAAGCTATTATTCCCCCAATGGTACTAAGATGTACCAATTTCAACAGAAACTGAAATTGCTCAAGCAGAAACTCAAGATCTAGAATAAAGAAGTCTTTGGTCACATACTGCTGGAAAAAGGTAAGTTAGAATCCCAAGTGGAATGTACCCAGGAAAACATTATGTAGATGGGGTTGACTACTGAACTAGAATTGGAGGAAAAACTACTCTCTGATAAAAAACATCAGCGACATATGCAAGAAGAACTCCTTTGGCAACAGAAATCTTAGAACTAGTGGCTGAAGGACGGGGATAAGAACATGAAGTTTTTCCACAAAGCTACAATTCAACATAGGCATCAAAACCAGATCAGTAACCTACGTACTTCCAATGGTCAGGTAGTGGACTCCCACGAAGATATGGAACAGGAACTGATGCATCATTTCAAGACTGTTCTAACTGAACCACAGATGGATTGGATTGAAGCTTGCAGGGAGATCAAAAGTGTTAGTCCTAGGCTTATTAGAGATGAGCAGAATGAGATTCTTACTCAACCTATAGAGTTTTAGGAAGTGGAGGGTGCTATAAAAAAAATGGAGGATGGAAAATCTCTTGGGCCAGATGGCTTTACATCAAACTTCTTTCACTCACTCTGATCCCCAAAACCCCGATGGCTTGGCAGGTGGTTGAAGAATCAAGGAAAATGAGGGGGGTTCTCCGAGCTCCGAACTCTACTTTTCTCACTCTCATCCCCAAAACCCTGATGGTAGAAAGATTGGACATGTTTTGACCGATTTCCCTATGCAACATCATTTATAAAATTATCACGAAAGTCCTGGCTAACCGTCTTAAACCTCTTCTCCCTTCCTTGATATCTATGGAGCAATATGGATTTGTGGAAGGACGAAAAATTCTCTATGGAATCATCTTAGCCCAGGAGGTTTTTCACTCCTTGAAGGTTACCAAAAAAGCAGGTATGATGTTGAAGTTGGACTTATCTAAAGCCTATGATAAGTTGAACTGGACCTATATGAAATAAATTATGAGCTCCTTTGGGTTCAGTGATGTTTGGATTCAATGGATAGCTAATCTTACCTCCTTGGACTTTTTCTCTATCCTGATCAATGGTCATCCTTTAGCGACCTTCAAACCCTCTAGGGGTATCCAGCAGGGAGATCCTCTCTCTCCTTTCCTCTTTGTTATTATGACTGAAGGATTAGGAAGGCCCATCTCTCATTTAGTGGAACAAGGGAGCCTCAAAGGTCTCAGATTTCCACCCTATGAGAAAGCTCTGACTCACCAACAGTTTTTCGATGACACTCTCCTCATGGGGCACTCCCCTGTTCATGAAGCAAGACTAATCAAGAGAGCTTTGAATACTTTCCTCAGAGCCTTTGGGCTTACAATCAATATGGATAAATCTCTGGTTTTCTTCTTTAATACTCCTCCTATTAGTCAAAGGAATATTCTACGGATTGTAGGATTTAAGAAGAGCCCCCTTCCAACCAAATATCTTGGTGCTCCTTTATCTGATGCAGTTCTGAAGAAAGTTTCTTGGGAAGAACTATTAAGTAAAATGAAGGATAAACTATCAAGCTCGACTTTGAGAGCGTTAAACTTCCCTGGAAGAGTTGTTCTTGTGAAAGTTGTTCTGGAAGCGCTTCCTTTGTATCTGTTCTCTGTTTTGGCTGCCCCTAAATCTGTTATGAAGGAAATTCAAAGTATCCAACGTTCCTTTCTTTGGGGTGGCATTGTTGATCACCGGAAATGGCCCCTGGTTGATTGAGATACTCTATGTAAATCCAATCCTGAACGGGGTTTAGGACTTAGAGATCTGGAAAAGCTTAGCATCGTCTGTGGGGCAAAAATATGGTGGCACTGGCTCACTCATACAAATGAGCTATGGGATAGCTTTTGGGGTAGCAAGTATGTCCCGTTGACTGAACAACAAGGCTGGATTCGGATCAAAGGACCTGAGAAAGGCTCACACATTTGGAATATGGTGAGGTATGGAAGTGATCTGATTAGGAAGCATAGATTCTGGGAGATACGACAGGGATCCTCGGCCAACCTTTGGTCTGATGCTTGGCAACAAGAACCTACACTTCAAACTCTCGTGTCAAACATCCCCCATGATTCTCCTGTTCACAACCACAATTGGAAGACTGTTAATAGTTACTGGAAAGGGGAATCGGATGGACATGGATTCCATGTTTGGAAACCACTAAATTGGTGGATAGATAACTATGGGGCTGAGGTCGGGAGTCAGATCTACGAAATCTTAAATCAAAGGCAGATAAAAACCCAGGAGGAACCGAATTTACTCTGATGGCATTACTCTCCTAAAGGTATGTTCAACATTAAAGAAGCTTAGTCACTTCAGACGATCTCTATTGGCTAGCCGACGGGATGGGAATGGAAGTGTCTCTGGGGTGCAAAATTATGGCCCAAAATTACTCTGTTCCTATGGTTTGTGTTGAAAGGAAGAATTCAGACATGGGATAATATCATAAAAAGAGGGTTTGAGGGACCTTCTTATTGTGTTCTATGTGGAGTACAAGTCGAAACAATCGCTCATCTCCTTTATGGTTGTAGCTTCACCTCGATCCTTTGGGATGAAGGAGCGATGGTCTTTCGTTTGACAGATAGAGTTAAAACCGACCCAATTTCCTCTATCAAACGATGCAGGGATGATCCCTTCCAAGGTAGACTCTCGAATCGGATATGGAAGCTTTTCCCTAGTTTTCTCCTATGGAAGGTTTAGAAATAATGTAATAGACATATCTTCATGGGTAAACAATAGACCTGTAAGCTAGTGTGGGGTCAAATTCAATGAGGAATCATTGAGACTCTGCAATTAACACCGTGGACGGAACAAGACTTGATTATTCCTGCTACTGAGATGATTATTTTACATACCTGGGGTATTTGGATGCCCCCCAATCATATCGGCATCATTCATCATCAATCAAACACTCCTGACAGTCCTATGGTTTGGTCTCCTCCCATGGCAGGCTGGCTCAAGTTGAATTTTGATGGGGCGTCGAAAGGGAACCCTCGAATAGCAGGTTATGGCGGAGTCTTTCGCGATGACCATGGACTATGCATGGTTGTGCGACGTGGTTATACACGTCTATATGTGGAGCATGACTCCAATCTCATTCTCCAGCTCGTGATTAAAATGCATAATGGGTCCCGTGCAGCCAAGCTGGCACCATCATGGTGGCTTTCGTGGAGTCTACATTGTCTGGGCGAAGTCCTAGAAACGATGAACAAAGTCACCTTGTAACATCCCGAATTTTCATAAAAATTTAAAATTTTTGATAACAGCATTAATTATGATAATAATAATTGCGGAAATAATAATTGAGATTATGACAACATTAATTGTAAAGTTGTTAGTACTAAACATGCTTTAATTTTTGTTTTAGCAGCAATATGATAATGATAGTTTTAACACTTAATTAGTAAACATGATTATGATAACAAATATACTAATCGATCGGAAATATGATGCGACATTTTTTTTTGCAATGATACTAATAGTTTGAATTTGCTGCATAAGGATGTCCTACAAGGTACCCTCGAGCTTACTTAGCTGCAACGCTAAAGAATATTGAATGTCCTATGTGCAGACGACATGTAAGAAGTTTCATGGCTGCGTAGAAACAAGTACGTGTATAGTTCAATTTCAATGTCCATAATTAAATAAAAAGTTAGAATTCTGTTGTGATCCACCATGAGTGTGCAGGTATGGATTTCATAGCCATAAATACTATTTTCAAATGTTGTCTTACAACTCATCTATGCATAATACAAAGTCGTCGATGATTGTTATCAACTAATAGTTTTGACACTGTAATCTCTGTCATGGTTGTAGATGGATTATTGTTGTCTTAAGATAATTAATTATCTTTATATTATTGATGTAATAGAGGTACTGCAAAAGCATTAAAAGCTTGTATCAGAAGTATAGTAAGGACTGATAGCATTTTAGTCAGTCTTCATGCTAAATATATATCTTTAGATCCATCGAATGTCTACTATACAAACTATTTATTTTTATATCTTCGATAATAGAGTTCGCATAATCACAACCAAAGTTACAAAGGTAATATTAAAATCTCCTATATATGGGCTATCCCATTCGTAACCTTACAATGTTTAACTAGTGATACTTATAACCCTTTCAAAGGCTTGTATCTATTTTGTATGAATGGCATAAGTGAAACTATGTCAAAAAGTGACTATAGTTGTCCTATCAACTAATATCTAAGTCATATCTTTATTATTTAAATCCACAAATAATAACTTAGGACTATAAAACTTTGAATTGTTGTTCTATATAATAACATGAATATAGCGTTGTGACCTAGACTTGGGACTATATGAATATATGTATCGTCGTTGGTTTAAAACAACACAATAATATGTATTATGAAACGTAGTCTTGGAACCCATACGATCTTTGGAATTTGAGTTAAGATAACAATTAATGTTATAATGTGATGTAACAATGTATGAAATCATATCGTTGGGATACGAGTGCTGACATGCATTTAATATGACAGGGTAGCGAGTTGGTGGTTTATTAATGGCGTATGCCATGAGTTGACATGGAGATCGAGTCTCGATCCTGCATTAAAAGCTTGACATGAAAACTCAGGGGGATAAGGATTGTTGTCATTCCACGTATTGTAATATCGTTTTAATGGTGAATGCCGATACCACTGTGTAATGGTTGTAAGTTAATACTCCTCCGAGTTGGATGTTAGAACAATCCAACGTGATCCATCGTGGAAAAACCATGTATGTGAAGTGATAGTGCATTAAATGCAAGGGTTGTTCGACCCATTGCAACCTCGCTGGCACATCCGAGAACGTTGATTTCGATGAGTTTGGACCGTTCGATTTCAACCCTAACTTCTGTCGTTGAAATGGTTTATGAGCTTGGAAAGTCATTTATTGTGTTATTATTTTGGTCTGTGTGGCCGACAGGTTGCCAAAATTTTAGGTAGGAGGTTTGTAAGAGGTTCGACCTTGAGACCAGTAGTTCAAGGTTGGAGTTGCATGTTTTAATCCATTGTAATGGCGTTGTACTGAAAGTATGGTTCTCTGGTTCAAGTAGTCATCGAGTTGATAGTTTATAGTTAATCCTTTTAGAGATTGGGTGAAAGCATGCCATTTTGCAAGTGATAACAGTACCCTGGTTTCATCTACAGCAATGCTCTTCGTCAGTGCTCTGGTGAATGCCAAGAACCTGGCCACTCATTGAGAAGGTAAAAGCTTTCGAAAATCTTAGCGTTTTCCTTTGTTAGACTTCGTTTTAAAGTTGAACATACAACGAATATTTAAATCTGTTTATTTTTGTGTCAGTTGCAGATGGTGAAGGAATGGTTCGAGCAAGGGTTTGGAAAGAAGGGCGTGCTTCCAAACTGGTAAGCTTCGGGTCTTCCAAAAACCCTCGTTGCTGCTCTCTGTCTGTGGTTGATGAGGTTTCAAGGGTTGTGTAGCTGGTCCTAGCTGTGACTTGTCGTGGTTGTTATTTGAAGAACTTCGAAGCACATTTTATTATTCAAATGTTGTTTGTTCAATGCTGTAACTCTCGTTTGATTATGTAATACTTGGTTTTATACCTTGATACTTATCTTCGTCGATCTGGGCAATGTAGAAACTCATTAATGCAGAGGATTTATGGAATCGTTTAACTATTAATCTTGGGGATAAGCCCTGTAGGATTTTGTTTGGGAAACCTGTTATAAAATATGTTTCTGAGCACCACGACTTCGTTTTCTTGAAGTTGGAACTTTGTAATGGTTTTAAAACTTTGAATCATGACTTGTTTAAGTTACGAAAATAAAAAGTAGAGCCGAGAGCTCGTCCACTGTGTAATCAATATTTTTCTTCTCGGGAATGAATATCTATGTTATTTATCTCTGTGTAAAACGTCTATGTTAAACGACTTGAGACTGTAGGTTGATATCATGTTTTCTGGTCTATACTAGGGTTTGTGAAACTTGTTTTAGATGGCAACTCTATAATGTAAGATGTTTTGAAATGGTATTAAATTCGTTTGTAATGGGAACAACAGGTCATACCCTAGTTCGTGTTTTGTTTGAACAAAAATTAAATGTTTGAAAATGATTTTTTTTAAAAGAGCTTTGGTTTGATCCAAAGCCTCTGTAGATTGAGTTTGCAAAACGATAGTAATGGGAATTGAAATCTAACTAGGTTTTGTGATGAAAACTCAGTTTGGAAATCGACACTAACAGTTTAAAACATCTATTGAATAAAGTGTGTGATGGCAATAAAATATTTATAATATTTTCATTATCTGTTTGAACTATAAATTTATAGGAAATGATTATAGTAAGAAATGAAAACAGTGTGTGTATGTGCAATGTGAAAAACTATGTGATGATTGTTATGTACCTCCTTGATATAATTAACACATTTATTTATTTGCAGCTATGATATAATATTGCAACATAATTGGATATATAGAAATATGATTTTATCTATTTCCTATGTACATAGTAATGATAAGAATAATGCAATGCAACTGTACAGGAATTAAACATTGTTTGTGTTTCATATAACTAAGGAAACATTTTATAATATTATTAAATAATATACAGAACTTTCTACTATTATTAACTATAGGGCAGAAAATGATAAACATATAAATTACTGTATTTATCTATCAAATCAAAATGGCAATTTGCCTATCTTTTAATCTATTCTTAATTTGCGTATCTATACTACTGTACGATGCACAAAACAACATGTGGAAAAATATAGATACTAGTTTATCAATTCAAATCATCCTTAAACTTAAACATTCAGACTTTAAACAAAATTAGAATTAGATTCTCTTCTGAAAAAAATAAAACAAGGATTACTAATTATACAGAACAGATCTATTAGATGAAATAAGGTAGAAAATTTGTAAAAACCTGGGTAAATTTGTAGGGCAGCAAACAACCCAACAAGACTATTCCACCCAACCAATTCCTGAAAACAGTCAAGTACTTCCTTAGGAACCCTGAGCCTGTTCACTGAACCACCAGGAGGAAGAAAGTTAGGAAATAGGATCTCCACTTGTAGTAGCACTAACTGTCGAATCTTCAATAACTAGCAGTCCAATAGACCTGCACTAGCATCTCTGGTTCTTCTCAGCAATATGCAGACTTATGATTGCCCTCACAATTAGCCTCCCTATTCGAATCTCTCAGTGATCACCTGATGCACATGAGAAAATATTTCTGCAGAAAATATTCTGTAAGAGCTGCCTACTCAATTCAAATTTGCCTTTTGTAGGCTGCCTAGGCCTTTTAAGATGTTACTGGGTCATTAAATGATCTTCCTACTCACTCCCTCCACCTGGGGGATAATGCCATATTTTTAGGGGTAGTTGTCCCATAACCAACGGCTAGTGGTGTGATGCAATTGCTGCCATCTGTCCCTTACCTTCCAACAGCTTCCATTCCTCCTAGTGGGTCAGTGAACACTCATTTAACAGTCCCCTTGGGTGTTTGTCTCCTAATCAATTTATTTAAATAATATTATTCAGTAATTACATTCATCCTTGATCAAAACTAATCATAATTAAAAAAATTGTAATTAAATTTAATATAAAGTATTTTGCAAATAAAATAATAATTTTCAGAAATTTGGGTAGATGAAATACACCCCCCCTTAAGTCTCAACATCGTCCTTGATGTTGGTTAATCACTCCTTGAGTGTTCTTGAAACAGAGTTGAGTATGCTGCCTGCATACTACTCTCCAACTCCCAGGTTTCCTCTTCTGGGCTAAGGTGCTTCCATTGCACCTTCACTAGCCCAATGCTGCGATTCCTGAGAATAGTTTCCCTCCCTCCGAGGATACAATCCGGTTCCACCAGAAAATCTCCGTCTTGTCCCACCTATACATCATTCCAGTTTACAACATGAGTAGTATGCTGCACATATTTCTTCAAAAATGATATATGAAAAACATTATGTATTTTTAAGTTTGGTGGCAAATCCAGTTGGTATGCCACTGCTCCAACCTTAGACAATATTTCAAAAGGACCGCAATACCTGGGTGCCAACTTGGAATAGCTCCCCAATTTCAGTGAACTCTTTTTCGGTCTTACCTTGAGGAATACATGTTCACCAACCTGGAACTCTTTATGAGTTCTTTTTGAATCTGCTTGACTCTTTTGCCTATCTTGGGCAACTTTAAATGTCCTTGCACCTGTTTCACAATTAGTTCTAACTCTTACAATAATTCAGGTCCTAAAACAACTCTTTTCACTCGATCATTCAACAAAACAGGTGTATTACATTTCCTACCATAAATAATTTCAAAAGGACTACGTCTGGATGATGCATGATAATGATTATCATAAGCAAATTCTGCTAAGTGCAAGTAGTCTTCCCACCTACCAGGCTGATCCTTAACATAAATTCTTAATAAATCTTCTAAAACTTGATTTACCCTTTCTGTCTGACCATCCGTCTGTGGATGAAATGCTATACTGAAATTTAAAGTTGTGTTCAACCCCTTAAATAGTGACCTCCAGAAGTTTCCTATAAACTTCGAGTCACGATCTGAAATTATTACTTTTGGTATTCCATGTAGTCTAAAAATCTGTTTCATAAAGATATCTGCAATATCTGGAGCTTTATGAGTAGTCTTTACGGGTATGAAATGTGTTGCCTTGCTGAGTTTGTCCACTACCACCATGATAGAATCATGTTGTTTCTGATTTTTAGGTAATCCAGTAATAAGGTCTATGCTGATCACTTCCCATTTCCAACTTGGTATCGGTAACAGTTGCAACAATCCAACAGGATGTTGGTGTTCAACCTTCACTTTTTGACAATCCAAACATTTAGTTATGTACTATTCTACTTCATCCTTCATTCTAGGCCAATAGTATTCTTTCCTCAACATAGTAATGGTCTTTTGATAACCTGGATGACCGGAATAGTGACTTTTATGCATCTCATTTAATATCATAAATTTTATTTCCGGTATGTCTGGTACATACAATCTGTTTTTATACAGTCATAAACCATTTTCCTTCATGCTATAATCTGGCATACAATTTTCAGAACTGTTGTTTGTTGTCTTTTCCTTCATTTTTCTGTATTCTTCATCTGTTTCACTCTTTTCCAGAATCTGATTTTCCAAATCAGTTGAATAAGTACTGATTGCTAAAATAAAATTTAGTTTTGCCTTACGACTCAAGGCATCTGCAACCTTGTTCTCCTTCCCTTTAATATGCTGAATTTCAAAATCATACTCACTTAAGAACGTCAACCATCTAGCTTGTCTAGCGTTCATGTTTGTCTGATCTAATAAATATTTCAAACCCATGTTATTTGTCAATAATGTAAATTTCCTGCCAATAAGGTGGTAACGCCACATTTTTTAGGGCATGAATAACTGCCAATAACTCTAAATCATAGGTAGAGTAGTTCTTTTCATGTACTTTCAGCTTTCTATATTCATATGCCACCGCATGCCCTTCCTGTGTCAGGACTCCACCGAGTCCGTCATTGCATGTGTCTGTACAAACTACAAAATCCTTGTTAAGGTCTGTTATCCTGAAGATAGGTGCTGTCGTCAATAGTTCCTTTAATTTCTTAAAACTGTTAGAACATTTCTGATCCCAAACAAATTTCTTCCCTTTCTTCTGCAAGGAAGTTATGGGGTTGGCAATTTTTGAAAAATTCTCTATAAACTTTCTATAATACCCATTAATGCCCATAAATGATCTTACATCTGACACATCTTTAGGAACCGACCAGTCATTAATGGCCCTTATCTTGTCGGGGTTAACCGAGATTCCTTCTACCGAAATTATGTGTCCTAGGTATTGAATTTTGTCTTTTTGGAAGTCACACTTACTAAACTTGGCGTATAGTTGATGATCTCTTAAAACTTGTAAGATAATCCGTAAATGTTCATCATGCACTTATTTACTTTTTGAGTACACTAAAATGTCATCTATAAACACAACAACAAATTTGTCTAAGTATTTATGTAGAATATTATTCATCAGACACATAAATATAGCCGAGGCATTAGTCAAGCCAAATGGCATGACTACGAACTCGTAATGTCCATATTGAGTTCAGAAAGCTGTCTTGAAAATATCTTCATCCTTAACCCGTACTTGATGATATATTGATCTTAGATCAATCTTCGAAAATATTGTTTCTCCACGCAGCTGACCAAATAGATCATCTATGCGGGGCAACAGATACCTATTCTTGATCGTCATCTTATTAAGCTGGCGATAATCTATGCACAGTCTTAAGGTTCCGTCTTTCTTCTTAACAAAGATGACAGGTGCTCCCCAAGGAGACACACTGGGTCTAATATACTTCTTGTCAATAATTTCCTTCAACTGTAATTTTAATTCGTTTAACTCCAGTATGTTCATTTTGTATGGAGCTTTTGAATTTGGTACTGCTTTTAGTATTAACTCTATGGTAAAATCTAAATCTCTTTTGGGAGGTAATCCTAGAATCTCCTTAGGAAATACATCCTTAAAATCCTTTAGGATAGGTATGTCCTCTAATTTCAGTTTGTCCTCTTTATCCATAAACTCATCATTTACCACGTTTACTACAAACATCTGGTATCCTTTCCTAACTTCCCTCTTAACTTGCATGGCTGAAATCTGTCTAAGGGTTACCTTCCTTGGGATGCCTTTTATTTCTACATTTTTGCCTTCATCATTTAAACATGCAAAACTTTTTCCATAACAGTCCAAGATGACATGATGGGCTTCTAACCAGTCCATCCCAACTATAATATCATAAGAACCTAAAGGTAGAATATTCAACTTGATTTGTGTTTGTAAATGATTCATGGACAAACACAGTTTTCTATAAAATCTGATACTTTTCTTTTTGTTCCAGTTGCTAGTCTAACTAGCCAATATTTACTAAACTTTTCAGTTTTCAATTTAAGATTTTCCACAATGTTTGGTGATATATAACTTAATCTAGCACCTGGATCAATTAAACAGTAACAGGATGATCATGTAGCATACCTTCAATCTCTACCATGGAGATTTGATGATCTGCTTTCCTGTTGTCAAGTGTTGCATTGATTCTGGGCATTTCCCTTGCCACATCTCCAACTGTAGATTTAGCCTGTATAGAGTTGATGTGGTTTGCTTTCTGATTTCTCAAGGGACATTCTGATGCATAATGAGGACCTTGACATTCAAAACATTTGATAGGTTCTTTTGGCTCACTAGTTCTGGTATTATTAGGTGCATTTCTCGGTGCTGTAGAATTCTGCTGTGAATTGTTTCTGGAGTTGTTCCCTTGATAATTCCGACTCTGAAATTTTTTCTTTTGAAACCCGGAATTTCCGTTGAACCTGAAATTTTTCTTTTTCTACTCAAAATTGTTAGGCTTATGATTTTTCCAGTTTGACATTCCTTCTCTTTTCCGATTTGTGTCATAACAAAAAACTGCCTTTCTTATAGCCTCTTCCAAGGTTTTAGGACTGTCATAATCTATTCTGTCCTTAATATTGAAAGGTAAACAGCTCAAGTATCTTTGAATCTTCGGTTTCTCTTCTATAAGGTATGGTACATATCTTAGTAAGTTCAGAAACTTAATGTTCATTTCCTTCATGTTCATACCTCCTAGCTTCAAATCGTAGAACTCTTTGGATTTTTCTTCATAGTACTGTTCAGACAAGTAATTCTTTTTAAAGTATCGTTTAAAGGTACTCCATCTTACATATTTATCTTTGATTCCCTTTACTCTTTTGATGTCCTGCCACCAAATGTCCACTTTTCCGATCAAGATGTATATAGCCATTTTTTCCTTCAAAGACTCTGAATAGTTATAAATCTGGAAGTATTTCTTCATACCAAACAGCCAAGCTTCAGCTGTCTCTCCCTTCTTAGTTTCTCCATT
Organism: Larix kaempferi; assembly: GCA_027924585.1. Taxonomy (NCBI): domain Eukaryota; kingdom Viridiplantae; phylum Streptophyta; class Pinopsida; order Pinales; family Pinaceae; genus Larix; species Larix kaempferi. Next base: position 18,479,031 of record BSBM01000269.1, on the reverse strand, counting down.
GAAAGTTGGAGGTCTAATCTTTTTGAACTCTCCGAAAATCTGCTCATATTCCTTATGATTTTTCTTTCTGGGTTTGAAATATCCTTCGTTGCTATCACTGGTATAGTTACGTTTCTTTTTGCGTGTTTCAATAGCATCTCTTGATGAGGTTGAACTGTCATTCACCTTGCTGGTTTTCATTTTCTTGTTTTTATCAGCATGGGGCAGATCCTCAACTTTGGAAATATCTTCATTATCTTTCTCTTGTTCCTCAGTTTGGCTCTGTTCAAACAACACTTGGTTTAATTGTTCTTGTGCTTGCAGAATCCTTTCATTGTCTTGTTTCACTGATCTGATTTCTTCTTTTAATTCATGAAAGGCACGTAATAGTTCTTTCGAACTATTATTTAGTTCATCGTGACCTTCTGCTACATAGTGCTATCCCGAGCTGTGACTGTTTGGCTGAAATCTGTCGTCTAATTGTTCAGCTGAGTTCTCCATACCTATAACTGAAAATAATTTATGGAATAACATAATAACTAAATTTTCAAGTTAGTACAATTTTCTGCTGTATAAAAATTTTCTGCTACGTGTTTTGGATCTCATTCAGGCCTAGAGATCGAATCTGAGCTCTAATACCACATGTAACATCCCGAATTTTCATAAAAGTTTAAAATTTTTGATAACAGCATTAATTATAATAATAATAATTGCGGAAATAATAATTGAGATTATGACAGCATTAATTGTAAAGTTGTTAGTACTAAACATGCTTTAATTTATGTTTTAGCAGCATATGATAATGACAATTTTAACACTTAATTAGTAAACATGATTATGATAACAAATGTACTAATCGATCGGAAATATGATGCGACATTTTTCTTTTGCAATGATACTGATAGTTTGACTTTGCTGCATAAGGGTGTCCTATGAGGTACCCTGGAGCTTACTTAGCTACAATGCTAAAGCATATTGAATGTCTTATGTGCAGACGACAGGTAAGAAGTTTCATGGCTACGTAGAAACAAGTACGTGTATAGTTCAATTTCAATGTCCATAATTAAATAAAAAGTTAGAATTATGTTGCGATCCACCATGAGTGTGAAGGTATGGATTTCATAGCCATAAATATTGTTTTCAAATGCTGTCTTACAACTCAGCTATGCATAATACAGAGTAGTCGATGATCGTTATCAACTAATAGTTTTGACATTGTAATCTCTGTCGTGCTTGTAGCTGGCTTATTGTTGTCTTAAGATAATTATTTATCTTTATATTACTGATGTAATAGAGGTACCGCAAAAGCAATAAAATCTTGTATGAGAAGTATAGTAAGGACTCATAGCATTTTAGTCAGTCTTCATGCTAAATATATATCTTTAGATCCATCGAATGTCTACTATACAAACTATTTATTTTTATATCTTCGATAATAGAGTTCGTATAATCACAACCAAGGTTACAAAGGTAATATTAAAATCTCCTATGTATGGACTATCCCATTCATAACCTTACAATGTTTAACTAGTGATACTTATAACCCTTTCAAAGGCTTGTATCTATTTTGTATGAATGGCATAAGTGAAACTATGTCAAAAAGTGACTATAGTTGTCCTATCAACTAATATCTAAGTCATATCTTTATTATTTAAATCCACAAATAATAACTTAGGACTATATAAACATCGAATTGTTGTTCTATATAATAACATGAATCTAGCGTTGCGACCTAGACTTGGGACTATATGAATATATGTATCGTCATTGGTTTAAAACAACACAATAATATGTGTTATGAAACATAGCCTTGGAACCCATACGATCTTTGGAATTTGAATTAAGATAACAATTAATGTTATAATGTGATGTAACAATGTATGAAATCATATCGTTGGGATACGAGTGCTGACATGCATTTAATATGACAGGATAGCGAGTTGATGGTTTATTAATGGCGTATGCCATGAGTTGACATGGAGATCGAGTCTCGATCCTGCATTAAAAGCTTGACATGAAAACTCAGGGTGATAAGGATTGTTGTCATTCCACGTATTGTAATATCGTTTTAATGGTGAATGTCGATACCACTGTGTAATGGTTGTAAGTTAATACTCCTCCGAGTTGGATGTTAGAACAATCCAACGTGATCCATCTTGGAAAAACCATGTATGTGAAGTGATAGTGCATTAAATGCAAGGGTTGTTCGACCCATTGCAACCTCGCTGGCACATCCGAGAACGTTGATTTCGATGAGTTTGGACCATTCGATTTCAACTTTAACTTCTGTCGTTGAAATGGTTTATGATCTTGGAAAGTTGTTTATTGTGTTATTATTCTAGTCTGTGTGGCTGACAGTTTGCCAAAATTTTAGGTAGGAGGTTTGTAAGAGGTTCAACCTTGAGACCTGTAGTTCAGGGTTGGAGTTGCATGTTTTAATCCATTGTAATGGCGTTGTACTAAAACTCTAGTTTTCTGGTTCAAGTAGTCATCAAGTTGATAGTTTATAGTTAATCCTTTTAGAGATTGGGTGAAAGCACAACATTTTGCAAGTGATAACAGTACCCTGGTTTCATCTGCAGCAGTGCTCTTCGTCATTGCTCTAGTGAATGCCAAGAACCTGGCCGCTCGTTGAGAAGGTAAAAGCTTTCGAAAGTCTTAGCATTTTCCTTTGCTAAACTTTGTTTTAAAGTTGAACATACAATGAATATTTAACTCTGTTTATTTTTGTGTCAGTTGCAGATGGTGAAGGAATGGTTCGAGCAAGGGTTTGGAAAGAAGGGCGTGTTTACAAAGTGGTAAGCTTCGCGTCTTCCAAAAACCCTCGTAGGTGCTCTCTCTCTATGGTTGATGAGGTTTCAAGGGTTGTGTAGCTGGTCCTCGCCATGACTCATCGTGGTTGTTATTTGAAGAATTCTGAAGCACATTTTATTATTCAAATGTTGTTTGTTCAATGTTGTAACTCTTGTTTGATTATGTAATACTTGGTTTTATACCTTGATACTTATCTTTGTCGATCTGGGCAATGTAAAAATTCATTAATGCAGAGGATTTATGGAATCGTTTAATTGTTAATCTTGGGGATAATCCCTGTAGGATTTTGTTTGGGAAACCTATTAGAAAATTTGTTTCTGAGCACCACGAATTCGTTTTCTTGAAGTTGGAACTTTGTAATGGTTTTAAAACTGTGAATCACGACTTGTTTAAGTTATGAAAATAAAAAATAGAGCCGAGATCGTCCATTGTGTAATCAATGTTTTTCTTCTCAGCAATGAATATGTATGTTATTTATCTCTGTGTAAAACGTCTGTGTTAAACGACTTGAGGCTGTAGGTTGATATCTTGTTTTCTGGTCTATACTAGGGTTCGTGAAACTTGTTTTAGATGACAACTCTATAATGTAAGATGTTTTGAAATGGTATTAAATTCGTTTGTAATGGGAACAACAGGTCATACAATAGTTCGTGTTTTGTTTGAACGAAAATTAAATGTTTGAAAACAATTTTTTTTAAAAGAGCTTTGGTTTGATCGGAAGCCTATGTAGATTGAGTTTGCAAAATGATAATAATGGGAATTGAAATCTAACTAGGTTTTGTGATGAAAACCCGGTTTGGAAATCGACACTAATAGTTTAAAACATCTATTGAATAAAGTGCCTAATGGCAATAAAATGTTTATAATATTTTGATTATCTGTTTGAACTATAAATTTATAGGAAATGATTATAGTAAGAAATGAAAACAGTGTGTGTATGTGCAATGTGAAAAACTATGTGATGACTATTATGTACCGCCTTGATATAATTAACACATTTATTTATTTGCAGCTGTGATATTATATTGCAACATAGTTGGATATATAGAAATATGATTTTATCTATTTCCTATGTACATAGTAATGATAAGAATAATGCAATGCAATTGTACAACAATTAAAAATTGTTTGTTTTTCATATAACTATGGAAACATTTTATAATATATATTAGATAATATACAGAACTTTCTACTATTATTAACTATAGGGCAGAAAAAGATAAACATATAAATTACTGTATTTATCTATCAAATCAAAATGGCAATTTTCCTATCTTTTAATCTATTCTTAATTTGCGTATCTATACTAGAGTATGATGCACAAAACAACATGTGGAAAAATATAGATACCTGTTTATCAATTCAAATTATCTTTAAATTTAAAGATTTAGACTTTAAACAAAATTAGAATTAGATTCTTTTATGAAAAACAAAAAACAAGGAGTACTAATTATACAGAACAGGTCTATTAGATGAGATAAGGTAGAAAATTTGTTAAAAACTGGGTAAATATGTAGGGCAACAAACAGCCCAAGAAGACTGTTCCACCCAAGCAATTCCTGAAAACAGTCAAGTACTGCGTTAGGACCCCCAAGCTTGTTCACTAAACCACCAGGAGGAAGAAACTTAGGAAATAGGATCTCCACTTGTAGTAGCACTAACTGTCGAATCTTCAATAACTAGCAATCCAATAGACTTGTACCAACATCTCTGGTTCTTCTCAGCAATATGCAGACTTATGATTGCACTCACAACTAGCCTCCCTATTCGAATCTCTCAGTGATCACCTGATGCACATGAGGAAATATTTCTGTAGAAAATATTCTGTAAGAGCTTCCTGCTCAATTCGAATTTGCCTTTTGTAGATTGCCTAGGCCTTTTCAGATGTTACTGGGTCATTAAATGAGCTTTTTGCTCACTCCCTCCCCTGGGGTATAATGCCACATTTTTTGGGGTAGTTGTCCCATAACCAACAGCTAGTGGTGTGATGCAATTGCTACCATATGTCCCTTATCTTCCAACAACTTCCATTCCTCCTAGTGGGTCAGTGAACACTCATTTAACAATCCCCTTGGGTGTTTGTCTCCTAATCAATTTATTTAAATAATATTATTCAGTAATTACATTCATCCTTGATCAAAACTGATCATAATTACAAAACTTTGTAATTAAATTTAACATAAAATATTTTGCAAATAAAATAATAATTTTCAGAAATTTGGGTAGGTGACACACCTTCCACCATGTTTGTCGAAGTGCCAACAGGTTGGATGATTGCCTAGCTAATCTAGGGGCCACTTCTCAAGGAGTTGGATGGGAATGTGCGTCCCTTGACATTCCCACAGGAACGTGCCGTATTAAGTGTCTTCAGATCACTGATGCTGAGAGATGTACGATGGATCCCCTATCTGGCATTAAACATGTCAATCAGGATGCTGCGATAAACAACAGTAATACTTGTAAAATCTCAAGCACAGTTGAATCTAGCTACTGTGGATTCCTCACTGGTGAAAGATTGCACAACATTTGCAAGAATTAGCATAAAAAATTTAAATGAATGAAGAACAATACTCATGAATTGGTGAATAATGTCAATATTATTAACTGTCCAACCTTAACAAAGGTTAAGAACACCCATATATACAAATCTGGAAGAATTCGAATCCATCTGGAGTGTTCACACTGATCTAGCTTAGAAAAAGCTCAAACCCCCCTAGGTTGACCAAAATATCCCAAACCATCCCAAACTGGTTCGAATCTGCAGTGTGAATGCTGGGAATGACTGGACAGGCCCATGTGACCTCACACATGTGAAGAAACTGGTTGGTTAGAGGTTTGGAGTCTAAAATTGGTCAAAAATGTGACAAAACAAGGCAAGATTGTCCACAAAGAGAGCAAATGCGCCCTAGGTAGAAGAGAAGCATGCTGAGTGCATTAAATGACCTGAGGAGGGCGCTCTAGGCATGCTGAGTGCATTAATTGCCCTGGGGAGCGCTCCACTTAGCTGGTTTGACTCAGCACTTGTTCACATTTGCCATCTAGTTCATGATAATTGACCATTTAGTAGCTAAACAACTTAGGGATGTAATCATTAATCACTTGGGCTAATTAATCATCATTAATAAATGATTAATGTACATAGGTGGAAAAATGTTCTAACACCCCCCCTTAAGCTAGACTTAGTGAAATATCAAAAAATTAAGGCCTTGGCAACTAGGCTCAAGTCACCTTTTACATCATAAAATTTATTTGTCCATGTAACCAAGGTAAGGAGGAAAACCACATGGGAAATAAAACCTCCCCTCTAAAATGGACATGTGGCATATATCAAAATACACCAATCATCACCATGCATCACTCACCCCAACCAAAGATCTAAGGTGAGTGAAGGTCTTCTCGGTAAAACACTTGGTGAAGATATCAGCAGTTTGCTCACTGGATGGGCAATACTGCAATGCTATGATCCGGTCATGCACCAAAACCCGAATGTAATGCATGTGTATCTCTATGTGCTTGGTCCTCTGTCTCTGTACTGGATCGGTAGAAATCTTGATTGTACTTTGATTATCACACCAAAGAATAGTGGGTGAATCAAAGACAATCCCGAACTCTGCAAGAATACCTTGCAACCAAACACATTGTGTGGCTGCATTGACTGCTCCCCTGTACTCGGCCTCAGCTGAAGATAAGGAAATAGTGCTTTGTTTCTTGCTTGACCAGCATATAGGTCCATGTGCAAGCATAAAGACATAACCGGAAGTTGACTTCCGATCAATACAATCACCGGCCCAATCAGAATCTGTAAATCCTACTAGTTCAAGGGATGAACCAGCAGCATAATGGATACCAAAAGACTTAGTACCCTGAACATAATGAAGGATCCTCTTGGCTGCCTTCCAATGGATCTCATGAGGCTCTTGCATGTGCCTTGCAACAGCCCCAACAGCATAAGACAAATCTGGTCGAGAGTGTGTAAGATACAACAAACTCCCAACTAGTTGTCTATACAACGAACTGTCAACTAGTGGTGAAGAACCCCATTCTGTAAGCTTAACTCCTGAAAGAAATGGAAATTTTGCAGACTTACATTCAGCCATCTTAAATTTCTGCAGCAAATCTGAAGCATACCTTGACTGACATACAGAAATTCCATTCACAGATTGATCAATCTCCAAACGCAGAAATTGTTTTAGCAATCCTAGATCGGTCATGAAGAATGCACTGTGCAATGCTCTCTTAACTGAGTCAAGTTCTTTGGTACAGCTACCAGTGATCAAAAGATCATCAACATACAGTACAATAATCAATATCAGATCACTAACATGCTGCATATACACATTTGGATCAGACTTACACCTCTCAAACCCCAAAGATAGCAGAAAATTGTCCATTTTTGCATACCATGCTCTAGGAGCTTGCTTGAGCCCGTAGAGTGATTTGTTCAACCTGCAAACAAGTGTATGATCAGAGATAAAACCTTCAGGATGCTGCATATAAATCTCCTCATTCAGATCCCCATGAAGAAAGGCACTTTTTACATCCATGTGATGAATCTCCCATCGCTTGGAAGCCCCAATTGCCAAAACTAGTCTTATGGAGTCCATCTTTGCCACCGGTGCAAATGTCTCTGTATAGTCCACTCCTTGGACCTGAGAGTAACCCTTAGCCACCAAACTGGCCTTATACTTCAGATCAGAGCAATCAGATCCAATTTTGGTTCTATAAATCCACTTGCATTGCACTAGTTTCCTCTTGGGAGGAAGAGGCACCAAATCCCAAGTTTTGTTCTCATGGAGTGAGTTCATCTCCTCTTGCATGGCTGATTGCCACCTTGGGTCTGTACATGCCTCTGAATATGACATTGGATCAGATCCAACCATCAAATAACATGCCTCACTCAGATCAGAATTATTATATGCAAAGGAATTGTGAAATTGAGATCTAGTTTTCCTAGCATCTTGGGGATCTCCCACTAGCTCTCCGGCACTTTGAATTGTTTTCTCTGCCCACTTGGGCCTTGAAGGGGGGATATGTTCAGAATCCATATCAACATCATCTTCAGCAATCTCAGAATCAGAAATATAAGAGAATGAATCACTACTTACTTCATCATCAAGACGAGGGAATGAGCATTCCCCATCACCTTGTTCACTAGCTTGCAAAAATTCTTCCTCTTCGAATTTGACACTTCTTTCAATGAAAGTTTTGTGAGTGGATGGATCAAAGAGCTTGTAGCCCTTGGAATCCTCTGCATACCCAACCATGATTGACTCCTTGCTTTGGGGCTGCAATGCCTTTCTCTTCTCCGGTGGAATTCTGGCGCAAGCCCTTGAGCCAAAAATTCTGAAATGTGAGACATTTGGCTTGTGGCCCATCCAAGCTTCAAATGGAGTGATTCCTTGCAATGCTTTGTGTGGTGCCCTGTTCTGAACATATGCTGCACAATTCATAGCTTCAGCCCATAATTTAGGAGACAAATCCCTTGCTTGCAACATGCAAGTTGCCATCTCTTTCAGTGCTCTATTTTTGCGCTCTGCAACACCATTTTGCTGAGGTGTGTAGGGCACTGAGTGTTGCATCTGAATGCCATGCTCTTGACAGAGCTGCTGGAAATTGTTGTTGACATACTCTCTACCATTATCAGTCCTCAAAATCTTCATGGCCTTCCCACTGAAGTTCTCAACCATGCTCTTAAAAATCTTGAAACAATCAAAGACTTCAGATTTTTGCTTAAGGAAAAATAACCAGCAGTACCTTGAGTAGTCATCGATGAAGGTGAGCACATATTTGTTGCAGCCATAGGAGGGTGTGGGGAGTGGCCCTATGAGATCATAATGTACTATCCCAAGAGGTTGATCAGCCCTCCTAGCCTTCCCTTTATCATACTTCCTTTCAGGATGTTTCCCAATCATGCAACCCTTGCATGTTCCACTCGAAAATCTGATTTGGGGCAGCCCTTCTACCATATTTTCTTTGCTTAAAACTTGAAGATATCTGTAGTTTAGGTGCCCATACCTTTGATGCCATAGCTTGCTGGTCTCATTCCCATGTGACAGCAGCACACTTGGTGAAGAAAATTCGAGGAAGTGGGAGAACATGTACATCTTCATGTCATTGTCTGCAACACCCTTTGCAACAATTTTCCCGGTGGAAACTTCTGATATCTCCACTTCATCCTGAGTGAAGACTGTTGAGCCCAGAATTGGCCCTTTTTGACCATCATCTATCACTGTCCCTTACCTTGTCTTACACCAATTACCTTGGCAATTCAACTTATTGTCCTTATATATTCCCCAAATTACCAAGGTATGGCCGATTATTGTTTTATTGTATTAATACTTATGATTGTGATGATTTAAGCTGTGCATCTCTTAATTCGTGCTAACATGATGCAAATTATGAAGGTAGTAAGATAAATAGACCGCAGGAAGATCGGAGCTGAACAAGTCACGGAGGAAGGGACGTCCATTGCTTAAGGAAGGTTCCTTGGGGCTCAAATCGTCAATCAAGGCACAGTCGTGGCAGGGCAGCTGTAACATAAAGTTCTATCTTAAGTATGTCGCTGCTCGAATCCAGCTGTGAGCTGGAAGGACCGCCACTCTTGGGACAGTTGATAACTCCTCTCATATTTGGATATTTCAGTTCTGCCACGCATTGTAACAGCTAGATTATTTAGGGCGCCTGAAGATCATAGATCTTCATGGCTGCCCAATTATAGGTTTTTGATGTTGCAACTGTATGTATAAATATGTGGTATTATCTCGATCGAGGGGTTGGATAGCAATGAATTAATTCATCTTGTATTAGCAGTGAAGCCGAAACTGTGTACTCATCCTTCTGTTAATATAAGGAGTTGCTTCTGAGTTAAAGAGAGTGTTGTTCAACCAGCGTCTCTGTGTGAAGACTGGGCCCGTCTTCCACAGAGATTGCTGTGTTAATTTAGGATTTCATCTTTCTGTTGTGTGATGATTTGATCTTTCTTTTGTACGCAGCAGCAATATTCATTGTGTGGATTTCTCAGTAAATGATTTATTTGTGAGATTGGTGAATGGTATCAATAACAGTCGACTGAGTCAGGTTTGTTTTATGTAATTCAATTTCTGTTCACACTGTTGTGCTCATCCTGCAGCTGAAACGTAATCCCAGAAGCTCCTACGAATTAGCTTTCCTGTTATGTGTTGATTGATTTATATTTTGCAATTCAGCATCTTAGAACAGTTGCTTCAATCTCCCTTATTAAATTCTAGAGTAATGTTCAGGTCATGCTTCATGATTCCCAGCTTGATTTCATTAGACAGTTGATTCTTTTAGAATGCAATTGAGATTTCCTTCCTGCAATCGTTGATTAGATCTGATATTCGTTCTGCTTGATGCATAATAGAAAAGGATTGTAGTACAGCAGTTAGAAGGCAATTGGGGTTGCGTAGATTCTTGGGATGAACATAGATGATAGAAGATAAAAGTATTCACTTCTAATGGTTTGTGTTTAAGCATATATTGTGCACTTGTCCTTTGAAATAAAAAGACTTTCTCGGGTTGACAATAAATTTCATACGCTCTGTGTGTTGATATTTAATTATCTGCAATTAGAGTGCTTGACATTTTGGCGCCGTTGCCGGGGAAGGATAAAAATTAAACACTAGTCATTAGTTGTATCTGATAATTGCTTTCAGTCAGTCTTTTGGTTGTTTTTGAAATGATCTGCTTCGCATGAATACGAGGGGGGTAAAACGCGATCACCTCCCGACCCCCAAAACCCCACAAATTACTAACAGTACAGGTGGTTCGGGTCGTGGTCGAGTTCCACCGCTGGGCAGAAGAACATTCATTGACGACCTTGTTGACAAAACTGATTCAGCTGTCAGATCTCGTCAACAGGGGACTCCTATCAAAAGAGGCCCTACTGATCTTGGAGCGTTAGCATCAGGATCTACAGTGGAAGATACAGGAGCAGCGGTGATTTCTGCATATACTCCTGCTAAAGAAGGAACAGCTGATTCGGCTGTTGCAACTGAAGAATACGCAGCTGCTACAACCGAAGAATACGCAGCTGCTGCAACCGAAGAATACGCAGCTGTTACATCCGAACAATACGCAGCTGTTACAACTGAGGTAAGGGATAAAGGAACAAACGAAGGAGAAGATACAGAAGAAAAGATGAATAACAGACATGAGAATGAAGAGGAAGAAGCAGTGGTACAATACCATCATGAAGATAATTCCCCGCCAGAAACTATGGCTACATTGCAATTCCCAATACAGCAGCTCGAGGGGACAGCTCCTATGAAAAACATCTCACCGTCGGTGTTACCCCGCTTCCATGGCAGGGCGGCAGAAGATCCAGACGAATTCCTGTTTGAATTCGATATCCTCTGTCGCAGCTATGATTATGTCACAGATGCTCAAAAGTTGAAGCTTTTTCCTGCCACCCTGAAGGACAATGCATTACGTTGGTTCATGAGCCTTGGGGGAGGAACTGTTGCTAATTGGAACAAGATGAAGCAAGTGTTCCTGGAAAAATATCAAGAATATTGCAACACCAGGGACAAGAGGGAGGAGTTATTCAAAATGGTACAGAAGGAGGACGAAAGCTTGGAGGATTTTGTAGAGAGGTTGCTGTACAATGTGCAGAGAGCTGGACAGACGAACATGGGACTAGATGTGCTTAAGATAATCCTGCTTCGAGGAATCAGGGACGATTGTTTAGACATGCTAAATTTATTAGGAAAGGGGGATATCTCTAAAGAATCTTTTGAGACAATTGTGGAATTATGTAAGAGATATTCCAGGGGATCTTCTAGGCATAATAAGCAGCATAAACGAAATAACCTGGAATGTGATGTCTTCGACAGAACTCAGAAGTCATCCAATGGGGGAGCTACACGTGCAGAGATAGGCAATCTTCTTGAAAATTTTAAAACAGAAATGATGAGCTCTATCTCTTCAGAGATTGACGTCTTGAAGGCCAAGCAAAGACAGGCAGTGGAGGATCTCACACTAGGGGTGTTTTGTCCCCGATGTAGAAAGACTCATCCACTGAAAGAATGCCCCCTTGACAAAGTTCAAGTATGTCAATTGTGCGAGCTGAATCATGATATGAAAGAATGCCCCACGCTGCCCCAAGTGAAAGCTGTTCTGCAGGCATCAACTCCAGAGGTGGATTCAGCCTACTTTATTGCACAGAAGAAACCCTGGCAGCCCCGGAATCAAGGTATGTCTCCCGATTCATTTCCATTTTTGAATAATTTGAATAATTGGAATACTAATATGCAAAACGTGAATACACAATTCCCTTCAAATTATGCTCAGTGGAATTCTCCTCAACCTACGATGCAAGGTTATAATTCATGGAGTCCTTGGACACAGCCACCTCATCAACCTACTTCATGGTCTCCTGGATGGAGGAACTTCCATCCTGGGAATCAGTTTCCTCAACCACCTCCACCTCAACAGTTACCGTATCCTCCATATCCTCAATTTCAGCAATATCCTCAATACCTACCTCAGCAGTCGCAGCTGCAGCTGCAAAATAATCATGTGCCTAACATACCAATACGGCCTCAGCTGCCTGCCCAACCTAACCCTAACCCAAATAATAAAACAGTCCAGCAACTGGAAACTCTCAATATGCCAGCCTACTCTCTCTCCCCTGTACCTTGTAATGACATTCGCTTACGGTCTGGGAAGGTAGTAGAACGTGTAACTTCAGAAAATATTCCACCAACTGTGTATGACAAAGGAGAGAGTTCCCAGCATCCTTTTGATCCGGTTCCTATCATTGAAGATGCTGAGCATCCCTCAGATGGGAGGGCTGAAACATTGAACGATGAAGTGGATAACACGCAGCCCACCCAGTTGGTAAGGCAACCACCTTACCCTGAGAGATTGATGCTGCCACAAAGAGGGGGGCAACCTCAGTTCAATCTCTTAGGAGAATTGAAGAACCTTTATGTTAAGATTCCCCTTTTACAAGCTCTTCAAGATGTACCTATCTACGCTAGAACTGTTCGGGACCTGTGCACTAAAAGACCGGGAAGGAAACCCAGAGATCCTCCTACTGTTCATGTTATAGGGAATTTATCCGCTTTAATGACTGGAAAAACCCCTGTAACTAAGTATGAGGATCCCGGCAATCCTACTGTCACTGTACACATAGGACAAACGCAGATACCCAACGTACTAGTAGATTTAGGAGCTGCGATCAATGTTATAACGATGGAGACTGTAAAAAAGCTCGGATTCACCAATATTAGACCGACCCCTACTATCTTAGAACTGGCAGACAGATCCACCATCAGACCTGAAGGGATTTTGGACGACCTCGTTATTTCAGTAGACTCGTGGGAATACCCTGCCGATTTTCTGGTATTACAGCCAAAATCACAGCTGGGGGGACATCCATTGATTTTAGGGAGACCTTGGTTGGCTACAGCTGATGCTTGCATCAGCTGTCGATCAGGATCTATGACTATATCTGATGGCATGGAAACCAAAAATCTTACCCTGTACCCTCCAGCAAGGCCGAGTCTAGAAACTGAAACCTCCCTTTGGATAGAACAAGAAGAAGAAGAATATGTTCAGCCATTACTAACAATAGGGAAGGCACTAACTTTCAAAAACGAAACAGAAGACGATGCCATTAATAATTTCATTAGCGAACCTGCTTCTGTAGACAAGGAAGTTTATCAACTTCTGAACAGTACCCTCGGCAAAGAAGAACAAGAACAGCTTACGGAGGAAGCACTAGCCAATGACGCAAATATAATCCCAGTATTGAAAAGCTCGAGAAGTATTCCTATTGAGGTAGAGCCTGGAAGAACTTTGAACATCAATCCTGCTCTCTCCTCAGAAGAACAAAAGCGCCTAACCAATCTCTTGAAGGAACGTAAGGGGGCATTCGCCTGGGAGTATACAGACATGAAGGGTATTCCTTCTAGTCTGTGCACTCATCATATTTATATTAAAAACGACTCCCGGCCTGTATGTCAACCCCAACGACGCATGAACCCCAATCTGAGGGATATAGTGAAGGAAGAAATCCAGAAACTCTTGGAAGCAGGATTCATCTATCCTATTTCAGACAGTGAGTGGGTTTCCCCACTTGTAATTGTACCCAAGAAAAACGGTAAATGGAGAGTCTGTGTCGATTATAGGGAGCTGAACAAGGCTACACAAAAGGATCACTTTCCTCTGCCCTTTATTGACCAGGTACTTGATAACTTATCTGGGAAGAAGTTCTTCTCCTTCCTGGACGGATTCAGTGGGTACAATCAAATCCAGATTGCTCCAGAGGATCAGGATAAGACCACCTTCACCTGCCCTTGGGGAACGTTCGCCTACAGGGTGCTTCCCTTTGGGTTGTGCAATGCACCTGCAACGTTCCAAAGAGCTGTGATTGGCATATTTTCTGAATTGGTAAATGATAGCATGGAAGTTTTTTATGGATGATTTCACTCCTTATGGCAGGGATTTTGATGAAGCGTTGGAAAATTTGAAGAAGGTTTTAATTCGCTGTGAACAGGCTCGCCTCTCACTGAGCACTGAAAAATGCCACATGATGATGAGTGAGGGGGTGGTATTAGGACATTTCATCTCTACTAACGGTATTCAAGTGGATCCTTCAAAAATTAAGGTGATAAAGAATATACCAACCCCTTCAACTCAGAAAGAGGTGCGAAGTTTTCTGGGACATGCTGGATATTACAGGAGATTCATAGAAAACTTCTCCAAACTTGCTTCTCCTTTGTTTTCATTGTTAATGAAGGATGTGCAGTTTGCATGGAGTACAGCATGCCAGACAGCATTTGATAAGCTTAAAGAGAAACTGTCCACAGCCCCTATTTTAAGGGGACCTAATTGGACCATACCTTTCCACATTTCTTCAGATGCTTCTGATACCGCCATTGGAGCAGTACTAGGACAGCAGGATGGTCAAGTACCTTATGCTATTTATTATGTGAGTAAAAACTTAGCCCCTGCTGAACTAAATTATACTGTTACTGAAAAAGAATTTCTTGCTATTGTTTATTCTATTAATAAGTTTCGGCATTACATTACTGGGTATCCTACATTTGTGCATACTGATCACTCTGCCATTAAGTATTTAATGAATAAACCTGTCACTAATGCCAGAGTAACCAGGTGGCTTTTATTATTACAGGAATTTGATATTACTATTATAGATAAACCTGGAAAAGAAAATGTTGTTGCTGATTTTTTATCACGATTTACTAACAGTGATGACAGTTCACCTGTTGAGGATGCTTTCCCGGATGAACATTTATTTGCACTCTCAGCTCATTCACCCTGGTATGCAGATGTTGCTAATTATTTGGCTGCAGGGAAACTTCCGCCACATATGTCTAAACGAGAGAAAAGAAAAATTATTCAGCAAAGTGCCAGGTATTGTTGGCTCAAAGGCCATCTCTTTTACACAAGACCTGATCTTGAAATTAGAAGATGTGTAAGGGAAGATGAGATCTTTCATATACTGAAGGCCTGTCACGATGAACCTTGCGGAGGACACTTTGCAGATAAAAGAACAGGACATAAGGCGTTGCGGATGGGCTATTATTGGCCGACACTGTTCAGAGATGCTAAAAAATATGTTCAGTCCTGCGACAGCTGCCAAAGGATGGGCCAACCTAATAAGACAGACCAGATGCCTTTACAGCCCCAAGTGGTACTAGAACCGTTTGATAGATGGGCATTGGACTTTGTTGGTCCTATCAACCCTCCTTCCAAACAAAAGATTTACATCTTGGTGTGTACAGACTACATGACTAAGTGGGTAGAAGCTGTAGCTTTGGCTAAGGCAAACGACCAGGCGGTGATTGATTTCCTGTACAGTGAAGTTTTTACCCGTTTTGGAGTACCAAAGGAAGTAGTTACCGATGGCGGACCACAATTTATTTCACATCAATTTGAATCTTTGCTCCGGAAGTATCATGTGCAGCACAAGATAGCTTCACCTTATCATCCCCAGGCCAATGGTCAGGTGGAAAGCACTAATAAAGTTATCGAAGCAATCCTTACTAAAACAGTTAAAAGCCATCGAAGGGATTGGGCTGACAGACTTCCAGAAGCACTGTGGGCATATCGCACGACTTGGCGCAACACCACGGGCTTTTCTCCCTATGATCTGGTGTATGGTAAGAGTGCCATCTTTCCAATTGAATTTGAGATCAAGACCCTGAAAACAGCCATTGAAATGAACCTGGATGTAACAGAAGCCCAGAAAAGAAGATTGAATCAATTGAATGAACTGGATGAGAAACGATTAGCTGCGGTGGACCAGACTGTGCTGCTTCAGCAACAGAGATCTAACTGGCATGACCGATTCATCAAAAAGAAAATCTTCCATGAAGGAGACTGGGCACTACTGTACGACTCTAGATTCAAGAAAGATTTCAAAGGGAAATTACGCACAAGATGGCTGGGTCCATATTTGGTTGACAGGGTATTTGACAACGGCACTGTTCGCCTGGTCACCATTGATGAAAACCGTATGCCATTACTTGTTAATGGCCACAGGCTGCGACTGTATCGGAAGCCCATTTCGAAAGATGCATTCATTTCACAGATTGTTGCTGATCCAAACTACCAATTGGCACCAGAGCAGGAACATTTTTCTACCTTAACCAAATCTTAAAATGAAAATCATATTTGCTGTACATAAATAATTCCTTGCTGTAGCGTATAATTGTCGTTTTCTTTCTTTTTGCATTTGATCTCTTTGCTTGCTGTTGTCTTTTAAGAAAATTTTTTCAGGGAAGCGCCAGGAGAACGATCAGTTTGGGGCCCATAATGAAAATCTCTCCGTGCCGTCCTTGTGTTAAAAAAAAAAAAAAAAAAAAAAAAAAATTTCGGCAGCTGCAACATATTTTCCGGCAGCTGCAACATATTTTCCGGCAGCTGCAACATATTTTTCCGGCAGCCGTATATCCTTTTCCGGCAACCGTATTCTCCATTTCCCGGGAGCCGTAATGCCCTTTCCGACAGCCGTCAATCTTTTTCGACAGCTGCAACTTTTGCGGCTGCAACATCAGCGGCTGCAACATCGGCGGCTGCAACTCCAGTTTCCGCGGCTGCCACCTCATCTTCCACGGCTGCCATCTCATTTTTCCGCAACTGCCATTTCATTCACCAGCTATGGCCACCTCATCTTCCACGGCTGCCATCTCATTTTTCCGCAGCTGCCATTCCATTTACCAGCCACAACCGTATTCTCCATTTCCCGGTAGCCGTAAATTTTTCCCGTCCGCCGTCAAAATCTTTTCCGATAGCTGCAACTCCGGCAGCTGCAATCCCGGCGGCTGTAACTTCGGCGGCTGCAACATCTTTTTCTCGCAGTCGCCACATCACTTCCCGGCCGCCACCTCATTGACCAAGTCACTTCCACACCACAGCTGTCATTTCTTTCCAGCGGCTGCGACATATTTCCCATATTCGAAAAATCTTTTCCCGCGAGCCGTAAGTTTCTTCCGCCGCTGTAAAATTTTCCCGTGACAGCCGTAATTTTTCCCGGATATTGTGAATCTTTTTCCGGCTGCCACGAATTCTTTCCCGATGGCTGTAACTTCTTTCTTGTCAGCTGCAACAAGCTTTTTCATCGGCCGTGTGATCATTTCTTTGGCAATTTGCAGTGGTAACTCCCGTGTTAACAGAAGGATTGTTCAACTTGCTAATTATGACGCTGATTCAGCCCAGTCCTGCCGGCGAACTCATCATTTCAACCCGGAGGATGCGACGCCTTGTGTTTTACCAGCGAAGGAAATCAGTGCCTTATCCGAGTCATCATGATTCCACGTCTGATTGTGCACGCGTTCGGCTCCATGACGTCACCAACTCCATGCTCCACCAGTTTCCGCAGCCTTCCGACGCACAGTTTTATGAGGTATGGCTTTCATTTATCACGTGACTAAGTATTGATATCATGTAAACGAGATTGGCCGTACCTTCACTCGTACCACCATTTATATCTGATTGAACCTTTCCCTCGTACGACGTAATACTAATAACTGCCACCTTCCCCAATTCGGCATGAAAATTTTAAACTCCTCTCTGCGCTTAACTTTCCAAATTAGTTCATTCGCTCAACGTCTCCGCTCAACGATTCGTGCATTCTCTGCGCTGCAACTTCTATTCTGGATCCTGTACTCTGTCGAAACAGCAGTTCTATCTTGCAGCCAGGACCATGGGCATTCCAGTTCGCCATGAACCTTTCAATACCCTGGAACTTAGACGGAATTTGCAGGTTCTGGCCATTTTTCAAGCCGCTGGCTGGGTCGAGTTCTTTGAACGATTGGATGGATTCGACCGGGACGCAGCCCTGCAATTCGCATTGAATCTTACTAAAACACACTCCACGGTGTGGGGGCTGTGTATAGATGTTTCGGAGGTCATTATATCCGAGGTTACAGCTATCCCATTGGTGGGAAAACCTTGGTTTAACCGTCGAGTCCCTGCAACGGTTGCACGGGAACAATTTTTACTTCCAGGGGAGCAAGTTGAAGCATCCAGGAGAGGGATTGCATTGAAGTCACTGCCGCAGCCATGGGACCAGGTCGCTATCTTCCTCAAGAAATACATAACTTGCGAAGGTAGATACCAAACTGTGTACAACTCTGAACTTCCTTTGCTTTCTCATCTCCATCATGGCATTTTGTTAAATATTCCATTTTACCTATTGCATGATTTGCGCCATATGGCAACATTCGTCCAATCTGCAAAGCACCCATTATCCTCCCTCACCCACCATGGCCTCATTAAGTTAATTATTAAAAGAACCCTGGCCCAACATAATATAACATGGGAGAAATTCATCACCCGGCCACAGCAACCTGTTCCCTTGAGGGTTATTCCATTACAGCAATTACCGGTTCCGCCACAACAGGAGGACCGGAGTTCCTCCAGTGAAGTTGGGGGGAGGGATGAAACGGAAGAAGAACCACAGAGGGCACAGGCAGGATCATCCGGGAGGAATGAAACGGAAGAAGAACAACCCGAGGCACAGGCAGAGCCGTTTGAAGTATATGAATCCCCAGCACAAGCAGAACCAGTGGGGGATGACACTGCATCTGAAGGAGAGCGAGGGGAAGCGCAAACAGAGCTGTCAGGCGACAATATAGATGAAACCCTCATGGAAAACCTAGACAATAGGGCAGCTCCGACAGCAGAAGGTGAAATTGGAGCAGCATCAAAAGCTGCGACAATGGAACCTGAAGATGACGGAGCTAGAGCAATGGAGGACGACATTGAGCTGGTCACAATCGAGTCTTCACCGGAATGGGCAGGAGGAGCAGCTGTGATTGAAGAAGAACAGCATGGAGGGCAGGTAAATATTCCTTTAACTTCAGCTTTGCCTCCCTATATTCCAGCTCCACGAGAAGAAACACTACAAAAAGGAAAGTCACAAAAGAAACCCCCACAGAAAAGGAAGAGGGCCACCAATGAGTTTGATTTAGTGGCACCAATCAGAAGGAAACGAACTCGGTCAATCACAGCAGCAGAGGCAGCCAGAACAAAATGGGCAACCTTAGAGACACAGGTTGAACCCCCAATCCTTACGCCGAAACCGAGGGATGCTCCACAAAGGCCAGTGGAGGAAGAGCCGGGGGTTGAGGGACTCTTGTATGAGAATGCAATGCTGAAAGAGGACCTCCAAGCACTTAGAAAGGAGCTGGAAACATGGAAGGAAATCTGCCAAAAGCAGGGTGGAAGAAAGATGTATACATTAATAGAGGCTGCAGACCAAGTGGAGGAAACAGCTTCTGCTGAAGCTGGAGAAAAGGATGAGCGAATACTCTGCCCCACCTGTGGGGAGATCTTTGAGGAAGCAGGCCATAAAATTTTACTTAGCACCTATTCAGCACAACAGCCTGCAGCCACAGAAGGGAAAGCAGTGGAGAAAGAGGATGCTGTAACACAAGAACCAGCACCTTTAAACATCCTTGCTGCAGCTGCTACTTCCCATGATGCAGAAGTCATAGAACAGATGGGAGAAGAACAGGGAGTGGAGGATGCCCTGGAAATTTATAAGGAATGTATGGCAATTCCAAAATGCTCCCACGACATAGAAATCATAGAACAATTGGGAGAAGAACGGGAGATGAAGAATGCTCTGGAGCTTATAAAAGAGTATAGTGAGACCCCAGAGTGTTCTCATGACACAGAAATCATGGAGCCAAGGGATACTCTGGAGGATAGTGAAGAATTTTGTGTTGTAACCCCAGAACGTTCCCAGGACACAATAATTTTAGAAGGAGAAATGGAAATGCAGGACAGTGACAAGTTGAAACAGGATGCTGCAACACAAGAACCAGCAATCCTGAACTTGACCGTTCAACCGACTGAGCAGACAGAAGAAGAAGCCGGGACAGAGGATATTCTGGCATTCAACGATGAACTCTGGGTGGTGACCCCAGAAAGCTCTCATGATACAGAACTCGTAGAAGAGGAGCTGCAGCAAAATAAAGATGAAGATGTAAGCCAGGATGTTGTCACACAAGAACCAACATCCTTGGATGCTGCAGCAAGAACCCCTGAACTGCAGTTGGAGGATAACCCGGGAGTAGAGATCATTCCTGATACACAATGGAGCGATGATGAACAGGTACAGACACCCTGCTCAGGTGACACTGAAATCTTGGAGGAGGAGCTGCAAATTGAAAAGGATATCCAATCTCAGCAGCCAATTGACAAAGAAGACACTGTTACACAAGAACCAGTGTCTCCAAAAGCAATAAAGGCAGCTGCTGAAGAAGGTTTAAGGGATGTTGCTGTTACACAAGAACCAGCAACTCCCTTGATAAGATTAGATGCGCTGGAAGACACTGTCCCACAAGAACCAGTGCTTCCACCTCCTACAGGTATCATTGAATTGGATTCAGATTGAGTGTGTCTTTTCAACTTCCCCAGGCATAGCATAAGAGAACTGCAGATATTAGCAAGTAGCGGGAGAAGGGGAACAGTAAAGTTGGGAGCTGCTGGGTTGCTCACAGAAATTTTTCAAAGGGATAGAGGGGATGCCTGATTTATCTACATTCTTTCCTCTTGCCTGGACAAGGTTCAGTACAATATTCAGATGCAGGTTGTTGCATGAGGACATGCAACAGGATAGTTGGGGGGAGATGTTGAGCCCAGAATTGGCCCTTTTTGACCATCATCTATCACTGTCCCTTACCTTGTCTTACACCAATTACCTTGGCAATTCAACTTATTGTCCTTATATATTCCCCAAATTACCAAGGTATGGCCGATTATTGTTTTATTGTATTAATACTTATGATTGTGATGATTTAAGCTGTGCATCTCTTAATTCGTGCTAACATGATGCAAATTATGAAGGTAGTAAGATAAATAGACCGCAGGAAGATCGGAGTTGAACAAGTCACGGAGGAAGGGACGTCCATTGCTTAAGGAAGGTTCCTTGGGGCTCAAATCGTCAATCAAGGCACAGTCGTGGCAGGGCAGCTGTAACATAAAGTTCTATCTTAAGTATGTCGCTGCTCGAATCCAGCTGTGAGCTGGAAGGACCGCCACTCTTGGGACAGTTGATAACTCCTCTCATATTTGGATATTTCAGTTCTGCCACGCATTGTAACAGCTAGATTATTTAGGGCGCCTGAAGATCATAGATCTTCATGGCTGCCCAATTATAGGTTTTTGATGTTGCAACTGTATGTATAAATATGTGGTATTATCTCGATCGAGGGGTTGGACAGCAATGAATTAATTCATCTTGTATTAGCAGTGAAGCCGAAACTGTGTACTCATCCTTCTGTTAATATAAGGAGTTGCTTCTGAGTTAAAGAGAGTGTTGTTCAACCAGCGTCTCTGTGTGAAGACTGGGCCCGTCTTCCACAGAGATTGCTGTGTTAATTTAGGATTTCATCTTTCTGTTGTGTGATGATTTGATCTTTCTTTTGTACGCAGCAGCAATATTCATTGTGTGGATTTCTCAGTAAATGATTTATTTGTGAGATTGGTGAATGGTATCAATAACAGTCAACTGAGTCAGGTTTGTTTTATGTAATTCAATTTCTGTTCACACTGTTGTGCTCATCCTGCAGCTGAAACGTAATCCCAGAAGCTCCTACGAATTAGCTTTCCTGTTATGTGTTGATTGATTTATATTTTGCAATTCAGCATCTTAGAACAGTTGCTTCAATCTCCCTTATTAAATTCTAGAGTAATGTTCAGGTCATGCTTCATGATTCCCAGCTTGATTTCATTAGACAGTTGATTCTTTTAGAATGCAATTGAGATTTCCTTCCTGCAATCGTTGATTAGATCTGATATTCGTTCTGCTTGATGCATAATAGAAAAGGATTGTAGTACAGCAGTTAGAAGGCAATTGGGGTTGCGTAGATTCTTGGGATGAACATAGATGATAGAAGATAAAAGTATTCACTTCTAATGGTTTGTGTTTAAGCATATATTGTGCACTTGTCCTTTGAAATAAAAAGACTTTCTCGGGTTGACAATAAATTTCATACGCTCTGTGTGTTGATATTTAATTATCTGCAATTAGAGTGCTTGACAAAGACCACCTTCTTTGCTGCTCCAGTATGTGTCATTTGATACACAGAGAGCAAGTTTGCTGCAAGATTTGGTACATACAGCACATTGGAGAAGAAGCCATTCTCCATAGAGATTTTCCCAATGCCATGAGCAGGGATTTCTGAGTCATCTCCCATTCGAATTGAGAGACCACTGTAGGGAGCAAGTTCAGAAAACGAGTCTCTTGAGGAAGCCATGTGCCTTGAGGCACCTGAATCAATGATAAACAAAGGTGAATGAGATGAGCTAGCCACCAAAGCATGGCAGCTCTCCTTGTCTTCAGAAACGCACTCCTTCTTCTTGGAACTTTCAGGAAGAGGAATATTATTTTTCTGTAGGAGATGTGTCATGGTGTCTATGGTTTTCTTCATGCATGAGCTCTCTGGATGAAAACCTCTTTGACAGTAGCTACATTTTGTCTTCTCAGCCTTCTTTCCCTTGTTCTTGACAGGATTCGAAACCCCCTCAGAGAATTTGGGCCTCTCATCCTTTCTCTTCTTCTCTTGAGGTTTCGAACCCTTGGGTTTTTGCTTGCCTCTTCCACATTTCGAATCTCCAGCTGCAAGCACTTGATCTTTTTGCTTGATGGAGCCCATCAAGACCAGCTTGTCTTGCTCTTGAGTTAGCATCTCCATGAAGTCAGCCAAAGATGGCATCTTCCATCCTCTAACTGTGAGCCTTGTGGAGTTGAAGGAAGACACAAAAACTGAGTATTCAGAACCCAATTTGGAGAGAATGGACAACACCAACTGTTCTTCTTTCTTCTCTATGCCACATTGTCTGATCTGCAAGACCAAGTTCTTGAACTTGGTGAAGAAGTCCTGGATGGAATCGAAATTCCCTGGGCTCAGTGAGACAAGCTCATTTTCGAGCTGGTGGCCTCTCATCTCATCAGTCTTTCCAAACAGTGTCTCAAGCTTGAGCCACACTTCATTTGGAGTTGCTAGACTTTCTACATGAAACAGGAGGTCTCTCGAAATGCTGAGACAAAGAAGGCCAAATGCCTCATCCATTCTGTTAAAAAACTTGGATTTCTCCACAGCTGAGTTTGGCTCAACCTCAGTGCCCATCGTGATTCTGTAGAGACCCTTGGATCTCAGCAAAATCACCATTTCTGCCTTCCAATCGAAATAGTTGAAGGGTGTGAGCACGTTTGGGTGAGATGGCTCCATTCTCCTCTGCTGCAATTCGCACTTGCTGACAATGCTGAACTCCAATACCTGCAAACAACTCTCAAATCACTCTGGAGGGATCTACACTCACAGATTCGAACCCTGTATGGATAGTGGGTGCATTCGGGAGAGCATCACACCTGAGAGGAGCCACTAGATTTCTCCAGTAAGCTCAAGGCAATGGCCTCAGGAATTATGTGGTTTCTCCACTGTTTCTGGCAATCCACTACAACAGTCTGCTGGTTTGAATTCTAGCTCCAAGAGCTCTGATACCATGTAAAATCTCAAGCACAGTTGAATCTAGCTACTGTGGATTCCTCACTGGTGAAAGATTGCACAACATTTGCAAGAATTAGCATAAAAAATTTAAATGAATGAAGAACAATACTCATGAATTGGTGAATAATGTCAATATTATTAACTGTCCAACCTTAACAAAGGTTAAGAACACCCATATATACAAATCTGGAAGAATTCGAATCCATCTGGAGTGTTCACACTGATCTAGCTTAGAAAAAGCTCAAACCCCCCTAGGTTGACCAAAATATCCCAAACCATCCCAAACTGGTTCGAATCTGCAGTGTGAATGCTGGGAATGACTGGACAGGCCCATGTGACCTCACACATGTGAAGAAACTGGTTGGTTAGAGGTTTGGAGTCTAAAATTGGTCAAAAATGTGACAAAACAAGGCAAGATTGTCCACAAAGAGAGCAAATGCGCCCTAGGTAGAAGAGAAGCATGCTGAGTGCATTAAATGACCTGAGGAGGGCGCTCTAGGCATGCTGAGTGCATTAATTGCCCTGGGGAGCGCTCCACTTAGCTGGTTTGACTCAGCACTTGTTCACATTTGCCATCTAGTTCATGATAATTGACCATTTAGTAGCTAAACAACTTAGGGATGTAATCATTAATCACTTGGGCTAATTAATCATCATTAATAAATGATTAATGTACATAGGTGGAAAAATGTTCTAACAATACTCCATGAAGTGGAGTGGACAGATGGCTTACCGATTAACCAAAGGAACAGTTAATTTTCTCGGTCCTGTTTAAATCACTCTACGTTAATGATAATCATTTCCAGAGATCTGGAGTGTGAGATGATGATGGCCTTTCGGCCTCTCACGCTCAGGCTGTGTGAATTCAGTAAGGTTTCTGCTAGGATGACGAATGACAAGGATGAAGAGAGTGATAAAAGAGCCTGGCTCATTATGGTTTTTTTAATGGTGAATAGTGAGCTCATCCCAATAAATGCCTCTACCTTGGTCAGAATCATACATCTCTATTTTTGTTTTGGTGGAACTTTTTCTTTTTTGGTGTTGACTATGTTAAGTCTCTGGGTGGGTAACGACAGAGAGGGAGAAGTGAAAATTCATCCTAGAGGGAGACCTGCTAGACAGGGACGTCCAGTCCAGGGGGAGCCGAGTAGAGAAAGAAGAGGGAATACGGCCCAGGGTGACCCAAGCAGAGATCAATGGAGTGCAGAAGCCATTGCGGTTTTCTTTCGATGGTTGTTTCCTCAAGAGTTATAGAGCGTCGACCTAGAGGAGCTTGAGGTGAACCTGTGGCACAATGTCGGGGAGGAAAAGATGTCGTCGGAGGTCGTAGTTATGGCTGATTGGATACAGGAGCCCAGAAATACTCAGGGTTAGATGGATCTGTACAATCGAGCTGTGGTTATGTTCTAGGTGACGAAGAGGCTTATTGCACAGACTCTTGAAGCGTGGGTGGATGTTCTCGCGGGATCTCAATAATTTCAAAAGCTGGGAGAATGATGCTTGGCCCACGCTGAGGATGCTAGCTTCATGCATATGAGGTTAGATGCCATGGCTGAACACATGAGTATCTCCTTCCTTATGAAACCCAAGGTGTTCGCCAACCCAAAAATTATCACTCTCAGTGACATGTCGTTGACAAAGGAGGCACACTGGTCATCAACAATGTTGCTGGGTCTAGTCCTGTAGGCTAATTTTTGTGTTCTCGTCTGTCTTGGATCGGTTGTCATTGAGTCTTTTTTGCTTAGTTTCTCTCTTAGTCTTGTGCTTTAATTTTTTGGTTATATGATGGTAGTACTAGTGCATAGGATTGATTTTTGTATGGGTTATCAAGGTTGTAATGTAAGTTTTTGGAATTGTAGGAAAAACATGGTTAAGCCTTTGACTGGTTGGCCAAGAAATGGTTTTGTGCTCTATGGGAAGTTGGGGAAGTCTAGTTGGTATGCCAATTGGGGTTTCACTCTTAGCAATAGCCGTGTTGGTACTGAGTATATTGTATGAACTGTGATTGTAATTTTCCTCTTATGAAATAGAATGGTTTTATCCTTTGCTTAAAAAAACACTACTTTTAATGAAGGATATAGAAAATTCTTAATTTTCAAATAATGGTGTAAAAGTGGAGATAATGTGGGGTTATGAAAGTGGTGCTAAGATTTGTGGTGCAAAAGTGGATTTTGAAACAAATGTTAGTTTTGGTTTTAAATGGTCACTTGACCTTCCATAGTGTATGGTGCAAACCACCAAAACCAACCCTAAGTGGATTGAATTTTGTGGTGCAAAACACCAAAGCTAATTACACCGATAAGGCGTACTTATTTCAATACATGGACTAGAGCTACATGATTTTAATTGTATTTATGAATTCGACGGTCTTGATTTCATAATGAGGAATATTCATAGTTGTCTCCATCAAACTGATGGTGGAGATTTGATAACATAAATTCCTTGCAAGTATTAAGAGTCAAATGTGTGTTACTTGATTTAATTAATGTTGATTAATGAATAGTCATAACTATCATAAACGTTGTCCAGGTTACTCCAAGTCTGCCATAAGTTACTCAAATTTTGCCATGTTCTTACTTCTTATTTTATTTAGAAGAAAAATGAAAGGAAATGGAGAAAGGCTAATATGTATGGAATGATGTTGATAACCCTGCCATAGGAAATTCCCTTTCCAATGTACATGGAAATCCAGAGTATACACCATCATCACCTTTCCAAGGATAAGACCAAAATAAAGACTGCATAGGCCGCTGGAAAGGTGAAGAGCTGTGTATGTTCTCAGGTCAAATCCCTCAGAGTCCTCATCATTTCTCTTCTTCGTCTCATCTTGGCCATGCCATTATTCCACGAGGAGATCCATGATCTGCTGGGAGAGGGTATTTTCAATGCAAATTTTGAGTGGTGGAGGGAGAAGAGAAAGATCACTAGCCTTCCCTCGAACTCGTGAATATTTTATATGTTCATTGTGAAGATGATGCTCAAAATGATTTCTACAATTTCTCACGCATGTAGAAAAAAGAAACCTGGCCATGGACACCAATATCATAAAAAAATAGTACTTTCTTTACAAAAAAATTGGGTGTTATTCGTGCCTGATTTGGGTTGTTTTACTTGTCTGTTTTACCTGTGTTTTTTACTTTCTTTGCCAAAATTTCAGTTGTTTTACCTATTTGTTTGCATCGTTTATCTTGGGAATTTTATTTTGTTGAAGGAAGAGAAGAATGAAATAAATATGGGTAGAGATGAAACTCATTTGTAGTGGAGGATCCTAGTATATGATTTAGCTTGTAGATTGGTATGCCTAGAAGGATAAGAGGTTTATTTGTAAGAGTTTGTGTTCACTAGCCACCACCGCAGCCTATTCCTATCGTCGTTTACCAGCCAAGGGTCACAGCTATGCTAGTTCTATATGGGATGAAATTTTGTGATGCCAATCAACGTAATTAAAATTAACATATAGATGTGTGTGTGTAAAGCACTTTAAAATAACAAATATTTGGTTGTATTTCTATAAGGAGTTTCTTTTTCAAAAGAAAAAAATAGTTTCTTGTTATTCATACTATGAATCAAAGAAATAGCTACAATACATGCTTAAACCATGGATAGAGTTCATAAAAGCTTATAACCATAAATCTATGAAAATATGATACTACTGTGCAACAAATACAAGTAAACCGAAATGACTATCTGATACAAAATTCTAGATATATCCTCCAATATAGGATACTAATCTCTACTGATGACATTGATTACAAAATCTCCATTAAATCAGTTACTGAAGAAGTTCAGTAAGTTCGCATCTGTCCAAAAAATAACAAAAATAAAGAAGAAAGGTGCCTAGTATATCTGGACATGACTATCTTCCACTAGTTGATAGTTGTAGTAGCCTCTGTAGTGCAACATTCCTTCCTCTATAGCAAGGACCTATTTGGAAAGAAAATATGCCCTCTCATTAAATGATCTAGAGAGATATGAGTGAAGATGAGGGCGGAGAATAACGGGAGGAATTCTAGAACCCGAGATTTCTAATGATGAAGGATAGAGACTTGTAAGTGTCACTTTCCCACGATCCAATCTATAACAACAAAAGAATCACCAAATATATGGATAGTGGCAATATCCTTCATATTAGCAAAATTTAATAAATCCCAAAGAGCTAGGAGATTTTCACTGCTGTTGTTCCCATGGCCACAACCAATATATACTTCATAAAACTGATCTTTGGACAAGAGTATAAGAATACTTGCTCCGCAAACCCCTCCTTGTTCAACCCCATCAATGAAAACCATGGGATCCTGACCGAATACCAGAGTAGCGGAATTAAAGCAATATTTCAATTTGATAGGATTCCTTGTTTCACTAGAAATGAACTCATAATAAATCTACAAGAACCCTTGAAGGAGTAGCGGGTGTCCTCAAATAGAATTGCATTTCTATAACATTAAATGCCCCAAATAAAAGACAAGGGAAAATACAAAGAGTGATTTCTATGTTTAAACCATTGAAAAAATAAATTCTCTAAAGGTCCAAATGTCCAGTTGCCTGTAATCCTACGCCTGCTCATAACCTCGTCCCATAATTGAAGAGTAGTTGGATAGGTATCCAAAATATTATCCAAAGTTTCAGTTACCCGATAGCATAGAGTGCATCCTGAGGGTCCCATACCTCATCACCTCATATAGTTCTTCCCAATCATAATCATATTCTTAAATGCCATCCAAATAAAACAAATAATCTTGACTGGTGGAAGCCACTTCTAGAGGTCCCTATACCACCACTACGTCTGGCATTCAGTGTAGTAGTAGGCTATAGAATTATAATCCCAGCTTTTTGTCACTTCTCCTGTTGCATAATTCCATGCCCACGCAATCAGTTCAGAAGAATCTTGTAATATTATTCTATAGTGGCATATAAATGCCACATAATTGTCCCATTCTTTAACTTCAAATGAAATCAAATTCAGATCTGAAGCCGAAAGCCAGTATTCACTCGCATCGGCTCCCGAGTCCATCTTTCTAGCATGTTTAATAAAGTATATGCCTTTATTGTGTATAACCCATAAAATGGAGAAAGAATGTATAATTTTGGTATACTCTAATGTAGGGATATACCCCCACCTGCACCTAGAAACCGTTTCCAATATGCCATGAAAGCCACCTATTTAGAATAGGGAAGGGATCGACTAGGCCAGACCAAATATTTGAGATCGGGATAGTTCTCTTGTTCACCAATCTAATCCATTATGTAACTGAAATATTCTTTAAGTATTTTCTTCTTATAACCTCCCCCCACAGACCGAGACCCCTCCAGAGACTTTTCATATGCAATGTTGAATTGACCCAGTAGATGTTCCTTATCCCCCACCCACCTAATACTTTGGGGGCATCTAACTTTTCCTATGCCACCAAATGAACACTGGGTTGAGACTGAGAGGCGTTCCAAAGAAAATTGAAGAAGAGTTTCCTGGAGCTTGGAACCTTAGACATTGTTAACCAGTAAATAAGGATTTTATTGAGGACAAAATTAAGGAGCATGAGCCTTCCCCATAATTTCAATTTCTGATTGTACCAACTGTTAATTTTCTTCTCAACCTTCTTAATCAACTAGAACCAGTAAGCCACAAGATAATCATTTGGATTCAAAAAATATCCTAAATATTTCAAACCTTTGTCAAGATCCTATAAATCGTAAGGAAGTAAGGAACTAACCTGACTACAAAAGGCCTCATCTAAGTTGTGATAATAAAGGAAAGACTTTGGAGTGTTGATCTTCATGCCTGAGGCCAAGCAAAAACAATCAATTATCTCTTTTTAATGTTGCCACTACGGCAAGTTGCCAATACAAAATAATAAAACATCATCCAAGAATAAAAAGTGAGTAATATATTCATTTGTTGAGACTTTGATACCTAATATTTTACCTTCAAATTTTTCCTTGATAATCGGCCTGCTCAAGCCCTCGATAACCAGTAGAAACAGAAGGGGTGATAATGAAGCCCG
Organism: Larix kaempferi; assembly: GCA_027924585.1. NCBI lineage: Eukaryota > Viridiplantae > Streptophyta > Pinopsida > Pinales > Pinaceae > Larix > Larix kaempferi. The sequence goes on along the minus strand of BSBM01000269.1, from coordinate 18,449,225 downwards.
CAAGTGCTCTTGAAGAACTTGGTGGGGCTTCCATTGATCAAATTAGAAAATTTTGGGATCGAAATACATCCCATAATCCACTGAGTGACATCATAACCCAAACCTGCATAAGTAGAAGAAGACAAAGAAATGACTAATCCACCTTATCATAAGCTTTCACCAAGTCAATATTCAAGGCCAAGGAATTGCATCACTTGATTTTAGCAATGTGAATTGTCTCATGTGCAACCCAACAACATCAAATATCTGCCTTTGATGAAGGAACCCAAATTGTTCCTTAGAATTACCTCGATATAAACCACCCTTTAAATGGTTTGAGATCACCTTTGAGACAATAGTATACACCTTTGAGACAATATTATACAAGAGATTGCGTAATGAAATTGGGAAAAAGTATTGAAAATATTAAGGATTAGTAGTCTTCAGAATGAGGGCCGAAAATGTGGCATTAACCCCCTTGTGAAACTTTTCCAATGCACCAAGCTTCTTCAACCAATCGGACAGGCTCAAGGCCAACTAAATCAATAAACTGTAAAAAAAAATCTACCAACCACCCATCTGGTCCAGGACTCTTGTCCTTGGCCATACTCTTCAAAATATTCTCAATTTACGATAGAGTAACAAGTTTTCCCACAAGTTCACTCTCCTCCTTGGAAAAAATACATGGCATGCATTGTAAAACCTTGACTTGAGCCTCAATATTATTGACCAGGGGTTTAGTAAAAAGTTTGGGGGCGAGTGCAAAAAGTTGCTCCCCAAAAGAATTGCAACAAGGCCGCGCTAGGGGGGGGGAAACAAACCCATGCACATGCCATTAGGTTCGATACTGAACCAGGGCATGTGTGCACTGCTGCGTGTGCGCGTTCCTAGCGCGTGCGGGCACGCACCCCTGTTAAGGTAATAAAAAAAAACTTGGTAGAGTTCTTTTCATTGTTTCCATTCTGGTCAAGCGTGAGTCAACCACCGCGTGCGCGGAGCTACAACCAACCAAGTTCACCATTTCCACTTAAAAACCATCTTCATCCATCCACCAAGTGCATTGGATAGATAAATTCCATGTTGTTTGTCATTTTATTCATTGTTTTTTGTTTATTAAATTTGTAATAATTCCCAAATTATTAAAATAATAGAGAAATTTTTAATTGTAGAGAGTAAACCCACACAATGAATGAACAAAATGTTAACATGGAGTCCGGTGGAACACAAGAAAAAACTAATCTTGGAACCAATGAAAACCCTTAACAAAATCCAAATGCCCAAGAAAATCAAAACCCCCAACCAAATTTTGACCAAGATGACTTGAATCATTATGTAAATGAAATAAGAGTGCACACTCAAGATCTAAGAAACACAGAGGAACCATCTCAAGTGTCCCTTTCCACCTCAATTGAGAGCTCAATTGACTCCCTCATCCATGCACATCGCCAATTGACTAACATGACTGAATATAGAGAAAGGATGTGGGAGTATTATTCCACGGGCATTTCCAAGGAGGAAATACAATATTTGAATATTAAAAAGGCCCAATTGTATAGTATGTTCACCGGTCCAATAACACAACAACCACCATAGATTAGAAAGCCACGTGTCTGCATGGAATGGTGTCATTTCCAACCATGGAGGGACAATTGGATGCATAGGTGGTTCATGGTTTACGATAAACCTCCCTACAATAATAGGAAGGTTCCATAGCACTTCCTTTGAAAAATGTGGGCTGAGTTTGTGCTCGGTTTACATGTCAACTATTTTGACATAACTGAGTTCTAAGGTGTTGGGCGTCGCTCTACCCAATATTGACCTATTGCTAGGAGGAACCCACTGAGAGGACCACCAGCTCCTAGGCGTCAGCCCAACCCCTCAACCCAGCTGCCTCATTTACCCCACAAACTTGATCAGATCGAGGGCACGATGAGGTGTGTTGCATGGGGACTGCTTAGACACACTGCCTTTGTAGAAGCTACTACAGTGGAGAGACAGGATGACCCTGATAGAGACGCAGGTGCAAGGCCTTCAGGATAGATTCAGGATAGATGTGTCACCGGTGGTATCCATGTTGGGCCTTCTAGTTCAACTGGGACAATGCCACATCTTTGTCCCTGTTGTGGGCACACTTTCCCTGGCTCGATCGAGGGCTGCTATATGGAGCAGGTTAGCACTTTTTTTAATGTGTTTTAAATCATCACTTGATTATTTGTAAAGTAATTTTAAAGTATTTGTGCTTGAATTAAACTATTCTTTCAATGTACAACTATTTAGAGCTGAGACGCCATCATGGGAGAACGCAACATCTCCCAACCTGGATGCAGCAATGGAAGCTGCAACTAAAATTGCAGCACCTCACACGGAGGTATTTTCAGCACCCCACACAATATTGTTATTTCTTATGGCATTTTTATTTTTATGTATTTATATTTATGGCATACATGATGATAGTTCGTACAATATTTTTTAATATTTTTATTGACTGAATAATTACTTGTTTAATATGTTTATAACATGCATGTGTTTTGGTGTCCACAGGTATGCACGGACTACGATGATCAACCATCTCTGTTGGGGGTCGACAGATCACCATATACACAGGTACAATGTGTAGTTAAAATCATGCTTTTAATTTGAAATGTTATGACATGCTAGCTTAATTTGATTTTTGTTTACTAAACTATGCTATTACAAATTTGTATGCAGGGGCCGCCAATAGCTGCAGGCCACTTTAGTCCTAGGTTTCCATCCTCTCCCATGAGTCTCCCATCTCAATTCCATTCAGAACCCTCCCTCCATCCACCCCCTCCCTTCCATCCACTCTTCCCCCTCCGTGCATCCTCCCCCATTTGTCGATGCCCCCCATCTATACATACTCTCCCATTCATCCATGCCCCTCGTCTATCCATCCTCCCCCATTCGTTCATTCCCCCCCTCCATCCAACTTCCCCCCTTCATCCACAACCTCCCTTCTATCCATCCTCCTCCCTCTATCCAGGACCTCCCTCCCATTCATCATACATCAACATCCCCCCCTATCCCTTTCGGGTCCATACCCCCTATTGTATAGCCGGAATGGGTTCATCGTCCACGACGTCCTCCTCCACCCCATACAACCATGTCCTCTTCCACCATATCATCTCCAGTTCCTGCCACTATTGTGGCCACTACTATTCCATTATCTTCCCATGTATCTATCGTGGTTGCATCCATAGTTGCTACATCTACATATGTGAACCCCCCATGACTGCATCGAAGCAGGTTATCCAGCCAACTGCTCCACCTGCTAGCCCAGAAGCCCAGCCATGTCCATTGTCAGAGGTGTTCATGGTGAGAATCAATTTAATTTATGAAAATGTTTTGATGCATTAACCAAACTTAATTTAAGCAATTATTATTTTTCAATGAAATGATTGTCGTAAATGTTGTAGGATGGAATTGCTGAGAGGTTGATCAACAGATCCAAGACACCTTCCTCTCGTCTCCCACTCGCATCAGCGATGAGTTATTTAAGATTTGAATTGTACATTCATTTTATAAATGTGGTAAATGTTACAAATGCTTGAAAATGATGGTATCTTATATCATTTGTTTCAGATCATGGAGAGATAGTCTACTCCTAGATGGAAGAAGACCCTAGATACCAGTAGCTCCAAGAAGAGGAAGATCGATTTTGGAGATGCGCCTGGGAGTGACCGGGGTGGTCACAATGCTTGACACACCATGTTATGTACATTAGCCACGACGTAGCACCTTTGGGAACCAGTTTACATGTACTTTGTATCTACGACATGGGTTGCCATGTATTTTGGATTTGCGGCATGAGGTGTTGGATTTCGTATAGGACACGAGTTGCCATGTATTTTGGATCTACAACATGAGTTGTCGGATTTTGTGTAGGGAACGAGTTGCCATCGTATGTACATTGGGAATCATGTTCCACTATTTTCCTGAAAATTTATATATTTGTTCGAGTTTTGTTCCACTATGGTTTTAACTCATGGATTTATATATAGTTTTGTTCGAGTTTTGTTCTATATATCTGTATAAAGATTTGGATTCAAATGTATGCACATGAATATATATGTACAATGAAAAAGATTTACTTTTTATATGTACTATAATTTAGGCAAGGGATTAGGCTACATAATAGGGTTTCATTGTGATTAGAATGCAAGCTATGGTTTACACTACCAACTAAGGTTTTTATGATAGGCTCTCGTGTTTCTAGGATAGGCTCCAAGCACTAGGGTTACCATCTTAATGTTGAACTCCATTATCATGACAACATTGTCACGAACACCATGCCCACTACCACAATCACCATCAAGTCTCGTCATCCTCTTGCTCGTGGTGCCACCATCCTCGTCCCCGTCAATCATCCGTCATCCACCATCAACCTAATGAAATTTGTCTCATTGTCACCGTCACCATATCTATCCTCACGCCCATTATCACCATCATCATCATTGTACTCATTTTCACCATTGTCGCCATCATGCTCATTGGAGTCTAGGGAATTTGGCCTCTTTGTTTATGTATTTTGGGTAAGATATGGATTGCACTTGATTTTATTTTAGTTGTATGCACCCTTGCTATATACATGTCAGAAACTTGGTATATAAGTGTATAATTATTTGGATTCAAAACTAGGGTTTTTAGGCTAGGATCTGGGTTGCTAGGGTTTTCCCATAGACGCTTGATAGAGACACTTTCAACTAGGACTGTCTCTATCAAGTGTCTATGGGAAAACCCTAGAAAGAACATGTATTTGGGGAAAAGGAGTCAATCTGGGTCGAGAACTTACGGAGTTCCCCTCTATGTGTAGACTGAGTGAGACAACGTGGGGTTCTTTTTTGCATTTGAACTTGCCAAGATGGTAGGCATGAGGTAATCCCCATATATATATATATATATATAAGAAATAAAATATAAATTAAATAGTAATACTAATATCTAATTTTTGTTGAGATTTGGTCTTGTGAAGACAAGGAAACAGACCAAGATTGCAAACCAAACTAGAATATGGACAAAGATTTTTTAACTTACCCTCATTAAATAGAATTTTGAACTAACATTAAAAGACTAAATGAATATATAATTAAATTTGAATTCTACAATAAGCATCCATGTTGATGAAAGAGATGTGCCATAAGTTGATTTCTTATGGATCTATTATTGTCTTAAAAAGATGAAATATCTAAAGAAATCTTGCATTGCTTTTATATAAAGAAGGTTTGCATGTTGTTTATATTTTCCATGTGAAATACTCATCAGGTTCAAGTCATCAAATGATAACAAAATTTTATTGTTAAGGACAAGACTTGAGGAAATCCAAATTTAAGGAAGAAAACATCTTGACCCACACAAGGATATCTTGATTTATAGCTCATGTTGTACTTTCAACAATGTTAGTATCACTAAGAATGCAAAAATGACTATCTTATATTTTATGTCAGATTTCTTGAGTACTGACAATTTGTAGGTGTGAGGGATATCTTTAAGAATCTAGTTAAATGAAAATTTAGGATATCATAATGTTCTATGTAATATATTTCACTACTAGTTGATCAAACTCAAAAGTTAAGGGCTATAAAATAGGGCATGGAAGTAGAACATATAAGTGGAAAAAATCACATGGATCATGTTAACATAATGGGATTTGCATTTCCATGGATATTCATGTTTTTAGTTAGATATTCATTTAACATTTTCAACTAGCATCAATTTACAAACAAAAGCATTTCAATTCAATTCCCTTCTCATATTGGGTAAATATGACATAGTGATTACATCTAGTAAGACCCACCTATTTTTTCTAGTTAACCAGGAATACATTACTATTGGAATGGATACCTTTAACAATGTTCCTTCTAATTATCTTGACCTCTACATTCATAAATGGGGGCTTCAAGTAGATATGCATCCAAAGAAAGGATGTAATGCTTATCTTGCTTCATCCATTCAATACAATTTGATTTTCATCTATTCCTTGCAACAATCCCAACCTATAGACACTCATAATTTATGTTTCTAGGTGATCCACATGTAAAGAAAGGTTATAATGACTTGCCTCACCCATTCTAAACAAATTTTAATTCAAATGTGGTTTCAATATATAGGAAAAAAACTACAGGGATTTCACAACAATGATTAAAACCCCAATGGTTATAAGTGTATGACCTCTTGTGTGAGGTGCTCCCTTAGGGATTCAAGCAAGCACAACCCTCATTTCATCTCATTAGAAACATTTACCTAAACATTTTTCATATGTATCAACACTTGGGAGGCATACAAACCTAAGAAATGTCCTATATGTTAGTTTTAAAGCTCCTTTATGCATGTGTGGGAGCTGACGAAACCCAGTTTCGCTCTCTGGTTTGGGTTCCATGACCCCAGAGAAAATCCTCAAACTGTCCTTGAATGGCCATGGGGTTCCCGACCGAAATTCCCATAGCACCACAACCATGAATCCGATCATGAATCCGTCAATTCCGATGGATCTGAGACATCGGGTTTCATCTAGCCCCCCCCACACCGTGCCTCGAAGTCTCGAAAACGATGTTATTGTGCCATCTCAGTAACTAGGGTTTTTCCTAGTGAAGGCCATGACAATCTTGCTCAAGGGGGTCATTTACGATCTGAAGGCTCCCGGGAATGCATGGCCATCATGAACACATCCACACTGGCCACATGTACACGCGGGAGTAGACGAAACCCAAGTTTGTTTACCGGTTTGGGTT